>CM057465.1:9402500-10002500 GCA_030035585.1 Dugong dugon
GAACGAACAAATTTGTCTCGGAAGAAGTACAATCAGAAAGCTCCTTAGAAGCAAGGATGGCAAGACTACATCTCACATACTTTGGACATGTTATCAGGAGAGATCAGTCCCTGGAGAAGGACACCATGCTTGGTAAAGTAGAGGGTCAGTGAAAAAGAGGAAGACCCTCGACGAGATGGATTAACAGAGTGGCTGCAACAATGGGCTCAAGCATAACAACAATTGTGAGGATGGCGCAGGGCCGGGCAGTATTTTGTTCTGTTGTACATAGGGTCACTATGAGTCGGAACCAACTTGATGGCACCTAACAACAACAACAAGATTTGCTGGACCAATGAGGACCCTCCTGACTGTCCTTACTGAAACCTGTACCAATGATTACTGATTTAGGAAATAATACTGGAGTCATTATTCTCTGTTCTTGAACATAGGGCATGTGATGCAGCTGGAGCTGGGCTCACAAGGACTCACAAGGACACATCAACTGGGCCTTAAGGTATAAAGACAATAGCTAAGACAATCTTGGAAGATATCCTTTAGAGATTCTTTCATGTAAACAAATCATCAAATGGAACACAAAAGACTTTCCACTCTTATCTTTTCCTATTAGCATTTAGTGAATAGATTTGTTAGACCAGTGAAGACCCTCCTGACTGTTGTTACTGAAACTTCTACCAATGATTGTTAAGAAAGACGATTCAAAATGTAAGAGCACAATTTCTAGCCAACTGTGAAAAGGTGAAGCTTTCAATATATGCTGATGATTTTGTAATATTCCTCCAACTCGGGCAGACCTGGCTGTGGCAGCATGCTTGTCTGCTTCCCACTTTTGCCTTTTTGCATATATGCCAAATAAAACTTCCTTTTTACTAAATTTTGTAGTGTTTTTACCCTACAACAAAGTAATCTTTACAGGAGCAGATTGCCAGGTCTTTCTCATTCAGAGCTTCTGGGTGGGTTTGAACCACCAGCTTTTTGGTGAACAGCCAAAAGCTTAACAGTGGTGCCACCAGGGCTCATCCACCTAACTTCCTCCAATTGACAGGACACTGGAAGGGATGATTGTGGAGAAGCTAGGTCCTGGGCACAGGGGTCCCAGTCTCAGCCATGACCCCAGGACCAAGAGAGTCGTGCCCTGCACCAGAGGCCTCAGGGCAGCACAGCCAAAAATATATTCTACCAGGGCCCTGATAGAAAGAGCTGAGCTCAGCCTCAAAGCAGCAAGCCCCTCTCCACACTGACTGAGCCTGCAGTGAGTCTGGAGTGGAGTCCACACTCCCTCAAGGGTCCATGAGTGAATTTCAGGGTACGCGGACTTGGACGAGAAAGCCTCTAGACCCTGATTGTGCCTGAATTTGAACTGAAATTCAGCATTGTCTTCCTTCATGAATGGAGGTGACAAGCCATAGCCAATGAATCGGAGGCACTTCCCCATCACATTACGTTACCGAGCCAGCTCAGAGAGGAGCCTGCACTGGTCTCTGTGGGAAGTAACTGGAAGAGGCTGCACAGGCGTGGCTCACTATTATTTACTCCCCATTGCTAACCACCACATTGTCTCATGACCTTGTTTTTCCCTCTGGTCCCAGTCTCTACAAAAGGTTTACGATTAACCGATGTTCCTCTTTGGAGGGTTGAAAACAAGTGATAATGATCTAAGGATAAAAACCAAACAAAGCACCCATCTTGGGACAAGAAAACCAGGATGTCCCCAGATAACCCCCAAGAAAAGATTAACTTATCTGGGACTTGACCACCTCAAGGGGGAACTAACACAAACTTCTAAGACCCGTAATCCTGTCCTTATAAAAGCCTTCAGCTGATCTCCAGTTGGGGAGATGGGTTTTTTGGAGGAATCTATTCCCCTCTGCCTCCTACATATCGATATATAATAAAATTCTTGCTGCTCACCTCACCCCTGTCTCAGAATTGACCGTTGCAGCAGGTGGCTCCAATCTGCGTTATTCTGGTGACATAACAGTCACCATAGACCCACCATAGGCTCTTGCTAATTAAGTAATAGGTTAATAAAGAAACACATCTATCCGTGTATCACAAATTTATTTGTTAATATTTTGATAGCTGCATTTCAGCATAATTGATTTCCTTTGCAACCCTATGTATTTAATTTTATGAATTTAAAATGTTATTCTGAATGTAATTAATGTCACTGTATTATACACTTTAAAATAGCTAAAATAGTAAATTTTTGTTATCTATATTTTATGCAATAAAATTTTTTAAAGAAAAATTAAATAAAAAGAGGGTCATATCCTGGGGGCCTGCACAAGAAGTGTATATCAGCAGGGACCAAGGATCGGTGTAGAACAATGTAGATCAAGCGTCCTTCTCCAACTGTATGGTTTGTTTAAGACCTCAGTGGCCTTTTCATGACCCAGGGTTGAGAAGGGAGCAGATACTCTGTCCCCTAGAATGGCTGGAATTGACTTTCCTGATAGCTAGCTAGAAGGAGCTGGATTCTTCTGTCAGACAGCCTAGATTCAGAAATTCCCAATATTTCTAGTTTTGCTAATAGGTTTTTGGTTTGGTTTTGTCTTTTAAATTATGGATTGGTGTTGAATTTTGTCAGATGCTTTCCCTGCATTAAGATAATCATATGAATATTTCCCCTTTGACTGGTTAATGGAGTGAATTATGTTCATAGATTATTTTTTTAGCCAGCATAATAATCTCTGTCTTTGATCTGGTGAGTTTAGTCCATTTGCAGTTATTGTGATTATTGATATATGCACACTTACTTCTACTACCTTGTGCTATTTTTCCTTCTAAGTTTCTATTCTCCTTTCTTGACCTTTTTTTTTTTTTTAATGGTGAGGGGGAATTGACAGAGTACTCTCCCTTTTTAAAAAATTGCATTTCCACCCAGTACTGGTTTGGAAGTTATATACTAAATTTCTTTCTTTCTTTTTTAAATGATTATCTATGAAATTTTACTATGGATACTTAATGAAGTCTAAAGTTTATCAATATCTTGATGTTGTAGTGTGCCGTTGAGTCGATTTTTCACTCATAGCAACCCCATGTGACAGTGTAGAACTGTCCCATAGGGTTTTCTAGGCTGTAATCTTTACAGGAGCAGATCACCAGGTGTTTCTCTTGCAGAGCCTCTGGGTAGGTTTGAACCACCAAACTTTTGGTTACCAGCTGAGTGCTTAACCGTTGTGCCACCAGGGCTCCTATCAATATCTTAACTCTCCCCAAATAATCAAAAACCCTTACAACAATTAATTCCAAATACCTTCTTCTCATGCTAATGTTTTCCATGTTTTTGCTCTATTCTTTTTCTTTCTTTTTTTTATTGTTGTAGTTAAATGAAGTTTACATTTCAAGTTAGTCTCCCATACAAAATTTTATACATACATTGTTATGTGACCCTAATTGCTCACCCCATTCTGTGACAGCACACTCCTCCTTTCCACCCCTGATTCCCCATGTCCATTCAACCACCTCCTAACACCCTCTGCCTTCCCATCTCACCTCTGGACAGAAGCTGCCCCTTTGGTCTCTTGTATCTACTTGACTAACAGGCACACTCTTCACAAGTATCACTTTATGTCCCGCAGTCCAGTCTAATCCCTGTTTGAAGAGTTGGCCTCAGAAATTGTTTTAGTTCTGGGCTGATAGAGAGTCCAGGGGCCATGCTTTCTGGCGTACCTCCAGTATCAGTCAGACCATTAGGTCTGGTCTACTTACTAGAATTTGAGTTCTGCACGCCATCTTTCTGCTGCTCCATCAGGGACTCTCTGTTGTGTTCCCTGTCAGGGTGGTCATTGGTGGTAGCCAGGCACCCTCTAGTTCTTCTGGTCTCAGGCTGATAAAGTCTCTGGTTTATGTGTCCCTTTCTGTCTCTTGAGCTAATACTTTCCTTGCGTCCTTGGTGTTCTTCATTCTTCTTTACTCCAGGTGGTTGGGACCAATTGATGCATCTTAGATGGCCGCTTGCAAGCTTTTAAGACCCCAGACGCCACTCACCAAAGTAGGATGCAGAACATTTTCTTAATAAGCTTTGTTATCTATTCTTTTTCTAAAACCACAAATTGAACATTTTTATTATGTTAATCAGACAATTGCTTACATTTACCTACATGTTTGTTAATTTATCTACTCAATATTCCTTCTTGCAACGTTCTTTCTGGAATCATTTCCCTTTTTCCTAAAGTATATCCCTGAGAGACCCTGAAACTTGCTCTTGAATGTAGAGCAGCTAAAGTGAATGGAAGAAACGATGAAGTAAAAGAGCTGAACAGATTTCAAATCAAAGTGTAGCTCCAAAGGCAAAGTAAAGTATTATATTGAAAGGTGCAAAGACCTGGAGTTAGAAAACCAAAAGGGAAGAACATGCTCGACATTTCTCAAGCTGAAAGAACTGAAGAAAAAAATCAAGCCTTAACTTGCAATACTGAAGAATTCTATAGACAAAATATTGAAGGACTCAGGAAGCGTCAGAATCAGATGGAAGTAATACAGAGAGTCACTGAACCAAAAAGAATTGGTCAAGGGTCAACCATTTCATAGCATGTGATCAAGAACTGATGGTACTGAAGGAAGAAGTCCAAGCTGCACTGAAGGCATTGGCGGAAAACAAGGCTCCAGGAACTGACAGAATACCAACTGAGATGTTCCAACAAACAATGCAGCACTGGAGGTGCTCACTCATCTATGCCAAGAAACTTGGAAGACAGCTACCTGGCCAACCAACTGGAAGAGATAAATATTTGTGCCCATTCCAAAGAAAGATGACCCAACAAAATGTGGAAATTATTGAACAATATCATTAATATCATATGCAAGTAACATCTTGCTGAAGATCACTCAAAAGCAGTTGCAGCAATACATTGACAGAGAACTGCCAGAAATTCAAGCCGGATTCAGAAGAGCATGCGGAACAAGGGATGTCATTCCTGAAATCGGATGGATCTTAACTGAAAGCAGAGAATACCAGAAAGATGTTTACCTGTGTTTTATTGACTATGCAAAGGCATTCGACTGTGTGGATCATAACACATTATGAATAACAAGGTGAAGAATGAGAATTCCAGAACACTTCATTATGCTCATGAAGAACCTGTACGTAGATCAAGAGGCAGTCATTTGAACAGAACAAAGGGATGCTACGTGGTTTAAAATCAGGAAAGGTGTGCATCAAGGTTGTATCCTTTCACCATATTTATTCAATCTGTATGTTGAACAAATAATCTGAGAAGCTGAACTATATGAAGAAGAATGGGGCATCAGGATTGGAGGAAGACCATTAACAATCTGTGATATGTAGACGACACAACCTTGTTTGCTGAAGTGAAGAGGACTTGAAGCACTTATTGATGAAGATCAAAGTCTACAGCCTTCAGTATCGATTACACCTCAACATAAAGAAAACAAAAGTCTTCACAACTGGACCAATAAGCAACATCATGATAAAAAGAGAAAGATTGAAGTTGTCAAGGGTTTCATTTTACTTGGATTCACAATCAGTGCCCACAGAAGCGGCAGTCAAGAAATCAAAAGACACATTGCGTCGGGCAAATCTGCTGCAAAAGACCTCTTTAAAAGTGTTAAAAAGCAAAGATGTCACTTAGGGGACTCAGGTGCACCTGACTCAAGCCATGGTATTTTCAATTCCCTCATAAGCATGCAAAAGCTGGAAGATGAATAAGGAAGACCAAAGAAGAGTTGATCCCTTTGAATTACAGTGTTGGGAATATTGACTATATCATGGACTGCCCGAAGAACAAACAAATCTGTCTTGGAAGAAGTACAGCCAGAATGCTCCTTAGAAGTAAGGATGGTAAGACTTTGTCTCACGTACTTTGGACATGTTATCAGGAGGGACCAGTCCCCGGAGAAGGACATCATGCTTGGTAAAGTAGAGGGTCAGCAAAAAAGAGGAAGACCCTCAACAAGATGGATTGATGCAGTGGCTACAACAATGGGCTCAAACATAGCAACGACTGTGAGGCTGGGCAGGACTGGGCAGTGTTTCGTTCTATTGGACATAGAGTTGCTGTGAGTCAGAACTGACTCGATGGTCTGTAACAACAACAACAGCAAGGCTCTGGTATTTTAGTCCCTAGTGAGCAGCATGGAGCCTGCTCAGAGGATGGCTTAGTGAGGGTTTGCTGAACGAATGAATGGATCTGCTAATGATAATAACCTGTGCTGGTGTTAACAATGTGTCTGGCCTTGTGGCCACAGCCCTGTCTTCAGCAGGCTCTGAGTGTCCGGCCACACTGAGGGAGCCCCAGACCAGTGGCCAATGACCAGGGACAGTGTGCTCATAGCCTAAATGGAGCTTGGCCTGGCTCAATCCAAGGACGCAGTCCAAGGAACCCCACTTGGAAGTGGTGTACACCCACACAGCTCCCAGATGGGTCCATACCAGGAGGCTCAATGACCACACTGCAGCTCCTGACTTCCTTCCCTCGGGTTCCAGGAGCCCAAGGGGCAATCCAGGGTCTTCAGCTTCTTGTTCCAACAATAAAAGGCTCCAACTTGCTGGGAGCTAAGACTGATTCAGACCCTTGGGAATGGAGTGGGCGGGTGAGAGGAATCAACCCCAGGACTCCCTCCCAAGGCCTCCTCTTCACTCACGGGGTTTGCTTCTGCATCTCTGGGTCAGGTCCTTGATCTCTCTCCTGACCTTTTGCCTTGTATCTCTCCTTCCCTTCTCTCTGTCTCTTCATTATTATTTCACCCTCTATCTTTCTCTCTCTAAATCTCCCTCCCCCTCACTCTCACTGTTCCCACCCCCCCCACTCTATGTGAAAGCTGGCTAATGAATAAGGAAGACAGAAGAATTGACACCTTTGAATTATGGTGTTGGCAAATGTCATGGATTGAATTCTGTCCCCCCAAAAACGTGTATCAATTTGGCTAGGCCATGATTCCCAGTGTTGTGTGGTTGTCCTCCATTTTGTGATTGTAATTTTACATTAAAAAGGATTAGGGTGGGATTGTAACACCACCCTAACCCAGCTCACATCCTTGATCTAATGTAAAGGGAGTTTCCCTGGGGTGTGGCCTATACCTCCTTTTCTCTCTTGTAAGAGATAAAAGGAAAGGGAAGCAAGCGAGAGTTGGTGGACCTTTTACCACCAAGAAAGGGGCACCGGGAGCAGAGCGTGTCCTTTGGACCTGAGGCTCCTGTGCAGAGAAGCTCCTAGTCCAGGGGAAGACTGATGATGACGGGGACCTTCCTCCAGAGCCGACAGAGAGAGAAAGCCTTCCCTGGAGCTGACACTCTGAATTTGGACTTCTAGCCTACTAGACGGTGAGAAAATAAATTTCTCTTTGTGAAAGCCATCCACTTGTGGTATTTCTGTTAGAGCAGCACTAGATAACTAAGACAGTGAAGAACATGTTAAAAAAAAATGTGTTAAAAAGCAAAGATGTCACCTTGAAGACTACGGTGCACCTGACTCAAGCCATGGTGTTTTCAATCACTTCATATGCATGCAAAAGCTGGATAATGAATAAGGAAAACCAGAGAAGAATTGATGCCTTTGAATTGTGGTGTTGGTGAAGAATATTGAATATACCATGGACTGCCAAAAGAACAAACAAATCTGTCTTGGAAGAAGTACAACCAGAATGCTCCTTAGAAGCAAGGATGGTGAGACTATGTCTCACATACTTTGGACATGTTATCAGGAGGGACCAGTCCCTGGAGAAGGACATCATGCTCCATAAAGTCGAGGGTCAGTGAAAAAGAGGAAGACCCTCAACGAGATGGATTGACACAGTGGCTGCAACAATGGGCTCAAGCATAACAACGACTGTGAGGATGGAGCAGGACCAGGCATTGTTTCCTTACGTCGTACATGGGGTCGCTATGAGTCGGAGCCTACTGGGTGGCACCTAACAACATTTTTCTCTCTCTGAATCTCCGTCCCCCTCACTCTCTCACTGTTCTTCACCCCCCACCCGCAGCCTCCCTCTCTCTTCATGCTGCCAGGACCCCACCCAGTCTCCAGGGATACTCAGAGGCAAGGCCTCAGACAGCCAAGCCTGAAGGATGAACAGATGTGTTTTACTCTTGGTTTAGCTGAGACCAGCTGCTGAAATCTTCCCCCGAGCAAATTTCCTAGGAAACTGGGGGCAAACAAAGGCCAACCAGTGGAAAGAACAGAGGCCTAAGAGGGGAAGGCCTCCAGGCTTCCTGTTGGGCTGTCCCCAGGGCTAAGCCTGGGCCTTGTTCCAGATGCCTGTCGCCCATCCCCTTACTGCCCTAGGATCTGAGGGGTGTCTCAGTCCGGGGCTCCAAATGCCCCCTCTAATCCCCTGGGGGCCCCTGCCAGGAAGGTAAGAGGAGGCAGGTCATAGTGGCAGTACTGGAGCCCCCGAGGGCACTGACATAATTGAAAAATAAAATATGTCTCCTTTGAGGCCACATAAACCAGAGACTTCATCCGCCTGAGACCAGAAGAACTAGATGGTGTCTGGCTACCACCAATGACCGCCCTGACAGGGAACACAACAGAGGTTCCTGGATGGAGCAGGAGAAAGGTGGGGTGCAGAACTCAAATTCTAGTAAGAAGACCAGATTTAATGGTCTGACTGAGACTGGAGGAACCCCTGAAAGCATGGCCCCTGGACTCTCTATCAGCCCAGAACTAAAACAATTTCTGAGGCCAACTCTTCAGACAGAGATTGGACTGGACTGTGGGACATAAAGTGATACTTGTGAAGAGTGTGCCACTTGGCTCAAGTAGATATCAAGAGGCCAGCAGTTCGAATCCACCCACGTCTCGTTAGAAACCCCAGTTCTACTCTGTCCTATAGAGTTCCTATTAATTGGAATTGACTCAAGGGCAACGAGAGTATTGTTTTTATAAGTTAATCATGGCCTTACTAAGTTTTGTCATCTGCAGGTAAGTTTTTACTTTGCTGATTCGCTGAAAATGCTTGACCAAAATATCTCAACAAAAAGATGGACTATATTGAACTTATGAAAAAGACTGTGACTATACTGAATCAAGATTTCCAGAACTCTTAAGCAGAAGCTGATGGCTTCACAGACTGTGGCTGATCCAGAATCATGTGGAACAGAAATTAATTACATAAGACTGAGTAAACTAAGGATACTATGGGTTTTATGTGGGAATATTGCTGAAGTTTTAGGGTCCTACTTTCTGGATATAAGAAACCTTTTTCCTTTTTTCTCGTAAATTATCTAGCTAATGGGTTTCAATATTTTAACTCTCAAACTAGAAATTTCTGTTGATAAACTTAGCAAAGTTGTAAATATCATAACCAGAGAAGTGTCTGAAGTTTGAGCTATGATTTTACGAATTAGAATAGCATTAGATTTCCTCATTAGTCTCTCAAGGAACAGTTTTGTGCCTTTATAGATAAATGTTGCTCTGTTTATATTAATACACAATCTGAGGTTTTGCAGAATATAGCTGCTACTGAGGCACATGAAAAGTAGTTACTGATGCTGCTTATGCATAAAGAAACACCTCATGAAATTTGTTTCCTTGGTTCAAAGACCTTAGGGTCATAGTTTCATTGGTTATTTCAGACATTTGGCCAAATATTATTGTTAGTGTTTCTCTTTTACTTCCTAGTTTGCTGTATGGTGCCTGAGATCTTAAAAAACAGATGATGCCCAACTACCATTATTGAATGCTTTTGATCAAAGATTCTATAACAAGATTATGATCCAAAGGAAGGAATGACAAAAGAGTTGTAATTCTCCTGGAATCCAGATTTCTGGCTTTCATGGAGGTAGGGTAACCCACACAGGCTACTGCCTTTGGGGGTCCTTTTGAACCTCAAGTTTTGATAAAAAAACTGGTTCCTGAAGCCACTTTGAGTCAAGCAATAGTCCAGATAAACTAGTAAGACCATTTTGCTCTGGGCATTGTGCTTTTTTTGAAGAATTCAGTCTGCTTTGGGAAACTGACTTCAAAGATCAGACTGGGAACTATGTTTAAGAAAATTATGTATCTCGAAGAAACCAGGTTCTCAGAAGAGATCCACCTCATGAATCAGACTTTATTTTGTATTAGTCTCCAGCTCTGCTTCTGAGAAAGTGACCCATGACTGTTAATAGTTAAACCAAGGAGGGGCAGTTTGCCCTTGGGAAGAACACTTAGTATATTTTAAAGAGATTCACTGAAGACCTACAAAAGGAGAAGTCCATCCTGCAGTATCTTGTGCATCATGAATTCTCTAATGGAAACTTGGTGGTCCCATGTAAATCTTTTATATTTTCTGTTTCCTCTAGACAAACACTGAGTGCTCCTTATGGCTATGTTTTTGGGTGGTGGATACAACTATGCTAGTTTAGATGATCCTTTCCAACTGAGAGTGAATTTACTGGGTAATCTATTTAGATTCCTGATGAATGCATGGCAATACACTTTGGGAACTTTAGGATTACCTTTAGATATTCATAGTAATGATGCTAGTAAATATTGGAAAGGTAATGTTAAATTGTTACACATTGTAAAATGAAAGTCAGAAGAAAACTCATTGGTCCAAACCTCAGGGTGTGGTAGTTAGCTTTAGTTCCTACTTACGGTATGTTGAATTGGAAAAATCTTTAAGAAATTTAGCAATCACTATGGGACAAATAACAGACGAAGTTGCTAATGGACGGAATCACAATAGTGATCTCTAACCTCATTAAGCCAAGGTGACATGAGATAACAGATTTTTATTAGTCCAAGAAAGTGTAGTTTGTGCTGTAGCAAATATCTCTTGTTGCATTTGGATGAATAACACACTAGAAGTAGAACCAGATACACACAGAATTAGACAGCAAGCTACTTGATTACACACTGTAACACTCTTACAAACACCAGATTTATTTGGGTGGTTAAAATCAGGAGTAATTACATGGGATAGATCATTACTGTAAGAAATAGTAATATTCTCAGTCCACGTCCTGGTAGTATTAGGCGTAATAAAATTTATCTTCATTGTCTTACATACCTAAAAGGCAAAACAAGGCCTCGGTCTAAAATGTTGGTGCACACTGAGTCCACTCAATCCAGTGATGCAATTGATGAGAACATCGCTCTAACTTAATAACCTGGTGAAGAACCAGAGCGTATCCAGTGGAAAACCAGCACCATGAGTTTAAAGAACCCGCCATGGTCACCGTCTAGGAGCTTGACTAAGTCCAGGTATTGATCATCAATGTGTTGTCTCCAATCTCCGATCAAAGGGAGGGAATGGTTTAGAAAATAATATTGGAATCACTATTCCCTGTCCTTGAGCACAGAGAATGTGACCCAGCTGGAGCTGGACTCACAAGGACTCACAAAGACACATCAACTGGTTCCTGAGATAAAGACAATAGCTAGGATAATCTTGGAAATTATCTTTTAGGGAATCTTTCACATAAGCCAATCAAACAGAACACAAAAGACTTTCCACTCTTTTTCTATTAGCATTTAGGGAATAGAAAATTGTTGGACCAATGAAGACCCTCCTGACTGTCATTACTGAAAGCTGTACCAATGTCTGTTAAGAAAGAGGATTCAAAATGCGGGATCACAGTTTCTAGCCAATCTGTGAAAAGGTGAAGTTTTCAGTGGTTTTGCCCATCTGTAATGCTAATGTATACTGATGACTCTATCGTTCCTTGGACTCGGGCAAACATGGCTGTGGCAGCAGGTTGTCCATTTTCCCATTCTTGCCTATTGTGTAATATTTCCTTGAACTCAAGCAGACATGGCTCTGGCAGCTTGCTCGTCTGATTTCCCACCATTGCCTCTGAATATATGCCGAATAAAACTTTCTTTTTGCTTTACTAAACTTTGTGATGTTTTTTCCCCTACAGCAGGTTCCTGCTCCTGGAAACTGTCTGCAGATAGATAATTCTGTAAAAGAGCCCCAGCCTAGGGCAAAGCGATCTCTGCTAAGCTGCTTGCTAGCCTATTGTTCAACCTGAAGGTGACTCCAGGGAAACAGTTCCTTAAAAGCTCAATGTTCAAAAGGGCACCTAAGAGCAAATGGCTTCGGGGTGTCACCCCAATTCCATGAACCCAGAAATATGGATTCCAGGAGAATCAGAACGGTTTTGTCACATCCCTTCCCCCAAAACTCTCCTCCTAGCCCTTCTCAGCCTCACCTGAGGGGGAAGGGGTTCTTCCCAGAATGTTGCTGGGCCCTGGGGCTCTGTCCTGGCCTCTCATCTCTTCTCCCTCTACCTACTCCCTGGACAATCAGCCTACTGCCCCCTGGATGCTGACAGCCCCAAAACAAGTGGCCAGGCCAGCCCTCTGTCCTGAGGTCCAGGTTCATAGGGATCCCAGATTGCTCCACCCCACATCTCCCAGAGAAGTCACACCGGAAAGGACCATCCCCCCCCCCCCGCCCACCCCGCCTCTTTCCCTGCACAGCTGCTTCTGCTTCTGGGCCTTCGTCCAGCCTCTTCCCTCTGCCAGGTATGCCTTCCTCACCCCCACCCCCCACCCTGTAGACAAAACGCCTCTTGGCTTCAAGACTCAGCTCCAGCGCCACCTTCCCCTACCCCCAGAAGCTGTCCCTGAAGCCCCATCGCCAAAGCAGAGACGTCACTCCCTTCCTTGAAGCTGATCAGATTACAGCATCCTTGGGGATGCTCAGGCCATGCCTCCTGTCCGCTGGGGAAGTCGGTGGGGAGGCGTGCTGCCGGAAACCAGGCCCACACTGGTCCCGGCACCCCAGCGCCAATCTCTTCATCTGTAGAAGGGGTCAGTAACCTCCACCTCGACTGCTTCACAGGCTGACATGAACCTCAAATGTGTGCTGAGTCCGGGGCACTTCCCGTGGGAAGCACGGTTAGGTTTCTCTTTTTTAGGGGTCAGAAAGCCTCATTCATTCATTCATTCATTCATTCATCAAACATTTTGCCTGAGGATCTAGTATCTTCCAGGCACAGGGCTTTAATCAGACCTGGGCCTGCTTTGCAGGCACCTTGGACTGTGGAACCAATGGAGAAGAAAGTAGGCCATGTCCCCCATGGAGGGTGGAAGGGTAGGGGGAGAGGTCACCAGCGCCTCGGACTCCAGGAGGACAAACTTGGAGGCTGACCTAGTGCTGTCCCCACAGGGGAAGAGGCAGGCTGGAACACATACCCGAGTCCCCAGCTCCCAGGCAGAGCTGCCCTGGGCAGGGGTCTCTCTGGATCTGTTCCCAGCTGCCAATCATCTTCTGAGGCCAGGCCTCAGGATCAGGGCAGGGCAGGGGCTTTAGTGGTCTCCTTCCTTGTGGTGGGGACGGGTGCCCTTACCGGGCAGCAGCCAGGGGAGGGTGATGGTAGAGGCTACCAGCTCTCGGCAGCTCTCTCCCACCCTCTTCAGAAAGCCAACAGACTCCTCCCTCCCACAACTGATTTTCAGAGTGAACTCAAGGTCCTTGTGGGCTGTGGGTGCGGTTGTTGAGGCCAGAGCTGAACACTGGGGGGCTGACCCTGGTGCAAACTGGGAAGTCCTAGCCCAGTAGAGCTACTGAGTCTCCGGGGGTGGGGCCCAACGATATGTGTTTTTATAAGCTCTCCTGGGGATTCTGATGCATGTTCAGAGTTCCAAAGCCACTGCCCAGAGAGCATCTGAGAAGACCATAATAGGTCTCTGTCTTTGACATCTCAGGAAATCCTTCCAACAGCACAAGCTGAGGAGGCCAGTGTTATCTATCCTTGGAGGCTCAAGAGGGGTGGGAGCTGGCCTGAGTCACACAGTTCGAACAGGGCAGGTCACTGTGACCCTGATGCTTGAGATTTAACCATGTTAAAACTAAAATCCTATTAAGCCAAGAATATACAGTCATGCATTGCTTAACCTCCACAATACATTCTATGAAACAGGACATGATGTGATTTGGACGTTGTATGAACACCATATTATATACAGGCAGTCCCTGGATTACAAACGTCTGACTTCTGTACAACCCAACCCTGGTAAAGCCTATTACATTAAAAATCTGAGGAACATACAGTGGTTTGTAATAGCAAGCCGGCATTACTTTGCAACAAGCATCAAAACATTACTATTACTGTATTATGATGTTAAAGATGTTTTAGTGTTTCTGGAAGTGTTTCTTTCATGTTTTTTTATGTACTGTACAATTATATGCCCGGCAGCGCAATAGCTTTGTATACAAGAGACATGAGATTGCATGAGTTGCTTGTAGGAAGCTGTTACAGCTGATGTGTTCTGTTCTCCCATCCAGACCACGGATGTATAGACCAGACATCATGTGCGCATGACTGTAAATTGATTTGAAGTTTATTTAATATATGATTTGCAGATCAGGCAACGTTTCTGACTAGAGAGTCAACATGTTCCGAAGATGACAGAATGTCCAAAGATTCTTTTTTCTCTTTAATTGTTTTAACTTTCATTTTATTTTTTTAACTGTGCTTCAGATGAAGGTTTACAGAGCAAATTAGTTTCTCCTTAAACAATTAATACACATATTGTTTTGTGACATTGGTTGTCAACCCCATGAAGCGTCAACACTCTCGCCTTCTTGATCTTGGGTTCCCCGTTTCCATTCGTCCAGCTTTCCTGTCTCCTCCTGCCTTCTCGTCCTTGCCCCTGGGCGGGTGTGCCCATTTAGTCTCGTATACATGGTTGAACTATATGTTTTATTGTTTGTTTTATGGGCCCGTCTAATCTTTGGCTGAAGGGTGAACTTCAGGAGTGACTTTGGTACTGAGTTAAAAGGGTGTCCGGGGGCCATACCCTTGGGGCTTCTCTAGTCTCTGTCAGACCGGTAAGTCTGGTCCCAAAGATTCTTATACCACACATTTTCGACACTGCAGTGGAAACGGGGCCAGAACAGTGTTTTCATAACAATTTACCCTAAACACAGTTTCTAGCCTGAACTTGGAGTTCCTCTTTCTCAAAACTGGCTGCATGTAGGGTAGATAATTCTTCAAAAAAAACCTGATGCCTAAAGCAAATATTCTTTCCAAATTAAGCTAGGCTGTTGTTTGACTGGAAACCCTGGAGGCGTAGTGGTGAAGAGCTATAGCTGCTAACCAAAAGCTCAGCAGTGCGAATCCACCAGTCGCTCATGAAAACCCTATGGGGCAATTCTACTCTGTCCTTTAAGGCTCGCTATGAGTCGGAATTGACTCGATGGCAACGGGATTTTTATTGTTTGACTAGTAGCCCTGGGCTCGGCTGCTAACCGAAAGGTCGGTGATTCGAGCCCACCAGCTGCTCTGTGGAAGAAAGATGTGGCGGTCTGCATTAGGCCGAAAGATGTGGCAGGCTGGTGGTGAAATTGAGACCATGTATTGAGGAACCTGGAGTGGTGTCAATCGTCAGCTGCTAACAAAAAGGTTCCCGGTTCAAATCCACCAGGGTCACCTTGGAAGAAAGGTGTGGTGATCTGCTTCGGAAAGATCAGCCATTGAAAACCCCATGGAACAGTTTTACTCTGACATACGTGGGGTCGCCATGAGTTGGAATCGACTCCATTCCACTGGTTTAGTTTTTTTTTTAATTGAGGAACTACCTCCAATTTTTTCCAAAACACCACCAAGATAACACAAAAGGGATGTTTTTAAAGGCATACATCCTCAAGGACAGAAAGAGTAGGAAAGGGGATGGTAACATGTTGGAAGCTGGAAGGCAGATGGATGAGAAGAACTAATTTAACGGAACCACGAAAGATGAAACCCAAGGTGAGCCAGGTCTGAGAACTACAGAACCCAGCAAGGCTCTACTTAAATAGCAGTCAAACCAAGGACTTCTGATTCTAGCTCGGCTGGAGAAGCCTGCAACGGACCAATGGTCCCACTGAGAACAAATAGAAAAGCAGATGCAATAAAAAATCAAAATGAAAAACAAGCTACCTGAAGATATTAAAAGCTGCTGAAGTAACGAAGTCTGAGGTGAACTAGACAAGGAGAGGAGGCTGTGGTGGTTCAATGGTAGAGTTCTTGCCTTCCTTGTGGAAGACTCAGGTTTGATTTCCAGCCATTGCACCTCAAGGACAGCCACCACCTGTCTGTCTGTCAGTGGAGGCTTGCAAGTTGCTCTGATGCTGAACAGGTTTCAGTGGAGCTTCCAGCCTAAGACAGACCAGGAAGAAAGGCCTGATGATCTATTTCCAAAAATCAGCCAATGAAAACCCTCTGGATCACAAGGGTTCATTCCCATTGTGCATGGGGCTACAATGAGTCAGGGGTGACTCGATGGCAGCTAACGGCAACAAAAACTACAGAGAGAGGGAGCCACATTCTAGAGAAGACTTGAAGCACTTACTGATGAAGATCAAAGACCACAGCCTTCAGTGTGGATTACACCTCAACATAAAGAAAACAAAAATCCTCACAACTGGACCAATAAGAAATATCACGATAAATGGAGAAAATATTGAAGTTGTCAAGGATTTCATTTTACTTGGATCCACAATCAACGCCCATGGAAGCAGCAATGCAGAAATCAAACGACATATTGTATTGGGAAAATCTGCTGCAAAAGATCTCTTTAAAGTGGTGAAAAGCAAAGATGTCACTTTGAGGACTAAGGTTCGCCTGACCCAAGCCATGGTATTTTCGATCGCTTCATATGCATACGAAAACTGAACAATGAATTAGGAAGACCAAAGAAGAATTGATGCCTTTAAATTACGGTGTTGGTGAAGAATATTGAATATACCATGGACGGCCAGAAGAACGAATAAGTCTGTCTTGGAGGAAGTACAACCAGAGATCTCCTTAGAAGTGAGGATGGCAAGACTTCATCTCACACACTTTGGACGTGTTGTCAGGAGGGACCAGTCCCGGGAGAAGGACATCATGCTTGGTAAAGTAGAGGGTCAGTGAAAAAGAGGAAGACCCTGGATGAGATGGATTGACACAGTGGCTGCAACAATGGGCTCAAGCATAGCAAAGATTGTGACGATGGGCAGGACCAGGCAGCGTTTCGTTCTGTTGTATGTAGGGTCTCCATGAGTCAGAACTGATTTGACAACATCTGACAACAGCGACCTCTGAACGAGAGTGCTCACTGCAGTCATCCTGTTCCTTTGCAGTCTTATATACTGAATGTTCTGAAGCAGATGCCTTGTCTCTTAGCCTTCAAAATCTAATTACCTCCCATGACAGGTTGAATAGAAAAACAAAAATGAATAAGGATATGGAAGACAGAAATCACATAATCAACAAGACTGATTTAATTGATATTATGAGTGCTATACTCTGAAAACAGAACATGCCTTCCTTTCAGGCACCAGTGGGGCATTCACAAAATTCTATTATATATATTAACACAATACAAAGAAAGACTCGACAAATGCCATCAAGGAGACGTGGCATGGATGACGTTCTCTGAGCACAACGCAATGAGACATAATACAATCAGATTGTAAAACACACTCCCCAAAGGCCCTGTCACCTGGAAAATTTAAAGCTCTATCTTAAACAATATTTGGGAAAAAGAAAAATCAAAATTCAGGTTACAGAACATTTGGAAAAGACAACAATATAAGCACAACATGTCAGAACCTATGGGATAAGAGCTAAAGCAACGCTCTACACACATTAAAGGCAGGACTTATTTACATTAACAAACAAGAAAGAATGAAAATAAATCAAGCCCCAGAGAGGTTGAGTAACATGCCCAAGATTACACAGCTGGCACACAGCAGAGCTAGGATCGGAACCCAGGCTGGTTTAATATGCACACATATTTTAATTATGGCCCTCTTTATAATAGCTGCTATATTTGTTTCCTAGGGCTGGCATAAAGTACCATAAACTCATGGCTTCAAACAATAGAAAAATATTACTTCACAGTTCTGGAGGCCAGAAGTCTGAAATCAAGGAGTCTGCAGGGCCATGCTCTCTCCGAAGGTTCTAGGGGAGGATCCTTTCTTGCCACTTCCAGCTTCTGGTGATTTCTGGCAATCCTTGGAGTTCATTGGCTTGTAAATGCAGTACTTTAATCTCTGCCTTCATCTTCACATGGCCGTCTTCCCTCTGTGTGTCTATCCTGTGTCTCTTCTCCTATTTTATAAGGACACCATTCAGATGGGATTAAGACCCACCCTACTTTTGTATGACCTCTTGTTAACTGAAAACATCTTCAAAGACCCTATTTCCAAACAAGGTCACATTCACAGATTGTAGAGGTAAGGACTTCAACAGATCATTTTGAGGAACACAATTCAACCCGTAATAGCCCCACACATACCCAAAAAAGGGAGGAAAAAGGTGTCCTGCACGAGGGGACCATTTACATAGCCATGAAATAGCCATGCCATGGAATGCTCCACAGCAACACGAGAAGGGGACAGGCAGCCCATGTCGCCCACTTCCACAGGAGAACTAAACCTGGAGACATCTACCGTGGATCATGAGTTAATGTCTCTCCTATGCATCTAGAATAGTCTCGCCCACCATTGGGAGAATTGAGAAAATAGCCTTCCAAGTAAGTCACTTTCTGTAGGGCTTAATTCTCTCAGGGAACCAGGTTGAGAGAGGTTGGCTGCATGTTGTGCTATGGAAAAGCCTCCAAGATGTGTGTTAAGAAAAGAAAGTGAGATACAGAATAATGTCTTTACAATGCTAGTGTGTGTGTGTGTGTGTTTTAAAGATAAGATATGCTTATATATGCAAAGGATATCTCTAGAATACAAAGACTGCCCACAGCAGCTGCCTCTGGCTGGGGAACTGAGTGGCTGGGGAGCTGGGGTGGGAAAGAGACTGACTTTTCCCTCCACACTCTTTGAATTTTGTACCCTGTGCAAGTTTTGTTGTTGGTGGTTGTTGTCAAGTTGGCTCTGACGCATGGCGACTCTGTGTACAACAGAACAAAATGTTGTCCACTCCTGCACCATCTTCATGATCATTGTATGCTTGAATTGGTATACTGTCACAGTATGAGGGTTGTGGTCACTGTGTATTTTGAGTGCCTTCCCACCTAGGGCGCTCATCTTCCAGCACTATACCGGACAATATTCTGTTGTAATCTATAGGGTTCATTGACTGATTTTTGGAAGTAGATCAGGCCTTTCTTCCTCGTCTGTCTTAGTCTGGAAGCTCTGCTGAAACCTGTCCAGTATAAAACACGAGTGCCACAGCTTCCAGCATCATAGCAATAAGCACGCCACCACAGTACCACAAATATTAGCCACCCCAATAAATCTCTGTATTTTTTAAGAGGAAAAAAGCTAGCACCCTGATAGCAAACACCTGGCAACTCCCACCTGCCTCTCCCTTGAGCCATGGTACCTGCAGGGCTCTGTCCAGGTGTCCTTCTCTTATAAGCCAGTGATCTCCAACTTGTACCTCCAGACCTGTCCTCTAAGCTCTAGACATGAATGCCCTTCTGCCTTTGACCTTCCATCTGAATGTCCCACGGGTGCTTTAAATGCATCTCAGTGTCCAACTTGAACTCATCGCTGCCCCTGCAGCCAGTCCACTCCCACCCATGTTTCCTATCCCCAGTGACTGGAATCCAGGTGCCCAAGCCAGAAATCTAGGCTTCCTTCTAGATGCTTGCTTCTCCCTGCCCCACAGCACCAGCCAGGTACCAGGACTGGTGGAGTCTGCAGCTGGATAGGTCACCTGCCACCGTCGCCAAGGCCACTGTCTTTGGGCAGACTCTCAGCATCTGTTCTTTGAACGTTGCAGCGGCGTCCTTATGGGTCCCTCTCAGCCACCATCTGCACCGCTACCAGGGAGATCCTCCCTAAAAACATGTATCTGTGTCCCTCCCCTGCCTGCAAACTTCCACCAGCAATCAGGTGTGTGCAGGATAAATTCTAACCCTTTCTCTAGGGTCACAATATGAGGCTAGACTACCTCCTTGTACCTGCTGTTACCTCAAACTGGAATCCCACCTACCACTCCAGCCTGACCCTTCACGGTTCTCCGCATCCTGCTCTGAAACTCCTGGCCTCCTTTCCAGACTAGACCGCCTGCTCTTACTCACTCCTGGGTGAGACTTAGGCAGGCAGGTAGATTACTCCAGGTGAAGGCGATCCTTTCTCACCTGTCCACCTTCTGCCTAGCCTTCCAGGTTCAGCTCAGGTGTTACCTCCTCCAGGAGGCCTTCTGTGCTCTCCCAAACGTGGGTCAGATGCAGTGGGGGTGGCCTTGTTGTTGCTAGTTGCCACTGAGTTCATTCTGACTCATGGTGACCCCATTTGTGCAGAGTAGAACTGTTCCATTGGATTTTCAAGGCTGTGAGAGCTTTCAGAAGCAGATCGCCAGCCCTGTCTCCTGAAGTGCCTCTGAACCACCAACATTTTGACTAGTCGTTGAGCACTTAACCATTTGTGCCACCCAGGGACTCCATGTGGGGGTGCTGGTAAAACTTTAACCATCTGCTCCCTGGGAAAGAAACCCTGATTTGTAGCATTCGCCAATTCCCGTGGTGTAAATATTTCCACTATGGTCAGTTTCATGCTACCAACATGACGTCACTGAACACAAGTGGGGAAGAGATGCACATGGGGGGCTCTCTCCAGGAGGTGTGAGCTGGCCTCAGCACACCACTCACTGGCAATGGCCCTGCTCTGTGTTCACATCACACCTTGTATTCCCCTCCATCAAAGGGTTGGCCACAGAGAAATGTTAACAAACAGAGAAAGCTCTGATGGCTCCAGGGAAGAATGGACTGAAGGCTCAGCTCTAATCCCCAGCCTGCGCCTTCCTGGCTATGTGACCTGAGGTAAGTGACTCAGCCTTTCTGAGCTTCAGCTGTGCCATCTACAAAATGGTCATGATAATATGTTCTTTCTAGGCTTGGCATAGAAATTGAATGGATATGAAAACTGCAAACTCGTGGTAAGAATTTAGGGGTCAGTCAAAGGAGAAGAGAAAGCCATTCTAAGGCCCAGGACCCAGCAGGAGGGAGGGTGTGACCTCGTGTGTGCCTTTGTTTTCTAAGAGGGAGATTAAGTTTCTAGGAGGGCATCCACCCATCATTTTTCCTTTCTGTTTACTGTTCCAGTTCACTCACATTTTACAAATTCAGGTCCTCCGGTTTCGCTCTGTGGGCAATGTCTGAACTGGTTCAAAGCCCTGGTTTGAACTGCCAACCTTTCGGTTAGCAGCCGAGAGCTTAACCAATCGACCTATAGGGCAGAGTAGAACTGCCCCATAGGGTTTCCAATGAGCGGCCGGTGGATTCAAACTGCCGACTTTTTGGTTAGCAGCCAAGCTCTTAACCATTGTACCGCCAGGGCTCCTTGAGGGCTGCTGTAGGGGGATGGAAAGGAGAGCATGAGGAGGTAAGATCAGCAAGTCTTGGTGGTTGACTGGGTAGGTGTGCAGGGGGAGGGAGAGACGAGGGCCCGAGAGGGTTGATGCTGGCATTTTGCAAGGCCAAGTAGATGGTGTCTCTGAGCACCTGTAGGTCCTTAGAGCACTGCACTGAGGACCAGCCTTGGAAGAAGGCCAGGATGGGATGGGGAACCCGGCCACGTATGCACAGGACCACTTAGCAACGTGCAGGGCAAGGATAGAAGGGACCAGAAAAGAGCCTGGGGACCAGTGTGGGAGGGTGGACTGACAACCAGGAGACCCCCCAAGGAGCAGCAGGCCAAGGGCACAGAAGGTTCATGTCAACTGTCAAAGGCCACCAGGAAGCCAGAGAGGCAGCCTCTACACCACCCACTGCATTTGCTGATGGAACCATTCATATCAACAGAGCTTGGTCGCTAATGTAACCGATTCAAACAAGTCCATTGATATGGTCTCAGATTCTACAATGCAACTAACCTTTAAGAAACTACCACTTGTCAAGTTTGGGTGTAGTATCAAACAAGAATATCCATAATATCTGAAAAGGCTATTAAAGTAAACTTTTCTGACTACGTATCTCTGTGAGGCCAGATTTTCTTTGGACACTTCAATCAAACAGCGTATCGCAACAGGCTGACCACAGAAGCATATAAGAGAAACCTGCCGCCTTCTGTTAAGTGAGACATTAAACAGCCTGGTAAAAATTTAAAACAACGTCATTCTTCTTCACTAAATATTTTTTTGTTTTGTAGAATAGTTATTTTTTAATAAAAACATGTTAAAAAGAGAGAGAGAGATCTTGGTCCCTGAGATGGACATCTCTATCGACTTTGCTTAACATTCCGTGTATTAAGGTCTCGTATCTTATGAGCAAAACTTTGAAATCCAATTTTTCTTGAGCATTTCAACCTGGATTACAAATTTGATTAAGCAAACCCCCTTAAACAATTTAAATTGCAATAACAGATTTCCTGTGGTTAACTGGGATGATGACAGGACCACATATGCGTATGTGTGAAGCTGTCCTAAGACATCGAGGCCATGGGCAGTTCATCCCTTCGTCCTCTCCACCCTTGCTGTGACTTCTTCTGAGGTATGTTGCTGTCCTTGTTTTGGTTTCTCCCAACGGCTTCAGTGATGGCCTCTTGATACCGTCCCAGTTTGGGATAATCATCCAAGACAAGTAAAGGCCACAGACCTGGCTGTTTGACCCGTGGTCCTTGGCTGGGACACAGGGCTTGGCTGCCTCTTCCAGGGTGACAATTTACCACATCATGGTAAATTTTCAGTCTCTGGTTTTGTTGATAAATGTCCCCTATATTGAAAGAATTTAGCCAGAAGCAGGTCACTGTGACACTGGCAAGAGCAGCCATCATCAGTGGGGAACAAGAAGTCAATTAGAAAGAAGAAAAGGGAATTTGGAGTGGGGAAGGGATGGCCAGCGAAAGTAATTCTTGTAAGAAATTTGGCCAAAGGAAACAGAGAACTGAGGATCACAAGGTGGAGGGAGGGCTTCTGTTTTGGTTTGCTTTTTGTTTTCTTGTCCTTTTTCTTAGGGTAGGAGAGGCTCAAGCTTGCTTATGGGTGGAGCAGAAAGTGCCAGTCGTGGTTAGGGTATATCAATCAGAACTCTGGGTGCACGGGGGAAAAAAGTATCCGGCTCATCTGGTTAAGTAAAACCATAAAATTGGAAAGCCTAGGGGCAGAGAAGGTTTCAGGCACAGATGGACACAGGTGCTCAAAGGATGTCTCAATGCAATTTCTCTGTGCATATTTCACAGCTCAGCCTCCTCTGGGAGGTGGACTCTGTTCTGAGGTGGGCTCTCCTCCCCTCTCATGTGCTGGTGAGACACCTTCTTGCTGCAGCTGACATATTCACGAATCCTAGTCCAGAAGAAGAGAACACAGCCAGAAGAATTTGTACCAAAGACTCAGGACTCACTCTCATTGGACCAGCTTGAATCACATGCTCATCTCTGAACCAATCACTCGCCAGGGGATAGAGTTAAGTCCATGGACTCAAGGTTGGGGCTGGGGGTAGGTCAACCCAACCAAACCCAGGTAGGCTGAGAGTGGGGATACCCCAGGAAGAATTTAGGGTGCTGTTACCAAAACAACAGAAAACTGATGGTGGCGGCAGGGGTGGGGAGACAGCTGTTTATTACAAAAACAAACAAGCAAACCCGTAGCCATCAAGCTGATTGTGACTCATGGTGACCCCATGTGTTACAGAGTAGATCTGCTCCATACGCTTTCCTTGGCTGTAATCTCGACAGAAGCAGATTGCCAGGCTTTTCTTCTGTGGCACGGCCGGATGGGTTTGAACTGCCAACCTTTAGATTAGCAGGTGATTGCAAACCATTTGCTCCACCAGGGACCTGCTGTCCATTACAGAGAACCAAAGATAGAGGCCAGAGAGCGGATGATGGATGAGAAGAGATCCGAGGTGGTAGAAGAGGAAGGCTCCCTGCCTTTGAATGTCCTCTTCCCTCCACCAGGAATGCCTTCCCCAGTTACCCACCTGAAGGTCTTCCCCTTACCTGCAAGCTGTAGTGGGGATGCCTTCCACATCCTGCCCGCCTTCCCTGGGGCTCCTTCTCCAGGGCACAGGAAATGCGTGTGGAAATAAACTGCATTTAATGGAAAGGCGCCTTAGCATGGTGCAAATGGCCAGAAGGTTGTTTCTTATGTCAATCTGAAACCGGCTTTGGAACATGGACCTGGTGGGGCTGCAGGGAACACAGTCTGCTCCCATGACAGCCCTCCAGTTGTGTAAGTTGTACAGTGTGGAGGGGACATTGGGTGAGACTAGCTGAGGGCTCTTGGGTGAGGCACATCCACCTCCCTGTGCTTCAGGGTCCTCCTAGGTAAGTTAAGAGATGCCCCTGGAAAGAGCCTGGCCTGGAACCTAGCGAGCGGTGGAAGTTTGCCCTAGAAGAGTAATGATGCCTGCCTCGATCCAGCCTTTACTGGGGGGTGGATCAGGCGTTGCCATGGGCGTTGTAGTTAACACCTACAGCCATATGGCCCGGCGCGTTACTAGCTCCAGTCTACAGATGCAGACATAGAGGCCTAGAGAATTCAAGCATCTGCTCAGACCCATTCTGTTAATAAATGTTGGAGGTGGGATTTGAACCCAAGCAGACAGACCCCCTCCTTTCACAACAATCACAGGGCCATCTGGGGTCTCCCACCAGAAAACCAGCCCCATGCCATGCCTTTCCTACCTCTCAAAGCCTTTGTGGGACCCACCTGGGCACTGGGAAGGTGATGAGAGGGAGCACAGGCCGGGGGGGAGGGATGCTCCGGGCATCAGGTGAGGCCAGGGCAAGCACAAGGCCTCTTTCATCCCTACCCTAGTCTCCCCTACCATCTCTTTGGAAGCTGCCCTCCAACAGCTAGGCCAGGTCAGACTAGAAGGAATACATATTGCTAAGAGGCTGCTTGGCGTCTGGGGTCAGGCCAACTTGAATTCCCATCTCAGCCCACTTTTCACATGCTCTGTGATCTTGGGCAAGTCAGTTCCCACCTCTGCCTCAGTTGCCTCATCTGAAAAATGGGGATAATAACCGTACGAGTCCAGAGCGTTTTCGTGAGGATTAAACAAGCTGCTAGGAGTCAGTTTCTGCCCAGGGATGGCCAGGAAGAGCTAACGAGGGCCCAACAGACTCACAGCCACCCTACAGGACAGAGTAGAACTGCCCCATAGGGTTTCCAAGGAGCTGCTGGTGGATTCGAACTGCTGACCTTTTGGTTAGCAGCCTGAGCGCTTAATCAGTGCGCTGTAAAGGCTCCAACGAGGGGCCCAGATCAGTTTTAAATGAAAGGGATGGATACCATAAGAGAGCCGTTCCCTCCCAATTCTCTTATAATCTCTCTGCTTAAGTCCACGGGCAAGTCTTTCTTCGGGGCTGGTCTGTCTTTAACACACCTCTCTGTGCCTTGAGAATCTTGCTTTTGAACACGGGGCGAGCAGGAGCTGGCTCAGCTCTTCGCAGGCAATGGGAGCCAGCCAAGCATTGTAACAGTTTCGTTTTCATCGGTAGTTTGTTGCCTTCTATTTTAGGTCAGTGATAGTGGCTTTCCACTTACGGTAGTAATATAAAGTTTCCTTTTAAAATACATTTATTGGAATTAAAAAGTTGATATAAAGAGAAGTATTAAGAATACTGTAAGTGGTGAAAAGGCACAGGTCCATTCATTTCATAAATGGTTAGCGAACTCAGCTGCTAACCAAAAGGTTGGAGGTTCGAGTCCACCCAGAGGTGCCTCAGAAGAAGGACCTGGTGATCTACTTCTGAAAAATCCATTGAAAACACTATGGAGCACAGACCTACCCTGGCACTCATGGGGTCACCGTGAGTCAGAAAGGACTCAACGGCAACTGGTTTTATTCATTGCACATGTATTTGTTGAGTGCCTGGTTACTCTGTTCCAGGCACTGCTCCAGGCAGGGGACACAGCTGTGAACTAGTCAGCTGGAACCTCTACCCAGAGAAGGTCACATTCTAGAGCAGGTGGCCAGCTATAAAATACGTAGATAAGTGAATACAAAGCATGTCACATGATGAGTATAGGGGGAAATCAAGCAGGAGAGGTGCGGGGGGTGGGGTCCAGTTTGGAAGAGGGAGGTTAGAGGAGGCCTCAGTAAGGAGCTTACGTCGAAGCAAACACTTGAAGAGGTGAGGGAGTGAGCAGAGTAGATACCTGGAGGGGGTAAGGACCAGCAAGGAAGCCCATGTGGCTGGGCAGAGTGGGGTGATGGGGGAGGAGGAGACTAAGTCAGGATAAGGCAGGGCCAGGGGCTGTTTCTTCTGAGCTCCATGAGGAGCCGTTAGAGGGCTGGGAGAGAGACCTGATCATACCTAGGTCTTAATATCACCCCCTGACTGCTGTTTTGAGGATAGATGGTGACGGCCCGAGGGGGCAGGGGAGCAGGAATGCCTGGGAGGAGGTCACTGCACTCAGCAGGAGAGGCTGGTGGCCTAGGCCAGGTGGTGGGGTGAGAAGTGTCCGATTCCAGATGAATTTTCGGGGTAGGGCTGATGGGATTTGCTGTTGGGTTGGATGTGGAGTGTGTGAGTGGTGCAGACGGGGTTGAGGGTTTGGGCCCGAGCGCCTGATAACTGGAGTTTTTACCTGCTGAGATGGGGGAGACACAAGAGGACAACTTTGAGGGAGAAGGCCAGGGTTGGCTGGAATGATGTAACAGGAGATGTCCAGTGGACAGTTCCATATGCGAAGTCAGGGAGACATGTTCGAGGGACATCAGAGCAATGGCCTCCAAAGCCACGGGACCGGGTGACGGCACTGGGGCAAAGAGCAAAGAAAGGAGAAGATCAAGAGCTGAATGTGGGCCATTGAAACCAGGGCTCCCAACTGGTTCTCCCCAGCTCAGTCGTGGCTGATGAAGCAAAATCGGAATGGATTCAAATTTATAAAATGTTGGTGAATTGAATAATAGGTAGAGGCTGGGAGAGTTTTAAAGTGCCTAATAGTAAAAGCCTAGAATGCCTTGAAGAGACAATTCTGGTGAGGGCTCAGAAAGAAGTGAGAAGAGCTGTAACATTGGAGATGGCAGAATGAGAAAAATGATGCCAGAAACTTAATCTCCCTCTTAGAAGACAAGGGCAGCATGTGCATTGCATAGCAACCAAATCTCCTGACCAGCAGAGTCAGAAAAAAACAGAGGTGCCTGGCTCAAGGATGACTGCCAACTATGCAGCTTTGAATGTGTGTTGCTCCCCATGGTCGCAGAGATAACCTCCCACATCAGGCCCCTGTAAAGGCTCACCTATGCCTCTTCCAAGTCTCCCATTCCAGGGTTTCTTCGCCCCGCAATTTTTCCCGTTCTGGTTATCGCTCTGCTTCACTCAAATTTTAAAAATTCAGGTCTGTTCGGATTTCACTTCATTGGTCATGACTGAACTGGCTGGAACTAGTTCAAAGCACTGATCAAAACTCAGAGGAAAGGAGAATGAGGGTGGCCAGGGAGGGAGGAGAACCAGGGAAGTGGGGTGCTAGGGGAGCCAAGAGAGGAGGATCATCCAAATAAGGGGGAGAGGGCAGTGGTGACAAATGCCACTGGAGGTTCCAACGGGACAAGGACTGAGATTTAGGCATTGGATCTAGCAATATGAGGTCACAGGGGACCAAGAATGACAGTTTCAGGGCATTAGCTAGGTGTCTGAGGGGTTTTAGGAGCAAATGGGAGGAGAGACTTTGCCATACAGAGCAGCAGAAAAGTGAGGCCATGGCTGCTGGAGGAGGCACAGGGGTCATCAGAGGGTTTCTTGTTTTAAGATGGAGAAGTAACAGCGCGTGAATTGATGGGAATGGTCTGGGACAGGGGAGAGAGGGCAGGATTGCTGGATCGATGTTGACATCAGGGGAGCAGGCTTGAAGGGCTTAGATCTTGAGCATAAGGGAGGGGGTGGCGTGGCCCCGGGAAGGATGGTGGGGCAGGCACCATGTTGGAAGATGGATAGATGGATGGTGGAAGCTGGTGGGAATCTTCTTCTGATTTGCTCATTCAAAGGATATTTGCTGGGCATCTACTACGTGTCAGATCCGTGAGTGGTGCAAGCCGTTTACACTCCACTACAACCTAAAGGTTGGTGGTTTGAACCCCCACCCCCAGCGGCACCACGGAAGAAAGGCCTGGTGATCTGCTTCTTAAAGATTACAGCGGAGAAAACCCTAGGAGCTCAGTTCTACTCTGACACGTGTGGGGTCACCATGAGTCAGAATCAACTCCATGGCAAAGGGTTTGGTTCTTGGTTTCCTATGTGCCAGATAGGAGCCCTGGTGGTGCAGTACTTAAGTGCTTGGCTGCCAAGCACAAGGTCAGCAGTTTGAACCCACCAGCTGCTCCATGGGGCAAAGATGTGGCAGTCTGTCTGGATAAAGATTACAGGCTCAGAAGCCCTGGGGGGCAGTTCCACTGTGTCCTTATAGGGTCGCTATGAGTTGCAATCTACTTGATCACAGTGGGTTTGGTTTTGGGTATGTCAGATACTGTTCTCAGGGCTGGACACGCTGGTTCCATTTTCTCAATGGCCTGAGCAGCCTTGCAGTCAGCCGAGTGAGAGGACGGGGAGGAGAACCGAGAAGGAAGCAGCGAGGGGGCTGTGGGTGGCTAGGACAGTGAGAGCGGGGAAGAGCCAGGGAGCGCTGAGGATGCTCAGAAGTTGTGAAGGTTCAAGCACACAACTAAAATTTGGAAAATCCCCGGGGTGGCGCAGGCAAAGCGCTCATCGTGGGACACAGAATTGGGGAGGGCGCTTACTTACTACATTTTGGGCAGTGGCATCTGCTCCTTCTCAGCTGTGTGACATTCAAGTTACTTAATTGCTTTCGGCCTCAGGTTTCTCTTCTGTTAAATGGGGGAAATGAGATCTGAAACCCACAGCCTTGGGCAGGCTTGGACTAATCCGTGTGGGGCGACGACGCACAGGGAGCGCTGCCTCCCTGTTGGCCCGAGGGCTGGGGATGGGGGGTCAGCCCCCGCCAGGCGAGCAGGGACCCCGGGAGAGCGCGGGCGGCGTCGGCCCCGCCCCGGCCGGGAGGGCGGTGCCTCGGCCGCCGGCTCCCGGCACTGCCCGCCCGCCCGCTGGCCTCCGCCGCCGGAGTCGGAGCCCGAGGTAGGGGGCCGCGCGGGGGGCCGCGCGGGGGGCGGCGGGCGGACCGCGGGCCGGGTAGGGAGGTGCCTCGAGGAGCCCGGGCGGCGGGGAGGGGGCGGAGGAGGACGGAAGGGAGCGTCCGCCGCTCGCCGGGGCCACCTGTTTCGGAGGCGACATTTGTGCGAGCACGGACCGCCGCGACGGTTCCCGGCAGGCGCTTCCACCCGGAGTGCGCCCCGAAGTAGAGCGCGGCGGCCAGACCCAGCCCAGTGGGGCGAGGGGGTCGCCCCGCCCAGGCCATGTCCCGAGTGGGAGAGGGGGACCCAGGTGGGAGGGAGTCCCACGGTCGGAGAGGGGCCACGCGGTGGAAGAAGGGGCATCCCTGGTGGGAAAGGGTTCCAGGTGGGAGGGGGGACCCAGGGTGGGTGAGGGGCCCGTGGTGGGAGAAGGGTCCGGGGAGGCCAGACTCCCCGCCCGAGGGCGGCTCCGCCCCGGCCCCACGCTGCGCGCGTTGGGCACACACAGTCGTCTCAGGAGGCCTGGTGCTGCCGGGGGTCCAGCTGGGGAGAGGTCCGGGGCTGCCGGGGCAGGAGGCCGTGCGCTGGGCCATGAGGGTGCGGAGGGTTCAGATGTGCACGGCGGCCGAAGGCCTTCCAGGTGGAGGGGACCGCGGGGTCAAGGCTGGGAAGCAGGGAACCCGGGAGGAGTCGCCCGGGTCCGTAGCACCCCCTCGGAGGGATCTGCGGACGACTCCCTGTCCCTTCTTTACGGATGGGAAAGATTGAAGTCCAAGTGGAAGCTGCGATTTGCTAGGAGGAGGTTCCAGCTGAGAGGTCCGGCGCCAGAGTCCACCTCCTTCACTGCTGGGAGGAGCCCCCGTGCCTCAGTTTCCTCATCTGTTATCTGGGGGTAAAAATAACCACCTCTTTGCCAGACTCAGCAGGTCCTCTGGCTCTGAGAGGGTTAAACAGCCATGTCCCCACCCCCACCCTTTCCCCCTCACACTGACACCAGTTCTCCTGCCCCCCCAGCACTGAGTGCTGCCTTCAGACCCCTTGGGGCCCCAGAGGAGAGCCATTTAGAGCCATTTACCCTGTCATTCATCAAATATTTCACGAGCACCTCTGTGTCCAGGCCCACCTGGCCCTCCTGTCCTCTCCTCCAGCTGCCCAAGGACTTCCTCTTTGTCACCCTCTTCCCAAAGAATGGGAAGCCAACCTGCCCAGGGTCACACAGCAGGGCCAGGACTACACCCCTGCTGTTCCCCCCAAGCCTTCCCCAGCTCCAAGCCTTCTTCAGACCCCTCACCCCGGCTGCACCCCAGTGTCCCCAACAGTGGAAATCACCTAAGGTAGAGGGGTCCCTGAACCATAGGCTAAGTTACAGAGGAAAAGAAAAGGCCTCAGGGTGCCTGTCCCTGCTTATCTAGTGGGACGCTTCAGTGTCAGAGGACAAACTCAGAAATGGAGATGCTTCTAAAAAACGTGTTTTGTTTCTTGGGCTAGTCCGGTTGTGATGGGCCCCGGGCCCGGCAGGGTTTACAGAACCTCTGGAGGCGGCTCACGTGGATCCTGGGGAGATTGTGACCCACCACACCAGCCCCAGCCAGCGCTCTCCAACCCACCGAGCCATGAGGCTCTGGGTCTGCACTCCAGGAGATGCAGGTCCCCCAGGGGGTCTGAGTTGGGACCAGAGCAGAGTGAGACAAGGTGGCAGTCAGGGGCATTGGAGACAGGACTGGAAGGAGGGGTGGGATGAGAAACGGGAGCTCAGGGCCTGGAAGTAGCTCACGGCCCCCAAATCCTCCTCCCCACTTCCCCAAGGCCTGCGGCTGCCCTTCCAGGTTCTCCTGAGCCTTTGCACTTGTCTCCCGCCAGGTATCTCCTAGGGGTCTCCCGACTCCTGTTGACCTTGCATTGTCTTGTCCCCTCCCCTCCTTCCTTCTAGATTGGAAGCTCCCCGAGGGAAGGAACCTTGTCTCCCCTCCTTCCTTCTAGATTGGAAGCTCCCCGAGGGAAGGAATCTTGTCTGAATCCCAAAGCCCAGTGCTGGGCCTGACGCATAGTAGGTACTCACCAAATGTCACTTGAACGAATTAACTGAAAGAAGTAGGAAAAAAGAAAATCCCATATTCACATCACTCAAAAATAGCTATTGCTCAAATTTGCCTCTTTCCCTAGACTTTTTTTCTAAACGCTTTTTTACATACTTACATGTCTCGTGTATACAGGTTTTTTTTCAATTAGCATAATTTCATGAGCGGTCCCCACCTCTCTCGAACATTGTTTTTTTGTATTTCTCAATGCTTATATATCACTACATCATTTTGTTAATGGGTCTCCTTTGGTATTTGGGGTCTCTTTCTATATGACTCTTTTAAATAATGTGACATTGGATTTGTGCATAAATTTCTGTGTTGCTGAATTTTTCCTGGAAAGAGAATTGCCTGGTAGTCAATGGGTATGAAGTTCTAGAACAGCTGTACCAGGAACCAGCTGGGTTCCTGGAGGGGCTGTGCTAATGAGACTTCCTCAGCTGTGGATGGGCACACCTACCTCGGCCAGCGGTGCCAGCCTTGAGTCTTACCAGTTTCAAAATCGAAGGGTGAAAAATAGTTGCTTGTTTGTATCCATTGAACTTCTTGGGGTAGAAGTAACAGAAACCTATTCCAGCCGGCTGAGCAGAGTTGGGGAATTTATTACAAGGTTTCGGGGTGTCCCACTGGGGACAGCCTGAAGTCAGGCTGGCTCCTTCCTATGCCGGCGTCGCTCATCACACTGGCTTCTTCCTCTCTGCGAGCCACCCTGCTTCCTTCGGTCCACGGGCCAGGCTGTGACCACCTCAGTGCTCAGCCACACAGTGGCTCTTTTAGTCCCAGTTCTAAATTCCAGAAGAAACGTCTGATTGGCTTAATTTGGCTCAGGTGCCCCACCCCCTTTCCAATCAGCCGTGGCCAGGGGTGAGGCAGCCAAGGCTATGTCAGATAAGGAAGGGAGTACGTTGCAAAGGAGTCCTTGTGGTGCAACCGTTACATGCTTGGCTGCTAACCAAGAAGGCTGGCGGTTTGAACCCACCAGCAGCTTCATGGGAGACAAGACCTGGTGATCTGCTCCGGTAAAGGTTACAGCCTAGGAAACCCTATGGGGCAGTTCTACTCTGTCCTATATGGTGGTTGCTATGAGTCAGAATTGACTCAACAGCACAGAACCCAAAGACGGGGGTGGTCACTGACAACCGCACAGGGTTCTTAAATTTGCATTTCTTTTATTATTTTATTTATTTATTTTTATATTTTATTGTACTTCAGGTGAAGGCTTACAGAACAAATAGTTTCTCATGAAACAGTAGTACACATGTTGTTTTATGACATTGGTTAACAACCCCACAACATATTAAGCCTCTAAATTCTCAACCTTTTTTTTTTTTTGATGAAAATACAGATAGCCAAAGATACACCGTTTCAAAAATTTCTACATACACAGTTCAGTGACATTGACTACGCTCTTCCAACTGTGCTGTTATTCTCACTTAAGATGAAGGCTTACAGAACAAAATAGTTTCTCATTGAACAGTTACTACACATGTTGCCCTATGACAATGGTTAACAATCTCACAACACATCAAGAATATCCTTACTCCACCTTGTGTTCCCTATCACCAGGGGACTTCCTTGTCCCCTTCTGTCTTCTGGCCCTTGTCACTGGACTACTGTACCTCATTAGTCTCATTTGTTTTCTTTTTTTTTTCTTTTAACACCATTTCAAAACTTTTTACTTACACATTTAAGTGATATTGACTATGCTCTTCCAATTGTGCTGCCATTCTCGCCCAGGATGAAGGCTTACAGGACAAAACAGCCTCCCATTTAATAGTTACTACAAATGTTGCCCTATAACAGTGGTCAACAATCTCACAACACATCGACAGTGTCCTTACTCAACTTGTGTTCCTTATCATCAGTTTCCTACTCCCCCTCTGCCTTCTGGCCTTTGTCACCGGACTCCTGTACCTCGTTAGTCCCATTTAGTTTTACTGGGCTATCCACTCCCAGGCTTAACATCGAACCTTGAGGGTAACTTCACCTCTGAGCTGAAAGGGTGTCTGGGGGCCACACTCTTGAGGTTTCTCCAGTATTCTTTAGGCCAGTAAATCTGGTCTTTTTTTTTTTTTTTTTGTGAGTTAGAATTATGCTCTACATCCTTCTCCAGCTCTGTCCAGAACCCTCTGTTGTGATCCTGGTCAGAGCAGTCAGTGGTGGTAGCCGGGCACCATCTAGCTGTACTGGACTCAGTCCGGGGGAGGCCTTGGTAGCTGTGGACAATTAGTCCTTTGGACTAATCTTTTCCTTGTATCCTGTTCTCTTCATTCTCCCTTGCTCCCGAAGGGATGAGACCAGTGGAGTATCTTAGATGGCTGCTCATAGGCTTTTAAGACCCCAGACACTACTCACCAAGGTAGAATGTAGAGCATTATCTTTATAAGTAGTGTCATGTCAATTGAGCTAGATGTTCCCCGAGACCATGGTCCCCAGAGCCCTCCATCCAACAACTCAGTCCCTCGGGGGGTTTGGATGTGTCTATAGGGCAACCGCACAGGGTTCTTAAATTTGCATTTCTTTTATTATTTTTTTAAAAAAAAACCAAACCCATTGCCACTGAGTTGATTCTGACTCATAGCGACCCTATAGGACAGAGCAGAGCTGCTCTATAGGGTTTCCAAGCAGCGCCTGGTGGATTCAAACTGCCTACCTTTTGGTTAGCAGCTGAACTCTTAACCACTGCGCCACCAGGGTTTGAGTGCCTCCTCCTATATGCTTATGTTGTTAATTGCCATTGAGCAGGCTCCGACTCATGGTGACCTTATATATAACAGAAGGAAACATTGCCCTGTTCTGTGCCATCTTCATGATTGTTGGTATGTTTGAGTCCACTGTTGTGGCATATGTTTATAGGAGAATGGATAGACATATGGAGCCCTGATGGCGCGGTGGTTTAAGTGTTTGACTGCTAACCTAAAGGTTGGCAGTTTGAATCCACCAGCCGCTCCTTGGAAACCCTATGAGATAGTTCTCCTCTGTCCTAGAGGGTCTCTATGAGTTAGAATCCACTTGATGGCAACGGGTTAGGTTTTAAATGTACGCATGTGCGCACACACACACACACACACACACACACAGTCCCTCTGGGTGGTGCACAATTAACATGCTTGGCTGCTAACCAAAGACTAGAGGTTGGAGCCCACCCAGCTGCACCTCCAAAGAAAGGCCTGGTGATCTCCTTCTGAAAATCAGTCATTGAAAACCTATGGAGCACAGTCCTACTCTGACACACATGAGATCACTATGAGTCGGAATTGACTCGACAGCTGGTGGTGGATACACACACACACCCACACAGATGTTTGTTTTAAATGAATTGCCTGTATTGTCTGCATTTCTTGTTACTCCATGAAATTACTGGGTCAAAGAACATCTTGAATCTGTTTGTTTCTTATTGATTTGTTTAAGCTAATCAGTGAGGCATTTACCCCCTCATCTGGTCTCTTTGTGGCAAAGATTTTCTCCCAGATTGTCATTTGGGTTTTATTTTTGCTGTTGGTGTGTGTGTGTGTGTGTGTGTGTGTTTGAGGAGCAAGTATTTTTTGTTTTTTTTAAATGTGTGTGTGTGCTTTTCAATAAGGAAGACTTGGCTGCATTTATGAGCTGGTGGGAAGGAGACAGGAGAGGGAGCAGTGGAATGCCAGGAGAAGGACAGCAGGTCATTAGACTGAGGTCCCAACAGATGCAGGCGGTGGTAGGGACCCAGCCCTGGGTCCAAAGTGACAGCTCCATTCTGAGCTGGCAAGGACAGGAGGCTGGCAGGAGGGGCTGGGAGGGCACTTTATTAATTGACTGTGTTCTTCTTAGAGAGGGAGATGGAGAAGCCTCAGTGCAGAAGCAGGCGTTCCTGACCTCCGGTCCCCAGCGACTCTGTGCTACCCAGAGTTTTCTCTGTGTGCTGGGCTAGGCTGTTAGATGGCCGTCCCCTGGGAAGTGGCAGATGTTACCACCCCGCTTCACAGACCTCAGAGGGGAGCTGCTGTCTTCAGGGCCTGTCAGCTAATGAATGGCAGGGCAGGGTTCAAACTGACCTCTGCCCATGCTGACCGCATGTATTGACCACACAACCTCACCACTTTCCTCCTTGATGAGCATCCATTGCTATAAGACCGGAAAGTGACACCCTTCCTGTCTGGTCCTTGGGGAGTAATGTCCTTTCCTCTCCTGTCTGCTTTTGTTTGTCATCCCGACCAGTCCAGGACCGCCAGCCCCTCTGAGTTGGCCACAGGACCGGGGAGCGCCTTCCCTCTGGGGCCAGCACCCACCCTCTCACACCCCACGAGCAGCCAGCAGGACCACCACAGCCTTCTGGGTTGCATGCTGTAAAAGTGGCGTGCGGGAAGTGTCTGAGCCCCTCTAACTTCACTAGGCAGAAGGAGAATCAAGATCAACAGCCCAAGGCTAATTCCTATGAGGCGAAGGTCGGACGCGCATCTTCTCGCCAGCCCTTTTTAACCAATTCTGACACCATCTGTCCCTCCCACAGTGCACTCTACTCTGCTGAGTTTCATAATTCCTTGCAACTGCCGCACAGAACTCACAGACAATACTCATGACTGTGGGGTTTATTAGGGAAGTTGCTGTTGTTCTTAGGTGTCTTTGAGTTGGTTCCAACTCATAGTGACCCCGTGTACAATAGAACGAAACACTGCCCAGTCCTGTGCCGTCCTCACAATAATTACTATGTTTGAGCCCATTGTTGCAGCCACTGTGTCAGTCCATCTTGTCAAGGGTCTTCCTCTTTTTTGCTGACCATCTGCTTTACCAAGCATGATGTCCTTCTCCAGGGACTCGTCCCTCCTGATAACATGTCCAAAGTGTGTGAGAAGAAGTCTCGCTGTCCTTGCTTCCAGGGAGCATTCTGGCTGTACTTCTTCCAAGACAGATTTGTTCGTTCTTCTGGCAGTCCATGGTATATTCAGTATGCTTCACCAACACCATAATTCAAAGACATCAGTTCTTCTTCAGTCCTCCTTATTCATTGTCCAGCTTTCACATGCATATGAGGCAACTGAAAATACTATGGCTTGGGTCAGGTGCACCTTAGTCCTCAAAGTGACATCTTTGCTTTTGAACACTTTAAGGAGATCTTCTGCAGCAGATTTGCCCAATGCAATATGTTGTTTGATTTCTTGACTGTGCTTCCATGAGCGTTGATTGTGGATCCAAGTAAAATGAAATCCTTGACGACTTCAATATTTTCTCTGTCTATCATGATGTTGCTTATTGGTCCAGTTGTGAGGATTTTTGTTTTCTTTATGTTGACGTGTAATCCATATGGAAGGCTGTAGACTTTGATCTTCGTCAGTAAATGCTTCAAGTCCTCTTGGCTTTCAGCAAGGAGAGTTTTGTCATCTGCATAACGGAGGTTGTTAATGAGTCTTCCACCAATCCTGATGCCACATTTTTCTTCATATAGTCCAGCTTAAGGAAGTAACAGGTTACAGTTTAGGTTTAGGAATGTCCAGGATATAGTTCTTCCAGTCAAGACAACCTCTTCTCAGCCGTGCCCACAGGCAGGTTTCTCCCTGGCCCTTGGCCGCTTGGCCTGGCCTCTACCCTGCTTGGGCAAGTGTTGTAAAGCTCTTTTAGCTCACCTCACTCTGCCAGTAAATCTCGGCCAGAAAGCACTCAGCTTTAGCTCCTTGGGTCAGCAAACCTAGCTCCACCAAGTGCCCAGAGGCACTCTACCAGCAAGCTTCCTGCCTAAAGGTGCTTGGCTTTCTTGCTTTGTGGGCCGGGAAGCCCACTGTGCCATCCATCTACTGTGCGCCAGGCGCCTGATGGGTCTTTCTGGGGTTTGTAACTCCTCCCTCATTTGAATGGGTCCCTTCCCAAAGTCAGGGTGGGCAGCATCCGGCTCGGCCTCAGCTTGCCCGTGCTCCCCAGTTCACTCCAAGGCTAAATTCACCCTGGCCTTCCTGAGAGGATTCAACCTGGGGGGCCAGCAGCTTCTGACCACTAGCTCGGGTCCGGCTGTGGTCTAGACTGTGGGTGAGGCCCAGGGCTTGGGGGATGCTGCTCACACACCTGCTCTTTCGGAAGGTAAGCATGAGCTCCTACTGTGTGCTGGCATGTGGGGGCCTGGCCACATGGGAGCAGTCCTGGAACCCGGCAGACTCCCTGGAGGTGGACCACCGAGCTCACCATGGTCGGGAGACTCCCGAGGAAGGGGAGTCTGAGACTTGGGGGCAGGTACACCTGCGTTCAAATCCTGCCCGTCGCGATTACCAGCCTTGTCATTTGGGGAAAGTCACCTTCCCTCACTGCGCTTCCCTTTTCTCATCTCTAACCTGGGGACTGATGGCAGATGTGAAGACAAAGGAGACAAGAACACTCAGTGCTTGTGTCTTAGTCATCTAGTGCTGCTATGACAGAAATACCACAAGTGGGTGGCTTTAACAAGCAGAAATTCGTTCTCTCCCACTTTAGGAGGCTAGAAGTCCAAATTCAGAGCACCGGCTCTAGGGGAAGGCTTTCTCTCACTCTCTCTGGGCTCTGGAGGAAGGTCCTTATCTCCTCAGCTTCTGCTTCCTGGTTCCTTGGAGATCTCCATATATCTTGGCTTCCATCTTCCCCCATCTCTGCTCTGCTCCCTTATTTAATCTCTTTTATATCTCAAAAGAGATTGACTCAAAATACACCCTTCACTAATCCTCCCTCATTAACGTAACAAAGACAACCCACTCCCAAATGGGATTATAACCACAGGCATAGAGGTTAGGATTTAAAGCAGGTATTTTGGGGGAACACAGTTCAACCCATAACAGCTTGGCAGGGCAACTGACCATGGCAGGTTCTTGGCAAATGAAAGCTCTCCTTATGTTTTGTGGTGAGGAGGTTGTGAGGTTAGGGAGCATTTTGGGACCAGGAAGAGTGTATTGAGAAATCCTGGAATTCCCAGAGATTTCCCAGAGTCTGGTGGGTTTGAGCAATGGCGTGGCTGTCAGCTTGGCTGGCCGCCGGGTGTGGTGGCTGGGAAAAGGGCAGTGGCTGAACACAAAGTCCCCAAAGGGCCTCAGCATTGTGTGGGGTGGGGTGGAGGAACTGGCTGGGGACTGAGGAAGAAGATGCCAGGGAGGAGGCTGGGATGGTAGGTCCCGAGACAGAGAGAGACAGACAGACAGACAACCCCCACCCCACACACACCTCCCGAGACCCACCAGAGCTGGGCTGTGGCCATGGGTGTGTCAAGGAAGGAGGAGACGTGGGAAATCTGTCTAAAAGGAGGGGCCTCCCTATTTCCTACTCCCCCACTCCACTCTCATACTCCACTCGATTATCACAATGGCCTCACAACTTCCTCCCATTGCCACGCTTGCCCTGTGGTTTATGCTCAGAAAGCAGCCAGGAGGATCCCTTTAAGTCATAAGTCAACCACAGCATGCCCCCGTTCAAGACCTGCCGATGGCACCCCGTCCCACTCAGAGAAGGACAGGTCCTCCCAGTGGCCCTCAAGGTCCCCGTGGCCTGGTCTCTCGTTACCTCTCCAACCTCCTCTCCTGGCCCCCTCCCCTTGCTCACTCTACTCGGTCTGCTCCACGGGCACCCAGGTACATGTGCCCAGGGCCCCTGCACTCACCAAGCCCCCTCCTGAGACACACTTCTCCCAGATAGCCCTAGGCCCTGCTCCCTCATTTCCTCACTGCGAGGTCTCATCGCAAACGTCAGGTTTCAGAGAGGTGGTCCCTAACTGTTCTGGGTCAAATGGACCCCCACTCCCCACCACAGTCCCCCCAGTCCACCTACTCTGCTGCATTGTCCTCTATAGCGCACATCACCACCTGATGTATTTTTTGGTTAATTTCCCCCACTAGAATGTCAGGTCCCTGAAGCCCAGGAGGGCTTTGCCTTGCTCACTGCTGTGTGTATTCCCGGGTGCTGGCAGGGAGCCCCATATACTGTAGGTGCTCAAATGTTTGTGGAACAAATGATCAAGGTGTATAAGGGCCTGGTTTTTTTCCAAGGTGACTTTGTGTCAAGTTGAGCAGGAACTCTCTGTGAATCGTTGTCCCTTCTGACCTCGTTCTCTGTGCCCTTGGCCTTGTCACCAAGGGACAGGTGGCACTGAGTACTCTTTCTCAAGAGGTCAGTGATGGCTACCTCTGATAGAATGGGCGGAGCTGGTGCTGAGGAGACCAGTCTAGAAGGGTCTTTCTAGAAAGGTGCTTAGCATGTGTCTTTTCCAAGCCTTTCATCTTACAGGTGAAGAAATTGAGGCTCCGAATTGGGGTATGAGATGTCAGACGCCAAGGTCACACAGTGAGTGGGTAGAAGATAGAAACCAGGTCTCTTGGTCAGGCGTTGTGCAGTTAGCAAAGATCGTTAAGAAGAATGTCCAGCATTGGCAAAGCTGTGGGGGATGGGCACTCTTTTTGCCGCCAGTTATTTTTAATCTTTGTGGTTGTTGGTTGTTGGTTGCTGTTGAGTCGGCTCCGACTCATGGCAACCTTACTGGATCACAGAACAAAATGTTGCCCGGTCCTGTGCCATCCTCGTGATCGTTGGTATATTTGAGTCCATTGTTGTGACCTCAACTACCCACCTGTTGCCACGCTTGCCCCCTGTGGTTTATTCTCAAAAAGCAGCCAAGAGGATCTCACTGAGGGTTTCCCTAGTTTTCGCTGACATTCTGCTTTATCAAAAGGTTGGTGGTTCAAACTCACCAGCCCCCTCTGTAGGAGAAAGACGTGGCCGTCTGCTTCTGTAAAGATTACAGTCTTGGAAACCCTATGGGGCAGTTCCACTCTGTCCTATAGGGTGGCTATGAGTCGGAATCCAGTCAATGGCAATGGGTTTGTTTTTTTCAAGTCTACTTTACCAAACGTGATGTCCTTTTCTAGCGACTGGTCTTTCCTGATGTTACGTCCAAAGTAAGCCGGTCGAAGTCTCTCCACCCTTGCTTCTAAGAGATATTCTGGTTGTATTTCTTCTAAGATGGATTTCTTCATTCATCCATGGTGCTTTAATCTCTAAGACTGTAAAAAAGGAGAAAGTTGGGCAGGTGGGGCTTTCCTCAGAGTGAGACGATCTCAAGACTCTCCCAGTTCAGGTGGACATTTCTAGAAGCCCACGTTGTGGGCATTTGCCAGCTATGATTGTGTCTGATGAGGAGCCTTCTGGGGCCTTGTACAACTTCACTTATCTATAGGTGTCATGGTTTGAATTATGTCCCCCCAAAAATGTGTGTATCAATTTGGCTGGGCCGTGATTCCAAGAACTGTGTGATTGTCCTCCATTTTGTGATTGTAGTCTTATGTTAAAGAGGATTAAGGTGGGATTGTAACACCGCCCTTACCCGGGTCACATCCCTGATCCGATGTAAAGAGAGTTTCCCTGGGGTGTGGCCTGCGCCACCTTTTATGTTACAAGAGATAAAGGGAAAGGGAAGCAAGCAGAGAAGGGGGACCTCATACCACCAAGAAAGCAGTGACAGGAGCAGAGCTGTCCTTTGGACACGGGGTCCCTGCGTGGAGAAGCTCCTAGTCCGGGGGAGCACTGATAAGAAGGCCAACAGAGAGAGAAAGCTTTCCCCTGGAGCTGACACCCTGAATTTGGACTTCTGGCCTACTAGACTGTGTGAGATAATAAATTTCTCTTCATTAAAACCATCCACTTGTGGTATTTCTATTACAGCAGCACTAGATGACTAAGACAATAGGGTAAATTGCTTCAGTGAAGTGGGATTGCTTAGGGAAAGGGTAGATGCATGCATATGTCTGATAGATGTTGTTAAACTGTCCCCCACTGGAGTAGTACTGTTTGGCATGCCTCCCAGCAGTGGACATGCATCGCCTGTTTCCCCACAGCCTTGCCAAAAGGATATGTGTCAACCCGGCTGGGTGTACCAAACTGTTGAGCCAAGGTCTGAGGTCACCAAGAAAGACACGAATCACACACGGACACTGGACTGAACAGTGCTTTACTCACATAGAGGAGAGACACGCCAAGGGTGGCTTCTATAGTGGGAGTCGATCTCCCATGGCCAGCGGGCCACCCCCACAGCTGATACAGGGCTGGTGGTCTGCACCGCCCCTTTCGTGCTGCATTTAAAGGACATTGTTCCTTCCCTGCTGGGAACAGATACAGAAGTGGGGTTGGCCAAGTGCCGTGTGACACAGAGAGAGAGCGTTTACTGTGTACCCAGAACAAGGAAGGAGTTTCCCCAATAAGGAGAAGAAACTCAGAGAGAAAGCCTTGGTTCCCAGGCTTCGTCATCAAGGAATGTCCTGGGCCCAAGTCTTCTGATTCTGGTCCAGGTGATAGTCATGGAATCCTTGGGTGGTGCAAATGGTTGATACATTCAGCTGCTAACTAAAAGGTTGGAGGTTCGAGTCCACCCAGAGTTGCCTCGGAATAAAGGCCTGGCAAACTACTTCTGAAAAACTCACCATTAAAAACCCCATGGAGCACAGTTCTACTCTACACGCATGGGGTCACCACGCATGGAATTGACTCGACAGCAACTGGTTTTTTTGTTGATGGTGGTGGGAGTCACAGGGACCACAGCAGACCACCCTCCCAACAGCCCACCCCTGGTACTCACTGGGATGCCAGAAAAAAGAAACAAAGTGGTCAGCAGTCCCAGAATGCCCGTAGCCCATTCTAGACGGCGAGCTGCATGTCCACAGTGTGGTACATGACTCTCGTAGATGTCACTTACCTGCACCATTTGGGGGCTGAGTCCTTTGCTGATTTCCTTCTGAGACTAATACATTGGCCAGGCACCAAGTCTGGTGAGGGCGGGCAGCTTTCCCTCTGAGGCCTGCCAGGTAGAGCATTTGAACTTGCCTGTGATTGGACTTGAATAGTCACACGCAGGTGTTTAGCCAGGAGCCGGCTCCGCAACTCCATCCCTTGATTTTTCAGGGCAGAGAGAGAGAGACGTGGGCCACCCCACGTGGACCTAAATGGGTCTGACTTTAGAGAACGGGGGCGTTCCTCCTTAAGTTTCTGCATGAATCTTTCTTATCTGGCCCGAGGCATCAATTCTGGCCCAGCACAGTGCTGGCCAGCAAGTTGAAGCCAATCTGAATGCCTTCCAGGTCTGGGACATTGTCACAGTAGTCAGGGGACACACCCAAGAAGTATAGTCCCAGAGGGCACAATGTCAGGCACCCCCAGCAGGACATACATTAGTTAACGGTCAGGTTAGCTGGGCTTTCAGTGTGGCCCCCTATCGGAAGGCCTCCTGCCCTGGGGTTTCCAAGCCAAAAAAAAAAAAAAAACCCTTTGCCGTCAAGTTGATTCTGACTCGGCTTTAATCTTTTATGGATTGCCAGGCCTTTCTTCTGTGGTGCTGCTGGGCATGTTCAAGCCACCAACCCTTTTAGGTTAGTAGTTGAATGCCAACTATTTGCACCACCCAGGGACGTTCCATTCCAAAGAATTCCGTTTGGTCCATGATTTCAGGGGGACTGCCTGAGCAGTTAATTTCGAACAGCCCTGTTTTCCCATGGCGTCAGCTTATCAGTCCGACGAGTGTGGACACTGGAGGTCCTCTGTTGTCTCTGAGTCAGCACTGTGAGGTGTGATGGTAGGCTCGGCAGTCAGTCCAAATCCAAGCTCGCCCGTTAGCTTCGAAAGGCAGAGACAGAGATGGTTAGTGTTCCTCCAGTGTCGCCTGTTGGTGCTCGATTACTGAGCAAAAGGTCGACGATTCGATCCCACCCAGCAGTGCCGTGGAAGAAAGGCCTGGCAATCTGCTTCTGTAAAGATGGTTGTTATTGTATGCCATCAAGTCAATTCCGGCTCGTAGCGGCTCTGTAGGACAGAGTAGAACTGCCCCATAGAGTTTCCTAGGCTGAAGTCTTTACCAGAGCAGATCTCTAGGTCTTTTCTCCCACGGAGCAGCTGGTGGGTTCAAACTGCCAACCTTTCGGTCGGCAGTGGAGTGCTTAACCACTGCGTCACTAGGGCTCCTTTCTGTAAAGATTACAGCAAGCAGACCCTGTGGAGAAGTTCTACTTTGAATCAACTAGATGGCAATGGGTTTGAATTGTTTTCTTCTATGCCTTCTCAGACGCCAGAGTTTGGGGTTATTTTTCCTGGCTAGCAGCGTGTCCCATTCGGTAATCAAAACTTTACATCATTTTTCCCAATTGTCTCTTTTTCTCATCCAGCTCTTTTGTCTGGAATGGTTGTATGCAAGAGGGACGAAAGTCTTTTTCCAGAAATACTTTTTTCTCTCATAGACAGCCTGACCAAACATGGTGTCAAATGAGAGGTGCACTTTTGGGAAACTGCCGCACTGAGACACCATACTGCTTGCCTGAGATGTGTTGTCCAGGCTGGGGTTATCTTTTCTCCTCCCATCAGCCACTTATGCCTGTCCTTTAATTGTCCATGACCGTGTTCAGTCACCCCTGTGGCTTGGGGGTGGAGTCCCTCATATGCCCTAATATACGTTGCATTCTGTAGCCCTTATTCCTGCTTTTTCAGAAGTATCTATGCATTTAAATATACTCAGTGATCACCACTGGTCCTTTTGCTGAAGTTATTCCAATCCTTGTTTGGTTGGCTGAAGCTTGTTCTCTGTTTTCCTCAAGGAAACTGATGATGTGTAACCTTTATATTTGAAGGACAGCTTAGCTATGTATTAAATCCTTGGCTCAAACTTTCTTTTCTTGAGGATCCTTTAGGTAGGTATATCCTCACTATCTTTTGGTATTAAATGTTGCTGTTAAGAAGGCTGGGGCCAACCTGATTCTCTTTCCTTCATAATTTCTTGATCTTTTTGTCTAGCTGCCCAAAGATTTATTTTTGTATCTTTTGTTGTTGTTGTCAGGTGCCAGCGAGTTGGTCCCAACTCATAGCGACCCCATGTGCAACAGAATGAAGCACTGTCCAGTCCCGCGCCATCCTCACAATCCTTGTCATGCTTGAGCCCATTGTTGCAGCCACTGTGTCAGTCCATCTCATGGAGGGTCTTCCTCTTTTTTGCTGACCCTCTACTTTACCGAGCCATTACTGGGCCCCCTCCACACCATCGTTCTTCCCGACCTCATTGCCATATCTGCTGGTGTTGGGTGGTCTTTGGACCACACTTACAAGTGATCTGGAGTTTGTGGATTTTCCTGCCTCCTAGTTTCCGTGAAAGGAGCCCTGGTGGCACAGTGGTTAAAGCACTCAGCCGCTAACCGAAAGGTTGGTGGTTTGAACCCACTAGCTGCTCTGTGGAAGAAAGATGGGGCAGTCTGCTTCTGTAAAGATTTACAGCTTTGGAAACCCTATGGGGCAGTTCTACTCCGTCCTCTAGGGTCGCTATGAGTCAGAATCGACTCGACCACGGTGGGATTTTTGTTTATTTATTTTAGTTTCCCTGGAGCTGTAGATTGTGGGTTCTTTGTTCTTTCCCCTTGTTGCCCTGTACAACTTCAGAAGAAGAAGGAAGGTTCAGAGCTAAGCTGCTGCCTTATTCCTACTGGAAACATAAATCTCCACCGCCCTAATCTCTCTGTTTATAATGTCCCCCAAAGAGCAAACAACCGCCGGTTTGATTTCTGGCTTTGGAACACCTTGAAGAATGTTTTGTAACCCCTGATCTCAAAACAACCATTCTTACAGTGATCACCACCTTCTAACCATTGTCACTCTTACTTCTTGGGTAGAAATAATATATGTATTCATGCCATGAAAGACTGTGGGAGGGCAGCTAGGATAGAACAGGAACAGTGGACCTGCTGAGCAGGGCTTGGAAGCTCTGGGTATTGATTTTCATACCATGAAAGATCTAAGTTCCAACACCATAGAGCTTACCTCCCTCATTTTTATAGAGAGGGACAGAGATGGGCCCAAGATCACACAGCCAATTTGTGGCAGATCCAGAAGCTGTCAGGAGGAACCCATGTTCAAATTCTATACTCCATGCTGTTTCTTAGTCATGTGACCTTCTTCTCCAGCTATCTCAAGGTTCTTTGAGGCTCAGGTATCTGCCCAGATGTTAACTTATCCAGGAGGTTAATCAGCATATGTCCTTGTGTCCTATAGAGCGTTTGGTTAGTCCCGCCCTCCTCCCTACTGGACAGACTGGAATCTGAAACCCAGAAGAGACAAGGGACAGCAAGTCAAGGCAAGATCAGGCTTCCCAATTCCCAGGCCTTGGAGGTCTCTCTGCTGGGACAGGCCAAGGATGGCTTCATAGTTCAGCACCTCAGTTTTCGAAACATTTCCTTGTTACTCATTCAACATTTCCTAGTTACTCATTCAACTCAAGGCATTCCCAGTGTGGTGGGGGCAATGCACACATGTGCACAGATGCACATACCTACATGCAGACATCTGCACACACACACACACACACACACACACACACTACAGGGCAACACACTCCAGTCAGTGGTATAGCCCAGGGTAGCGGGGATGCCATGGCCAACAGACAGACATGCACCAGCCCCAGTGCCATTAGCTGTGGCCCCTTGGACAAGCCACCAAACTTTTCTCCAAGTTAAATAAGGGAGCAGGGCTGGGATTGGTTGGAATAATACCAGCCCCCTCACTGCATCCAGTCAGGCTGAACCAAGAGGCTTATGGATCCCAGCCAGCCGCAGCCCAGGGCAGTGGTGTCCTGAACCCACTAGATGCTTCCTCACCAAGAGGAGGAACGCAGCCGACTCCTCTACCTCCTCCATGTCAACACGAAGTTTCCTGACCGCCTTGTCACCTGCTGCATCCCCAGCCCCCAAACCTCCTTGTACATAATACACCAAGGTTTCCCCTTCCTGGCATGGGGCACTGGAAGTTAGGGGTGGGGAGTTTGTTTCTCTGGCTGGGAGAGCACCTTCCTTGGGGAAAAGGGGATGGAGACAAGCCCTTAGCAGCAGCCCCCCCCCACCCCCACCCCGGCCCAAGGTACTTTCAACCTCGTCAGCTCACTCCCTGGGCCCTGTCTCCTTCCTTCGCGGTCCTGCCACCCATGTGGTGGTGTGAGATCAGGGACCAAGAAAGACATCCTGGTGTTTGCTGAGAGTGGGAGAGAGAGAGACCTGGAGGGGCAGCATGGTGAGAGAGAGAGAGTTGGGGAGACACAGGGAGAGAGACACCTGGGGAGAGAAAGCAGGAAAAAAAGACTGAATTGCGAGATTGGTTGGTAGGTTGGTTGGTTGGAGAGATCATCAAAAGGTACAATTATTACAATTATTTGCCTGTAGTCTTTCCTCTCCTCTTGGGTTGTGATGTTCCCTTCGATTCAGGGAAGAAGGCCCCATCAGTTGCTGCCTCCTGCTAGCTGCGTGGGCCTCCTTCAGAGCAGGGTGTCTCAGCCAGGAGGAGAAGAACCCATTCCCAGTGCCTCGTATCTCCTGGACTATGAGCTGCACCCACAAGCACCAGTCACGCTCTAAGCACATCTGCCCTCTGACTTCTTAACCAGTGATACCAGCTACGTTCCCAAGCCTTCCCCTCAACAGCTACAGCAGAGCCCACCAGGGGCCTTAAAGGCTGCCCTGAGCATCCCTTCCTCCCCTCTTCACAGGCTCTCACCTAAGAGACGCATGGTCACCCTGCTGAAGGCCAAGGGCCTGTGTCTGGGCTGGGCCCTGCATATGCACTGCCCCCCTTAGTCCCCCTGAAAACCCACTGCCATCGAGTTGATGCCGACTCATAGCAACCCTATAGGACAGAGTAGAACCACCCCATAAGGCTACCAGGGAGCGCCTGGTGGATTCGAACTGCTGACCTTTTGGTTAGCAGCCAAACGCTTAACCATCGCGCCCCCAGGCCCCTTGGTCCCCACAAGGTGGGGGATTAATCCCATTTACAGAGAAGGAGCCTGAGGCTCCAGGAGGTCGTGCAGCTGGCGATGGTGCAGTGGGTGGAGCCCCAGTCTGACCTTGCTGTGTCTTGGCCCTTCAGGGGGCTGGGGTTATGGGTCACAGGCCAGCAGGACTTGGCCCTGCCCCAGCCTGGCCCTGTGCACTGGCCAGCTTCTAGCTGGAGGCTTGGAAACCCCACAGGATCCAGCTAGGGATGTTGATCCATGGACACCACTGGGCCCCCTACTTCTTCCTAACCTCACTCTTAAATGAGTCCTGGACTCCTAGCCCCAGGCCTGGCTCGGCCCCTCACCTTCCAGTCCCCTGACCCTCCTAGGATTGGCCCTGAGACCCCGAGACCGTGAGAACTCTGGGTCGAACCCCAGATTCTAATCCCAGCCTCAGTGCTGAAATGCTTTGTGACCTTGGGCAGGTCACTCTGCTGCCCTGAGCCTCAGTGTCCCATCTGTGACTTGAGAACAGACTTCCTTCTTCACTGAGTGGTTCTGAAGCTCCAGGACAAAGAGACATAGAAGGGGATGGTGCGCAGAAACAAGGGGCCCGGTTTTATCAATGCCTGGTTGCTCAGTGTTCTGGGCTGAGGCTTCCAGGGGAATACTTACCGCCTGCCAGAAGGCCTCCCAAGTACAGGGCACACCCCACATGATGCCCAGCAAAGGGCAAGAGGTTTTGCCCTGAGCTGTCCCAGGCTGTAGGCTCCACCCTGCATTGTAGGCTCCACCCTGGGTGGGTCACTTTGCCTCTCTGGGCCTCTGTGTCCCGTCAGAGCGTCTGAATTACCAAGAGCTCTGACCTGGCACCTGGGACCCCCTTGGCCAGCACCCAGCCTGGAAGCAGGATCCAGCATGGACAGGTCTGACCGTTACTATGACCCTGTCTGTCTGGTTCATGGTTACCAGTGCTGGGCTGAACTAGGCTGGACCTAGGGGCCCAGAGAGGGGCAGAGGCAGGCCTCAGCTCTGCAGGGACAGATGTGGGTGCACATGATGGAGGGGTGATGAGCACAGGCTGGGGAGCTTTTTCCAGGCACTCAGGCCTGGTCCCCTGAAACTGATGCTTCCCCTGCAGAGCTGGCCAGGCCGGCAGGGTTGGGTCAGGCCTTTGGTCCTCTTCACCCCGGGCTCTGTACTTCTACCCACCCTTCGCTTCCTGCACAAGATGGACGGTGGAGGATCCTACCAATAGGGCGCCACAGAAGGTCATTGGGCAGGGAGTGACCACAGCCCCTTGCTAAGTGGAAACATCTCCCCAGCAGGGATGGAAGGGGTAAGCCTGGAGGCAGGGTAGCAGGAGGAGGTGGCGGTGATGTGCCAGGTGCGGGCTGATGAGGGCCAGGACTTGGGCTGCAGCTGCGAGGCCCATCCAGGGGATTGGGAGCATGCTTTGGGCCTGAGGTCACATGGGTATTGGGCTGTAGCCAGTTTGGCCCCACACACAGTTGCTATTCCTGGATCTTGGGCTCCAGCACCAAATACGGCGCGGCTTGAGTCTGGCACCCCCAACTGTGGTGGGGCGCAGGCTCCAGTGGCACATCCTGCCTCCAGAATGGGCCCAGAGTCTGTCCCACAATGAGCTGGAGTCAGTTCACTCCAGCGATATTGGCCCCCAAGCAGCCAGGACCTCGCTCTGTGGCTGCCTGTCCATCCAACTGTATCTGTCCACCCATCAGCGTGGTTCACATTGGACTAAAAATACTCAGAACCAAAATAACCTCTCCCTGCAGGAGAAAGAACATGGGCCAGGGGAACAAATGCTTCTTAGGTTATATCACAGCTCATGGCTGGGGGACCCCAGGCAGTTCACATAACCTCTCTGATCCCCAGTTTCCTCACCTACCGGCTCACTTGGGCACTCATCGATTCTCTTGTTCATTGATCTCCTCACTGATCCATTCACTCACCCATTGATTAATTTGCTTATTGATCTACTCAAACACTGATCCACTCACTCATTGATTTACTCGCTCACTTGCTCGCTCATTGGTTTGTTCACTCATTGACATGCTTATTGATTGGTTCGCTTATTGATTTGCTCATTCATTGATTCACTCAGTCATTGGTTTGCTCACTCATTGGTCTGCTCACTCACTGATCATTCACTCATTAATTCTCTCAGTCATTGATTCACTCACTCATTAATTCAGTCACTGAGCTACTCATTGATCTGTTCACTCATTGATTCTCTCAGCCATTGGTTCCCTCCTTCACTCACTCACTCACTTCTTCACTCACCCATGTGCTGATACACTCACTCACTCACTCAGTATTTATTGATTACATACCCAGAACGCAGCATGTTGTAGGTGCTGACAAAAGACAAAATTATCCCTTTCCTTATGGAATTATAGTCTAATGGGGCAAGACAGACAAATAACCAAAACAAATAAGTAAAATATACAGTGTGTTAATTGTTGTTGTTGTTAGGTGCCATCAAGTTGGTTCTGACTCATATCGAGCCCTGCGTATAACGGAACAAAACACTGCAGTCCCGCGCCATCCTCACGGTCATTGTTGTGCTTGAGCCCATTGTTGCAGCCACTGTGTCAATCCATCTCGTTGAGGGCCTTTCTCTTTTTCACTAACTATACTTTACCAAGCTTGATGAAGGTCACCAGGGATTGGTCCCTCCTGATAATATGTCCAAAGTACATGAGACAAAGTCTCGCCATTCTCGCTTCCAAGGAGCATTCTTGCCGTACTTCTCCCAAGGCAGATTTGTTTGTTCTTCTGGCTGTCCATGGTATAGTCAATATTCTTTTCCAACACCGAAATTCGAAGGCATCAATTCTTCCATCTTCCTTATTCATTGTGCAACTTCTGCATGCATATGAGGCATTGAAAATACCATGGGTTGAGTCAGGCACACCTTAGTCCTCTTTGCTTTTTGACCCTTGAAAGAGGTCTTTTGCAGCAGATTTGCCCAGTGCAGTACGTCGTGTGATTTCTGACTGCTGCTTCAGTGGGCGTTGGTATGGATTGAATTGTGTCCCCCAGAAAAGTGTGTCAACTTGGCTAGGCTGTGATTCCCAGTGTTATGTGGTTGTCCACCATTTTGTGATCTGATGTGATTTTCCTGTGTATTGTAAATCCTGCCTCTATGATGTTAATGAGGCAGGATTAGAGGCAGTTTTGTTAAGGAGGCAGGACTTAATCTACAAGATTAAGTTGTGTTTTAAATCAATCTCTTTTGAGATATAAAAGAGAGCAGCCAACAGAGAGACAGGGGGACCTCATACCACCAAGAAACAAGAGCCAGGAGAATGGCGCATCCTTTGGACCCGGTGTCCCTGCACTGAGAAGCTCCTCGACCCGGAAGGATAGAAGACAGAAAGAAAGCTTTCCCCTGGAGCTGGCACCCTGAATTTGGACTTCTAGCCTCCCAGACTATGAGAGAATACGTTTCTCTTTGTTAAAGCCATCTAATTGTGGTATTTCTCTTATAGCAGCGCTAGATAACTAAGATAGGCGTTGATTGTGGATCCAAGTACGATGAAATCCTTGACAACTTCAGTATTTTCTCTGTTTATCATGATGTTCCTTACTGGTCCAGTTATGAGGATTTTTGTCTTCTTTATATTGAGGCGTAATTCATACTGAAGGCTGGGGTCTTTGATCTTCATCAGTGTTTCAGGTCCTCCTCACTGTCCGCAAGCAAGGTTGTGTCATCTGCATATCGCAGGTTGTTAATGAGTCTTCCTCCATTCCCGATGCCTTGTTCTTCGTATAGTCCAGCTTCTCGGATTATTTGCTCAGCATACAGATCGAATAAATATGGTGTCATGGATTGAATTATGTACCCCCAAAAATGTGTTTATCAAGTTGGCTGGCCCATGATTCCCAGTACTGTGTAGTTGTCCTCCATTTTGTAATTGTAATTTTATGTTAAAGAAGATTACGATGGGATTGTAACACCCTTACTAAGGTCACATCCCTGATCCAATGTAAAGGGAGTTTCCCTAGGGTGTGGCCTGCACCGCCTTTTATCTTGCAAGAGATAACGGAAAGGGAAGCAAGCAGAGAGTGGGGACCTCATACCACCAAGAAAGCAGTGCTGGGAGCAGAGCGCGTCCTTGGGACCCAGGGTCCCTGTGTGGAGAAGCGCCTAGTCCGGGGGAACATTGATGAGAAGGCCAACAGAGAAAAAGCCTTCCCCTGGAGCTGACGCCCTGAATTTGGACTTCCAGCCTACTTTATTGCAAGGAAATAAAACTTGTCTTTGTTAAAGCCATCCCCTTGTGGCATTTCTGTCATAGCAGCACTAGATGACTAAGACATATGGTGAAAGAATACAGCCCTGACACACACCCGTCCTGACTTTAAACCACGCGGCATCCCCCTGTTCTGTTTGAACGACTGCCTCTTGGTCTATGCACAGGTTCCTCATGAGCACAATTAAGCGTTCTGGAATTCCCGTTCGTCACAATGTTATCCATAATTTGTTATGATCCACACGGTCAAGTGCCTTTGCACAGTCAATAAAACACAGGTAAACATCTTTCTGGTATTCTCTGGTTTCAACCAGGATCCATCTGACATCAGCAGTGACATCCCTTATTCCATGTCCTCTTCTGAACCTGCCTTGAATTTCCGGCAGTTCCCTGTCCGTGTACTGCTACAGCCGCTTTTGAAGGATCTTCAGCAAAACTTCACTTGCGTGTGATATTAATGATATTATTCAATAATTTCCACATTCTGTTGAATCATCTTTCTTTGGAATGGGCACAAATATGGATCTAGTCCAGTCGGTTGGCCAGGTAGCTTTCTTCCAAATTTCTTGGCATAGATGAGTGAGTACCTCCAGTGCTGCATCCGTTTTTTGAAACATCTTCATTGGTATTCCGTCAGTTCCTGGAGCCTTGTTTTTTGCCAGTGCCTTCAGTGCCGCTTGAACTTCTTCCTTCATTGTTATCAGTTCTTGATCAGTCAACCTTCTGAAATGGTTGACTGTCGACCAATTCTTTTTGGTACAGTGACTCTGTGTATTCCTTCCATCTTTTCTTGATGCTTCCTGGGTTGTTCAGTATTTTGCCCATAGAATCCTTCGCTATTGCAACTTGAGGCTTGAATTTTTTCTTCAGTTCTTTCAGCTGGAGAAATGCCAAGCGTGTTATTATTCCCTTTTGGTTTTCTAACTCCAAGTCTTTGCACACGTCATTATAATTCTTTGTCCTCTCAAGCCGCCCTTTGAAATCTTCTGTTCAGCTCTTTTACTTCATCATTTCTTTCGTTCACTTTAGCTGCTCTGTTGTCAAGAGCAAGTTTCAGAGTCCCCTCTGACATCCATTTTGGTCTTTTCTTTCTTCTGTCTTTTTTAATGACCTTTTGTTTTCTTCATGTATGGTGTCCTTGATGTCATTCCACAACTCATCTGGTCTTTGGTCATTAGTGTTCAATGTATCAAGTCTATACTTGAGATGGTCTTTAAATTCAGGCAGGGTATACTCAAGGTAGGGTATTTTGGCTCTTGTGGACTCTAGTTTTCTTCAGCTTCTGCTTGAACTTTCACAGGGGCAATTGATGGTCTGTTCCACAGTTGTCCCCCAGCCTTGTTTTGAATGATAATATTGAACTTATACATTGTCTCTTTCCACAGGTATAGTCGATTTGATTCCTGTGTATTCCATCTGGTGTACAGCTGCCATTTCTGTTGTTGAAAAAAAGATATTTGCAATGAAGAAGTTGTTGGTTTTGCAAAATTCTGTCGTGATCTGTGCATTGTTTTTGTCACCAAGGTCATATTTTCTAACTACTGATCCTTCCTCTTTGTTTCCAGGTTTCACATTCCAATCACCAGTAATTATCAATGCATCTTGATGGCATGTTTGATCAGTTTCAACCTTCAGAAGTTGGTAAAAATCTTCAGTTTCTTCATCTTTGGCCTTAGTGGTTGGTATGTAAATTTGAATAATGGTCATATTAGTTGGTCTTCCCTGTAGGCATATGGATATTATCCTACCACTGACAGCGTTGTACTTCAGGATAGATCTCGAAATGTTCTTTTTGACGATGAACGTGATGCCATTCCTCTTCAGTTTGCAATTCCCGGCATAATAGACCATATGATTATCTGACTCAAAATGGCCAATACCAGTCCATTTCAGCTCAGTAATGCCTAGGATATTGATGTTTATGCATTCTATTTCATTTTTGATGACTTCCAGTTTTTGTAGATTGATATTTCGTACATTCCACGTTCCGATTATTAATGAATGTTTGCAAATGTTTCTTCTCATTTTGAGTCATGCCACATCAGCAAATAAAGGTCTCGAAAGTTTGACTCCATCCATGTCCCTAAGGTTGACTCTACTTTAAGGAAGCGCTCTTCCCCAGTCATATTTTGAGTGCCTTGCAACCTGAGGGGCTCATCTTCTGGCATGATATCTCAGAAGTAGACCACCAGGTCTTTCTTCCTAGTCTGTCTTAGTCTAGAAGCTCCACTGAAACCTGTCTACCATGGGTGACCCTACTGGTATTTGAAATACTGGTAGCATAGCTTCCAGCATCACAGCAACACGCAAGTTACCACATAAGACAAACTGACAGACACGTAGTGCAGCGTGTTTGTAATAAGTACTAAAAACCAAACCCAGTGCCGTCAAGTCAGTTCCAACTCATAGCGACACCATAGGGTTTCCAAAACTGTAAATGTTTATGGAAGCAGACTGCTGCATCTTTTACCCGCAGAGCTGCTTGTGATTCTGTACTGCCGACCTTTCGGTTAGCAATTGATCACTTCAACTGCTGCATCATCATGGCTCCTAGTAGTATGTACTGGGGAGAAAAAAATAAAGTGATGGAAGTTAGAATTTTTGTTAGGGGGAGTTATGAATTGAATTGTGTCCCACAAAAAAATGTACGTCAACTTGGCTAGGCCATGATTCCCACTATTGTGTGGTTATCATCCATTTTGTGATCTGATGTAATTATCCTATGTGTTGTGATCCTAACCTATGATGTTAAGGAGGTAGAATCAGAGGCAGGCTTGTTAAAGATTCAGGATATAATCTACAGAATTAGGTTATTTCTTGAGTCAATCTCTTTTGAGATATAAAAGAGAAAAGCAAGCAGAGAGAAGGACCTCCTATCACCAAGAAAGAAGAGCCAGAAGGGGAGCGTGTCCTTTGGATCTGGGGTCCCTGTGCTGAGAAACTCCTAACCCCAGTGGAATATTGATGACAAGGACCTTCCCCCAGAACTGAAAGAGAGTAAGCCTTCCCCAGAGCTGGTGCCCTGAATTTGGGCTTCTAGCCTCCTAGACTGTGAGAAAATAAATTTCTGTTTGTTAAAGCCATTCACTTGTGGTATTTCTGTTATAACAGCACTAGAGAACTAAGACGGGGGGTTGGGAAGGCTCCAGTGGGAAGATGATTTTTGAGTGAAGACTTGAGGGAAGCAAGGAAACGAGCCATAGAAACATCTGCATGAAGAGTCTTGTGAGCTGAGGTAACAGCAGGTGCAAAGGCCCTGAGACTGCAGCAGGATGGGGGAGTGAGAGAGAGGAAGGAGGCCAGGTGTGGTTAGGCAGAGCAGCCGATGGAGAGAGAAGTGAGACTTGAGGTCAGGGAGGTGAGGGGTAGGGACACATGTGTCACTCAGGGCCTGAGCAGAGGAATGATGTGTCTCCTGTGGAGGAGAGCCTGCAGCTGGGCGAGATGGAAGCAGGAGTGTGGTGAGGAGGCCTAGAGGGGTTGGGGCTCAGGCCAGGGGGCATTAAGGAGAGAGGGAGATGTGGTCCACTTCTGCCCTGTTTCAAAGATACAGCCAGAGAATGCACCGGATGTGGGTACTGAGGAAAAACAAGGAGTCCAGGATGATACTCAGGCTTTTGGCCTCAGCAGCAGAAAGGATAAAGTTGCTGGTAAATGGGGCTAAAAGTTCATGTCAGAAGGCACCTGAGGGGACTTGGTGTTTGTAAAGGGCCTGGTTCAGGACCAGCGCCCTGGAAAGTATCCTTCCATTTTCGTCTGCTCTTCACCCAGTGTCCACTCCTTGTGCCTGGTCTGGGCTGGACACGGGCACCCAGGGCTGAACCTCCCCTGTTCCCTGCCTAAGGGAGCTCCTGGGGCAGGAACCAACTCCAGGAAGGCAGATTGGAGATGAGAGTGGGGAGAACCCGGAGTGGGGCAGCCAGTTCTGGCAGGGCGGGGCTTTGCTGAAATGGGGACGATGACCTGGGCTTGGAAGAACGTGGAGGGTTTGGATGGCTTTGAAGGAACAGGAAGGCAGGGCCTCAAAGACTGGAGGGACTGTGTGAGCAAGAGCATGGTGGCCTGAGGGGCCTGCAGTGATGGGGGGAGGTGCCTGAGGTGATAGTGCAGATGTGGGAGTGACATCGAGGACATGAAAAAGCTTCCAGAGCCTTCTACAAGTGTATGATCTGGTCCTGTTAGACTCCAGGGTCTCAGGATTGTCAACGAGAAGCTTCCTCCCACGTTGAGCTGCTGCACAAGGGATGCGAAGGAGTGAGCTCTCTGTCACTGCAAGTATGCTAGTTCACTCATCAGTAAAATAGGCATGAAAATGAGCCTCCCTCAGAGGTTTGCAGAAAAATATATCAATAATCAGTTGCTGTCGAATGGTTTCTGACTCATGGTGACTCTGTGTGTTTCAGAGTAGAACTGCACTCCAGAGGGTTTTCAGTGGCTGTGGCCCTTTCGGAAGTAGATTGCCAGGTGTCTCTTCTGAGGCACCTTTGAGCAAATTCAAACCACCAGCCTTTCAGTTAGTAACCTGGTGCTTAACTATCTGTACCACCCAGGGGCTCCCAGAGATTTGTGGTGGGGATTAAATGCGATGAGGTCTCAGCACATAGTACGGCCTCAACAAAGGCGCAGCTGTGGTGTTTCCCCCCTCATCACTCTGGCTCTCAGCTGTGGTCTGTCTGAACCCACAGTCCTCCCTGGGGTAATAGGTCTTCCTGGGCAACCACGGTGCCGGGGCTAGGCCTTCGCCTTGCAAAACTTGACTGTCAGTGTTGGGGGGTAGGTTGTGGGTGCTCGGTGCCTACTAAGTGCTCAGCTGCGATGGGCCACCCGGGCTGCTCAGTTACGAGCCAGTGGTGGTGGTGGTTGTCCCTGCCCTCGGCCCAGAGCAGGACCTGGCCCTATTGCTCAGGTCACAGGATCTGGCTGGAGGGAGGTGGACTGCCCTGCGGTGGGACCTTGGATAAGTCACTTAACCTTGTTGTTGTTAGGTGCCGTTGAATCGGTTCCAACGCATAACAACCCTGTGTACAACGCAACGAGACACTGCCCCGTCCTGCGCCATCCTCACGATCGTTGTTATGCTTGAGCCCATTATTGCAGTCACTGTGTCAGTCCATCTTGTTGAGGGTCTTCCTCTTTTTCGCTGACCCTCTACTTTGCCAAGCATGATGTCCTTCTCCAGGGACTGATCCCTCCTGATAACATGTCCAAAGTATGTGAGACGTAGTCTTGCCATCCTTGCTTCTAAGGAGCACTCTGGCTGCACTTTTTCCACTTCTTTGGCAGTCCACACAAAGAATATTTGGCAATATTCTTTGCCAACACCACAATTCAAAGGCGTCAGTTCTTCTTCGGTCTTCTTACTCATCGTTCAGCTTTTGCATGCATATGAGGCAATTGAAAATACCATGGCTTGGGTCAGGTGCACCTTAGTTTTCAAGGTGACATCTTTGCTTTTCAACACTTTAAAGAGGTCTTTTGCAGCAGATTTGCCCAGTGCAATGCATCTTTTGATTTCTTGACTGCTGCTTCCACGGTTATTGATTGTGGATCCAAGTAAAATGAAATCCTTGACAACTGCAATCTTTTCTCCATTTATCATGATGTTGCATATTGGCCCAGTTGTGAGGATTTTTGTTCTCTTTATGTTGAGGTGTAATCCATCCTGAAGGCTGTAGTCTTTGACCTTCATCAGTAAGGGCTTCAAGTCCTCTTCACTTTCAGCAAGCAAGGTTGTGTTATCTGCATGATGCAGGTTGTTAGTGAGTCTTAACCTTGGCATCCCTCAATGTCTTAGTTATCTAGTGCTGCTATAACAGAAATACCACAGATGGTGGCTTTAACAAATAGACATTTACTTTCTCACAGTTTAGGAGGCTAGAAGTCGGAATTCAGGGTGCCAGCTCTAGGGGAAGGCTCTCTCTCTCTGTCGGCTCTGGAGGAAGGGCCTTGCCTCTTCAGCTTTTGGTTTCTAGCTCCTTGGAGATCTCCATGTGGCTTGCCATCAATCTTCCCCGTCTCTGCTCGCTTAATCTGCTCCTTTTATATCTTGTAAGAGATTGACTCAAGGCACACCCTACACTGATCCTGTCTCATTAACATAACAAAGACAACCCATTCCCAAATGGAATTATAACCACAGGCATAGAGACTAGGATTTACAACACATATTTAGAGGGGACACAGTTCAATCCATAACACTCATTTTCTCCATTGGGACCAAGCCGGTACCCTCCTCATTAGGCCGTGTGAGGATTAACTAGTACTTGTGATGTGCTTAACCTGTCTCTGTGTAGACCTTCTCCTGCTCATTATCTGTGTCACCCCCAGGAGCTGGGGGTGTGGGTGCTGCCCTGTAGGGGATTCCACTGGCCTGAGCTGTAACCCCCAATTCATCAGCCATCGCCTCCTCTCTGGACATCATTTCCTTCCATGAGCCCAGGAGTGTGAGCAAATCCTCCGGAATGTCCTGGGCCATGAGAAAGCAGGGCACGAAGGTCAAACCCCACGTTTGGGTCCAAGAGTTTCCTGGGAAATGGTAGCTTGAGGCCAGCTGGGCCGTGGACCATTATTGGAAGAGCATGCCCCCCACGGAAGGTGGGAGCCTGGATCACCACCCAGAACCACTCAGAGAGGGGCCCAGACTGAGAAATGGAGATGGATGTCTCTGGAAGGGTGTGTGTGCCCAGAACTTCCCACCGTGGACCCGCGCCTCTGGCACCTGCTTGTTGTCGTTATTGTCAGGTGAATTGGCTCCAACTCATCATGACCCCGTGTACAACAGGACAGGACACTGCCCGATCCTGCGCCACCCTCACAATCATTGCTGTTTGAGCCCATTGTTGCAGCCACTGTGAAACGTGGGCCTCCCGAATCCCGATGTTCACCCGACCGTCCCCTCCCATCTCCTACTCCACCCGCTGGTCTCCCACCCCCGCTTTTGCCACACACGTCGCCTCCTCCCTACAGAGCATAGGGAGGGTCCTTCACTCCCCCACCAAAGTCCCTGCTACCGCACAAAGCCCACTCAGAGAGCCAGGCAGTCAAGCTTTCATGACCGCTGTGGCCCTCCACACCCTGCTCCTGCCCTACCTCTCACCCCCTCATTGACCTGAATGTGCCCCAACCCGTGGGGGCCTTTCATTCGCAGACACTGTTTGAGTGCCTGGGGAGAGGCCACGACGCTTACACGGTTCAGAGCTTCTGCCACCGCCTTCATCTGGCTAGTGCCCTCTTCATCCCTCAAGCACAGCTCAAGGGCCCCCTCCTCCAGGAAGCTCCCCTTGGCTCCTCTGGCCCCTTTACTCCATTTCAGTGTCAGCTATCACATTGCCCTTGTGCTGTCCCCCCAGGCTGGGAGTGCCTCGAGGGCAAGGCCGTCTGCCTTTTCCCTTCTCCCAAGGACCAGGACAGAGCCTGCCCCTGAAACTGTCCCCTTGTGGGGCGGGCCAGAGAACAAACGAGCCCTGGCCCAGCCAGCTGTGTGGCAGGGAGGTGGAGGGGACCAGTCCTCTGGGTGCCAACGGCCCGCCTCACACTCTCTTCTTCTTTTGCAGATGGCCTCGTGGGTGCAGAGCACACGTGGAGGGGCCGTGTCTGTGTTGGCAGAGAAGGCCGGCTGCTGAGCTGGGCGTCTCCAGGAGGCTGCCAGGCTGCTGGGATCCCGCCTCAAACTATGGGCCAACCAGGCTGGTCAGTTACTAGCCAGGGACAGGGCAGTGCCTGGCCCTGGGCCCTGGGGAGGGCCGACCAGTTGCTCGTGTCCCAGCTCCAGGCACCTCCCCCAGGCGACCAGGCGATGCGACTCCATGGAAGGTGCCCTCTGCCCTGGGAGGGGATTGACTCCTATCCGCTCAGCCTGAGGCTGCACCCAGCCCTCGGCCCCTGAAGTAGAAAGGATGGCACCTGCCCTGGGTTCCTGAGGGCCAGGCGGGTGGGAGTCAGGCACCAAACCCCTAGAAGATGCGGAGTGGTTGGTGACTGGGGTTGCTGCAATGGAAAGTACAGGGCTGCGCGGGGCTGGGAGAGTAGGGGCCAGGAGACCCCATTATGGCGGGGGCAGAGAGCTTTGGAATCCAGTAGGCATCCTCACATGCCTGGGCCCAGCCTTTCCTGACTGTGAGTGAGCTTGCCTTCCCGGCCCCTTCAGCAAGCACCAGGCATGCTCGAGCCCCAGGCTTGATGCTGAACGTCCCTGAGGCTACCTGGCTGTGTCCTCTGTCCACCAGTCTTGGTTTGTGGGACCTAAGGGAGTGAGGAGGGCGAGAGCTGGGCCTCAGGGCATGGGCCGCCATCTTGCCAGCCCACAGGGGACAAGCCTCCCAGGCAGAGTGGCCTGTGTGCATGGCAAAAGCATCACTTTGGACACCCCAGCAGGTGCCAGATGCTGGCCTGGGCCCATGATGGCCACCCATTGTAGGTGGCACCGGCCAGTCCTTGGGGAGCCCATAGGCGTGTTCACAAGAGGGACTTCGTCTACCTTAGCCCATGGGTCACTGTCCTGGTCATATGGGCGAGCAAGGAGATGGGGCTCTGGGAAGAGATTTGCCTGGAGTCCCCCAGCTGACGGCCCGAGTCCCTCAGGGTTCTAGCCCTGCCTGCCCAGCCTCAGAGCCAGCAGGCTGCTGAAGCCAAGTAGGTTCGTGGGGAGCATTCTTTCTCGTGGGTCAGGAATGTCACTGGCCTACCCCACATGGTACCTTCTTTTGCAGACCAGCCAGTTCTGCTGGAGGCTCCTGGTGTGACCTGGGGAGACCATGTCCAGTCCCCCTGACTGCTTGCTGCGGCTGCTCCGAGGTGCCCCCAGGCAGTGGGTCTGCACCCTATTCATCATCGGCTTCAAGTTCACGTTCTTTGTCTTCCTCATGATCTACTGGCACATTGTGGGTGAGCCCAAGGGTCAAGGGCACCTGTACAGCCTACCGGCTGACGTCCGTTGTCCCCACCTGGCGCCCCTCATGCTACCCCCCAGTAGTCCCCCTCCCGGCAACATCTTCTTCCTGGAGACGTCAGACCGGACCAACCCCAACTTCCTGTTCATGTGCTCGGTGGAGTCAGCAGCGAGAGCCCACCCCGAGTCCCGGGTGGTGGTCCTGATGAAGGGGTTGCCGGGGGGCAACGCCTCCCTGCCCCGGCACCTGGGTATCTCGCTGCTGGGCTGCTTCCCCAATGTGCAGATGCTCCCGCTGGACCTGGGGGCACTGTTCCGCGGCACACCCCTGGCCGCCTGGCACGCGGCCACGCGCTGGCGGTGGGAGCCCTACCTGCTGCCCGTGCTCTCCGACGCCGCCCGGATCGCACTCATGTGGAAGTTCGGTGGCATCTACCTGGACACGGACTTCATTGTCCTCAAGAGCCTGCGGAACCTGACCAACACGCTGGGCACCCAGTCCCGCTACGTCCTCAACGGTGCCTTCCTGGCCTTTGAGCAGAGGCACAAGTTCATGGCGCTATGCATGCGGGACTTCGTGGCCCACTACAACGGCTGGGTCTGGGGCCACCAGGGCCCGCAGCTGCTCACGCGGGTCTTTAAGAAGTGGTGCGGCATCCGTAGCCTGGGGGAGCGCCACACCTGCCACGGCGTCACAGCCCTGCCCCGAGAGGCCTTCTACCCCATCCCCTGGCAAAACTGGAAGAGGTACTTCGAGGACATTAGTCCCGAGGAGATGGCCCGGCTGCTCAATGGCACCTATGCCGTCCACGTGTGGAACAAGAAGAGCCAGGGCACCCGCTTCGAGGCCACGTCCCAAGCGCTGCTGGCTCAGCTCCACGCTCGCTACTGTCCCACGACACATGAGGCCATGAAGATGTACTTGTGAGGCCTGCCCTTCCTGGGGAGAGGGGGGCCCCATTTCTGGGGAGAGGGGGGCCCCCTTGCCGGGGAGAGGGAGGTCCCAGCTGCTGCAGCCCTGGGCCCAGGGCTGGCTGGGGTAGGGCTGTTGCCGGAGGCCTGGGATTGCTTGCCCACAGCCAGTGTGAGGCTATGGGAGCCCCAGGCCAGTGCACACTCTCTCAGGGGAGACACATCAGGTGGGGGCCCTCCAGCCGGAATCAGTATCCCCAGGCTGGTGTTTGCAGCCCAGTCCTCTGAACATCAGACAAGAACTGTGAACCCCAAAGCATCTTCCTGGGGGCACAGGGAACCAGGTGGGTTGGGGGGTAGGTGACTGCGAGAGGGGCATGGAGAGGTCTGTGGAAAGGGGGCAGGAAGAGGAGGGAAGATTCCGCAGAAGAGAGCAGATGCACTCGGGTGGAGGGAGGGCGGGCAGGGGAGCAGACCAAGTCCCATCATCGGAGGGGAGTGCTTTTGTCTTTCCTGGTTTTGATTCTTTTTGCGGGGTGCTGAGCCGGGAGCAGGGCCAGGCAGGCAGAGCAGGCCCGGGGAGCTCCTGGAGAGGCTCTGCCCGCTCACCCCATCTTTCTTTCCAGAGATGTGGGCAGGATGGCGTGTGCCAGCTGCTCCCTCCGTAGAGTGTGGGGGCGTGGAAGTTCTGGCTCAGGAAAATCATTTTAAAGAAAACATTCCTCCCCCCTCCCCTGCCCATGATAAACACAGGAAAAACGATACACATAATAAAAATGATTACCCAACGTCCAGTGGTTTATAGTTGATGAAACACATCCACTCACAAGGCCCTTATTGGCCCCTTTCTACAGATGAGAAGCAGCTGGGCTGGGGGGTGACCAGCCCGAGGCCACCCAGCCCACCAGGTCCTCCTGCCGCCGCCTAGACCGAGAGGGTCCGGGGACCCGGCAGTTGCACTGGCTCCCAGTCCCCAGCATCCTGGGCACTGGATGGCGGGGGGCTGCCGTGGAGGTGGGGGGACCTTGAGTTCCCCACCTCACAAGCAGTGTAGGACAGGCCCCCCATAATGCCCCTGAATCTGGTTCAACTCAAACAGGCCAAAAGAAGACCCCCAAGGAGCCCACCACCAGAACAGAGTCAGGGGGGGCCCCAGTGAGGGAGGTGGGAGCAGCTACGGGGTCCCTCCTGCCTCGAGGATGCCTGCGAGAGGCCAGAAGTGCCCTGCGGGGAAGCCCCAGGCTGAGCACAGGAAAAGCACTCAGTGGGGCAGGTCCCAGCTGGTTTGTGTTGAGAGAAGCTGCATGGAGAGCCAGAGCTGGGGCTGCTGCCAGGAACAGCTGAGGGAGGAAACCTTCAGAGGACTCGGATTCTGCCTGCAGACGCTGTCCCGGCAGCCGGGAAGGGGGTGAGCTCCCTGGCTCTAGGGGTATTCAAGAGCAGGAGGTGTTTCTGATGAAAGCAATGGATCGTAGGTCAGTTATTTCTCCGAACACAGTATCATTTTACGTTTTTCGAATGTTCTCGAATGAGCAGGTTTTACTTTAACACAGTAAGACCCATGAGAGCTGGAAACTGTGTAAGGCAGAAACCCGTCAGAAAAGGGAAACGCAAATATTTTCCACTAAAACAAGCAATAGAAAGGAAAGTGGTCAGACTGCACCCTGTCAAAGGCGGGAAATTTGCAAGACCTGGAAAAGCAAGGCAGTGCTGTTGAGGTCCAGCTCTCACAGGTTTCACTGTAATACAAATTAGAGATACTGTTGATGCTGTTGTTAGGTGCCGTCAAGTAGGTTTTGACTCGTGGTGACCCTGCGTACAACAGAACGAAACACCGCCCGGTCCTGCACCATCCTCACTGCTGTTATGCTTCAGCCCATTGCTGCAGCCACTGCGTCAAGCTATCTTGTTGAGGGTTTTCCTCTTTTTCGCTGACCCTCTACTTTACCAAGCAACAGTGTCCTTCTCCAGGGACTGGACCCTCCTGATAACATGTCCAAAGTACATGAGACAAAGTCTTGCCATCCTTGCTTCTAAGGAGCATTCTGGCTCTACTTCTTCCAAGACGGATTTGTTCAGTCTTCTGGCAGCCCATGGTATATTCAGTATTCTTCATCAACACCATAATTCAAAGGTATCAATGCTTTGGTCTTCCTTATTCATTATCCAGCTTTCAGATGCATGTGAGGTACACCTAAGTCCTCAAAGTGACATCTTTGCTTTTTAACACTTGAAAGGGGCCTTTTGCAGCAGATTTGCCCAGTGCACTAAGTCATTTGATTTCTTGACTGCTACTTCCATGGGCGTTGATTGTGGATCCAAGTAAAATGAAATCCTTGACAACTTTACAGCTTCAATCATTTCTCCATTTATCATGGATGATGTTGCTTATTGGTCCAGTTGTGAGGATTTTTATTTTCTTTATGTCGAGCTGTAATCCACACTGAAGGCTGTAGTCTTTGGTCTTCGTCAGTAAGTTCTTCAAGTGCTTCAAGTCATCTTTGCTTTCAACTAGCAAGGTTGTGTCATCTGCGTATCCTAGTTTGCTAATGAGTCTTCCTCCAGTCCTGACGCTGTGTTCTTCATCATGTAGTCCAGCCTCTCGGATTATTTGCTCAGCATGCAGATTGAATAAGTATGGTGAAAGGATACAACCCTGACGCACGCCTTTCCTGACTTGAAACCATGCAGTAGCCCCTTGTTCTGTTTGCACAACTGCCTCTTGGTCTATGTACAGGATCCACGTGAGCACAATTAAGTGTTCTGGAATTCCAATTCTTTACAATGTTATCCATGATTTGTTATGATCCCCACAGTCGAATGCCTTTGCACAGTCAATAAAACACAAGTAAATATCTTTCTGATACTCTCTGCTGCCAGCCAAGATCCATCTGACACCAGCAATGATTTCGCTCATTCCATGTCCTCTTCTGAATCCGGCTTGAATTTCTGCTGAGTCTTTATATTTTTCTTGTTTTTTATTTTGATGTGTAGGATTGTTATGTGGCTACCCTAATATTCACCCCTATTTTTCTGTTTAAACCACGCTTTTACTTCTTGACTTGCCTTGACTTCCTCTCCATATGAAAAATCTATGACTACTTTGTTGAGCCCCTCTTTTTTGTTTTAATGTTATCACCTTTTACATATTAATGTCTCTGTTTCCCTATTTTTAGTGTTTTAGCTTTAGTTTTGTGACTTCCCTATCTGGGTTGAGAGCTGGTTGCTCTGTCCTGTGTTCTAGTCTTGGGTTGTTATCCGATGTTACTGAGTTTCTAACCAGAGGACTCCCTTTAGTATTTCTTGTAATTTTTGGTTTGGCTTTTGCAAATTCCCTGAACTTCTGTTTCTCTGGAAATGCCCTAATTTCACCATCGTATTTGAGAGACAGTTATGCTGGATATTTAATTCTTGGCTGGCAGTTTCTTTCCTTCAAGGCTTTATATATGTCATCCCATTGCCTTCTTGCCTACACAGTTTCTGCTAAGTAGTCCGAGCTTATTCTTATTGACTGTATTTTGTAGATGACTTTTTGTTTATCCCTAGCCACTCTTAAAATTCTCTCTTTATCTTTGGTTTTGGCAAGTTTGATTATAATATGTTTTGGTGACTTGCTTTTGGGATTTGCCTTGTGTGGGGTTCGATGAGCATCTTGGATAGGTATCTTCTCATCTTTCACGGTATCAGGGAAGTTTTCTGCCAACAAATCTTCAACAATTCTCTCTGTATTTTCTGTTATCCCCCCCGCCGTTCTGGTACTCCAATCACTCATAGGTTATTCCTCTTGATAGAGTCCCACATAATTCTTAGGGTTTCTTCATGTTTTTTAATTCTCTTATCTGATTTTTCCTCAAATAAGTTGGTGTCAAGTGCTTTATCTTCAGTCTCACTAATTCTGACTTCCATGGCCTCAATTCTGCTCCTATGACTTTCTATTGAGTTGTCTAATTCTGAAATTTTATTGTTAATCTTCTGGATTTCTGTTTGCTGTCTGCGGATTCCTGCAACCTGTTAAATTTGTCATTATGCTCTTCTATAAACTTAAGTTCCTCTGCTGTTTTATCTGTGTGTTCCTTGGTTGCCTTTTGCATAATCTCCTTCCTGATCTCTTGAAGAGTTCTGTATATTAATCTTTTGTATTCTACCTCCAGGAATTCCAAGAAGTTCTCTTCCTCCGGAAAATTTGATTCTTTGTTTTGGGAGCTTGCTGAAGCCATCATGGTCTGCCTCTTTATGTGATTTGATATTGACTGTTGTCTCCAAGCCATCAATAAGTTATTCTATTTATTTATTTTTTTGTTTGCTTACTGTGTCCTAGTTTCTTGTTTTGCTTTGTTTTGATATGCCCAAATAGGCTGTTCGTGTTAGCTAGTTTGATTACTGGAAACTTTGAAGCTCTAATGTCCTGTCACCAGGTGGTTAGAGCTGTTACTAGGTATTTGAGCCCAGGAGTCTGTTTCCTTTTCTTGTATAGATTCAGCTCAGGTGTCCAGGTAGTTGGTCACCAAATGTGTGGTGCAGGCTCTCACCTACAGTCCTGGACAGGCATGGGTGATTAGTGTAGGCACCAGTATCTGGCTGCAGTAGGGGGGTCATGCACTGAGCAAGGCAGGGGGCTGACAGCTGCCCCTGAGTGTCTGGAGGAAAGTGTGTCCCTGTTCCCTAGAGCGTGTAGGTGGGCGGGTTTTGCAGCTAGACTATGAGCACCCAGTACTGTTGGCTGCAAGGACTGGGAGGTGCCACTTATTCTTGGACCCCTGTCACGAGTGGCTAGGTGGCGTGGGTGGAGCCACCGGTCTTCAGGCCTTTCATGGATTGAATTGAGTCCCCCAAAAAATGTGTGTAACAACTTGGCTAGGTCATGATTCCCAGTATTGTATGATTGTGTTATCTGATGTGATTTCCTCATGTGTTGTAAACTCTACCACTATGATGAGATTATATGTGATCTCCTCATGGGTTGTAAATTCTTTCACTGTGATGAGGTTATACTGATGAGGTTGATAAGATTAGTGTCTTAATGCAATCTCTTTTGAGATACAAAAGAGAGAAGCGAGCAGAGATACATGGGAACCTCATACCACCAAAAAAGCAGTGCTGGGAGCAGAGCGCGTCCTTTGGACCTGAGGTTCCTGCGCAGAGAAGCTTCCAGACCAAGGGAAGACTGATGACATGGACCTTCCTCCAGAGCCGACAGAGAAAGCGTTCCCCTGGAGCTGATGCCCTGAATTTGTACTTGTAGCCTACTGGACTGTGAGAGAATAAATTTCTCTTTGTAAAGCCATCCACTTGTGGTATTTCTGTTGGAGCAGCACTAGATGACTAAGACAAGGCCCCTGATGTGGGTAAATGAAGACCCTGCTTAATGGGCAGAGCAGTGTCAAACGTCACGAACCTGCCACTTCACCATATAGCTGATAAACAGTTGAAGTTAGGCTTCAGATATATACCCTGTTGTACTTTGGTAATGAGGGCCTACGCTGTTGAAATGGGCCCACACAGTTCTGTGCAAAAGTGAAAGGCATTCAAAGTCCATGGACCCCTTATGCCTGTGCCTAGGCAAAGGAGCTGTGCCTGCCCTGAGTTCCCGGCTTAGGGGAGCTGGCAGATTATTATTCCCGTTTGTTAATTTGTTCCCTCTCCAAGGCCGGGAGAATGGCTCAGGGCGCATGATGGGTCCTCCTTCCAACCTGGGACACTCAGCAATCACTGAAACTGGCCTAGGGCCCAGTGCAGAGCAGGGAGGGGGCAGGTAAATGGAAGGGAGGTTTTTCCCAAAGTGGGTGTTTTTTGATCCTCATGGTAGGTCAGATGCATGTACTTGTCTTTTGCTGATTGAGCACTGCTTTTCACTGGTTCTGGAGGCCTGAGTAGACTCTCTGCCACTGGGTCCCTCCCGATGTGGAAAACGCCTCCCAAGAACCACTGCTTGCCTCACCGCCCATGCCAGCCCATCCGGCCTGAAGGACGCCATCTCCCGCCGGGTCAGCTGTGGTAACTCCTCGCTGTGCTTCTGAACCATCTGTCTCTCCCTCTGCCACTCAGTCTGACTCCTCAATTTTGCCTTTGATGTTCAGGGCTCCTAGATTGTCATATATAATCAATTCACTTGTTTTTTTGGGTCTTTGTTGTAAGAGGGACCACAGGAAACATCTGACTATTCTGCTGTCTTGACCCCGCCTTTCCGGCTTGAATTTCTGGCAGTTCTCTGTGGATGTACTGTTGCAACAGTTTTTGAATGATCTTCGGCAAAATTGTACTTGTGTGTGTAATGATATTTTTTGATAATTTCTTCATTCTATTGGAATACCTTTCTTTGGAATGGGCACAAATATGGATCTCTTCCAATTGATTGGCCAGGTAGCTCTCTTCCAAATTTCTTGGCATAGACGAGTGAGCGCTTCCAGCGTTGCATCTGTTTGTTGAAACATCTCTATTGGTATTCTGTCAATTCCTGGAGCCTTGTTTTTCACCAATTCCTTCAGTGCACCTTAGACTTCTTACTTTAATACCTTCAGTTCTTGATCGTATGCTACCTCTTGAAATTGTTCAACGCTGACCAATTCTTTTTGGTACATTGACTCTGTATTCCTTCCATCTTTTCTTGATGCTTCCTGCATCGTTCAATATTTTGCCCATAGAATCCTTCAGTATTGCAGCTTGAGGCTTGAATTTTTTCTTCAGTTCTTTCAGCTTGAGAAATGCTGAGCATGTTCTTCCCTTTGGGTCTTCTAACTCCAGGTCTTTGCAGATTTCATTATAATACTTTGTCTTCTCTGGCTGCCCTTTGAAATCTTCTGTTTAGCTCTTAATGTATGTATTTAAGTGAGATGGCCCCTTAGGGTCAAGCGTTGTTTAATTAGTCACTTGGCCATCATATAGTGAGTGCCTACTATGTGTCAGGATACAGAGGTGAAGCAGACACATGTCACTCCCTCACCCTAAACTCTTCCATGGCTCCCAGTTGTCTGTGGAACAAAACCTAACTCCTGGGCCCAACGTTTAAGACCCTCCATGATTCAGCCCACCTCCTTCTCCAGCCCTGAGCTTTACCCTCCATCCACACTGAACTGCATATTCTTGACTCCCCTCCCCACCTCTTGGCCACATGTTGATCCTCCCATGCCTTTACCATTCTGCCTGCAATGCCCTTCCCAACCATCTTCACCAGCAAACTCTTCTTCTCCTGATAAGTCTGATGTCCCCTCCAGGAAGCCCTCCCTGACTTCCCCCTCCTCCAACCCCACAGCTCCCAGGCTTGCTCCATGCATGCCAATTCTTGCCCTGTCTCCCCAAAGATCTTGAAGGACAGAGCCGTATCAGATCCCTCTCAATGGCCCTTCTGCCAGGTGGCCCCATAGATGGCTTCCTGGTTCCCAATGCTGTGTGCCTGGCTCAGTGCCTAGCCCAGGAATGTCCATCACAACTGGGGACAGCAAGAGGCATCCTCCTGCCCAGGGATGATCCAGACACCCTCTTGGCAGCAGGGGCTTCCAACAGGACCCTACTCTTCCCCCACCTCCCTACAACTCAAATGGGTGCTGAGGCCCAAAGGACCTACTCTGTGTCTAGACCCCACCCCTGGACACATTATATATGTACGTCACCTCATTGGATCCTCACAACCAGGGTGGCTGTGTACCCCCATTTCACAGGCCTGCAAACTGAGGCTTTCAGGGAAGGACCTCTCAACAAATGTCACAGCTGATCAGCTGGGGGTAGAGCTAGGAGTTACAAGGTTTGATCAATAGTCTGATCTGTAGTCCCTGCTCTCCCCTCCCCACCCCCGCCAGCCCTGGCTAGTCCTGCTCCAGGCCTGCACTTAGTAGCCTCCCAATCAATGTTTGTTGAGTGACTGTCAAACCTGGACCTCTGGAAAAGAGGAAGCCCTCCCATGTCAACGCCCCTCACAGCCTGCATTTTTGCCAGGTATGGGGGTAGCTCTCATCTGCCCCTCTCAGCCCCAGGACCTGCTTGGGGTGAGGGTGGGGAACTGTGCTGAGGGCCTCCCATGTATCAGCCTTTGAGGAGCCCCTGGCACTGTGGGCCACATCGCCCACATTTTATAGACACCCTGAGATGCCCTGGCCTAAACTCCACATCAAGTGCTTGACCTTCCAGAAGGTGGCTGGGAGGGGTCAGCTCTGTGTGTGTCTTTCCCCAGGAAGAGGAGGAGGAGGAAGCTGAAGGTCGGGTTGTGCAGAGAGGGAGCCCTGGGGGGGTCTGAGAGCTCTGGGGCTGGGGCTCAGGCGGCCAGAGAGGGAGCCCTGGGGGGGTCTGAGAGCTCTGGGGCTGGGGCTCAGGCGGCCTGGTCCCCTGCAATGTCTCTCACTGCCCACGGATCTCCCCTCCCTCCGGCAGCTCCCCATGACCTAAGTGGGGGCCAATGGAAACTACCCTGCCTGGCCCCGAGGTGACACTCAGGACCTGGGCCTGCCCCTTCCTGGTGCCATGTGTCCTTTTCCAGTGGCTGCTCGGTGTGCAGCCTGGCCGAGTGCCGGGTCCCGTGGTGACACCCAGCTGACTCTGGAGTGACTGCAGCCACCGCTTCCCTGGGTGGGGGTGCATGGTGCTGCTTCCGGATGAAGTGACAAGGCCTGCCCAGGGCCAGGGGACCTCACAGGATAGGTGACACTTGAGCAGACCTTAGGGTACATGGTGGAGGCATTCACAGCAAAAGCCCAGAGGCACAAGGGCATGGGGGACCTGGAGGGAAGCCCCGTAGCTGGCGTAGCCGGAGAGGAGATGGGAAGTTTACTCTGGGGGTGGGGTGTAAAGGCTCGATGCCAGGCTATTCCATTTAGTGCCAAACAGCAGCCATTCCTGGGGCTCAGGCTCCAGGGGGACATCCATGCAGCTCTGTGGAGACTTCAAGAAGTTCCCGTCTGTCCAGAGGAGCCAGCTCTGGACCCCTCTCCCCTGGAGCATCAGTAAGATACTGGGGCCCCTGCCACCTATACCAGGCTGTCAGGAGAGGCCGGGCCCAGCCAAGCAGCTGTTGAGTGGGAACGGAGGCCAGTCTGCCATTCACAGGCCTCAGAGGCCCCCGTCTGGAAATGGCCTGGGAGGTGGCCTCAGCCCCATCTGCCAGGCAGGGCTGGGCCAGGAATGAGAGAACTGTCAGAGACTCGGGGGCTGAGCCTGCTGGAAAAGTGGAGGGCGGAGCTGAGCAGGGTGCAGGGGGCTGAGCTGAAGTTTCCTCCCACATTCTAATAAGGACCTTCCACCCATCGGCCTGGGTGGTGGGGGCTCCACCCTCTGAACCTACCCCGTACTTGGTGTCTCACATAGCTGCCATAAACTGTAAACCAGTCAGGACCCAGCTGGCCAAAAATAACAGCAGCATCTTAGAGAATAAAGAGGCTGCGGGCCAGGGGATGGGGCAGGGAGGGCTGAGGTTATGGGGAAAGGCTGACTCATCCCTGGAGCCAGCGGGAGGTGCCCTCTGCCACCCTCACCGCCCTTCCTGTGCAGTGTTCTCGCACCTCCTCTGGGCTGGCGGAACTGTCCTAATACCCCGGGCTAGTGGGGCCCGGAGAGCCCATCCCCCTGCTTCCCCGCCCTGTGCAGAACCCTGCTCGTTTCCTCTTTTGCCAGGAAGACGGATGGATGATGATGCCCAAAGACGTTATTGTGCCAATCAAATGAGCCCACTCTGCACCTGGCACAGAGCAGTGTGCCCATGTGACATAGGCTGGTGTGACTGTGGCATTCCCACTTGACACTTGGGGAAACTGAGGCTCAGCAAGTAGATGGCAGTGCTGGGACTTGAACCAGGGCCTCGGCTGTCCGGCAAACTGAGCTCAGGGCAGGAAGGAGGCTGGCTGGGGGATCTGGGGTGGATCCACGTCAGCCAGGGTGGGCACCTCCTTGCCCATCGCCTCCTCCCTGGGCCCCCAAAACCTCCTCAGGAGTCTAGTGTGACCTGCTGGAGCCCCTGCCCTCTGCCGGGACCTGATTCCTGCCCCATCCCCAGCTCAAAGTGGCCTGATGCCCTGGCAGCCTCAGCTCACCCCCACCCCCACCCCCACCCCCACCCCACCCCCGTGGCAGCCGGCACATTTCTCGGAAAGGGGAAGGGCGGGCCGCTCTGATGGAAACCTGCCCTAGGGACATGTAATCAGATCTTCTAGCCCTATGTTTGTTAGGCTTGTTTATGGCCAGTGTGTTTACAGACGTTTTATCCAGGAGTTAGGGGAGAAGATGAGGAGCCTTCCGTTTATCATTATCCCTTTATTAGGGGACACCCAAGTGGCCCGGCAGGGGTCCGAAGCAGGCATGCAGCCAATTATTTAATGAACATTCCTGTCCGCCAAGCCCCAGGGGAGCAGCGAAGTGATGTTCCCAGCAGCTCTGAGGCAGGGGAAACCATTCCCCTCGCTGATGTACAGCTATTAAACTTCCTGTTTAAATATTAAATTGGAATGGGCTCCATCTGAGCACCTAACAGAGGAGGAGGATTCTTGAGTAACTTAGGGCCGTGTTCCTGGAAGTCTAGTTTCATGGTTGGCTTGTTCCTAATCTCTGCTTGTCCTGACTTGGGCCAGCCCAGTGCAGGGCATGCTGGGAGTTACTCCATGAGGGGGGTCAGGGCTTGATAGGCTTCGGGATCTGACATTGGGTGTGGGCTCAGGTGGACCTGGGCTACCATGTAGCGAGGGCAGGGCGCAGCAGCAGGAGGAAACCAAGGTGGCCAGAGAGACGCGAATTCGGTGGGTGGTGGGTGGTAGCATTCTCATACGAGAAGGATTCCTCACAGCCATCATCTACCATAATCGGACCCAAAAGTCAGAATCCAGCAGCGCCGGCCCCTACCGACTCCCAAGGAGAGAAACCAGAGGAGAGAGGAGGGTTCTGGCTGCTAGGAACAAAAGCCCAACTCAGAGTGGCTGAAACCATCAGGGTATTTATTATCCCACTTGAAATACTGGGTAAGGTACATGGGACGCTGCTGAAACAAAAAGACCCCCAAACAGAGTAGCTTCACAAACATAGATTGTTTCTCTCTCACATGGCAGTCCAGGAGAGTGCTCTGAGGCTGGTGGAGCCACTCTGCCATCCCCAAAATGTGGCTTCCAGATGCTCCAGGGGCTATGATTTCCCAGCCGGTGGGGAGAGAGTGCCCAAGGCAAAGTCCTTTAGGAGACAATGCAGAAGTTGTACTCAGCGCTTCTGCTCAAGCCTTAGTGGCCTGGACTTAGTCACATGGCCACACCCAGCTTCCTAGGAGGCTCGGAAGTGTAGTCTGAGAGGCCATGTGTCCAGCTAAAACCCAAAGTGCTCTATTACCAAAAAGATGACAGGAAGAATGAATGCCTAGTGAAAGAGTGGCACCAGGGTTGGTTAATTGAGCCGTCATTGACATCTTCACATCGTCAAGGATCCAGTGGTGACATTTGTTCTTGGTTGTGTCCCCTCATGGCCTCAAAGTGGCTGCCACTGCACTGAGCATTACACCCTATGCACTAATGCAAAAAGGCAGAAAAGACAATGTTCCTCCCTGTGCCTCTTTTTGGAAGAGATGAAAACGTTCTCAAAAGCCCCCTTCTCCAGCTGATTTCCCCTCAATCTCTTTGCCAGGACAGAAGTCCCTTTCTCTGCAGAGTTGGCCTGAGTTGGGTCAAGGGGCTTGGCCTTTCTTTATACCCTACAGTGATCGGCTACTGGATGCAGGCTGCCCCAGAAGAAGGTGTGAAGACCGTGGGCAAGATGGTGTCTTTAGCTAAGGCAGTCCCAAAAGAGGGCGGCAGCTCTCCTAGCAACCAGGGGAGTAAGTCTTTTCTTCTTTTTGTTGTTGAGAATATACACAGCAAAATATGTACCAATTCAACATTTTCTACGTGTACAATTCGGGGCATTGATTACATTCTTCAAGTTGTGCAACCATTTTCTGTTTTTTTAGATTTTTTAATATTTTTTATTATTGTAGTTTAGATGAAGGTTTACAGAACAAACTAGCTTCTCATTAAACAATTAGTACACATATTGTTTTGGGACATTTGTTACCAACCCCACGACATGTCAACACTCTCCCTTCTCAACCTTGGGTTCCCTATTACCAGCTTTCCTGTGCCCCTCTGCCTTCCAGTCCTTGCTCCCAGGCTGGTCTGTCCCTTTAGTCTCATTTTGTTTTATGGGTCTGTTTAATCTTTGGCTGAAGGATAAACCTCAGGAGTGACTTCATTACTGAGTTAAAACGGTGTCCGAGCCATACTGTCAGGGTTTCTCCAGTCTCTGTCAGGCCAGTAAGTCTGGTCTTTTTTTATGAGTTAGAATTTTGTTCTACATTTTTTTCCAGCTCTATCCGGGACACTCCATTGTGATCCCTGTCAGAGCAGTCAGTAGAGGCAGCTGGGAACCATCTAGTTGTGCTGGACTCGGTCTGGTGGAGACTGTGGTAGTTGTGGTCCATTAGTCCTTTGAACTAATCTTTCCCTTGCGTCTTTGGTTTTCTTCATTCTCCCTTGCTCTCGATGAGGTGAGAAGAGTGGAGTATCTTAGATGGCCACTGACAAGCTTTTAAGACCCTAGATGCTCCTCACCAAAGTAAAATGTAGACATTTTCTTTATAAACTTTGTTATGCCAGTTGAGCTAGATGTTCGCCAAGACCATGGTCCTCACAGCCCTCAGCCCAGTAATTTGGTCCCTCAGGAGTTTGGATGTGCAGCCGTTTTCATACTGCTTTTCTGAGTTGTTCCCCCCCCCCCCCCACCTTTAACATGAACTCACTGCCCCCTAAATTTCCTATCTAATCTTTTGAGTTGCTGTTGTTAATTTGATTCCATATAGATAGATCTTGAAAGACCACAATGCTCACGGCAGACATTCTTTTCCAGTTAAGCTAAACTATTGTTTGGTTTTAAGATTTCAGGGGACATTTTTGGTTTAAGTTTTAAAGATGATCTCAGGGCAATAATTTCAGGGGTTCATCCAGCCTCCATGGCTCCAGGAAGCCTGGTTTCCATGAGAATTTGAAGTTCTGGTCTGTGTTTTCCCCCTTTTGATCATGATTCTTCTATAGAATCTTTCTTTTGGGGGGGGGTTTAATTATGCTTTAGGTGAAAGTTTACAGCTCAAGTTAATTTCTCATACAAAGATTTATACCCATATTGTTATGTAACACTAGTTATAATCCCTATACTTGTGACAGCACATTCCCCTTTCCACCCTGGGTTTCCTGTGTCCATCCAACCAGTTCCTGTTGTTTTCTGCCTTCTCATCCTGCCTCTGGACAGGAGCCGCCCATTTAGTCTCATGTATCTGCTTGAACTAAGAAGCAGACTCTTCAAAAGTTCTTCTATAGGATCTGATCGAACTGTTCAGTGATGGTACTGGGCACCATCCAGTTCTTCTGGTCTCACGGCAAAGGAGGCGGTTGTTCATGGAGGCAGTTAGGCACACATTCCATCCCTCCTCCTTATTCTCGACTCTCCTTCCTCTGTTGCTCCAGGCAAATAGAGATCAATTGTTGTGCCTTGGATGGCCACTTGCAAGCTTTTAAGATGCCAGGCACTATGCTGTTGTTGCTATCGTGGTTATAAGTATATCACACGACTTCCTCCAGTTCAACTTTTTACAGGTGTGCAACTTATTGACAGCAATTGCAATAATCAACTGTTCAACCCTACCTGTAATCAATGAGATTGTTCCATCCCTGTTTACCCCCGTTTTCCCCCTCCCTCCCATCCCTGGTAACCACTAACAAACTTTGGTCTCTATACATTTGCCTTTTCTTGTCTTTTCATATAAGTGAGGTCATACAATATTTGTCCTTTTGTCATTGACTTGTTTCACCTAGCATAATGTCTTCAAGCTCCTTCCATACGGTAGCATGTCTCAAGATTTCATTTCTCCTACTGGCTGAGTAGTATTCCGTTGTACGTATGTACCACATTTTGTTTATCCATTCATCTGCTGATGGGCATTTAGGTTGTTAAGTCCTTTATTCTTGAAGGGGGATCTGGGTGGCTCCTCACAGCATCTGCCCTGAAACCATATGATTCTATCTAGGTGAAGTTCAAACATAGGCCAGTAACCCATGGTATTAGAAGTACTTAGAGGGGGCTCCTGGGCTCTGGTTATTGTTTCTTGATCAGTGCTGGTTACACGGGTGTGCCAATTTGTGAAAATTCACTGACCTCACACTGATGTGTATTTCAACAGCACTTACCTGGAACAACAAAGCAGAGATAGGGAGGATGGACAGGAGGAGGCAGGAAAGGCCATTGGGCCTTTGGACAGGGCAGAAAACTGGACATGGGGAAGCTCCGGTGACCTGCCTGGTGGCTGGAGAGGTGGCCATGGGAGGACGAGCAGATGAGACGCTCAGCTGAGGCTCAAATGCGCAGGGCCAAGGGCTGCCAGGGGCTAATGGGAGGCGGCCACAGCCCAAGTCGGTGGCCAGTGATGCCTCAGGAAAGGTGAGCTGGACCAGGACAAGGAGGCCAAGGACCCATTCTGGGGAATGCTGACCCCTAGGGAGTGAGTCCAGGAGAAGACACCAGAGGAGATGGGGGAGGGCAAGACGCCACTGGTGCCAACAGGGCCCTGCAGTAGGAAAGTCAGAAGCTGAAGCCTCCTGAGCCCCTGCAAGTCAGCAGTGCCAGGCACTCTCGCCTCGGGCACAGGTGGTCAGCAGGCCACACCTACCCATTTATAGAAAGGGGCTGGGAGCAATCGGAGAGACCATGTAGGGATCCTGGAAAGAGGGGATGTGGGGCTTGAGTCTGGTGGGCACAGGTGGTGGAACTTGGCCCAGGCTCTCTCCGCAGAGGGCGGGTAATGTTAAGGTGACCTAGCCAGATGCAGGCAGGCCATGTGACTGAGGACAGAGCTGGGCCTAGGAGCGGCGGCCCTGTCGGGATCCTGGTGCTTCCATCGGTGCTCAGGGGACGAGCAAGCTCTTTTCCCTCCTGGCCTTTGGTGTCCTCACCCGTGAGTGCCTCTGCCATCAGATGGTGAGCAGTCCTCCTGAGGCCCAGGGCAGAGTCTCCTCTTGGCCCCCAGCCCAGTCCAGGGTTGGACAGGGCATGCATAACGGCTGAGGATGAGTAAATAAGAAACTCATGTCCCCAGAAGACTAGGGACCCACAGCAAGCAAGGCTGGCCTTGTGTTCCCAGAATCCCCCATGAGCCTCAGGCCCTTTGTTGGGCCACTCAAACCCCTCCAGTGTTGCCCGAAAGACCTCACCTCACCCCCCGCCCCCGCAACAGGGGCTGATGGGGTAGGAGAGGCCTCCGAACCAGCCGGGAGGGGAAGGGTCAGACTAGGCCTGAGGACCTGGGACCTCGGGGGCGCTGGGATCTTCAGCCTAAAAATTATCTTCAGATCTCAGGAGTGAGTCACCTGGGTATGTGCCAGTCAAACTGGGGAGAGGCCCCTGGGAGGCTACCTGAAGAAGGGTGGAAAGAATCGTGTTCTAGGGGCTGGCAGACCTGGGCCATGAATTCCTTGGGGGATTGAAGCCATCACATCCCCTCTGTCCATGGATTGAATTGTGTCCCCACAAAGTATGTGTCAACTCAGTTAGGCCATGATTCCTGGTATTATGTGGTTGTCTTCCATTTTGTTATTTTCCTGTGTGTTATAAATCATAATCTCTGCCTGTGGTTAAAAAGGATTAGGGTGGCATGTAACACCCTTCCTCAGGTCACATCCCTGATCCAAAGTAAAGGGAGTTTCCCTGGGGTGTGGCCTGCACCACCTTATAAGAGATAAAATGAAAAGGAAGCAAGCAGAGAAATGGGGACCTCATACCACCAAGAAAGAAGCACCGGGAGCAGAGCACGTCCTTTGGACCTGGGGTTCCTGCATGGAGAAGCTCCTAGTCCAGGGGAAGATTGATGACAAGGACCTTCTCCCAGAGCCAACAGAGAAAGAAAGCTTTCCCCTGGAGCTGACACCCTGAATTTGGACTTCTAGCCTACTAGACTGTGAGAAAATAAATTTCCCTCTGTTAAAGCCACCCACTTGTGGTATTTCTGTTATAGCAGCACTAGATGACTAACTCTCTAAGCCTGTTTCTTCATCTGAAAAGTAGGGGCAGGGAACCAGGGAGCCTTTAAGCAGTTTCTGGCCCTAAAATCCCCAAACGAATGAGGATCACCAGGGTCCTCAGACCAGAGCTGGCATGTGACCATGGGCCTTTTGTGAGCCCTGCGCCAGCACTGGGGGCTGTGGCCCAGCTGCCTTGTAGGTGCCTGTATCAGTGCCGGGGGGAAGGTTCTGGATGCGGCCTGAGGAACCACGAAAGGGCATCTACGCCAGGAGGCCATGCCCCAAAGACTGGGAGGCCCACGTGGTGTCTCCCAAATGGCAGGCAGAGTCCAGAAGAAAGTGCCCACCATGTGCCACCTTGCCCAGCCCTCTGGGGTGGGGTTTATGATTGTCATTTTGCCAAAGAAGAAACGGATACCCAGAGAGGAGAAGTGCATGCCCTGCAGTGGCAGGGCTCTTTCCAGGCTATTCCCCCCCAGGACATTGCAATCTTGAGCACAGAAACATCCTCCCCCCAAGCCTAGCCAAATGGACCCTTTTCTGTCCTCTGTCTGCCCCAGGCCCTTCATGCACAGATGGCCTCTGTTTCCCTGCAGGCTATGGGGGTCTCGAGGACAAGGTCAAGGTCATAGAATAACCTCTGTCACGTGTATGGGATTTTAAGCTTCACAAAATGCCTTATCCTTAATTGCACAGAACTCTGAGGCAACTACTGTTATCCCCATTTTACCAAGGAGAACACTGGTGCCCTGAGAGGTTAATAAACCCAAACCCATTGCCATCGAGTCGATTCTGACTCCTAGAGACCCTATAGGACACGGTAGAACTGTCCCATAGGGTTTCCAAGGAACAGCTGGTTGGATTTGAACTACTGACATTTTGGTTAACAGCCAAGCTCTTAACCACTATGCCATCGGGCACCAAGGGGTTAATAGCCTTGCCCAAAGTCCACATCTAGTAAAGGGCAGGGGTGCGACTCAATCCAGGTCTGTCTGACCAATGACCGGGCAGATACAAGCAGGGCTACCGGACTAAGGGTGGAATACAGGCAGGGTCACAGGATCACCTCCTTCCACCTTCAGTCAAGCCCATTGTCAGGTCCATCTCATCAGGTAAACCAAAGTTTGCGAAAAGCTAAGAGACTGACTCTTGGATGAGGGAATCCAGGCAGAGTGAAGCCAGGGGGATAAGGCCCCCAGCTCCCTCCCCTGTTAGTATACACTGCTGCTTGGCCTAACCCCCAGCTCTCCTCTGGAAGGCTTCAGCCCTGATTCTGCTGGCGTTGGAGCCAGGGAGGCATCTGGATTCCATAAGCCTGTCATGGGCTGGCTTAAGCAGGACCCACCAGTTGATGCAAGTCACATCTGTCCCCACTTCCGTGACAGCTTCCAGGGTGGGGAGTGTGAACCCCTCCGTGGAGAGTCCTCCTGAGTGCCCTGGGGCTGGACAGGTACAGCCCAGCCCTTATTTCCTCTGCAGCTGCACTCGCTGATGGCTCTGTTTGTGTCTGTGAGTATCTCCTCCATCAAGCTGTATGCTCCTTCTGGGAAGGAAACATGCCCCATCCACCTGTGAACCCCCAGCCTGGGACCTGGCACAGAGGCGATGTTATATGACTGCTAATGAATGAAGGAGTGAGCGAGTGAATGAATGAGACAAAGGAAGCACAGTCTCCATGTATCAGTCAGGGCTCAGTCAAGAAAGCAGAAACCTTACCAGTTGTCTAAGTCATCTAGTGCTGCTACAACAGAAATACCACAAGCGGATGGCTTTAACAAAGAGAAATTTATTCTGTCACAGTCTAGGATGCTCCAAGTCCAAATTCAGGGCATCAGCTCCAGGGGAAGGCTTTCCGTCTCTGTCAACTCTGGAGGAAAGTCCTTGTGATGCATCAGTCTTCCCTTGGTCTGGGAGCATCTCAGCACAGGAACCTCAGGTCCAAAGGACGCACTCTCCTCCCGGCACTGCTTTCTTAGTGATATGAGGTTCCCATGTGTCTCTCCTTGCTTCTCTGTTTTATATCTCAAAAGAGATTGGATTAAGACACTATCTAATCTTGTAGACCTCATCAGTATAACTGCTACTAATCCATTTTATTACATCATAGTGATTGAATTTACAACACATAAGGAAATCACATCAGATTACAAAATGGTACACATTCATACAATACTGGGAATCATGACCCAGCCAAGCTGACAGATATTTTTGGGGGACACAATTCAATCCATGACAATGGCCTAGCCAAATTGATACACACATTTTTGGGGGGACATAATTCAATCCATGACACCAGTTATTTTATCATAAAGGACTGAATACAGGGAGTTGGTTAAACTGGCATGAAAAGCCACAAGGCAAGTCTAAGGCAAGCATAGACCCCAGGAAAGCAGCTACCACACGTAAAGCTGAAAGAACAAACGGAAGAGGTGGGAGCTCTTAGAACTTTCAAGCTTGGAGGAGACAGAAGTCACAGCTCAGAGGAGGAGATGCTGTCCAACTGGTGTTGTTGCTTCAGGAGGTTGGAGGGGGGACCCCACAGAGCCTCTGCTAGTCAGCTGGTGCCAGAGGCTCTAAGGGGGTATGAAAAGATAATCCACAGAATGGGAAAAAATGTTTACTAATCATGTATCTGATAAGGGACTTGTAGCTGAAATATATAAAGAACTCTTAAAACTCAACAATCAAAAGAAAAAAAGTCAGTTAAAAAATGGGCAAAGAATTTGAATAGGCATTTCTCCAACGAAGATAACAAATGGCCAATAAGCACATGAAAGATACCCAACATTATTAGTTGTTACCAAAGGAACAAAAACAAAACCTGTTGCCGTCCAGTTGATTCCGACTATAGGTAGCTAGGGAAATGCAAATCCAAACGACAATGAGCTACTACTTCAAACCTACTACAACCTGTTCGTTGCTGTGGAGTCGATTCCAACTCATAGCAACCTTATAGGACAGAGTACAACTGCCCCTTAGGGTTTCCAAGGCTATAAATCTTTATGGAAGCAGACTACCACACCTTTCTCCCGCAGAGCGGTTGGTGGGTTCGAACCACTGACCTTTTGGTTAGCAGCTGAGCGCTTAACCTCTGCGCCACCAGGGCTCCTTGGGAGTAGAATTGCCCCACAGTGTTTTCAAGGCTGTAAATCTTTACGAAAGTAGACTGTCACATTTTTCTCCCGTGGAGGGGCTGGTGGGTTCGAATTGCCAGCCTTTCGGTTAGCAGCCAAGCACTTAACCACTGTGCCACCTGGGCTCCTTTCAAACCCACTAGGATGGCTATAATCAAAAAGACAGACAAAACAAGTCTTGAAAGATGTGGAGAAACTGAAAGCCTCATACAGGGCTGTGAGGAACGCAAAATGATACAGCTACTTTGGAAAAGAGTCTGACACTTCCTCAAAAAGTTAAACTAGAATTACCATATGACTCAGCAAGTCTATTCCTAGGTATCTACCCAAGAGAAATGAAAACAGATGTCCACACAAAGGCTTGTACATGAACGCTCATAGCCGCATAATTTATAACAGCCAAAATCTGGAAACAACCCAAGCATCCATCAACTGGTGAACGGATAAACAAATGGAATATTATTCAGCCGTAAAAAAAATGAAATACGGATACAGGCTTCAATTGGATGAACCCTGACAACATGCTAATTGAAAGAAGCCAGACACAAAACACCATGTAGTGTATGATTCCATTTATACGAAATGTTCATAGGCAAATCCACAGAGACAGAAAGTAGAGTAGTTACCGGGGGCTAGGGAAGGAGCGGAGTGGGGAGTGACTGCTAATGGGCATGGTTTCTTTTTTGGGGGAAGAGTGATAAAAATGTTCTAAAATTAGTGGTGTTGGTTGTACAACTCTGTGAATATACGAACAACCAGTGGGTGAATTTTATGTATGTAAATCATATCTCAATAAAGCTGCTATTATTAAAATATGCTGTTGCTGTTAGGCGCCGTGGAGTCAGCGCTGACTCATAGCAACCTCACGTGTAACAGAACAAAACATTGCCCACTCCTTCGTCATTTTCATGATCATTGGTATGTTTGAGTCCGTTGCCTGTTGTGTCAACCCATCCCACGGAGCTTCCCTTATTTTTCCTGACCCGACCCTCTACTTTACCAACCATGGTGTCCTTTTCTAGCAACTGGTCATTCCTGATGACGTGTCTAAGGTAATTAAGCCGAAGTCTTGACATCCTCACTTCTAAGGAGCATTCTGCTTGTATTTCTTCTGAGACTGATTTGTTCATTCTTCTGGAACTCTACAGTATACTCAATACACTTTGCCAACACCACAGTTGAAATGCACCAATTCTTCTTCTGTCTTCCCTTGTCATTGTCCAGCTTTCTCTTGCATACGAGGTGACTGAAAAGACCATGGCTTGGGTCAGGCCCACCTTAGTCCTCAAAGTGACATCTTTGCTTTTGAAAACTTTGAAGAGGTCTTTTGCAGCAGAGTTGCCCAATGTGATGCATTGTTTGATTTCTTGGCTGCTGCTTCCGTGGGTGCTGATTGTGGATCCGAGTAGAATGAAGTTGACAACTTCAGTTCCTTCTCCTTATCTTGATGGTGTTTATTGGGCCAGTTGTGAGGATTTTCACTTTCTTCACATTCAGGTGTAATCCATGCTGAAGGCTGTAGTCTTTGACATTCAGCAGTAAGAGTTTCACGTTGACTTCGTTTTTGGCAAGCAAGGTTATGTCATCTGCATATCACAGGGGGCCTCATTAAAAAACCATTGTCATCGAGTTGATTCCGACTATAGCGACTCTATAGAATAGAGCTGTCCCATAGGGTTTCCGAGGACCGGCTGGTGGATTCGAACGGCCGACCTTTTGGTTACTCGCTGAGCTCTTAATCACTGAGCCACCAGGGCTCCACAGGGGGCTTAGGGTCCCCTTAACAGAAGCACCCCATCCAAAAGAGGCCCTGGGCATGGGAGCTGTGCCCCTGGAACCAGCTACCTGGCTTCCCTGCCCTCACCGCCGTCCTTGGCTGATGCTGCCCTCTCTGTCTCTCCTCCTTCTGTTTCCGCCTCTATCTGAGCTTCTCCATAGGTGGGGCTCAAGGCCTATCCCCTGGCCACCCTCCACCCGTCTCAGTTCTACTTTAGTCTCCCCTCAGCCCTTAGGCGCCCCCATCCCGTTTCCTGTCCCAGGAAAGTCCACATCTGCCCTACAGGCCTCACAGATGCCAAATAAACCTGAATATTTCTTCACAAGGAGACTCCACTCCCCAGCCACGCTGGGAAACAGGGGTTTTTGTTTTTGTTTTTTAATGAGAGTCTATAAAAAACCTCTAAATGACTCTGCTATGTTTTGGTTAAAAAAAAGAAAGAAAAAGGACAGCATTTCACAAAATGGATTTCTGGCCATTGCAAAATGATCGTAAACTCTCCCAAGCTCCTAGAGTGACTGAAAGGAAAATTCATCCACAAACAGCTTCTTACTTTCCATTTGGATTTTAAGTGTAGTCCAACCCCCAGTTCAATTACAGAAGGTCAGAACTGAGGTTGAGGGAAAACGGTTCACAAAAAGAAAGGAAAGAGAGAAAAGATCAGCATTCAGCCCAGAGCTGAGAAACTGCTGGAGGCCCTCAGCCCAGCTCAACCCCGTCTCATCACAGAGCCACTAGAATTTCAGGGCTGGGAGGGGTCACATAGCCACTGGTCCAGCTGCGACATCCCTGGATAAGCACATACCCTCCCATTTTAAGACCATCTGTAAATTATGATACAGTTTCAGATGTAGAAACAACCACAATTAATAACGGCTTAAAGAAGATAGGATTTTATTTCTCCCTCACTTTTAACAGCTCAGAGGTGAGTAGTTAGGGCTTAAAGATTGCTCTGTTCCCTAAGTTAGTCAAAGACCCCAGGCTTCTCCCATCCTGCTCTGTCCCTCAGCAATCAGCTTTTATCTCACGGTCCAAAACAGCTGCTCTAGCTCCTGCCATTGCATCCACTCAACCAGCAGGCCTGACCCAGAGATTGCAACCATAGCTTCGGCTCTTAGCCCACTGGCTAGAATTTAGTTCCCTTAGTTGCAAGGGAAGCTGGGAAGAAGTCATTAGGTGAGGAGCCAGGTGCTCAGCTAAAAAGTTTATTACTGTATAAGACAGGAATGGCTATGGAGAAAAACCAGCAGTGTCTGCCATAGAGGGTTCCGGTGGGAGAATGCAGGCCATGGTACAACTCCCCAGGATGCACAGTGGTGAAGCATGCAGAACGCCACATTTTATTTAGCACACGCTAGCATCTTGGGGACAGTTCCACCTTGTTGTTAATGCCAAGACAAAAAAAGGAACGGTGTTTGGGCTTTGCTGCTGGTTCAGACTTGCCTTTGGGCCCTCTTCCTAGAAACCCTGTGGCTGTGGGCAAGTTATTCACTTGCTTGTGCCTCAGTTTCCACATCTGTAAAATGGGCATAATGATTGCTCCTGCCTCATAGGTTCGTTGTGAGACTGCATGTGCGGGCACCCAGCCTGGTGCTGAGCACACAGGAAAAGGCTTGATAAACAGTAACTGTAATTCTTAGTTGTACTCTGTCCCCAAACCAATCCATTCTATCTCTGAGTCTCCGTATCCCCCTATGTAAAATCAGGGCTGTAGTAGCTAGTCTCCAAAGATGGCTCCAAGCAACCCTGGCCCTTCTGGTACATACATGCCACTCCTATCAAGATGTGGGGCTTATGGCCAGCCCCTTGAATCTGGACTGGGCCAAGGACTGCGGTGGAAGGGATGCTGTGTCAGTCTGGGCCTGACCTTTTAGAGGACCGGCAGCTTCCATGTCCTCCCTCATGGAACCCAAACGCCACACTGTGAGGAAGCCCAACAAGCTGCATGGCTAGGCTCCCATGGAGGATAACAGAAGCTGAGCTCCCAGCCATGTGAGTGAGCCGTCTTAGAAGGGGATCTTCCAGCCCAGATGAGCTGATACCACACGGAGCACAGCGATGACCCCCCGTTGAGCCCTGCCGAACTTGCAGTATTGTGAGCAAATAAATGATTGTTGTTTTAGGCTGCTAAGTGTTGGGGTGGTGTGTTATGCAGCAATAGTTGACCTGAAGACACTTTGGCATGAAGTAGGATGTTGTTAAAATGAAAACGTAAAACATGGGACATCGGCTCTGGGACTAGGCAGGTGGAAGCGTCTCAAGGAAACTGTTAATGAAGGCTTAAGGGACAGTGAGGAAACCGGGTGCTGGAGAAAACGGGACCAGCGTTAATGTAACCCAAGTTACATAACGCAGAATATTTAGCAAGTCTGTTACCTGCGGAAATGTGGAAGACAGCAAAGGCATTTAACGAACATGAGGGCTTGGCCAAAGCCATCCAGGCAGAACGTTCAAAGTGCCGGCTATGTTCTTTCAGCTGCCTGTGATAAAAGACGTGGGAGGAGTAGAAAGACCTGGCGCTCTGCTCCCATACAGATTACAAAACTTATCAAAATTATAAAGATCAGAAAACTCCATGGGGCAGTTCTAGTCTGTCCCATGGGGTCGATATGAGTCAAAATCGACTCAGCGGCATCTAACGACAACAACATCTTGACGAGCTGAAAAGGAATTGTTCAGGTTTTAAGCAGAATTAAGAGGAAACATAAGCAAGCCAGGACTTGTTGGGTTCAAACATGCTATGTAATTTCATGTTTTAAAAAAATGAGGTCCATTTCTTTTACAATACAAATAATCTTACAATAAAAGTTAAAAAAATCTCTTGACTGTCTTGGTGCCTAGGACAGAGCCTGGCACCGGGTGTATGTGCATTGATATGTAAACAAATGCCCTCTGTGCCTGTGTCCTGCCTCGGTCCAGCCTCAGTTTGGGTGAGTCCTTTACCTGCAAACAACCTGTTTCCACAAAGAGCTTAATTAGCAGAGCAAATGGCCCCAGCAACAAGCTGGGCATCTGGGAGCCGAGATAACTCAAAGCTACCCAGAAGGCACCTTCCAGGCAGAGTTAATTGTTTTGCTTTTTGTTTTTCTCTGGTGCCATCTCAACAGCTGCAATACTGCTCCCCAGAGAAAATGGTCTGTGACATCAAACAGAGGCTGCTGAGGGCTCAGGGGGCTGCTTGCTGTAATCGTCCTCCAAGGCGTCAGTGGGCTCCTGGAAATAGATAATTCAGGCTCCACAGCTCCAGTTCACCTCATAGGTTTCTCACAGACGTTTTCTTGTGTAAGTCCTATAATCGCTTTACTAAGTTGTCATAAATGTTCCCGTTTCAGAGATGAGGTGATCGAGGCTCAAAGAGATAGTCACACAGCGAGGAAGTAGCACAGCTGGGATTTGAACCCAGGTCTCTCCGAGGATAAAACCAATACTCTTTCCACCACGTCACAAGGTCCCAGGAAACCCTCGTAGCGTAGTGGTTTAAGAGTTCAGCTGCTAACCAAAAGGCTGGCAGTTCAAATCCACTAGACGCTCCTTGAAAACCCTATGGGGCAGTTTTACTGTGCCCTATAGGGTCGCAATGAGTCGGGATCCACTGAATGGCAATGGGTTTTTTGGGTACAGGGTCCAAGCTTCCCTCAATGACCCTGCCCTGTGACCACCTTGGGGATTCCTAAGAGTCCTGGGATCTCAGATGGGGGTGAAAATATATGGCAAACACCAGCCTTTGCATGTTACAATGGAAAAGCTTGCACCACTGGTCTGCTCCAATGAGAAGGGTGGGGTGTGGACGCCCCTCCCAACCCCCCCGCCCCGTCAGATCAGCCGGGTGCGCCCTCTCTCCCCAAGGCACTTTTTTTGAGGGTTGCATGTACCAGTCCCTGAGTTCTTGCCCCTGCCCCCAGCCCAGGCCTGGCACAGAGGGCTGTGTCCCGAGAGGCAGCCTGTGTTCCAGACTTCCTGGGTCTGACTCTCACTCAGCTGTGTGATCCTGACTGAGTCACTGGCCTGAGTTTTCTCATCCGTGGAATGCGGTAATGCAGAATTCTACCTTCTAGAGTGGTCAGGAGGAACGGATGCGCTAAGGCTGTGCACAGCCCCAGGCATATAGCAAGCATTCACATCTCTTTATTAGTATTACTTGATGAATGGGACGATGGATTTAATTGCAAAACTATTAGACAGACAGGGTTAAAACTATTAACCCGGTTTTACAGATGAGAAAATGGAGGCCTGGAGACATTAAGAAAGTCACCGGAGGCAGCACAGGTATAATTATTCCCATTTTACAGATGAGGACATTGAGGCTCACAGAGTTAAGTAACCAGTGCAAGACCAAAGTGTCAAATCCAGGCCCCAGGCCTCTCTGGCCCCAGCCTGCCTCTGCCCTCAGTAACTACCCCCTCTTTGGAATTTCACACTAATAGGGCAGTGTTTCAAAGAGGGCACAGGTGGCCTCGGTGACAGGAAAGGTGTGGGTCCAACTTCAGCTTGTACTCCTCCAGTTGAGTAGGCCTGGGTCTCACCTGCTCAATCTCTATAGGAAGCCCCCTGGGAAATGGCTTGACCTGGAGCTCACACTCAGGCCCACCTTCCTGCCTTCCAAACCCCGCCCCCCCCACTCGGCTGGAAGGAAAATGGAGGAGGGATTGAACCTGTAGACCCCCAGTGCTCCACCCTCACCTGGCAGTTCCCAGATTCCAGCTCCCTCTAGCTTGACAAGAGGCGCCGACGCTCTGCCTAAAATTCCATCATAAACACTTCCTTTGGGTTTGAGGTGCTCTGTAGCCAGAACTTTCTCATAAAATAGAAATGTTACCCTGAGGGGAGACCATTTAGAGTTCTCAAGAGTCAGAACACAGAGAGGAGGGGCTGGGTGTCTGTCTTGCTTTTTAATAAATGGTGGCAGAGTCTGTTTTGAATCAAGGGAGGCAGAAAGAGATGGAAGAAAAGTTCCAGAGTGTGAGTGGGAGGGGTAGCGGACTGCCATCTATGGGGGGGGGGGGGCGGGTAGAGGGGCGACTGCAATTAACAATAACAAGAGCTCAGCTTTATGGAGCAGCTGCCTGTGTCAGACCCTCTACTCAGCACCAACCTGCGTGCACTCACCGACCCACCACGTGGGAACTATTTTCACCCTGGTGGGCTTGGGGCCTAGACCGCATCGCCTAGCCCGCGGATGCCGACTCTGCCTCGATCCAAGCGATCCATTCCACCAGCCCCTAGAGCCCCTGGGGCGCTGGGGACTAAGTAGAGGGACAAGACCAGAAGTGTTGAGTGCAGGGTGAAGGGGAAGGCGCGCTGCTCAGAGGAGCTGCACAGCAAGATCTGGGTGAGAAGTCAAGATTTGCGCTCAGGCGGCTGGCTGCTGCCGCCTCGAGGCTGGGCGTGGGACATACACGGCTCGGCTGGGGGCTCCCGGGCGTGGTGGGGGTGCCCAGCTCCTCCCAGGGGCCTTCCGGAACTCCCACCACCTCGGCCAGGAATCTTCCTCCTCGGTCTTCCCCGGGTAGTTCCTCTCTGGCCTCCGGTTCCCCGCAGCTCGCACAGCCCGAGGGCGCAGCGTCGACCACCGGGTCCACACCTCTCCCCCGCCCAACTCAGGGCTTCCAGGGTCTCCCGCCGGCATGGCGAGGGCAGACGGACGCTGAACGAGCGGACATCTGGAGCTGTGGAGACTGTGGCAGGGCTGGACGCGCCCCCACAGACAGACAGACCGACCCCCGGGAGGGCATAACGTGGGCCCAGGCTGGGTAGGGGAGCGGAATCCCGCGCTCAGTTGGGCGGTGGAGGTGGCGGGTCCGGAGCGCGGTGGGTGTCTCCGAAGAAAGGACGGCAGGCCTCGTTCGCGGGGTGGGAAGCCTTTTCCTGGCTCCAGGGCGCCCCCTGCAGGCCGGAGCCTCCCAGCTGGCGCGTGGCTCGGCTCCGCTCGGCCCGAACGTCTGACCTCAGCGCCAGGCACGCCGCCGCGGACCACCAAGCCGGTCACCCCAGCTCTGCCTTTCCCCAGCCTCCCTAGCGTCATCACGGCCTAGGAGGACCGACTGGGGCTCTGTGACGACCTTGCGCCGTCTCGATGATAGCCGGGGCCTAAAAGAGGAAGAAGGCCTGAGGGGTTGGCTTCCTCCAGATCCAAATCCGCCAGGGACCAGGGTTTTCTGTCCCGGAATCCTCCTCCTCTCCTCACGCTGAACGGACACACGCACACATCGTGGGCACGCGCACGCGCTCACACAGGTGTGTGGTCCCCCTCCTGCCACCTCAATTCACCCAGTTCATTACCAGGCTTAGCGGAGCCCTCTCCCAACCTTCCAGGTTAAATCCCTCTTGGATGCTCAGGTCGGCAGCAATGGGTCCAATCCTTGCAACTTGCACCAGAGCCTGAACTAGTATTTTCCTGCACCCCAGAATCCCCAGGCGATACCCACCTTCCAAACCAGGCCCCTCAACTCCCTATGAGCACACAATACCCTCAGATGCCACGCCCTCTGATGGCAGAAGATGGGATAAGCTAGCCCTGCTATGACAGGTGGTTGGTAAAGAGCTTGTGTGGCCTTAACACAAATGAATGGCTCAGGTCGTGGCATTTTAGGTCAAGTGACAGGCTGGGGGCGGGGGTGGGGGCTCTCAGCAGTCTCTCTCTCCCACCCCCACCGTATCCCATTCAAGAGCAAAGAGCGAACATTTATTTGGTACATACTGTGTACTGAGTGGAGCCCTGGTGGCACAGGGGTTAAGAGCTATGGCAATTGTCTCAGTGACAATGGATTTGGGGTGTGTGTGTGTGTGTGTGTGTGTGTGTGTGTGTGTGTGTGTGTGTGTGTGTGTGTGTGTGTGTGTGTGTGTGTGTGTGTGTGTGTGTGCGCGCGCGCGCACGCGTACTGCGTACTAAGCCAGGCAGTGATTTAGGAAATAATATTGGAGTTATTATTCCCTATCCTTGAGCATAGAGAATGTGACCCAGCTGGAGCTGGGCTCATAAGGACTCACAAGGACATATCAACTGGGCCCTGAGGTATAAAGACAATAGCTAGCATAATCTTGGAAAGTATCTTTTAGGGAAAATTTCACATAAAGCCAATCAAACAGAATACAAAAAAAAATTCCACTCTCACCTTTTTCTATTAGCATTTAGTGAATAGAAATTTGTTGGACCAATGAAGACCCTCCTGACTGTTGTTACTGAAACCTGTACCAATGATTGTTAAGAAAGACAATTCAAAATGTAGGATCATAATTTCTAGCCAATCTGTGAAAAGGTGAAGCTTTCAGTGGTTTTGCCCATTTGTAATGTTGATATATAGTGATGGCTCTGTAATTGTTTTTGGACTCAGGCAGACGTGGCTGTGGCAGCGTGCTTGTCCGTTTTCCCATTATTGCCTGTTCTGTAATATTCTTTGGACTTGGACAGACATGGCTCTAGCAGCACACTTGTCTGTTCCCACTTTTGCCTTCTTGAATATATGCTGAATAAAACTTTCTTTTTGTTTTACTAAACTTCGCGATGTTTTTCCCCCACAACAGCACTCAGACCCAACCTCAGCCCACCCCAGGGCCCAGCCTCCTTCTATCACAAACGAGAAATGAGCATCTTCAAGGACACTGACATCTTAGTACCTTTTCTCTTCACTGCAACCCTGTGAATGACCATTATCATCCCTATTTAACAAATGAAAAGGAAGATACCTCTCATTGGAATTTAAACTTCCATTTCCTCTTGAGGAGTGAGGCCAGCAGCTTTCCTTTGTTTATTGGCCATTTGCATTTCTGTTGCTGGGAAGTGCTGTTCAGGGCCTTTGCCCATGCTTGTGGATTGAGCTGTGTCCCCCTAGACGACATATAGGGAGCTCTGGTGATGCAATGGTTAAGCACTCGGCTGCTAACTGAAAGGCTGGCAGTTGGAACACACCATGTGCTCCACGGGAGAAAGACGTAGCAGTCTGCTTCCGTGAAGATGACAGCCTTGGAAACCCTATGGGGCAGTTCTACTCTGTTCTCTAGGGTGGCTATGAGTTGGAATCGACTTGGCGGCAACTGGTGTAAGATATGTACCTGTGAATGTGACTCTGGAAATAAAGTCTAAGAAAATGTTGTCAGTTAACGTGAGGTCAACTGGAGTAGGCTGGGTCCTAATGTTACCACAATAACGTGGATTGGAGCCACCTGCCACAATAGCCAGTTCTGAGACGGGGTGAGGTGAGCGGCAAGAGGTTTATTATATATCGATATATAGGAGACAGAGAGGAATAGATTCCTCCGAAAAACCTGTCTCCCCCACTGGAGATCGGCTGAAGGCTTTTATAGGGACAGGATTATGGATCTTAGAAGTTTGTGTTAGTTTCCCCCTGAGGTGGTGATGTCGCAGATGAGTTAATCTTCTACTAGTATTCTTGGGGGTTATCTGGTAACATCCTTGGGGATTATCTGGCGACATCCTGGTTTTTTCTTGTCACAAGATGGGTGCTTTGTTTGGTTTTTATCCTTAGATCATTATCACTTGTTTTCCACCCTCCAGGGAGGAACATCGGTTAATCTTAAACCTTTTGTAGAGACTGGAGAAACCAGTCACATTAGCAATGGGGAGTAAATAACAGAGAGCCAGGCCTGTGCAGCCTCTTCCACTAATCCAATCTGAGTGATGTTCTCATTACAGAGAGGACACACACACACAGGGAAGACAGAGATAGAGATTGCTAGTTTTTCTAGTTGGTTCTCTCGGATTTGCCAGGTCATAATCTAAAAACAGTGGGATTTTCCTCTGCCTTTCTAACACTTACCCCTCTTATTTCGTTGTCCTGTTTAATTGCCTGGGCTAGTTCCCCCAGAGCAACATTAAATAGTAGGTGTACGGGCAAATACAAGTTAAAAAGAAGGGGTTTGAATTCTCCCTTTTGAAAATAAGGGAAGCAGCTCTCCTCCTCCACCCTTGTCTTTCAGAATTCACTTTAGAAAACTTGTCATTGTAAATTCTTTCTCTATCTCTTTGAAAAAGATGTAAATCCAGGATGTTTCCTCAAGGATTTAGGAGCCATCTCTCTTGAAATGTAATCATTGGGAAAATTCTCCCCTACCTCCCAGTTTCCTGAAAGGAGGTTAGCATAACTTCAGGCGGCTCCAGGGCTCCAAATGGCAAAAACTACCTCCAGCCACAAAGACACTAGAAAATAGCGGATTTTATCTGGAAAACATTTATACAATGGCTTGTATCCACTTAGCTGTGTGATTTAGGAAATAATATTGGAGTTATTATTCCCTGTCCTTGAGCATAGAGAATGTGACCCAGGTGGAGTGGGGCTCACAAGCACATCAACCGGGACCTGAGGTGTAAAGACAATAGCTGAAATAATCTTGGAAAATATCTTTTAGGGAAACTTTCTCATAAAGCCAATCAAACAGAATACAAAAAATTTCCACTCTCACCTTTTTCTATTAGCATTTGGTGACTAGAAATTTGTTGGACCAATGAAGACCCTCCTGTCATTACTGAAACCTGTACCAATGATCGTTAACAAAGACAATTTAAAATGTAGGATCACAGTTTCTAGCCGATCTGAAAAGCCTAAGCTCTCAATGGTTTTGCCCATTCGTAATGTTAATATATACTGATGGCTCTGTAACTGGTCTTTGGACTCCGGCAGACCTGGCTGTAGCAGCGTGCTTGTCCATTCTCCCACTTTTGTCCTGTGATATTTCCCTGGACTCGGGCAGACATGGCTCTGGCAGCATGGTTGCCCGTTTCCCACTTCTGCCCTTTCGAATATACACTGAATAAAACTTTCTTTTTGCTTTACTAAAATCTGTGATTTTTTCCCCCTACAACAGTCCATTTTCCCATTCTTGCCTACTCTGTAATGTTCTCTGGACTCGGGCAGACATGGCTGTGGCGGCATGCTTGCCCATTTTCCCACTTTTGTCTGTTCTGTGATATTTCCTTGGATTCGGGCAGACATTCTAGCTCTAGCAGCATGCTTGTCTGCTTGCCACTTTTGTCCTTTTGAACATATGCCGAACAAAACTTTCTCTTGGCTTTACTAAACTTTCTGATGTTTTCCCCTACAACATGTGTAAGAGAGTACGATTCCTTTCCATCTTTGTCACCTCTTCAGCAGATCGCCCCTGAAGCGTCACGTTCTGGTTTCATGATTGTTTAATAACAAAACTGTTTTCTTTCTCCTCTATTTTTGTGGAGAGGTTTTCTGGGTTGGAATAGATTTTGTTGTTTAATTATGTTTCCCCAACATAGTGGTGACAGAGGAAATCCTTGCCTTGTTCTTTTATTTATTTATTTATTGTACTTCAGGTGAAGGCTTACAGAACAAATAGTTTCTCATGAAACAGAAGTACACGTGTTGTTTTATGACATTGGTTAACAACCCCACAACATGTCAACCCTCTAACTTCTCAACCTTTTTTTTTTTTTTTGGTGAAAATACACATAGCCAAAGATACACCATTTCAAAAATTTCTACATGCACGGTTCAGTGACATTGACTACGCGCTTCGAATCGTGCTGTTATTCTCACTTAAGATGAAGGCTTATAGAACAAAATCGTTTCTCATTTAACAGTTACTACAAATGTTGCCCTGTGACAATGGTTAACAATCTCACAACACATCAACAATATCCTTGCTCAACCTTGGGTTCCCTATCACCAGCTTCCTTGTCCCCTTCTGCCTTCTGGCCCTTGTCACTGGACTCCTGTACCTCGTTAGTCTCATTTGGTTTTACGGGGCTGTCCACTCCCAGGCTGAACAGTGAACCTCGGAGGTAACTTCACCACTGAGCTAAAAGGGTGTCTGGGGGCCATACTCTGGGGGTTTCTCCAGTCTCCTTTAGGCCAGTAAATCTGGTCTTTTTTTGTGGGTTAGAATTATGCTCTACATCCTTCTCCAGCTCTGTCCAGAACCCTCTGTTGTGATCCCGGTCAGAGCGGTCAGTGGTGGTAGCCGGGCACCATCTAGCTGTACTGGACTCAGTCCGGTAGAGGCCTTGGTAGCTGTGGACCATTAGTCCTTTGGGACTAATCTTTTCCTTGTGATCCTGTTCTCTTCATTCTCCCTTGCTCCCGAAGGGATGAGACCAGTGGAGTATCTTAGATGGCCACTCACAGGCTTTTAAGACCCCAGACACTACTCACCAAGGTAGAATGTAGAGCATTGTCTTTATAAGCTGTGTCATGCCAATTGAGCTAGATGTTCCCCGAGACCATGGTCCCTCCCCAGAGCCCTCCGCCCAGCAATTCAGTCCCTCAGGGAGTTTGGATGTGTCTATGGGGCTTCCATGACCTTTCCTTGTACAGGTTGTGCTAGTTTCTCCTGTATTGTGGACTGTCTCACCCTTCACCCAACCTTGCCTTGTTCTTGAAGGTAATGAGAACACATTTAGTGTTTCACCACCGAGTATAAAGCTGGCTTTTGCCCTCTCTCTCTCTCTCTCTATATATATATGTAAACATTAAAGCATAAATATATTCCTATTTTAATAAAGTTAGGAATGGATTTTGGATTTTACCAGATACCCCCTTGGCATCTATTGAGGTAATCATCTGGAGTTTCTCCTATAATCAATAAATTTGATGAAAGATGAGATTCTCTACAGCTCAGCCTGAATGAGGCAAAGAGGCTCAGAGAGGTCAAGAGACTTGCCCAGGGTCACACAGCAGGTAGGCAGCAGAGCTGAGGCTCTATGCCAGTCTTTTTTATCGAGGCCATTCTCTTTATCCCTGCCCCCAATCCTAACTGCTCTGATTGCCTGTGACCTTGCAGCTCCTGGGACATGGTCGAATTCCTGGTCCCCCACCAGGCCTAACCCAGCCCTAGCCCAACCCACATTGCCTCTGTGGGTCCCGAATCCCACCTCCCGCAGAAGCTGGCCTAGCTCAGCAGCCACCCGGGTTTCACCCATGAACACAGCTTAAAGCTGCAGGACTTGGACCTGGAAGGATCAGAGAGGCATTGGGCCAGGCCAAGGGACCCCAGAACTTCCACTCCCACCTCGGGTTGCTCCCCAGCACAGCAGCCACCCTCTTTGCTCTCAGGCCTAGTGACCCCAACCCCTGCTCTGCCAATGCCACGTCCACCTCTGGCTCCTGCCCCCGGTGTAGGGATAGAACCAGATGTGGCATAGTTGGGCCTTGAAGTCCCTGTTGCCCAGCCCTTCAGGGCTCTAAGTCTGGGGTCTCTTCAGAGACTGATGGGGCTGTTACCAGATTTTCCTATTTCACCTGCAGAAAAGCCCTGTATCCTCGTCTCTCTTTTACAGGTGAGGAAACTGAGGCTTCTCAAGGTTAAGGTGCCTTTCCGCGAGGTCATGCAACTGTTGTAGAGAAAAACTTGAATGCTGTTTCAAGTTAAATCAAGAGGTTTATTGAGTTTACAACAGTTGCAATTGGGGAACCACACAGCCCATTGAAAATGGAACCAGGTAGTCCTGGGACAGCTTCGTTATATAAGTATTCTTATGGGGTAAAAAGAGTGGAAGAAGCTGCATAGGTCCAGCTCACTGTTGTTACTCCCCACTGCTAACCCCCCGCATTGTCTCATGATCTTGTTTTTCCCTCCCGTCTCTATAAAAAGTTCAAGATTAACTGATGTTCCTCCTTGGAGGGTAGAAAACAAGTGATAATGATCTAGGAATGAAAAAGGGAACAAAGCACCCATTTTGGGACAAGAAAACCAGGATATTGCCAGATAACCCCCAAGAAAAGATTAACTCATCTGGGACATGACCACCTCAAGGGGAAACTCACACAAACTTCTAAGACCCATAATCCTGCCCCTATAAAGCCTTCAGCCAATCTCAAGTGAGGGAGATGGGTTTTTGGAGGAATCTATTCCCCTCTGTCTCCTATATATCAGTATATAATAAAACTCTTGCTGCTCACCTCACCCCTGTCTCAGAATTGGCAGGTGGCTCCAATCTGCGTTATTGCGGTAACAAGAGGAACCAAACCATAGGCAGGGCAATTACAGGAAAACCAATGAACGCTGTAATAATCACAAGCTGATTGGTTACTGATTACTGATAGTTTGGTTAGTGATTACAGAGCATTTCACAGGATGCTTACATCATGGTCACAAGACGCTTATACACATACATATATATGTATTTTTTTTTCTATGTCATGAAAATATCTTACTGGCAACAGCACCCAGAAAATACTCTTCCTAACTACGTGTATTTTGAGGGGTATAGATGGTCGCTTGGTTAAGACCCCTCAGGGCATGTGGTTTCACATCCTGGTTTTGACCATCGAGGAAAAACATTTTTTTTCTCGAAAAGTATAGCTGCTAGTCTAGAAATTCAGATTAAAATTACATAGCATGGGTAGCATATTATGCCTCTGTCTCACTGACTGCATTGAAAGTTATCTTTTCCTGAGATACAATTCAATCCAGGCCCTTGTGCGGCCAGACATCGTCTCCCTGCTCTGTGTTCCCTGCCACAAAGCTCTTGGGGCAGGGAAAGTGAGGGAGACATGGCTGAGACGTGGGTATACACCCCGAGTCACCCCTGCCTTGGTGTCCCAGGGCTGCCACAACAAAATACCACAAAGTAGGTGGCATGAAAGAGCAAAAATGTATTCTCCCACAGTTCTGGGGGCTAGAACTTCCAACTCAGGGTGTTGGCTGGGCCGTGCTCTTTGACTGTCAGCTCTAAGGGAAGATCCTTGTCTCTTCCAGCATCTGGTGGCCCTGGCTATTCCTTCGCTTTCCTTGGCTTGTAGATGGATCCTCACCTGCTGTCTTCCCCGTGTGTGACTGTTTCCTTGTCTGTCCTTCTCTTTTATAAAATGCCACTCAAAAGGGATTACAATCAGGACCTACTCCAATATGACCTTGTTAATTTGACTGATAACATCTTGTATTCAAACCCCAACACTGGGGTGCTTGGGATGACTAAGATGGCTGCACCCAGATCTAAACTGAAACTCCATTTTGAATCACAGCTGTTGCTTGGCCTAAACTTCTGCTTCTGTGTTCTGAAAAGATAGTTCAGCTTCTTGTAAAAGTTTAGCTGCTAGTAGCACAGAAAGGAGCAAGGGTCAAGACTTTAGGCTGTGCAAGGAATTGTTTGTGAGAAGATGTTTGTCAAGAATGTTTATGCCGTGAAGAGTTCCAGCAAAATGGCGCTCTAGGCAGAAACACCACGCCATCGCTGCACAGCAAAGATCCGCAAAACTAAGCCGAACAGAGAATACAACACTCCTGAAACCCTAAAACATCAAATGAAGAGAGAAAGAACTCAGCCAAGCACCAAATGGAGTGAGAAAACTGACAGAGAACGGAGAGTGAGGAGAGATTCATGCAGAGGTCCCTTACCAGCTAATGGAGCGTGGATCCGCCATCTTAGACTCCTAATGGAGACCAGCAAACAGGGGGTATGAGAAAGCAGCCTCATAGAGCTTCCAGCGGGAGACAAAACAACTGGTAATTGGCGATATACTTTTCCCCCCTGCCCCAACCTTCTTCACCCCGACTCGGCCTCCTCTGCTTTCCGTGGCCGCAGTCTGTTGACCCGGAAACAGCGGCTTCTTGGATTCCACACACCCGAACGGGTGACTCTCTGAGTGCCATTTGTTGGCTGCTGGTGTTGCTTTTTTTCCTCTTCTTTATATTTCTTCCTTGCCTCTCCCCACCTCCCCCTCCTTTCGCTCGAGTACCTCACTCCGTGCACCATCTTTGCTTCGTCCTGAGGGGCTGCAGAGCTCCAGTAATTTGTGATATATGCTTTCCCACTCTCTACCCTTCTTCACCCACACTTTGCCCCCTCTGCTTCCCATGGACACAGTCGCTTGTCCAGAAACACCGCCCACACTAGCTGGCTCTCTGAGTGCCATTTGTTGGCTGCTGGTGTTGCTTTTTTTTTTTTTTTTTTCCTGCTTCTTTTGATTTCTTACTTGCCTCTTGCCACCTCCCTCTCCGTTCACTCAAGTACCTGGCTCCGTGCGCCATCTTTGCTTCTTCCTGAGGGGCTGCAGAGCTCAGTTCGAGTGTGGAGCTGCTTCCTGGTTTGGGCTGCCACGCTGGTGGGATACCAGGGCTTTTGTTCGGTTGCTTGTTTTGAACTGTTTGTTTGTTTTCTTTTCCTTTTCTTGAGTTGGGAGCCCTTTCTGGCCAGGCTGAGCTGCGTGGCAGGGAGACTCCCCTTCAGCTTCCACAGACGTGCAGAGGGATCCCTGAGAGCATTTCTTTTTATGTTTTTTTTTCTTTCTTTTTTTTCTGTTTCTTTGGGGGGCCTTTCTTTTTTATTTTTTTATTTTTTAAATTTGTTTTGTTTTCTTTTTCCTCTTTTTCCCTTTTTGTCTTTCTTCATTTCTCAGTTTCTTGTCTCTCTATATGTTCCTTCTCTTTCTGTTCTCTGAATACCTGGCGTTGTATACCTCTATGCCTTCTAGCCAGGCTGTACTGCAACATCCGAGAGCGACTTCCCCAGACCTCATAGCTGCACTGGTGGGATCCCTGGGAACTTTGCGGTTCTTTAACCTTTCTGATTCTTATTTATTCATTCTTTTCTTTTCTTCCTCCTCCCCTTTCTGTTTTTCTCCATTTCATAGTCTCTCATCTCTCCACTCCAACGGCAAGCTCCCCTAGCATTCTTTTTTGTTTGTTTGTATGTTTTTGGCTCCTGTTGCTCTCTCCTCTCTCCTATATCCATCTTAGCTCCACATATAACAATCTCCTCGCTGCATACTGCCTACCTGCACCATGCACTTGACATCACACCACCAAGCAGCACAGGCACAGCCTACTGGAACCTGCCCTGCACTGATTACTGACCTGCTCTGGTGGCTGTAGTAAGTGCCAGAAACAACCCGTCCCGGTAACTCCTCTTCAGCTAGACCTGCCCAGCCATACCATATCTGAGTGACTGACCCTGCCAGTTGAAGAAGGAGGTGAAAAGTATTGTGCCCACAGACGAGCAAACAACAAAGAACACACAGTCTGCCTACTCAGAAATAGTCAATTTTTTTTTTAAAAAAAGGGACGAAACAAACGAATCTACAATCAATAAACCAGAAAAATAACTACTGAATGCCCCAAAGACAGCAGACAATAACAAAACATTTATAAAAACAGGACAGAATGGTTCCAGTAGGCGTCCAAAATAAAACACCAGATGACTCTTCTCAGGAAGAAAATGCGCTAGAACTATCTGATAGGGAATTCAAATATCTAATACTCAGAATTCTCTAAGAACTGAGGCAAAAAGCTGACAAACATGAGGAAAAAATAGACAAATTCATGGACTATACAGACAAAAAATTGGAAGAATTCAGGAAAATAATGCAGGAACAAAACGCCAAAATAAATTCACAACTAGAAATTATACAAAGACAACAATTAGAAATCCAAAAGGTAAACAACAAGATTTCAGAAAGGGATGATGTCATAGAAGGGCTGAGAAGCAGATTTGAAACGGTGGAAGACAGGATCAGTGGAATTGAAGACAAACACTTGGATACAACTCTGTTTGAGGAAAACTCAGAAAAAAGAACAAAGAAAAATGAAGAGACCCTGAGAGTTATGTGGGACACAATCAAAAGCAAAAATCTGTGAGTGATTGGAATTCCAGAACAAAGGGAGAAAACAGAAAACACAGAGAGGATCATTGAGGAACTGCTGACAGAAAACTTCCCCAATGTCATGAAAGATGAAAAGCTGGCCATCCAAGAAGCTCAACGAACCCCATATAGAAGAGATCCCAAAAGAAAATCACCAAGGCATATCATATTCACACTCGCAAAAAGCAAAGACAAACAAAGAATCCTGACAGCAGCTCATGAAAAACAAGAATTCACATACAGAGGAGAAACAATAAGACTAAGCTCAGATTATTCGGCAGAAACCATGCAGGCAAGAAGGCAATGGGATGACATAGATAAAATCTTGAAAGAAAAAAAATTGTCAGCCAAGAATAATATATCCTGCAAAACTCTCGTTGAAATTTGATGGTGAAATTAGGTCATTTCCAGATAAACAGAAATTAAGGGAATATGTAAAAGTCAAACCAAATTTACAAGAATTATTAAAGTGAGTTCTTCGATCTGAGGACAAACGGCTTCAGCTCACATGCAGAACCTAGGACGCAGGATCGTACCAGCCAGTTACCAATAACTCTCGAGGACTATCCAAAACCAAAAGAAATACAACAGGGAATCAGAGCAGTTAATCAGTAAATGACAACAACATCAAAACAATAAAAGAGGGAATAAACGGCATAGGTATAGAACCTTCTAATGGAGAGGAAGGCAAGACGATACCAAGTAATGGTAGACTGCTTCAAACTTAGAAAGATAAGGGTAAAATTCATGGTAACCACAAAGAAAGTTAATAAGCATACTCATTAAAAAAAAAGAGGAAAAACATAGTCTCAGCAAAAACAAAACCTACAAAAACAAAAGAAATGAAAAAAAAATCCACAAACAAAAGTAACTCAGCACAAGAGGGTAAGAAGAACAAAGAAAACGTCAGCACCACAAAAAAAAAAAGCACTACAAAATGATAGCAACAAACCCACATCTATCAATAATTACACTGAATATAAATGGACTCAATGCACCCATAAAGAGATGGAGAGTGACAGAATGGATAAGAAAACAGGATCCATCAATATGCTGTCTACAGGAGACACACCTTAGAAACAAAGATGTGAATTTATTAAAAGTCAAAGGTTGGAAAAAAATATATGAAGCTAACAACTACCAAAAAAGGCAGGAGTGGCAATTCTAATCTCAGATAAAATAGATTTTAAAATGAAATCTACCATAAAAGACAAAGAAGGACACTATATAATGATTAAGGGGACAATCCATCATGAAGACATAACCATAATAAACATCTACACACCCAATGGCAGGGCTCCAAAATACATAAAACAAACTCTAACAACACTGAAAAGAGAAATTGACAGTCCCATGATAATAGTAGGGACTTCAACACACCACTCTCAGTAAAGGACAGAACAACTAAGAAGAAACTCAGCAAAGCTACAGAAGACCTAAAGGGCACAATCAGCCAACTTGACCTCATAGACATATATAGAACACTCCATCCAACCCCTGCAAAGTACACATTCTTTTCCAATGCACATGGAACGTTCTCCAGAATAGACCACATCTTAGGCCACAGAGCAATCCTCAACAAGATAAAAAACGTTGAGATAATTCAAAGTATCTTCTCTGACCACAATGCCATCAAGGTAGAAATTAACAGTAGAAAGAGCGAGGAAAAAAAAATCAACTACATGGAAACTGAATAATACCCTGCTTACACATCAGTGGGTAATAGAAGAAATCAGAGATGGAATCAAAAAATTCCTAGAATCAAATGAGAATGAAAACACATCCCACCAAAACATTTGGGACACAGCACAGGCAGTCCTCAGAGGACAATTTATAGCAATAGATGCACATATCAAAAAAGAAGAAAAGGACAAAATCAAAACATTAACTACAGAACTCAAACAAATACGAAGAGAACAGCAAAAAAAGCCCACAACCACCGGAAGAATGGAAATATTAAAGATCAGAGCAGAAATAAATGAAATAGAGAACAGAAAAACAATAGAAAGAATCAACAAAACCAAAGCTGGTTCTTTGAAAGAATCAACAAAATCGACACACCACTGGCCAGACTGACAAAAGAAAAACAGGAGAGGACACAAATAACTCAAATAAGAAATGAAATGGGGGACATTACAACAGACCCAACTGAAATAAAAAGGATTATAACAGAATATTATGAAAAATTATACTCCAACAAATTTGAAAACCTAGAGGAAATGGATAAATTTCTAGAAACATACGACCTACCCAAACTACAACAAAGTGATGTTGAAAATCTGAACAGACCCATAACAAGAGAAGAGATTGAAAAGGTAATAAAAAAACTCCCAATCAAAAAAAAGCCCTGACCCAGATGGCTTCACTGGAGAATTCTACAAAACATTTACAGAAGAGCTTGTACCAGTACTCCTCAAGCTATTTCAGAGCATAGAAGAGGAAGCAACACTTCCAAATTCATTCTATGAAGCCAGCATAATGCTGATACCAAAACCAGGAAACAACATTCAAAAAAGAAAATTACAGACCAATATCTCTCATGAATATAGATGCAAAAATTCTCAGCAAAATTCTAGCCAATAGAATTCAGCATCATATCAAAAAATAATACACCACGACCAAGTAGGATTCATACCAGGTATGCAAGGATGGTTCAACATTAGAAAATCAATCAACGTAATCCACCACACAAATAAAAGGAAAGAAAAGAATCACATGATCATCTCAATTGATGCAGAAAAGGCATTTGACAAAGTCCAACACCCATTCCTGATAAAAACTCTCGATAAAATAGGTATAGAAGGGAAATTTCTCAACATAATAAAGGGCATCTATGCAAAACCAACAGCCAACATCATTCTTAATGGAGAGAGGCTGAAAACATTCCCCTTGAAAACAGGAACAAGACAAGGATGCCCTTTATCACCACTCCTATTTAACATTGTGCTGGAAGTCCTAGCTGGAGCAATAAGGCAAGAAAAAGAAATAAAGGGCATCCAAATTGGTAATGAAGAAGTTAAACTGTCCCTGTTTGCAGATGATATGATACTATACACAGAAAACCCTAAAGACTCCACAAGAAATCTACTGGAACTAATAGAAAGATTCAGCAGAGTAACAGGATACAAGATAAACATTCAAAAATCAGTTGGAATCCTATACACCACTAAGGAGAATGATGAAAAGGAAATCAGGAAAACAATACCATTTTCAATAGCCCCTAAAAAGATAAAATACTTAGGAATAAATCTGACCAGGGATGTAAAAGACCTATACAAAGAAAACTACAAAACACTCCTGCAAGAAACCCAAAGGGATCTACATAAATGGAAAAACATACCATGCTCATGGATAGGCAGACTCAACATTGTGAAAATGACAATTCTACCCAAAGCAATTTACAAATACAGCACAATCCTGATCCAAATACCAACAACATTCTTCAAAGAGATGGAAAAACTAATCATTAACTTCACATGGAAAGGGAAGAAGCCCCAAATAAGTAAAGCACTACTGAAGAAGAAGAATAAAGTTGGAGGACTCACACTACCTGACTTCAGAACTTACTATACAGCTACAGTAGTCAAAACAGCCTGGTACTGGTACAACGACAGATACATTGACCAATGGAACAGAATTGAGAACCCAGATGTAAATCCATCCACCTACGGTTACCTGATCTTCGACAAGGGCCCAACGTCCATCAAATGGGGAAAAGGCAACCTTTTTAACAAATGGTGCTGGCAAAACGGGATATCCATTTGCAAAAAAATGAAACAGGACCTATACCTCACACCATATACAAAAACTACTTCAAAATGGATCAAAGACCTGAATATAAAGCCTAAAACTATAAAGTTCATAGAAGAAAAGATGGGACCAACAATTCAGGCCTTAATACACAGCATTAACAGGATACAAACCATAACTATCAACACACAAAACCCAATAGATAAGCTAGATAACTGGGATCTTCTAAAAATCAAACACCTATGCTCTTCAAAAGACTTCACCAAAAGAGTCAAAAGAGAACCTACAGACTAGGAAAAAATTTATGGACAGTACAAGTCAGACAAAGGTCTAATCTCCATAATCTACAGGAAAATCCAACACCTCTACAACAAAAAGACAAACAATCCTATTAAAAAATGGGCAAAGGAAATGAACAGACACTTCACCAAGGAAGACATTCAAATGGCCAACAGACACATGAGGAAATGCTCGCGATCACTAGCCATTAGAGAAGTGCAAATTAAAACCACAATAAGATACCATCTCACCCCGGCATTACTGGCACGAATCAAAAACACTGGAAATAACAAACGTTGGAGGGGCTGCGGGGAGATGGGAACTCTTATGCACTGCTGGTGGGAATGCAAAATGATACAACCATTTTGGAAAATGATATGGCACTTCCTCAGAAAGCTAGAAATAGAAATACCATTCGATCCAGCAATCCCACTCCTAGGAATATATCCTAGAGAAATAAGAGTCATCACTCGAATAGACATATGCACACCTATGTTCATGGCAGCATTGTTCACAATAGCAAAATGATGGAAACAACCTAGATGCCCATCAACAGATGAATGGATAAACAAACTATGGTACATACACACAATGGAGTACTATGCAACGAGAAAGAACAATGAATCTGTGAAGCATCTCATAACATGGATGAAACTGGAGGACATTATGCTGAGTGAAATAAGTCAATCACAAAAGGACAAATATTGTATGAGACCTCTATTGTAAAAACCCATGAAAAAGTTCACACACAAAATGTAACAATCTTTGTTGGTTACCAGGGATGGGAGGGGTTGGGGAGGGAAATATTAAGTAGACAATAGATAAGTGGTATCTTGGGTGAAGGGTGAGACAGTACACAATACTGGGGAAACCAGCACAACTTGGACAAGGAAAGGTCATGGAAGCCCCATAGATACATCCAAACTCCCTGAGGGACTGAATTGCTGGGCGGAGGGACTGAATTGCTGGGGACCATGGTCTTGGGGAACATCCAGCTCAATTGGCATGACACAGCTTATAAAGACAATGCTCTACATTCTACCTTGGTGAGTAGTGTCTGGGGTCTTAAAAGCCTGTGAGCGGCCATCTAAGATACTCCACTGGTCTCATCCCTTCGGGAGCAAGGGAGTATGAAGAGAACAGGATACAAGGAAAAGATTAGTCCGAAGGACTAATGGACCACAGCTACCAAGGCCTCCACTGGACTGAGTCCAGTACAGCTAGATGGTGCCCGGCTACCACCACTGACTGCTCTGACTGGGATCACAACAGAGGGTTCTGGACAGAGCTGGAGAAGGATGTAGAGCATAATTCTAACCCACAAAAAAAGACCAGATTTACTGGCCTAAAGGAGACTGGAGAAACCCCCAGAGTATGGCCCCCAGACACCCTTTTAGCTCAGTGGTGAAGTTACCTCTGAGGTTCACTGTTCAGCCTGGGAGTGGACAGCCCTGTAAAACCAAATGAGACTAACGAGGTACAGGAGTCCAGTGACAAGGGCCAGAAGGCAGAAGGGGACAAGGAAGCTGGTGATAGGGAACCCAAGGTTGAGTAAGTATAGTGTTGATGTGTTGTGAGATTGTTAACCATTGTCATAGGGCAACATGTGTAGTAACTGTTAAATGAAAACTATTTTGTTCTGTAAGCCTTCATCTTAAGTGAGAATAACAGCACAATTGGAAGAGCGTAGTCAATGTCACTGAACTGTGCATGTAGAAATTTTGGAAATGGTGTATCTTCGGCTATGTGTATTTTCACCAAAGAAAAAAAAGGTTGAGAAGTTAGAGGGTTGATATGTTGTGGGGTTGTTAACCAACGTCATAAAACAACATGTGTACTTCTGTTTCATGAGAAACTATTTGTTCTGTAAGCCTTCACCTGAAGTACAATAAATAAATAAATGAAAGAATGTTTATGCCGCTTGATCCAAGAAGAATGCCTTGGTCAACATGTTCCAGGAGGTTACAGAATAGAATTGATAATGGTAAGGAAGTTTGTAGCTTAACAACCCCGCTCCTTGTAATTTCCTGCCATGTACCCCCTTCATGCCTGTGAACACATAGCCCTTTGTTTGCTCCCCTGATAAAAACCTCACTGTCCTCCTGAAATTTGAACACTACTGTATGTTGCCTGGGTGTTAGCGCATCTCTCAATTCACGAAATTCTTTATCCTTCAATAAAGACTTTTCATTTTCACTTCTAACAAGAGTATCAGACTGGTGCTTCACCCTACAACCATCTGCAAAGATAAATCCTATTTCCCCCTAAGAAGGTCACATTCGCTGGTGCCCTCGAGTCAATGTGAACTCATAGTGACCCCATGTGACAGAAGAGAACTGCCCCCATAGGATTTTCTAGGCTGTAATCTTTACAGAAGCAGATGGCCAGGTCTGGATTCCAACCGCCAGCCTTTCAGTTAGCAGTCTACTGCTTAACCGTTTGTGCTGCCAGGGCTTCAAATGCAGGGGTTAAGACTGCAATATATCGTATTGGGGGCACAATTCAGTCCATAACACTCCCAAACCAGGCTTGATCAAAGAGGTATGAACCCATGGCTGCTTCAAAGCACAGCCCTGGCTTCAAAGGGGGTGGGACTTGAAAGGAGCATGAAGGGGCGCAGGCTTCAGCGGGCATCTGGGCTGGTTCAAGTGCACCCTGGCCATCCCACATCCCTGCCCCTGCTGGACTGTGGGGTCCTGAAGAGTCCCCCATGCCTGTCTGTACCTCAGTCGGACTGTGAGAAAGACCCTCGAGGGCCTGGAGCGGCACATGGGGTGGCAGCAGGGGAGGGGCTGGCCCCTCTCTCTTCCCCTTCTGCTCTGCGTGCCACCTCCAGGTGCTGCCTCCCCTGACTCAGACCTTTGCAGTCCCAGCCCCACCTGGAACAGCTGAACCTGGAGGCACCTCCAGCAAGGCTACATTGATCTGAAAATCTGCTCCAGGCCACAAACTTTGCAAGCAAGGTCTCAGTTAATTTAAGTTCACTTACTGTAATGTAGTCCTCAGAGCCGCCCGACTCGGAAGAGGGCAGGGTCTTCCCTGTGGAGTGCTTTACACACCATCTGTCTATCCCATCTTACACATGAGAAGGTTGAGGCTCAGGAAGGTGTGATGATGCCCAGGGTTGTTCAGCGGGTTGCTGACAAGGATGCCAGTCAGAACCAGGCCTTTGACTGTAACACCAGTACTTCTGAGACCTGCGAGGTAAACAGGGAACTCTGTCAGTCTCTCAGCTGGTGGCCACACCTCCGGGGGACTGGGGGAGGGGATGACCGGGCATGGGGAACAGGGGGGAAAACCTGTTGCCATCGAGTCGATTCCGACTCATAGCGACCCTATAGGACAAAGTAGAACTGTCCCATAGAGTTCCCAAGGGGTGCCTAGTGGATTTGAACTGCCAACTTCTTGGTTAGCAGCTATAGCACTTAGCCATTGTGCCACCAGGGTTTGATGGCCTCCCGGGACTTAATCCTATTTTACATATGAAAAAACTGAGAAGTTGTTGGCCTGATGCTACACCATGTGACGTCTTCATCTCTGGGGCCTCCAGGGGCCCCATTTTGGGGAATAAGGGCACTTCAGTTTACTTTTTCATAGGAGCCCTGGTCGCGCCGTGGTTAAAGAGCTTGGCTACTAACCGAAAGGTTGGGCGTTTGAATCTACCAGCCACTCAGTGGGAGAGAGATGTGGCAGACAGCCCTGGAAACTCTGTGGGTCAGGGAAGTTCTACTCTGCCCTATAGGGTCACTGCGAGTGGAAGGCAATGGGTTTGATTTGGTTGGTTTACTTTTTCTGTGTTTTCAGTCATTCTCAAATTATCCACCTGGGGGCGCTGGTGGTCTTGGCCTGCTCTTGAAGCAAGGGGATCTGGCAGGAAGTCCGGTATCCTGGCTGGGAGGCGAGCTTTGCAAGGATGGATTACAAGGTCATCTCCCCGTGGAGTCTCATGTTCCCTTCTGCTGAGAAACTCAAACTCTCAGCCTTTGCCCCCACCTGCATCTCGTCTGTGCCTACCCAGGAGCAGGGCAGACCCCAGGCCCTTAGTCCCCTGCCCCAGTTCTAGCCCTAAGCGGGAGGAGAGGGCTGGGCTGACGGAGGACCGGGGCCATCCGGCACCCCGACCTCGCTAGCCTCTCCCCAGGTGCAGTCCCACCCAGGGCACTTGGGCCCCTGCCAGGCCCTCTCTCACCACTTCCATCTCCAGAATTCCTCCTTGTCCTTCTCTGTCTTAGCTCCGAAGCCTGGGACCCAGACAGGTGTAGGGTGGCCAGGACCTCATAGGCTGCTCACAGGCTCATGGGGAATGCTTGCTGGGGCCTCCCCTCCTCCTTGATGCCCCCACCCCCTCCACCTCATCTCTCTGTCTCTGTAGTCACCTGTTTCTGGGCCTGAGCCCCTCAAGAGCAAGCCCTGAAGGTCCCCAGGGCAGGCAAGGAGACCTTCATGCAGTGAATGAACCAGATCAGGATCCCCTTGTGTAGAAGGGGTGTGGCCACTCAGACAAGACCTTGGGACGGGACCTCAGTGGGGGCAGGTGCGGGGACTGTGGTTGGGTTCTCTATCCCTGGCATCCCCAACATGAAGTGACCAAGGCACTTTGCTTTCTGCTCACCAGACTTCAGGAGATTGACCAAGAACCCAGAGAGACAAGGTCCTCATTTACACAGATGGACACATCTGTGGGGGTGATCAGCCCAGGTGAGTTGCTGAAGGTGGTGGAAGGCCTTAAGCTGCAAGCCCAAAACCATTCCATGGGAGGCACTCGGGGTTCACCCAACAAGCCCTTTCCCACTCCACTGGGTGTGGGCGTGCCCCACTGCAGGGGTCATTGGGTCATTTAGTGTTACATGAACACGGACATGGCATTAAATCACGTGGACTCCCAAGGTGAGAAAGTTACTGTCTCTTCAAGTCTCTTTCAAGCCTTCTGATTGTTGTTGTCGGGTACTGTCAAGTCAATTTCGACTCATCGAGACCCCGTGTGTTACAGAGTAGAACTGCCTCATAAGGTTTTCTAGGCTGTAATCTTTATAGAAGGAGCTCTGACGGTGCAGTGGTTAAGTGCTTGGCTGCTAACTGAAAGACTGGCAGTTCGAATTCACCAGCTGCTCCACGGGAGAAATGTTGCAGTCTGCTTTTGTAAAGATTACAGCCTTGGGGGGAATTCACTAACTAGATAGTAAACAGGAATCATCTTAGGTGAAGGAAAGGAAAACACAATACAGGGGAAGTCAGCCCAACTGGACTAAACCAAAAGCTAAGGAGTTTACTGAATACAACCGAACACTTTCAGGGACAGAGTAGCAGGGCCTGGGGTCTGGGGACCATGGTTTTGGGGGACATCTAGGTCAATTGGCATAACAAAGTTTATTGAGAAAATGCTCTGCATCCCACTTTGTTGAGCGGCATCTGGGGTTTTAAAAGCTTGTGAGCGGCCATCTAAGATGCATCAATTTGTCCCAACCCACCTGGAGCAAAGGTGAATGAAGAACACCAAAGACACCAGGAAAATATTAGCCCAAGAGACAGAAGGGCCACATAAACCAGGGACTCCATCGGCCTGAGACCAGAAGAACTAGATGGTGCCTGGCTACCACCAATGATTTCTCTGACAGGGAACACAACAGACAGTCCCTGACAGAGCAGGAGGAAAGTGTGGTGCAGAACGCAAATTCACGTAAAAAGAACAGACTTAATGGTTTGACTGAGACTGGAGGAACCCCGGAAGACATGGCCCCCGGATGCTCTGTTAACCCAGAACTGAAACCATTTCTGAAGCCCACTCTTCAGACAAAGATTCGACCGGACTCTAAAACATAAAATAATACTCGTGAAGAATGTACTTCTTAGTTCAAGCAGATACACGAGGCCAAATGGGCAGCTCTTGTCCGGAGGTGAGATGAGAAGGTAGGAAGGGACAGGAGCTGGTTGGAGGGACACGGGAAAACTGGGGTGGAAAGGGGGAGTTTGCTGTCACGTTATAGGGATTGCAACTAGTGTCACAAAACAATATGTGTATAAATCTTTGTATGAGAAATTAAATTGAGCTGTAAACTTTCACCTACAGCACAATAAAAAAGAAAAAAAAAAAAAAAGAAGAAGTAAGTTGCCACTATGTGAGAGAGCCTGCGGATGGGGCAACATGGGAAGAGCCTGAGGGCGACCTCTAGATGCTGAGAGTGATCCCTGGCTGACAACTAGCAAGACAACAGGAACTTCAATCATACAGACGCAAACACCAAAATTCTGCCAACAACTTAGAAGGGGACCCAGAAAGGAGCTTAGAAGGGGACCCAGAGGTTCTGTGAGCTTAGAAGGGGACCCAGAAAGGAGCTGCAGAAGGAACACCTAGTCAGCACCTTGATCACAGCCTTGTGGGACCCTGAGCAGAGGACCCAGCTAAGCCATGCCCAGATTCCTGACACAGAGGAACTCTGAGACAATAAATGTTTGTTGTGTTTCTGTTTTTTGTTTTTTTTAAAAAAAGAGGACAGCCTTGGAAACCATATGGGGCAGTTCCACTCTGTCCTCTAGGGTCACTGTGAGTCAGAATCAATTCTGTGGCAATGGGGTTGGTTTTGGTTTTGCAATCTTTATGGAAGCAGATTGCCAAGTCTTCCTCCACAGAGCCACCAGGTGGGTTCAAACCTCCAACCTTTTGGTTAGCAGCTGAGCTCTTAACTATTGGGCCACCAGGGTCTTCTGATGAGGTGGGGAACAAAGCCTCAGCTCAGTGCGGGGGTGCTTTGACCACCCCTGTAATGCCACTGAGCACCCTTTCTGTCTCCCTCATGTAGGTGCTCAGGCTTCTGGAGGAAACAGTGTGGGCTAGAATTTAGTTACATTATTTCCATTGTGCTTATCTCCATGGCTACTTTCTATTTCCAGCACGTGATACTTATTTTCTGCTTGTGATGATATAAATTTCCTTTTTTAAGAAAAAAAGCTATTCAATTTAAGGACAAACGCTAAAGACATAGCAGAGGAGGTGGGGGGCGGGGTCTGATGGAGCAAACCTGGGAAACATCTGGGAATGGCTGGAGCTTGGGAAAAGGAAGCAGAACTCCTCTGGCCCTCCCAGCCACCTCTTAGGTGCCCAGAGCTGGAGTATTGAGCCTTGCACTGATGAGGAATCTGAGGCCCTGAGACGGGAAAGGATCATGGGAAAGGAAGCCCCCTGACCAGGGCTGGAGATCTGCCAGCAACCCCACACCCACATATGTCTGGCACTCCAGATCCTGGCCCCTCTATACCTCTGCTGGCAGCCCTGGGCCTCAGGGGCTGGGATGACAAAGCCCCCACGTGTCAGGGGCCTGGATGCTGACCCAGGCCTCCCCCTGCCCTGGCTGCTCTTCGTGGCTGAGCAGCAATTAGGTCTCCAAGGCACTTGGTAATTGGCCTAGCTCCTCAGCACAGCCCTGCGTGATGTCCCCTGCGTGGACGAGGGGGCCGAGACCCATGGGGAAGCAGCGACGCCGGTCAAGTGACGTGCCCAAGGTCACACAGCTAGTGTGTGGAGGGGCTAGGACTTGAACCTAGGTCCATCTGACGCCAGAACCTGTGTCTTTGCTTTGGTCCCAACTCCCAGCTGTGTCGAGGCTCTGAATCCTGGAAGCTCACTTCTTGGAGACCCACCCTGGTTCTCTCCCTGAACTCATTTCTTTTTGCCATGTTTACTCCCATGATGCTCCTTGTTGGGGCACAGCCAGAACCATAGAAAGTCCATCAACTAGGTATGAGGGTGACTCACACCCTCCCCTGAGCCTCAGTTACAGCATCTGGAAAATGAGGTCCTGGTGGTGCAATGGTTAACTGCTCGGCTGCTAACCAAAAGGCTGGCGGTTCGAACCCATGCAGCAGCTCTGTGGGAGAAGCAACCTGGCGATCTGCTTCCATAAAGATTAAACCAGAAAAACCAAATCCATTGCTGTCAAGTCGATCCCGACTCATAGCAACCCTACAGTATAGAGTAGAACGGCCCCATAGGGCTTCTAAGTAGTGGCTGGAGGGTTTGAACTGCCGACCATTTGGTTAGCAGCTAAATGCTTAACCACTGTGCCACCAGGACCCGGGGCTCCCCCCATGAAGATTACAGCTTAGAAAACCCTAAGGGGCAGTTCTACTCTGGAACACCTGGGGCACTATGAATCAGAATTGACTCAAGGGCATCCAACAATCAAAACAGCCCTGCCCTGTCTCCAGTACCCAGGCTGCAGTATGGGATCAAGGCCATGATAGATAAGGCGAAGTTAAAGCCTGGCCTGCCTTCCTGGCCCTTCTCACAGCTTTCCTCCTCTCCCTGACATCGGGTCTCATCTGTCTCTCTGTCCTCCCCACTCAGCACCTAGCACACAATAGGATGTCTATTGTCCCACAAACCTGGGATCTGTGGATGGTCAGGTATTGAAAACGTTGGTGGAATTATAGAGCCCTAAGTAATGAATAGGGCCATTAGTGGTTCAGTGGTAGAATTTTCACCTTCCGTTCAGGAGACCCAGGTTTGATTCCCCGCCAGTGCACCTCAGTCCCAGTTTTTCACGATGGTCTCGTCACAATGGTCTGATCCTCAGCCTGTCGTGGAGATAACACAGAACCAAACAGCAATTTCATTCCGTTATGCATGAGGTCACCATGAGTCAGGACCAGCGTGACAGCAACTAGCAATAAGAAGTAATAAATGACACACACATGCCTTAAACAGTTTGCTTTAACTTTTATAAGCGGACGTCCCCTCGTTAATCTGTTGACTGGCACCCCAGGCCTTCCCTGGGAAGCGGGAGCCACTGCGTGGAGCCTGCAAGGTGCTTCTTGCCTAACCCACCCCCCTAAAGCAGCATCTACGACTTCCAGTTTGGGCTCCCCAAAGCGGACCTAGAACGTTCCATGCTCAAGAAGCCATCTGAGTGAGAGCCCTTCCAGACTTTGACGATGTCCCCCAACAACCAGCAGTCATAACTCGCCTAATTCACAGACATTTTTTAAAGCAATTTGCTTATAACAGGCTTTTCCAGGGGATTCAGGCTTATTTTCACAGAAACCACCTCACTGCCCTCAGCTTTCAGCAGTTTACATAAGTAGTTTAATTACACCAGGGGTTACAAGAGCAAGGACTCAACAGGCACAAACCAGTTTGGGAACAAATACCCTGGGTGGTGGGAAGCGTGTAACTCAAGCAGAGGGCAGCCTGAGAGAATCAGGTAGGCAGCTGGCTCCCTGTGGGCACAGAGGGTTGGGGTGCCAGCTAGGGAGCTAACCCTGCGTCTGTTTTGTGTTGGCTGCAAGGAACTTGGGAACATCTGTGCGGAATTAGGACGGCACCATCCCTGCAGCTCCCAGGGCCCGTGCAAAGCCGTGTGGCCCCTGGCAGCCCTCCTTCTAGCAACCTCCAGACCAGAGTGAGCCCTCCAGCCCCTCCCTCCTCACACCAGGACAGCCACCCGCCCAGAGTTAGGCCCCCTCACCCTGGTCATCCTACTAATCCCACATCTAATTACTAAAAACTTTTGGGAATTGATGAGGTGCCCCATTACTAAGGCTCACAACACCCTATTCTTTACCATCATATCAAGGTTGGGACTAGAGTGAAACGAGAGAGATAGTCATCTTGGGTGCAAAATTGAAAAGGGTGTCAAAAAATCAGTAACCAAGACAAATAACCCATCTAAAAATAGGCAAAGGATTTGAATAGACATCTCTCCAAAGATGTGCATATGGCCAGGAACGTCACTTAACAGCCTTAGTCATCGGGGAAATGACTCAAAACCACTAGAGAGCCTATTTTTCATGTACAAGAATGGCTATAATAAAAAAGTGAGATAACAAGCCTTGGCAAGGATGTAGAGAAACTGGAACCCTCCTATGTTGCTGGTGGGAATGTAAACTGGTGCAGCTGCTTTGGAAAACAGTTTGGCTCTTCCTCAAAATGTTAAACATAGAGTTAACATGTGACCTAGTAATTCCACTCCTGGGAATATACCCAAGAGAAATGAAAACATATGTCTGCACAGGAACGAGTACAAGAATGTTTACAGGAGCATTATTCATAATAGCAAAAAAGTGGAAATCACCCAGATATCCATCAACTGATGAATGTGTAGGCACAATGTGGTCTGTCAATACGGTGGAATATTACCTGGTCAGATTCTTTTTTTTTTTTTTTTTTAACATTTTATTGTGGTTTGGGTGAAAGTTTACAGAGCAAATTAGTTTCCCGTTCAACAATTTGTACACATTTTGTTTTATGACATTAGTTGCTGTCTCAGTCATCTAGTGCTGCTCCAACAGAAATCCCACAAGTGGATGGCTTTAACAAAGACAAGCTTATTTCTTCACAGTCCAGTAGGCTACAAGTCCAAATTCAGGGTGTCAGCTCCAGGGGAAGGCTTTCTCCGTTGGCTCTGCAGGAAGGTCCATGTCATCAGTCTTCCCTTGGTCTGGGAGCTTCTCTGCTCAGGAACCTCAGGTCCTACGGACGTGCTCTGCTCCCAGCACTGCTTTCTTGGTGGTATGATGTTCCCATGTGTCTCTGCTCACTTCTCTCTTTTCTATCTCAAAAGAGATTGCATTAAGACACTAATCTTGTCAACCTCATCAGTATAACCTCATCGCAGTGATAGAATTTATAACACATGAGGAGAGCACATATAATCTCATCATAGTGGTAGAGTTTACAACACATAAGGACATCACATCAGATAACACAATCATACAATACTGGGAATGATGACCTAGCCAAGATGCTACACACATTTTTGGGGACACACAATTCAATCCATGACAGTTGCCATCCCCTCAATGTGACAGCACTCTACCCACCCTAAGTTCTCCGTTTCTATTAGTTTCTATATCTTTCCTGCCCCTTCCTGCCTTCTGAACTTTGTTTTTGGGCAAATGCTGCCCTTTTGGTCTGGTTGATTGTTCTGAGGAGCATGTTCCTCATGGGTATTATTGTTCACTTTATAGGGCAATCCATCGTTTGGCTGAAAGGTGATCTCCAGGAGTGGGTTCAGTTCCAGGATTGAAGGGTGCCTAAGGGCCATAGTCTTGGGGGTTCCACCAATCTCTATCAGACAAGTAAGTCTGGTCTTTTTTATGAATTTGACTTTTGTTCTACATTTTTCTCCCGCTCTGTCCAGGACCTTCTACTGTGATCCTGATCAAAGTGGTCAGTATTGGTAGCCGGGCACCATCTATTTCTTCTGATCTCAGGCTAGTGGAGGTTGTGATTCGTGTGGTCCATTAGTCCTTTGGATGAATCGTTTCTTTGAGACTTTGATTTTCTTCACTCTTCTTTGCTCTGGGCAGGAAGAGACCAATAGTAGTATCTTAGATGGCCACTCACAGCTTTTAAGACCCCAGTCGCTACTCACCAAAGTAGCATGTAGAACACTGTCTTTATGGACTATGTTATGCCAATTGACCTAGATGTCGTCCGAGACTATGATCCTAAGCCCTCAAGACCTGGTCAGATTTTGGTTTCTAATGCCATTCTCCAATAAAAGGAACCAGGGCTCCTTGAAGAAAATTCTAGAAGTGTGACAGGAAATATACAATATGAACCTAGAGCATCTTGCAGTCCCAGAAACTAAGGCAGTGCTTTAAAAAAAAATGACGGAGGCATGTCAAAGGGACACAGGAGCCAACTGAAAGAGCTCCCAAATGGCCAAAGCTGGAACAATTTGAGCAACAAAATAAAGTAATACTGTATTGGATTATAACCCAAAGGATAAAATAAATATTCATGAGTCCATACTGATATAAATAAATGATTGAATACATAAATAAATGGGGAGAAGAGAGGAATATCACATGCAGAAAAATTCTAAATAACCTACGTAGATATTCCACCTTGAAGGAGGTGGAATATAGTAACTCTACTTCTTTTTTTTTTTTAAATCTTTTGTAACTCTACTTCTTGAGCACGGACTGTGCATGGTGACTTCCTTCCAAAAACTACAGATGGAAAGAAGGGTGGGAAGAGTAACTACAGTAGAGAAACCTGACAGACTACCTTAGCCAGGTCAAAATCAAGAGTGGTGTCATGTCAATAAGACCTGATGAAAATGACACTTCACCTCTGTGATCTCTTGCCCCAAAGCCTCAAGTGTAAAAACAAAAACAAAACAAACAAAAACCCCAAATCCGTTGCCATCGAGTCCATTCTGACTCATAGTAGGACAGAGTAGAACTGCCCCATGGGGTTTCCCAGGCTGTTATCTTTACAGAAGCAGACCGCCTCATCTTTCTCCCGCAGGGTGGCTGATGGGTTCCAACTGTGGACCTTTCGTTTAGCAGCCAAGCGCTTAACCACTGTGTCACCGCGGCTCCTGTAACCCATGTCTAATCATGAGAAACATATCACACAAATCCTACTTGAGGGACATTTTATAAAATCTCTATAATCAAAAGGTCGGTAGTTTGAATCCACCAGCCACTCCTCGGAAATATTATGGGGTATTTCTACTCTGACCTATAGGGTCGTTCTGAGTTTAGGGGGAGGGGGAATAGGGAATGAATGGTAATGGGTACAGGGTTTCATTCTGACATGATGAAAATATTCTAAAATTAGATTGCATAACTTATTTGTGCTGGTTGCACAAAGGCATCCTATAGGCCAGTAGTAATGTTGCAGGGCAGGCCCCCGGGCTCCAAGACCCACAGGCCCCCTCCCTTTTCCCCTCTCTCTGGTGTGTAGGGGAGACTTTTCCTCCACATGTCTTTGAGAAACTCTGCCCATGCTCAGAAATCCTCTCAGGACTCATTCCTGCTGGCTCCTGGCTGTGCACCTCCACACCCTTCTGGGGCAGTGAGCCAGGGCCAACCTGACTGAACGAGAAAAGGGAAGGGGGAAGTACAGGGGAAAACTGGGAAAGCAGAGGGCAGATTAACATCTCTGATCCTATCTCTCCACTTAGGTAAAGCACTTGAGCACCTGCCAGATGCAAAGTGCAACTCTTCTGGGGTGCTTCCCTTCCTCCTCCATCTGCATAGCATCACAGGGTATTAGGTCCTCAAAGTCTCCCCTATCCTCTCTTGCCCAAGGTCACACAGCAAGTCAGTGATGGAGCCTTGTCCAGCTCTAGCACTGGGGTGGCAGCCAGCTCACTTCAACCTCCCTGTGGACATGGTGTGCTGGCCCTTTCTTCTGGGACCACTCCTGCCCCCACCCTGTGGTCCCAATGTTGTTGTTAGGTGCTGTCAAGTCAGTATTTCAAATACCAGCATGGTCACCCATGGTGGACAGGTTTCAGGGAGCTTCCAGACAAAGACAAAATAGGAAGAAGGACCTGGTGGTCTACTTCTGAAAAATTGGCCAGTGAAAACCTTATGAATCGCAGTGGAACATTGTCTGATATAGTGCTGGAAGATGAACCCCTTGGTTGGAAGTCACTCAAAATATGACTGGGGAAGAGCTGCCTTCTCAAAATAGAGTTGACCTTAATGATGCGGATGGAATCAAGCTTTCAGGACCTTCATTTGCTGATGTGGCACGACTCAAAATGAGAAGAAATAGCTGCAAGTATCCAATAATAATCGGAATGTGGAATATCTAGGAAATTTGGAAATGTAGGAAAATTGGAAATCGTGCCCCCAATGGGAGTTAACAAATCAAATCCCCACTTGATCCTGCCTCCCTCACCACAGCGATTGGCTGAGAGGTGAGCACCTGACCAAAACTGGGCCAATTGGAAAGCTCCAGCCCTTCGGTGGCACTGATTGGTCCAATGATGGGCACATGACAAAACCAACCAATCAGGGTCCTTCTCTAGGATTTTTCTACCTGAGACCAGCCCAGCCGTAGGGACTGAGCCTAAAAATTGCCAGCACGCATGTGGGAAGACACACATAGGGACAGGAAGGATGAAGTTAGTTGGCAGAGAGAGACAAAGAGGTGGAGAGACAGTGCCCTTGCTCTGATCATCCCCAGCCTCCATGAGCCTCCTCTCCTTTGATTGGTGAGCTCCTTTCTCTGTCAGCTAGTTTGAATTAGGTTTCTGTCCCAGGTGGAACACCATATTGCATAAAGAACATGGACTCTGGAGCCAGCTTCCTTAGTTTTTGTATCCTCCGCTCATGAGCTATGAGCTTGGGCATGCTACTGAACATCTTGGTGCCTCCGTTTCCCCAGATATAACCCACATTGGGTTATTGTGGGGATTAAATGAGTTATATCAGTATCTGGCACACAGGAAGTTCTTGATAAACTGCAGCTCTTCAACCAGGAACACTCCGGCTCCTATATCTTCTGGGATCCCTGGTGCCTCCTCTGATTGGTGCCTGTGTCTGCCAATCTGTCCATCAGAGTAGCGTGATTATAGTTTGCTTCCTTCTTGCTGGAGGCTGGACATCGATTTTCTGGAGGCTGGAGAAATGGGCACTGTACCTGGCCAGCTGCAGCTTACTGACCAAGGCAGCATTAGTCAGCCTTGTCCTCACCGGCCTACTCAGGCACGATGTCTTCATATGGATTGTGGCAAGATGGCTGACGGCTCAAGTCCCTCCTTCTCCAGCAGGAAGCCCAGGCCCCAGGGGTGGCTCAGAGACCAGTGCCAGTGACGGACACTATGAGATAGACACAGAGTTGTCCCTCCCCTCAGGGGCTGACTTTGTTTTGGGGTCTGGTTCACCACGTAGAGCACCTGGAACATACTGGGAATGCAGAAAGTGGTCAGTAAGTGTGGAGACTATCATGCTCAGGTGCCCAGCTCCTCTCCCTGAGGATAGCTCCACTCCAGGAGGCTGCTCAGTCCTCACACAAACAGCCATGGGCCAGGCCTGGCCCATCAGGGACCAGCCCACCCAGACACCCTGAGCCCCGGGGTGCCCACAGTTTAAGCTGGGAAAATCCTGTCTTCCCACGACATCTGGGCTGTGGCAAGGAGTGAAGAGGGAACTGCTCACACATGGGCCCATTGGCAGTTTGGCCGTCTGACTAGAAAGCTTTAAAACAATCCTCCCTCTTTGCCCGGGCAATTCCATGTCTAGCAAAGATATACATATAAGGGTGTTCCCCACAGCTTTGTTCAAAATGGTGAAAACTTAGGAAAGAAGTAAATGCCCACTGTGGGGCTTGGTCAAATGAATGATTGTCGCACCATGTGATGGGACTCCAGGCCAACGCCAGAATGTAGACCTGGGTATGTCATCATCTTTCAAAACAGCGTGTCTGCACAAAACACAACCATCAAAGAAACGATTGACAAATAAAACGAAGGATTTCTGTTCATCAAAACAGAATGTTAAGAGGTTAGTTTCAAATGCCAGTTCTCCTGTTTACTGGCTGTCTTACTTCCCTAGTGCTGCTGTAACACAAACACCGCCAGTGGGTGGTTTTACAGAACTGAAATTTAGTTCTCACAGTTCAGGAGGCTAGGAGTCTGAGTTCAGGGCACCAGCTCTAGGGGAAGGCTCTCTTTCTGTCAACTCTGGAGGAAGGGCCTTGTAGCCTCAGCGATCCTCATGTGGTGTCTGTCTTCCCATTCATGCTTGCTGCTGTGACTATCTGCTCTTTTTACTCAGAAGTGATTAGGTTTAGGCCACACTCTACACTGATATGGCCTCACTAACATAACAAAGAAAACCCTATTCCCAAATGGGATTACATCCGCAGGTACAGGGGTTAGGATTCCAACACGTATTTTGTGCGGGACACAATTTAATCCATAACACTGGCTGTGAAAAGCTGGGTAAACTATTTCAACCCTCTGTTCCTCAGTTTCTCATCTGTAAAGTGGGGAGACCTTCCTGGGGTTTGTTCCAGTTAACTATTATCGCATAACAAACCACTCTAAAACTTAGTGGTGTGAAACCACAACAATCATTTCTTTTGCTTATGAATTTGTCATTTGAACAGGGCTTGTGGGAGGGGGGTGACTCATCTCTGCTCCACATGGTGTCAGTGAGGAGGATCAACTGGGAGGATCTACTTCCGATATGGCTTACTCACATGGCTGGCAAGTTGGTGCTGGCTGTGGGCTGGAGCTCTGCTGAGCTGAGGATCAAGTCTTCTCCACATGGGCCTCTCTACTGGTTGCTTGGGCTTCCTCACAGCATGGTGGCTGGGTTTCAAGAGCAAGCATCTCAAGAACCAGGAAACGGAAGCCACCAATTTCTTAGAGCCTGGGTCCCCAAAATAGCAGAGCATCCTTTTCACTGTATTCCATTGGTCAAGTAGTCACAGACTCCAGATTCAAGAGGAGAGGATACAGACTCCATCTCTCAACGGAAGGAGTGGCAAAGAATTTACAGACATGGTTTAGAATTGCCGTAGGGTTGCTGTAAGGATTAAATACAATCAAAGATAGATAGGTAGGTAGATAGATAGATAGACAGGTAGGTAGGTAGGTAGCTGCCTTCATGTTGGCTCTGACTCATGGTGACGTTATGTAAAACAGAACGAAATCTTGCCAGGTCCTCTTGCATCCTCACGATCACCAGCATGTTCAAGTCCATCATTGCAGCTGTTGTGCCAATCCATCTCACCAAGGGTCTCCTTCACGCTCACTGACCTTTTACTTCACCAAACATGATGTCTTCCTCCAGCGATGGGTACCTCCTGATGTGTCCAAAGCAAGTAAGTCGGACAATGTTCTATTGTGATACATAAGGTTTACGTTGGCTAATTTTTAGAAGTAGATCACGAGGCCTTTCCTCCTAGTCTGTTTTAGTCTGGAAGTTCTGCTGAAACCTGTCCACTATGGGTGACCTTGCTGTTAATTGAAATACCAGGGGCATAGCTTCCGGCAACACAGCAACATGCAAGCCACCACAGTACGACAAACTAACAGACAGGTGGTAGAAATCATGCATACACAGCCTCAAAGGATCATCTACAGATCATTTTATTAAATATGAAGAGGGAAAGGACCTTCTCTGGGAGAAGCCTGGGAGACGTGTCTTAGCCAGTGATCAAAGAGAACATCACAGTTATGGAACAAACCGACATCATTCGTGTCCTGAGGTGAAGTCCTGAGAAGGACACACACCGCCTCTGAGGTCTTCCTGCCAAAAGTGCACAACCAACTCTAACCAACAGGAAACATCAGACGAACCCAGACAGAGAGACAGCTTGCAAAACAATGGCCTGGAGTGTTGAGAACTGTCACTATTACATGAGACAAAAGGGGGCCAGGCGGGGGCTATTTCAGGTCAAAGAAGGCTGAAGATGCAGGATGGCCAAGGGAACAGCTTGGCCTTGATTGGATCCCTGGTCAGGGCAAATAAAAGCCATAAAGAACATGACTGGAGCAACTGGGGAGCCTTACACGTGGACTGCATACTTGATAATAACATCGGATTCCTGATTTTGATCATGGTACTGTGGTTGGGTAGAAGGGCCTTATTCTTAGGAGATGTGAGCTGAAGTATTCCAAAGGGACGTGTCACATGTCTGCAGCTAATTCTCAAGTGGTTCAGCAAAATAATAAAGTCTAGATAGATAGATAAGGGGTCGGGGAGGAGATGGCCAAATGTTCTGTCTGAATGGAGGGTACTGAGTTTTCAAAACAAAAAGTTTAAGTACGTGGCACATAGCAGGACTCAATGAGTTTTTCTAGAAAATGACTCAATATCAATTTTTAAATTAACTCCACACTGTATGTCTAGTTATGTAGCGGCTTTTTTTTCACTTAACATTGTATTCTGAGATTTCTAGGCATCGGTAATAAGTATTTTTGAAAATATCGCTTAAATGGTTGCATAAAAGTCTATCATATATAATCCGTCTCCTACTGTTTGAGCTGTAGACTGTTTCTGGTTTTCACCAAAATAAATAACACTTCTGTGAAGGTTTTGTCCCTCAATTATTGTCTGAGTTTCTCTCTTTTCCTGAATAATAATAGTATCTACTTCACAGGGTAATTATGATTAAATGAGATAATATATTTAAAGCACTTAAAAGAGTTCCAAGTGTTTACTATTATTGTATTAGTTATCTATTGCTCCCTAACATATTACCCCAAAATATTGTGACTTAAAACAGCCAAAAATTATCCTCTCATAGGTTCTGTGGGTCAGGAATTTGGGAGAGGCTTCGCTGGGTGGTTCTGGCTCAGGGTTACTCATGAGGCTACTGTCGTCTGAGGCTTGACTGGGCTGGAAGATCCGTTTCCCCAGTGGCTCACTCACACACCTGGCAGATCAGTGCTGGCTGTGGGCTGGAGGCCTCAGTTCCTTCCCACAGGGCTACTTGAGGCTTCTTACAACATGGCAGCTTTCTTCCTCCAAAGCGACTGAGCCGTGAGAGAGCAAGGAGGAAGCCACAATGCCTTTTCTGACCTAGTCTCGAAAGTGACACACTGCCACTTCTGTCATGCCCTATTCATCAGAAACAAGTCACTTGGTACAGTCTGTACTCAAGGGTAGGGCAATTATGCTCTGTCTTTCAAAGTGTCAAAGAAGTTGTTCATGTATTTTAAAACTATCACAGTTATCATTAACGATATAGCTATCATTCCTTAGACCTAGTTTCTAGGGGGGAAGTTATGGAGAGTACCGTATTTTTACGCAAATAACACACACACTATACGTTTTTTTGCCAACCATGCAACGACCTTGTGCATCATTTTCCTAAGCGTGTTATGCATGCTATATGTATGCAGGAGGGGCACATTATTTACATAGACATGTTATTTGCAAAAAATATGGTAGGTTCTGCCCTTTCCTGGGGCCCTAGACACAGTAGCCGGATTTGTGCCCGTTGATTCCCTACCCTGCAGTACGTGTCTTGTCTTGCCACAGTTTGCCAGCGCCAGGTGTTCTCATTTTGGGCTATGCTCCTGGGTTGCCATGTCTTGGCCCTTGCTGGGTCTGGCATGCCCTTCCCAGCCTCCAACTTTGCCATCCTCACTGATCTCCCTGCTTCTATCCTTATCCCCATTAGTCTGTTCTCCAGGCAGCAGCCAGAGTGATCCTGTTAAAACCTAAGTCAGATCCGTCACTCCTCTGCTCAAAACCCTCCTGTGGCTCCCAGCTCACTCAGTAGAGGCCACAGTGGTCCTCTCCATGCCCACAAGGCCCTATACAGTCCTGCCCCTGCTACCTCGATGATCTTACCTCGATTTCTTACCTTGTCCTTCTCATTCTTTGCTGTTCATTAAAGAAGCTGAGCATTCTACTGCCTCAGGGCCTTTGCACTTGCTGTTCTCACTGCCTGGAATGCTGCTCCCCCAGTTATCCACAGGGCTCACTCCCTCACCTCCTTCAGATCTCTGCTCCAATGTCACCAACTCAGGTAGGCTCCCTGGCCCCCTGTATAAAGTAGCAACCCCCACCTCCACTGCATCCCCCCACCCTACTCTGCTTTTCCCATTCTGCCTGACATTACACATTTGTTTTTTATTGTTATTATTGTTTATTCCATTCTCCACTACTAGAATGTCAGCTTTATTATTTTTTGTTTGGTGAATATCTACACAACCAAACATATACCATAGTTTCTACATGTACCGTTTAGTGACATTGGTTATTTTCTTCAGGTTGTGCTATCGTTCTCGTTAACCTTTTCCAAATTATTCCACCACCGTTATCTTAAACTCACTGCCCCCTAAGCTTCCCACCCAACCTTTTGAGTTGCCGTCATCAATTTGAGCACACGTAGACACTAGGCTGTCAGCTTTATAGGGCAAGGTTGTTTGTCTTGCTCACTGCTGTACCCCCACCACTTAGAATGGTCCCCAGCACATGGTGGTACAGATCAAATGTTACCTCTTTCTAAGTTCTCCCTTGACTTTGCCCACGAGTGAAGGGCCTGCTGCTTCCTCTGTTTCCTCCTGAGCTTTCAGCTCAGCATTTGTGTGTGTCTCTGGGCACTGAGTTGTGTTCATCTCTGATTCTCCAGCCCCGAGCCTAGCCCTAGGCACACTGTTGGCCCTCAGGTAATGGTGCTTCGTGGTCTAATTTCCACCTGTCCACAGAGCTGGCTTTATAAAGCACGTTTGCATCTCAGTTAATCCTCATCATGGCCTTCTGAGATGGGTGTGATCATCCCCAGTTTACAGATGAGGAAACTAAGGCCAGGAGAGGGATGGTGGTTGGCCCAAGGTCAGACAGCTGCTTGGGCAGAACAGCGCTGAGAATGAGTCTCCTGCTTCCCAGGGAGCAAAGCACGTGAGAATGACAGACCCCAGGGAAGCTTGGGAGGGTCTTAGGGATCAGCTGGACCAGAGGTTGCAAAAGGGAGCCCTCGTGGTGCAGTGGTTAAGAACTTGGCTGCTAACTGAAAAATTGGTGGTTCAAATGCACCGGCCACACCGAGGCAGAAAGATGTGGAAGTCAGCCTCTATAAAGATTACAGCCTTGGAAACCGTATGGGGCAGTTCTACTCTGTCCTGTAGGGTTGCTATGAGTCAGAGCCGACTCTCCTGCAACAGGCTTTAGGGGTTGCAAATCCAGTGCCTGCAGGGCCTGCAGAGGGTGGGACCAGGCATGCAGCGGGTGGGCAGCCAGCTGGGCAGCAAACTCAGGAAGGTTTGCCCGTCCACTGGGAGGCAGCTGGATGCTGGTACAGAAAGAGTCTGGGATTTGTCACAAGAAGCCAGAAATCCTAACTTGACAACTGATTCAAATGAAACTAAAAAACATATGCGGAGCAGTCAGAAAAGATTTGTCCACGGCTGCATGCCACCTTTTGGCCAGCAGCTTGCAACCTTTTCTCTATCTAGATGCTAGAGCAGTCCTCCATTTTACAGTCAAGGAATCTAAGGCCCAGGGAGGGGAGTGGTTCCCCCGAGATTACACAGCACATCTGTGGCGAGCCAAGATTCAGCCCTTGGCCCCCTGCTCCCAGCCCAGTGCTCTCTCATGAGCCATGAAAATCTCTGGGCTGGGGAGGAAGGATTTGCGGAGGAATAGCCCCCAACCCGACGTCCATTCCCGTCAATCCCTGTCTTGCAGCCCAGGAAGAGAAAAACCTGCAGACCATTCTAGACTCCTAGTTCCAGGGGCCGATGGTCGCGGGCGGAGCCAAGTTTCAAAGGCAAACAGACCTCGATCCAAACTCCAGCTCTGACTCTCGCCAGCTGTGTGACCTTGACCAAGGCTCTTCCCTGTCTGAGTCTGGGCCTGTCCTCTGTAAGTTGGAGAGAACATGTCTGCAGTAAGGGATGACTTGCCACAACTGGAAAGGCTTCCCCAGGGGCCCTGGCCAGATTCATCTTGCTCCCTAGGTTCTGCATCGTCCTGGCTGGGACTGTGCTTCTAAAAGTCCCCCAGAAGTCCCGACGCAGTTACCACACAGAGTATGCATGAGGTGCCAACTCCTGTTTCATCAAACTTCCGCTCTGCTCCCAGGGAGATTGCACCAGAGGCTGGCTGCATTGCTTCAAAAGAGGCCTCAGGGCAGCCTCCGTGTCACTGTAGTCCAGCATCTTCCCTGCCAAAGCGCCTGTCCTGACTGAGCAGATGCCTGTGATTCCACAGTTAATGGTTTAGTCTCTGGCCTTAGCAAGTGATCCCAGCCCCTTCATCTTCTCCCCCCAACATGCTCCCTCTTCAGAATGAAAATGTCTGAGGGGATTAATACATTCCCAAAACCAAACCCACTGCTGTGGAGTCAATTCCAAATCACAGTGACCCTGTAGGACAGAGTAGAACTGCCCCATAGGGTTTCCAAGGCTGTAAATCTTTATGCAAGCAGACTGCTTCATTTTTCTCCCTCGGAGTAGCTGGTGGGTTTGAACCACTGACCTTTTGGTTAGCAGTCTAGCACTTATCCACTGGACCATCAGGGCTCCTGACAAATCATCACACAGGCTGCTTGGAGGCCTGGCTGGGGTGCGGGGTGTGGGCTGGGGTGGTGGGGTGGGCTGGCTGTTTCTGGTTGCTCTCTCAAGAGGTGGAAGCAATGCCTAACCCACCCAGAACCCTGGGGTCCGGCTGGTTCCTCCAGTCCGTAGCCAGAGGGAGCCTTCTAGAACTGTCTGCCAAGTTTAAATCCTTCTTCCAGGGCTGTCAGGTACCCTCAGGAGCGCAGCTCATCCTGGCATTCAAGGCCCCACTGACTTGACCCACTTTCTCTCCTTGGTGACATGAACACCCATTTCCTACATCTGATAACATCTGCCACAGGTTTTCATTCACCTTTTCTGGATGAAGAAAGTATTCAATGTTTATCTGAAATTCAAATTGAACTAGTGGTCCTATATTTTATCTGGAAACCGTCTAGTTCTATCCAAACACCTCCAGACATGACAAAATTTTAGTATAAGTATATTCCGTGCAATGTTTGGAACATACTTACACTAAAAAAATTATATTCATTGTTTACCCGACATTCAAATTTAACTGCGTGTCCTGCATTTGTATTTCCTAAATCTGGCAACCCTATATCCTACACAGGTAACAGGGGTCTTGGGTGGGGGGGGTGGCTGCCATGGGTGGGACGGTCCCAACTTGGGCACAGAAACTCAGCCCTATAGTTGGCCGGAAAGCCCTGTCTCCGAGCCCCCTCTCCAGCCCATGGAAGGGGCTGGAGGTGGCTGCTGACTCCCTTCTCTCCCCTCTCTGGGCCTCAGTTTCCTCCTCTATAAAATGGAACTAACAGCTTCCCTGGACGCCCACTTCCCAGACTCTCCCAGGCATCAAACACCTGAGCAGGTCAGGGATCCTCAACCAACACACCCAATGGCGAATTGACGTGTGAGAAGTTTCCATTCTTTGGCTCACAGTAGGACCTTAAGGGATTAGGACAAGGGTCTTCCCCCACCTACCACCACCCAAAGCAGCTCATAAACCAGTTAAACCACCTCTATGATCATTGGTTCCGGCAAAGACCATCAACAGGTGCTAAAATCATTGGAAGAAAGTTTGTTGGCGATTGGGACATTCACACAGTTTCAAAGTCAAAGACACTTCACAATGGGGAGACCTGGCAGGCACCCCCTTAGCCAGCCCAGCCTCACCAACGGTGGGACATCTTGATTCCATCTGTCTCCAGACCAGAAGACACCAGGGACCTGACAAGTCCATGCAATGCATGGTCTGGGATTAGAGCCTGAACCAGGGAGGAAGAGCTATAAAGATATTAGGGGGCAATCTGGGAATTTTGGAATCTGGACTGGGAATGAGATAATAATATTATATCAATGGCAATTTCCTGATTTTGATCATTGTGCAATGCTATGCAGGAGAACAGCCTGGTTCTTAGATTCGAGGGGAAGTGTTTAAGAATGAGGCCCAGATCAATAACCAGGCAAAAGAAAAACCCCTCGCTGGGCCTGGGGACCAACCCGGTTGGGGGTGTGGTGACAGACCTCAGGCAGGGGGGAGGCAATGGTATGATGGAGTCTCCAGAACCCAGAGGCCATAAGCAACTGTTCTGACCACATGGGTGTAAGTGGTCACGATCTTCCCCCACTTCAGCTTCAGCCTTTGTCCACTTCTGCAGCACGTCTGGCCGCCCCGAGCGCCTGTGCCGTCGCATAGCCAATCAGCAGCCAACACCAGTGTGTGACCAAGCCTGGCACGGGAGTCACTTTCTAGGGAAACTTCCAGACATAACCAGGAGTGAAGTCTCCTTTCATGTTTTATACGTTGTAACTGTGTCACTGGGTTGAGGTGTAATGCAGACAGGATTTATTCTAGCAAGAGCATAATGCTTCAATAATTTACGTTGTGAACGACGTTAATTTTATGTACAGAAACAATTATGAAGAATGTTCAAACAGATAAATAGGGAAACGGACAGTTATATGATCTTAAAAGACGCTGTAATAGCATGATAACTTTAGGAAGGAAACAATTTCCTTCTTGAGTCTACAAATGTATAAAATAATTTAGATGATAACAATACAAGGCAGAATGATAGATTCCATCCAAATTCTAATTTTGTAGGATTGTTTGCGGAACTAGCTAGCATTGATACCCTTAACCTAAATAAGCTTTATGTATGATATTTAACTTCTATTTATTTAATACCATTTAGGCCACGCGTGTTTCAAGGAAAAGTCCCGTGGGAATTCTTCACAGCTCATGAAGGTGCATTAAAAGAGGAAAGCTAACTTAGCCACCTCCCGATTTCACAAGGAGAAGAAACACCAACATCACAATTCACACACACCCACGAGAATCATCTTTGACCCAGGAGTAATAAAGAATTCGAAAAAAATAAGGTAGTGGGTGAAATGAGGAGGCTTCGAATGATCTTCTGCCTCTGTTTCCTCCATGGAAAGTGTTGGTTGAGACTCATGAATGGGTGGGGTGGTCTAGGAAGGCCTTAGCGATGGAGAAATTACTGGTGGCACCTGCCGAGGTCAGGCTTTCTGATTTGATATTTCCTTTGTAACATTAAAATTGCAATAATCAAAACGGAGATAATTCTTAACTGACCTGGGAAGATGTCAGATTTATCCTTGTATTCCGCGACAGTAGGTCCCTCCCTCCACGCTGCCCCAGATGTCCTTTTTCAAAACCAACAAGCCAATTCCCTACCTGCCTAAGTCCTCCAGGACTCGCCCCTCAAAACCAGTTGCCACTGAGTCAATTCCAACAGAGTAGAACTATGCTCCATAGGGGTTTCAAGGGCTGATTTTTTGGAAGCAGATCGCCAGGACTTTCTTCTGAGGCACTTCTGGGTGGACTCCAACCTCCAACCTTTAGTTAGCAGTCGAGCACGTTAACTTTTTGCACCACCAGTGCCACCTATGCTCCCCAAATTCCCAGTTCCTTCCACCCATGTTCCTGGCACACCACATTGCAACTCCATGCCCCTAGCTCTGGCCATATGCGCCCTTCTAGCCTTGCTGACCCTGTGTCTGTGGAGCTGGTTCCCACTTGTAGGTCATTGCAGTTCCCTCTGCCCAGATGGCCTTTCTCCCCTTATCTGCGTGGCCCACGTCACACTGCAGGAACACACAGCCCAGTACAAGAAGCTCCAAGACCCTTCCAGGAGGGCAAGGCCGGAGAGTGACCCTGGGCCCAGCAAGGCCAACACACAGGAGGTGGCCTACACAGAGGAGGTGCCCACTGTCTGTTGGATTCGCTCATTCAACAAGTATTTATTGAGTGCCTACTGTGTGCCAAGCATTCTGTTAGGGTCAGGGCATACAGGGGGCTTCAAAACAGACAAGGTCCTGCCCTCAGGGACCGCAGTAGTCTACTGGGATGGGGTTGGAGTAGGAGCAGACCATCCCGAGGGAACACACAGTGCAGTGGGGTGGGGAGAGAAGAGAGGTTGCTTGGAGAGGGCAGTCAGGACAGGCCAGCTCTTGCACGTTTGACCTGAGACCTCACCAATAAGCAAGAGCTGACTCTGAGACAGCTGGGCCTAGTTTTCCAGAAAGAGGGAACGGCACTTGCGAAGGCCTTGAGGTGGCCTTCAAGCGGAGTAGCTTCAGGACGACTTAAGGGGGCGGCTCGGTGGTGCGATCTGTACGGGGTCAGCCCAGGCTGGGCCAAGCCCTGCAGGCCACGGTGGAGCTTCCGGGTTTCACTTTAGCTGTCGCCAAGGGGGCGCCATCTTCTTCCCTTCATGGGGGCAGATAAGGCCCAGAGAAGGCGAGCGTCGCCCCCGGGGCCGCACAGCCCGGGCGCACGGTGCCGCGGACCGGCCCCCAGTCCACGCGCGCCGGCCACCGCCGCGGGCCCCACCGCGCGGGACACGCCCGCCCGCAGCGACCCTGCGGAAGCCGGTGGGAGCCGCGGTGCCCCGCCCCCGGCCGCGGGTCCCTCCATGCCCTCGGTCCCGCCCTGCGCAGGCTGACGCGCCGGGCGGTGGGCGGGGCCGGTGCGGCGGCGGCTGCGGGCGGGCAGAGCGGCGGAGCGAGGCGGAGCGGCCACCATGGGGGCCCAACTGAGCACGGTATTGGGGGTGGGGGGACAGGGGGGACCGGCGCCAGGCTCTCGGCGCGGGCGGTGCGACTGCGACACGGCCGCGAGCGGCGCGCGACGGGCGGGGAGGGGGCCGGTCGGCCTTCGGGCCGCGGGGGCGGGACCCCCACCCGCCCGCCGGGCCGCGTCCCGGGCCCCGGGGACCGTGACTCACGCCCGCGGGAGCTGCCCGGCTCCGCCGAGGGCGGTGAGGGGTCGGCACCGGGGGCGGGACCGCGCGACCGCAGCCTGCCTCGCCGCCGCGGGCGGAGGCGTGAGTGTGAGCGCATGTCTGTGTGAGTGTACGTGGCGTGAAAGTGCAAGAGGATGCGGGTGAGTGTGTATGTACGTGAGTGTGTGAGTTTGTGTGAGTGTAAGTCAGTTTTTATGTGTGTGTGTGTTTGTGTGTGTGTGTGACCGTACATGCGTGAGAGTGCAGTAGGATGAGAACCAAACCCATTGCGGTTGCATCCATTCCGACTCCTAGCGACCCTATAGGACAGAGTAGGACTGCCCCATAGGGTTTCCAAGGCTGTAAATCTTTATGGAGGCCGACTGCCACTGTTTCTCCCGCAGAGCCGCAGGCGGGTTCCGACCGCAGATCTGTTGGTTCGCAGCCAAGCGCTTTAACCACTGTACCACCAGGGCTCCTTTCACACCCACTAAACCCGAAAAACCCAAACCCGTTGCCATTGAGTCGATTCTGACTCATAGCGATTCTGTAGGACAGAAGAGAACTGCCCCATAGGGTTTCCAAGGCTGTCATCTTTACGGAGAAGGACGGCACGCTTGGTAGCGTGGAGGGTCAGCGAGAAAGCGGAAGGCCCTCAACGAGATGGACTGACACAGCGGCTGCAACCGTGGGCTCGAGCGTAACAGTGGTTGTGAGGATGGGGCAGGACCTGGGCGGTGTTTCTTTCTGTTCTATGACCTTTCAGCTAGCCGCCGAGCACTTAACCAGTGCACCACCAACGCTCCTAAGAGGATGAGAGTGAGTGTGTATTGTATGAGTGTACATGGTGAGAGTGTGACCATGAGTGTTTGTGTGTGTGAGTGTGCACACGAGTTGAGTGTGAGTGTATGTGTGTGAGCATAAGAGGGTGAGTATGTGAGTGTATATGTGTGATTTTGAGGGTGAATTTATGTGAGAATGAGTGTATATTTGTGTATGAGTGTGAATGAGGGTGTAAGTGAATGTGTGCAAGAGTGAATTACGTGAGTATGTGTTAGCATATGTCTGTGTGTGAGTATAAATGTGAGTGTGCCTGAGTCTGTGAGATGTAAATAGGTGTGAGTCTGAATGTGCATGGGAGGGTGAGTGTACAAATGCGTGTTGAATGAGTGAATGCGTATGCCTGTGTGTGGATGGAGTGTGGGTGTAAATGTGTGAGTTTGAGTATGCAGGAGAGTGTCAATGTGTGTGAGAGAGTCTGAGTCTGATGTTGTTGGATGACAAGGTTTATGCAGTCTCTTAGCAACAACAACAGTAACACTGATAATTCTTGGCAGTTCTGAGTTAGCTCTGGCTATTCTGTTAACCCAGTGACGCTGTTAACCTAACTAGCCTGCGAGGCCGGCGCTGTTAGTTCCACTTTACAGATGAAATGAGACTTGGGCTTGGCCGGAGTCCCACAGTACTACGTGAGGGAGCCTAACTCTGTAGGGCTCCAAAGTCCACCCTCACGGCTGTCACTTCTGGGCCTGCCCAGGGCCTCCTTCCCTCCACCCCCAGGCTGCTGGCAGGGTCTAGGGCTTGTGTGGAGACGGTAACTACAGGGGACACACACACATATGTAGACGCTGTTGTCCAAGCTGCTTGCAGTGAACAGGCCCTGTGGTGCCCTGGCTTGCTGCGCGTGGGAGGAGCTGACACCTGGGAAGATTAGGCCCAGATCCGCCTCCACCCCAGACCTCCGCCTCCACCCCAGACCTCCGCCTCCACCCCAGGCCTGGGCCTCCACCCCAGGTGCCTGGCACTTGGAGGGACTCTTGTCTCCTCCCTCTGGCTCTGTGAGGCTCCTCTTGGGGCAAAAGGACTGGTGGCCCAGGCCTTTACTCATGAAAGTGTGGCCCAGCCCAGGACTCTGGGTAACATTCAGGCCAAGGGGTAACCTTGCTCAGGGCAAACCGTGGGCATTGCCCCAGCCTCGGTAACAGCTGACAGTACACCCCAGAAATCTCCATTTGTCACCCCTCCTACCTTCATTGTTCAAATGCCCCCTGGGTTCTGAGGCCCTCGCTGACTGCCCTCCTAGGTGGTTTCCCGGGTACTTCTCACCTTCCATCAGGCATCGGCTGGATTCGTCCGTGCATCCCTGGCGCCTGGCACACCGTAGGTGCTCCGTACATTTTTGTTAAACAGACAAGAAACCTCCTTGCCTGCCAGCACCCTGTTTGGGAGCCAGGAGACCTGTGCCAAGTCCCGTCCCATCTGTCTGAGTGGTAGGCACGAGCTGCCCCCTGGGCTCCTTTTGGGCCCTGTTGGGACCCTCCTTGGCCCAAGAGGGCCTTCTTTGCTGCATAAAATGCCAGAGGAGGCTCCAGCCAGGCCGCCTGCCACGGGGCTCCACACGGTCTATGGGAAGCCGCTGGGTACTGGTGGGCGAGCGTCTTATCTGGGACGTGCAGGCTGGGAGGCCCCGCAGAGGGGTAGGCACTTGAGTCAGCTAGCCACCTGGTGGAGACCTTTTCTTGGTCTGTTGTCCTGGAGTGTGGATGCTGCCACCGGGCAGCGAAGGTCCCTGGGGGCCAGCCCAGTGTGAGTGCTCCGTGGGGCCCTGCTGGGCCGCCACCCCAGGTAGAGTCTAAAGAGGCTTTCCCGTGGACCCCCAGCCCCCAGGGAAGCAGGGCCACGACTCTCCAGCCAGCCGGCCAGCTCCAGGGCAGACGGACCAGGCGGCTGCCATCCACCTGCTTTCCCTCCTGGGTCCCCTCCCCCCACGGTCCCGTGCCAGGAGTCCCCTCGCTACGGAGCTTCTTCCACTTCCTCCCACTTCCTGAGAAGGGGACCAGAGGGAGCTGGACACTCCGATCCTGGCAGTGGGCTGGCTGGTGGGTGCAGGCGGGTAAGCAAGTGGGCCGACTGGCTTGTCCAAGCCCCAGAGCGGGGAGCTGGCAGCTGGGGAGGGCCAGACCTGCCAGGTAGGGTGGCCTGGCAGGTCCTTTTGCCCACCCTGAGACCTGGCCTGGGCAGGGTGGACACCAAGGCCCCAGTGGAGAATTGCAGGGTGCCCCGTAGCGGGGACGCTAGGGCTGCCTGACGCTTCAGCTATGGTGGGTGAGCTGGGGGTCCCTGGAGGCATCCTAGTACCTTCTCCCCATCCGGCATTATCCGAGGTGAGGAGAGGCAGGTGGTGGGTTCCCTGGTGGGGCAGAGCACTGGCCTTGGGGGACACCAGGTCAGGGCCTGGGAGGCAGGTGGCTAGAGTGACCTGTGTGAGAGTGTGTGTGTGTGTGTCCGTGAGCCCAGCACAGCTTAAGAAGAGCAGGGCAGGGCTTGGCCTCAGCCATCTGCCTCCTGTTTACTCTGCCCGGTGTCTGTGGGGGTGGGGGTGGTACCATGGAGTGGGTGGGGGGCAGGAAGAAAAGCCTGTCCCGCCCCCATGTCAGTGGGAGCAGAACGCACCCACCCTTCTGAGTCTGGTAAGGCCTCCAGCTTTCCATGGCATGCTCCCTTTCCTTGGCCTGTGGCTATCTCCCCCATGGGGTTGAGCTTCCTGAGGGTGGAGCTGTGTTCCCCACCTCAGGCATGAGCCCTGGCATGTGAGTGCCCACTGGGGTTTGTGGACTGAGTGACCTAATTACAGAGCTGGTCTTTGTTCACAGTTGCCTCCCAGATGTGACTTTTTACATATAAAAAGTCCACCCCTGCCCTTTTGGTGGCCAGAGGGTATCCCTGGCACAAAGGGGCTCTGTGATACCATGGCTCAGAGCGTGGACTCAAGCTAGACATTGGGGTTCAAATCCTGGCCCTTGGGCCAGGTCTGTCACCCAAGCCTTGGTTTCCTCACCTGAAACTGGGGTGGTAGTAGCACCTGCCTCCCAGGTTTGGGGGTTAATGAGATAATAGGAGCAAAGCAGAAGATGCCAGGGGCTTGGAGGGTATTGGCCAGGGTGGTTGCTGTGGCTGTGCTTGCCCAGTGTAGCCCCCTGTTGTGGGTGTGGGGCTAGGAGGAGGGCAGCTGACATTTGTCATCTGTCTCCGTGTGTGGTTTCTGAGCACACAGCTCTGGGAAGTAGGCGTATCCTCTTAGCTTGCTTAGCAGGTGGGGAATGAGCCAGGCGCCAGGGCCGAGCCCCTTCCAAGGCCCAGGCTCGCTCTTTTTTTTTTTTTTTTTTTTAATTGTACTTCAGATGAATGTTTACAGAACAAATAGTTCCTTATTAAATAGTTAGGACACATACTGTTTTATGACAATGGTTAACAACCCCACGACATGTCAACACTGTCCCTTCTCAACCTTGGGTTCCCTATTACCAGCTCTCCCGTCCCCTCCTGCCTTCTAGTCCTTGTCCCTGGACTGTTGTGCCCCATTAGTCTCATTTTGTTTTATGGGGCTGTCTAATCTTTGTCTGAACAGTGAACCTTGGGAGTGACTTCATTACTGAGCTAAAAGGGTGTCTGGGGGCCGTACTCTCAAAGTTTCTCCAGTCTCTGTCAGGCCAGTAAGTCTGGTCTTTTTTTTTGTGAGTTAGAATTTTGTTCTACATTTTTCTCCAGCTCTGTCCAGGACCCTCTGTTGTGATCCCTGTCAGAGCAGTCAGTGGTGGTAGCCGGGCACCATCTAGTTGTACTCGACTCAGTCTGGTGGAGGCCGTGGTAGTTGTGGTCCATTAGTCCTTTGGACTAGTCCTTCCCTTGTATCTTGTTTTCTTCCTTCTCTCTTGCTCCCGACGGGGTGAGAGCAGTGGAGTATCTTAGATGGCTGCTCACAGAAGCCCTGGGCTCTTTGGAGGGCAGTGGGCTTTAAGACAAACAAGATGGACTCTGGCCCACCCTCATCTGGGAGGGGTCTGGGCTCTTGTCCTATTTCCTGAAACTTCCAGAGAAAGAGTTGGGGGTGAGGGGGACTTGTTGTTGTCCCTTCACTAATTCCTTCCACAAATACTGAGTGCCTCCTGCTCTGAGCGCTGGGGACACGGTGGTGACGAGACAGTCCCAGCTCTCGTGGGGCGTCCACTCCGGGGTCTATCATTACATGCTGACTGTGAACCCTTGTGGGGAGCAGGCCATGTGGCCCAGCCCAGGACTGGCATCCAGGGTGCAGGATGCTAGCACCTGGAGTTGGCAGAAGGTCTGCATGAGGGCTGAGGCCAGCTTTGAGCCGACGTCCAGGGACTCGGAGCTGTGGACGCAGGAATGCCTTTTTCATACCCAGCACACACCACAGGCCTGCATTTGGGAGGTTAGGGCAAGGGAGAGATTCGGGGTGAAAATTGAAAACTGAGCCCAGTCTCTGCCTGGGGCCTCCCTGAGCCTTTTATTTCGTCTGTCAAACGTGGAACGTGGTTATTCCTGCCCCCGTGGCTGAGGGAGGGTCTGGGGAAATGCAGGGCAGGTGGCAGCAGCTGCAGAGCAAGCTGCCTGCTGAGGGGTCTCATGAGGGGTCTTACATTGTCAAACCTGGCTACACGCTTAAAAGGCCGTGCTGCGGGAAAGCAAATCTCCAGTGAGTGCCAAATGGTTGGCTCTGAGTGTCGTTCAAGTTCATCTCCAGGGCTCCAAACATTTCCTGCGAATGGAACTTCACTCAACTTTTTTCCTAAATGACATTCCTCATGTATATGGTTTCTCTGATTGACATGGGAGGGGCTGGGAGCAGAGTGATCATCAGAGTGACCCCTGCCCCACCCCTGGGAGCTTGTAGAAGGGACAAGGGCCTGTGGAAGTCTGGAGAAGGTCTGATTAGCAGGGGAGGGGGCAGTCAGGGAAAGCTTCACAGAGGAAGTGACATTTGAGCTGGGCTCTGAAGGATGAATAGGAGTTTATTGGTTGGACTAGAGCAGAGAAAGGGTATTCTGGGTAGAAAAACCAAAACCAAGCCCAACCCACTGCCATCAAGTTGATTCCGATTCATAGTGATCTAGAGGACAGAGTAGAACTGCCCTATAGGGTTTCCAAGGCTGTAATCTTCAGGGAGTAGACTGCCACATCTTTCTTCCGCAAAGCAGCTGGTAGGTTTGAACTACTGACCTTTTGGTTAGCCTAGTGCTTAACCACTGTGCCACCAAGCCTCCATTAAGGGTAGAAGGGAGAGTATATTGTATACAAAGGCCTACGGTGAAAAGGGCACAGTGTTGAGGGAGCTGAGAGTGGCGTTGAGTGTGGGCAATGGGGAGCCATGGTGGGTGTTTGAGGAGGGGGTGGAGCTACCTGTTGGCTTGGACAGCTGGGGCTGGAAGCAGGTGCTCAGGCCTCACTGCATGAGGTGGGATATCAGACTGGTGAAGCAGTGGGGTTTAGGGTATGGGCTGCATGACTGGGGCACAGAGGGGGCACTTGTCCTGGGTGGGTTGGATGGGCCTAGGGTCGAATGTTGACTCCGCCCCCTGGGCAAATCACTTAGCCCCTCTCCTCTGAGCCTGGGCTTTTGCCTCTGGGAAACAGGTATAACAGTATCGCATGATGTCGCCAGCGGGGTACTCTGAGCGTTGGCTTTGCTGAGCCTCAGGCAAGTTCCTCACCTTCCCGGGCCTCAGTTTCTTTATCTGTAACTCGGTCTAGAGTTGATGTGAGGTAACTTGTGTCCCACCCCTGGAGCAGGCCGGTGCTCGGTGACGTTGGTGTTTTGCTCTGTGTGTGACCTTTCTTGGCCTCGCCTGCTTTCCTCCCCACCTGCCCCCAGTCCTAGAATGGGGCGTCCTCACAGTTCACTTGAGGAGAGCGGGGCCCAGAGGATGAAGTGACTCTCCTGAGGTCCTGAACCCAGGACTCTGTGACCCTGGAGTCAGCGGCTGCCAACCAGGGCCTTACATGGGGCCCAGAGTGGGTGGAACGCCCACAGTGTGCCCAGGGCATGGTAGGTGCTGGGTCAGTGGGTGGTGGCAGAGACCCAGGCTGTGTGACCCTGGGCTCTGGGTAGAGACTGGGCCAGGAACCCTCCGGCCTTCCCTTTAGACCCATGTCACATACCGAGGGCCCCATGGGGCAAGGCCGTGGCTGCTCCCAGGCAAAGGCTCTGCTGTGGGAGAAGTACTTTGTTCTGAGTGCAACAAAGGCCCTGTCAACACTAGCAGGCTCAAAGCTGCCTGGCCTGTTCGGAGCCAGAGGCCGGGCCAGGCTGGGCTGGTGTGGGATGGTAGCCCCCTCTCCCCGGTGTGGGATGGTAGCCGCCTCTGCCCGGCGTGGGATGGTAGCCGCCTCTGTCCGGCGTGGGATGGTGGCCCCCTCTGCCCAGTGTGGGATGGTGGCCCCCTCTGCCCGGTGTGGGATGGTAGCCCCCTCTGCCCGGTGTGGGATGGTAGCCACCTCTGCCCTTTGCACAGATACACTGTCTCCCAGGTGGTCTTGGCCCTGATGGTGGCAGGACAAACTCCTCTGTGTGGGAGCCACTCTTCTGGGTTACAGGCCCTTTGTGACCCGGGCGCCCCGTCTCATCTCCCAGCTGCCCAGGGAGGTGGACGAGCAGTGGTCTTCACCTTCCTTCCACAGACAGGACACTGAGGCCCAGAGACTCCAGGGCTGGGACGTTGGACCCCTCAGTCGTTTTTCTCACATCCCACCTGCACTGGGCTTTGCAGGGGCTTCTAGGCACTGATGGGGTGTCCCCTGTGTGCCTGGCTGGTCCTGGGTCTCACGGGGGTTGCAGGCAGGGAGGGATCGGACCCTGACTCCCCACTGGTTAGGTGAGGCGGAGATGCAGCCAGGCCCCTGAGGCCTCAGCCAGAGCATCCTCTCCGGGTTGAGGGTGGCTGGGGAGACCCAGCAGGGCTTCCAGGATGGGGGAGCAGCAGGGCTGGGTCTTGAGAGGTGCAGAACATCTCACCCTGCCCTAAATAGAGCCAGGCCACTTCAGGTCAGTGCTCTGCAGAATGTTCTACCACAAGACGCCCACAACAGAAGCAGAGAGGCTTCTGTGCAGGCAAGAAACTTGGCTGTAAGCTTCCTGGCAGCCAAGGCAAAAAGGGGAATTTGTAGGGTTATGATAAGAAGAAAGCACACACAAGGTTATTTGTAGAGACAACCAAACTCTCAGGGAGGTGCTCAGGGAGGCCGAGTGAGCGAGGCTGGAAGCCGACTTTCTAGAACAGTGTGGTACGTGAGCTTCTCATGTCAGCCTTGTGCTCTTTGAACACCAATTTGGGCTTTCCCCTGACCTCCACTTTTTATTGTGAAATAATCTCAAACTTAAAGAAGAGGGTCAGGAACGTGCAAAGAGCTCCTGCATGCCCTTTACCCAGATGTGCCGATTGTTAACATTTTGCCAGATTCGCTTTTTTAATCTCTGTGTTGTATATATGTATAGATATGTATTTTGTATGTATGTGTATTTTTATTGTGTCTGTGTTTGAACCATTTGAGGGTGAACTGCAGGCACAATGCCTCTTTGCCCCTGAATACTTGAGTACCTGTGTCCTAAAAACGAGGGCATTCCCTTATGTAACCACAAAACAGTTATCAGGAAACGGCACTGATGCAACTCTGTCATCTAATCCACGGACCTTATTTGCAGTTCATCAGTTGCCCCAGTATTGCCCTTTAGGCCTGTTTTCGACCAGTTGTCCCAATAGTGCCCTTTCTACCTATTTCCCCTCAGCCCAGGATCTAATCCAAGACTGCACATGGCGGTCCTGCATTCCCATTAGTCTCTTTGGTCTCCTTTATCTGGACTAATTCCTCAGCCTTTCTTTGTTTTTTGTGGCGCTGACGTTTTGAAGAACGTCTCTCAGTCTCCCATGGCTGGAGTCAGGTTGCACACTTTCGGTGGGAGGACCACGGGTGGCCTGTGTCCTCCTCTGGCATCACCTGTCACAGCCATGCTAACCGGTGACAGGGGTGCCAGCCAGGTTCTCTCCTGTGGAGCGGCCTGAGCTGCCTTGAGGACGTCCTTGGCTTCTTCCTGAGTCTCACGCGTGGTCCAGATTGGTGAGGCTGCCCAAGTGGTGGTCACTGCTGCATGACAGATGCCCTGTGGGCGTAGCCCGAGGGTCCTCAGGGCTGGGAGGGGAGGGGGCCTTTGTCGGGGGCTGCCAGAACCTGGCCCTGGGCTAGGCACCTTTCATCGCTTGTCCCCAGTCCTCAACCCCAGGGAGTATGGACTGTGATCCTCAAATCACAGATAGAGAAACCGAGCTCAGAGGACCTTGTGATTTGCGTGGGGACAGAAGCCACTGGGAAGGGTGGGAGTCCAGGCTTGCTTCTTTGCGAGGATATGCTTCTGGGTAAATCCTGAGCAGTGAGCTGTCTGGCCGTGGTTTTCTCTGCCACCTCTTAGGGGCTTTGTGGGGCTGAGAAGAGCAGGGCTGGCAAGGAGAAGCCCCTCAGGGCCATGTAGATGAGACAGCGTGGGCCTGCTGTTTAAGAGCACAATTCGGGAGGCAGGTGGACTCGAGTGTGAATCGCAGCTCTCCCCATGCCAGCTGTGTGGTCATGAGTGAGTCGCCTCCCCTCTCTGAGCTCAGTTTCCTCATCTGTAAAGTGATGACGGCAACAGTACCCACCTCCGAAGGTTGTCGTGACGTTTAACACCTGGGTGGTGCTCAGCATGGTGCTGGCATCCAGGAGACTGCTGGCTGTGATGGTCTGAGCACTGGGGTCACAGAGCTTTGGGGGACCTTACAGATCACCTGGTTCAATCCAGGTCAAGGAGGGGAAGGAACGTGCCCAGAGTCACACAGTTCACGAGGAGCAGAGCTTCCCCAGGCCCGGCTCAGTGCCTCAGCTGTCCCTCACACCTGAAGACCAGAAGCACAAGGCTCAGGATCTAATCCCAGACCACGCATCATTTGTGGAGAGTGACTCAGTTTGCCCATATCTCACTGGCTTGTTCCCATGGTAATGGGCTCGTGGGAGAGAGCATCAACCCCAGAGATTGCAGGAACTGGGTTCAGAGACACTGTAGAGCCAGTTGGTTAGGGAAGCCTTCTCAGATAGGTGGATTTTGAGTTGTGGTTATTATTTGTTTGTCTGTTGACCTAAATATAGCTAGGACTTGACATCACTTAATAGGACCAAGGAAGTGATTAAAGGAAGGAAGATGGGGAGGAAGCACAGATGCCCAGTCTTCAAGATTATGTACAATTACGTGTGAACTTTACTCTGAGCTTCCTGGCAGCCAAAGTGAAAAGGGATACATGCTTAGTTATGTAGCTTTCTTTGTCCCTATTCCTCAGGGGAAGTGGAGCTTTTCCAAGCAGTTAGCTGTAAAAGAACTTTTTCTGAGTGATGTGGTTGGCCGTGTCTGCAGAAACACGAAGTGATGGGTTTCATGAAGCTGGGTTTTGTAACTGCCCCTGTGGGCACCAAAATGGAGGGTGGAGTTCCCTGGGTGAGGGTGGCAGGCAGAGGGGACAGCCTGAGCTGATGTGTTCGGGGGAAGGGCAGGTGCCAGGAGCCCTTCCCCCTCCCACGCTGACCTCGCGGGCCTGCCCCTGTCCTTTCAGTTGGGCCATGTGGTGCTCTCTCCAGTCTGGTTCCTCTACAGCCTGTTCATGAAGCTGTTCCAGCGCTCCACCCCAGCCATCACCCTAGAGAGCCCGGATGTCAAGTACCCACTGCGACTCATCGACAAGGAGGTGAGTGTGGGGGCCCCGCAGGACTCAGAGGGGCCGCAAGGCACCCCCTCCTCCTTGTCAGCATCACAGTCCTTAGCGCCCACTCTGAGCCCAGGGCGTGGCGCCCCGAGGTAGGCCCTACTGTCTACCCGTTTGACAGATGGGGAAGGCCACCAGTGGGTGGCAGAGGTGGGATTTGAGCCCAGGTTTCTCTGAGCCGCCCTCACTCTCCCACAGAAGGTCAGAGTGGAAGGGACCTTTCCTGATTTGGGGGTCCAAGCCCCCATTTAACAGCAGACTGAGAGGAGTAGGGGCGATTCAAGTCACACTGTGAGTCAGGCGTAGAAGCAAGACTCAGGCCCAGGCCTCCTGGTGCTTCCCATTAAGTTGCGTGGGGACAAGGGCTCTCCCTCCTCCTGTCCCCTGACTGCCCCGTGCCTGGCATCAGTGACCCACGGCACCTGGTGCCCAGGCATCTTTGCTTCTGTGCAGAGTCCCCGGTGGTCTCTGCTGCGTGGCACCATCTGCCCCAGCCGGGAGGCTCACCACAGCCTGTCCTTTTCAAACCTCTCGTGATTTAAAACCCTCTTGTTGCCCCTTTGCCCTGCCGCCCAGTAAGGACTGCTTCCCTCTGTCACTCTCTTTCATCAAAGCTCCTCCCTCGCTCTATTTCTGGCTACCCTGAAGCTATCTCATGAAGAGTGTGGCAGGGGAAATTGAGTTACAGAGCAGAGAAAGTCACCTTCCCAAGGCCCTGGAACCTGGACTCCACCCGGGCCTCTGTCAGCATGCTTGGCCCATGCTCCCCATGAATTTCAGGGCTCCATGGCACAAAGCTTGTGGCCTCCTGTGACAGGGTTGTTGTTATTAGGTGCCATCAAGTCGATTCCAACTCATAGCGACCCTGTGTACAACAGAATGAAACACTGCCCAGTCCTGCGCCGTCCTCACAACTATTGTCATGCTTGAGTCCATTGTTGCAGCCACTGTGTCAATCCATCTCATGGAGGGCCTTCCTCTCTTTTGCTGACCCTCTACTTTACCAGGCATGATGTCCTTCTGCAGGGACTGGTCCCTCCGGATAACATGTGCAAAGTATGTGAGACGAAGTCTTGCCATCCTCACTTCTAAGGGGCACTGTGGTTGTACTTTCTCCAAGACAGACTTATTCGTTCTTCTGGCCGTCCATGGTATATTCAGTATTCTTCACCAACACCACAATTCAAAGGCATCAATTCTTCTTCAGTCTTCCTTATTCATTGTCGAGCTTTTGCATGCATATTAGGCGATTGAAAACACCATGGCTTGGGTCAGGTGCACTTTAGTCCTTAAAGTGACATCTTTGCTTTTTAACACTTTAAAGAGTTCTTTTGCAGCAGATTTACCCAATGCAATGAATGGATCATCTGATTTCCTGACTGCTGCTTACATGGGCATTGATTGTGGACCCAAGCAAAATGAAATCCTTGATAACTTCGATCTTTTCTCTGTGTATCATGATGTCGCTTGTTGGTCCAGTTGTGAGGATTTTTGTTTTCTTTATGTTGAGTGTAGTCCATACTGAAGGCTGTGGTCTTTGATCTTCATCAGTAAGTGCTTCAAGTCCTCTTCACTTTCAGCCAGGAAGGTTGTATCATCTGCATGTCACAGGTTGTTAATGAGTCTTCCTCCAATCCTGACGCTCTAGTCTTTTTCACGTAGTGCAGCTTCTCAGATTATTTGCTCAGCATACAGATTGAATAAGTATAGTGAAAGGATACAACCCTGACACACGCGTTTCCTGACTTTAAACCACATAGTATCCCCTTGTTCTGTTCGAATGGCTGCCTCTGGGTCTAAGTACAGGTTCCTCATGAACACAATTAAGTGTTCTGGAATTCTTATTTGCGATGTTATCCATAATGTGTTACGATCCACACAGTCGAATGCCTTTGCATAGTCATTAAAACACAGGTAAACATTTTTCTGGTATTCTCTGCTTTCAGCCAGGATCCACCTGATATCAGCAATGATATCCCTTGTTCCAAGTCCTCTTCTGAATCTGGCTTGAATTTCTGGCACTTCGCTGTCAATGTACTGCTGTAACCGCTTTTGAGTGATCTTCAGCAAAATTTTACTTGCATGTGATATTAGTGATGTTGTTTGATAATTTCCGCATTCTGTTGGCTCTCCTTTCTTTGGAGTAGGCACAAATATGAGTCTCTTCCAGTCAGTTGGCCAGGTAGCTGTCTTCCAGATTTCTTGGTATAGATGAGTGAGCGCTTCTAGCGCTGCATCCGTTTGTTGAAGACAATTCAGTCAGTACTCCGTCATTCCTGGAGCCTCGTTTTTCGCCACTGCCTTCAGTGCAGCTTGGACTTCTTCCTTGAGGACCATCGGTTCTTTTTTTTTTTTTTTCCCCCCATTGTGCTTTAAGTGAAAGTTTACAATTCAAGTTAGTCTCTCATACAAAAATGGATACACACATTGTTATGTGACCCTAGTTGCCCTGCTTCTACTGTGACAGCATGCTCCTCCTTTCCACCCTGGATTTCCTGTCTTCATTCTCTGCCTTCTCATCTCGTCTCTGGACAGGAGCTGCCCATTTAGTTTGATGTATCGACTTGAGCTAAGAAGCACAGTCCTCACGAGTATCGTTTTATGTCCCATAGTCCAGTCTAATCTTTGTCGGAAGAGTTGGCCTCAGGAATGGGTTTAGTGCTGGATTGAGAGAGTCCGGGGGCCATGCTTCCTGGGGTTCCTCCAGTCTCAGTCAAACCATTAAGTCTGGTTTTTTTTACTAGAATTTGAGTTCTGCACCCCACTTTTCTCCTGTTTTGTCAGGGACTCTCTGTTGTGTTCCCTGTCAGGGCGGTCATTGGTGGTAGCCGGGCACCATCTGGTTCTTCTGGTCTCAGGCTGATGGAGTCTCTGGTTTATGTGGCTCTTTCTGTCTCTTGGGCTAATATTTTCCTTGTGTCTTTGGTGTTTTTCATTCTTCTTTGCTCCAGCTGGGTTGGGACCAATTGATGCATCTTAGATGGCTGCTCGCTAGCTTTTAAGACCCCAGACACCACTCACCAAAGTGGGTTGTAGAACATTTTCTTAATAAACTTTTTTTTTATGTCAGCTGACCTAGATGTCCCCTGAAACCATGGTCCCCAGAACCCCACCCCTGCTACTCTGTCCCTCAAAGTGTTTGGTTGTATTCAGGAAGCTTCTTAGCTTTGGTTTAGTCCAGTTGTGCTGATTTTCCCTGTATTGTGTGTTGTCCTTCTCTTCACCTAAGATAATTCTTGTCTACAGTCTAGTTAGTGAATACTCCTCCCCCCTCGCCCCCGTAACCATCAAAGAATGTTTTCTTCTGTGTTTAAACCTTTCCTTGAGTTCTTATAATAGTGGTCTCATACAATATTTGTCCTTTTGTGACTGACTAAACTCACTCAGCGTAATGCCTTCCAGATTCTTCTATAAGATGTTTCACGGATTCTTCATTGTTCTTTATCGTTGCTAGTATTCCATTGTGTGAATATACCATAATTTGTTTATCCATTTGTCAGTTGATGGGCACCTAGGTTGTTTCCATCTTTTTGCTATCGTGAACAGTGCTGCAATGAACATGGATGTGCGTACACCTGTTTGCGTGACGGCTCTTATTTCTCTAGAATATATTCCAAGGAGTGGGATTGCTGGATCATATCAGTACTATCAGTTCTTGATCATACGCTCCCTCTGAAATGGTTGAACGTTGACCAGTTCTTTTTGGTCCAGTGACTCTGTGTGTTCCTTCCATCTTTTGATGCTTCCTATGTCATTTAATATTTTCCCTGTAGAATCCTTCACTTTTGCAACTCAAGGCTTGAATTTTTTTCTTCAGTTCTTTCAGCTTGAGAAATGCTAAGTGTGTTCTTCCCTTTTGGTTTTCTATCTCTAGGTCTTTGGACATTTCATTAAAATACTTTGTCTTCTCGAGCCACCCTTTGAAATCTTCTGTTCAGCTCTTTTACTTCATTTCTTCGTCTTGCTTTAGCCATTCTACATTCAAGAGCAACTTCCAGAGTCTCTTCTGACATCCCTTTTGGTCTTTTCTTTCTTTCTTGTCTTTTTAATGACCTCTGCGTTCTTCATGTACGATGTCCTTGATGTGTGCCTGTGATTACAGCAGAGTCCACAGAGAAATTGAAAACTGAAGCAAGAAAAGATGAAAACTACCACCTCGCGAAGGAGAGCAGGCTTAACCTGTCAGCGTTTTATACCTATGCATGTGCACACACATATTTTTTCTTGCAAAATTGAAATCATAATGTTTCAAAACCTATTTTTAAAAACTTTTTTCTTTCTTTTTTTAATTGCAGAAATAATGTATGATCTCTATGTGCTTGCCGTAAGAATTCTGTCTGTGAAGTGTGAAAGTTCCCGTCACCCTCACCTTGCTGCATCCCACTGCCCTGTGCAGAGGGTCAGCATGTACCCGCCGAACCCTTTTCTAGGCATCCCATTCGTACATATGTGACGTGTGGTGGTGCCAAACAAAACAAAAAAAAAACCCAAGCCCATTGCCTTCAAGTTGATTCCAGCTCACAGTGACCCCCACGTAACAGAGTAGAACTGCTCCGTAAGGTTTTCTTGGCTCTAGTCTTTATGGCAGCAGATCTCCAGGCCTTTCTTTTACGGCACTGCTGGGTGGGTTTGAACCACCACCCTGTAGGTTAGCAGTCAAACGCAAACGGTTTGCGCCACCCACGGACTTACAGAGGTGTACAAATGTGTGTATATCTAGTTTCTTCTTTTTTTAATAACTTGATTTTTTTTTTTTTTTACCCAGCCATACAATGTGGATAGCTTGTTTTGTCTAACCCCAGAACTACTTTGTCATCTTTGATGACTGTCTCGTATTTTGGCATAGGAATCCCCACAACGGACCCTCCAGTCCCCTTTGACTGAGCATACGGATCATCCTAGAGTTTCCGTGCTCTGTAGCAAATGTCCCATCAGTGAAATCTTCCTCCCGTACTCTGTTAGAGTGTAGTGGTGGCCTTGCTGGGTCAGCCCGCAGGCTTGCTCTTGAGATTTTTGCTGTGCTCTGCCAGGTTCCAGTCGCTGGAGAAGGACATCATGCTTGGTAAAGTAGAGGGTCAGTGGAAAAGAGGAAGACCTCAACGAGATGGATTGAGACAGTAGCTGCAGCAATGGGCTCAAACACAGCAACGATAGTGAGGAGGCTGCAGGACTGGGCAGTGTTTCGTTCTGTCGTACATGGGGTTGCTGAGTCAGAACTGACTCGACAACCTACCAACATCTGCCAGGCTTCCCCGTTAGAGGTTGCCCAGCCCAGTAATTATCAGTCTTTACCTCACTTTGGTTTTTCCTCCCAAAACTGCCTGGCATGTGGTTTTCTGTCAGGAGCAGTCAATCCTGGAATCTGCTCCCAAGAGGCCTTGGGACTCCATTTGCTAGAGAGCAAAGGCTTCCTGGAGGAGGCAGCTTTTGGGCCTGGTGGCCCCAGCCACTGTGGAACCCTGGTGCCCATGTGTTCTGAGGGGTGGCCTGGGAGCCGTCATTCCTGACACAGGCCACTTCCTCTGCCTGCGCACTTCAGGATGGAGCTTCTCTGTTCCTGAGGCAGCCGCTTTGTCCTTGAACGCTTCTGAGGGTCAGAAAGTCCTTTCTTGGACTGAGCTGAGATTGGCTTCTGTGACACCCTGTGCCTCGGAGGAGTCTCTTGTTCCCCGTCTGAGTGATATTACCTCTGTCTACCTGTGGACCTTGCCATGTCACTTTGCCATGTGTGGGTGTGACCATGTGCATGCCAGCTGCCTGCCTCCCACACAGCCCTTGCATTCCCACCCTCCTGGCTGCACCTGGTGCAGGGAGACCCCTCAGGGCCTCCTGGAGCCCTGGTCAGGGTGCCAGGCACCTGGATTTGGTTCCGCTCTGACCGGAACTCGCTGTGTGAACTGGAGTGGCTCACTTGCCTTCCCGGCCTTGTCTAAGACCACTTGCTGGCAACCATGGAGCTCTAGTCTTTGCTCTGCCTGTGCCCAGCCTAGCTCTTAGACAGCCCCTACCCCACCCTGGAGTAGAAATGACTGCCACCCTCCCACCATTGACTATGCATGGGTGCCCGCTCTGAGGTGGTCACTGCTCGGGGTCAGCCCCAGGGGCTTCCCGGGCAGTGAAGGTAGTGCGTCTCCTGCCCTGCCCAGCTAGCCTCCCTTGTGGCCGCTCACGTCTGTGGGGCGTTTAAGCATAGTGTCTTCTGGACACCCCTTTGAGGCCTGGGTTGGGGATGTGGGGCCTTGTCTGAGCTCCCCAGTTTGCCAGTCCAATCCCGAGTCCTTTCTGCCACCCCAGGCCACTCCCAAGCTGATGGCAGAGGGGCCTGACCAGGGCTCCGGGAGGCCCTGAGGAGTCTCCCTGTACCAGGTGCAGCTGGGAGGGTGGGAGTGGAAATGCTGTGTGGGAGGCAGCAGCCAGCATGCACATGGCCACACTCACACCCGTGGCAAGGTGACGTGGCTTTCCAGTGGATTCCTCCCTTCTCCTGCTGGAATTCTCTGGGCCATGTGGCAGCCCCCCTCCTGGATTCTCTCTTCGCCTAACTACCTTGTATGTGGCCTGAGTGGGTCACTGCTGCGCTTGGAGCCACAAGAGCAGAGGCACTCTGTGCATGCCTGTCCTGTCTGTCCTCACACTGTGTAGGTGTGCACCAGCGTGTGGTGTTACCGTTACTTCATGAGGACACTTGGGGGCACTGGGGAGGGGCGGGGGATGAGGTCCAGTGGCCCCTGTCCAACAGCTTTGTGGCCTCTTTGCAGATCATCAATCATGACACCCGGCGGTTCCGCTTTGCCCTGCCGTCACCCCAGCACATTCTGGGCCTGCCCGTCGGTGAGTCCTGCTGGACACAGCCACACTGAGCCCTCGCGGGCAGCCAGTGCTATGTCGGGGTGGGAGAGCAAGGAAGGCTTCAAGGAGGAGGTGCTGCCTGGGCCTTCGAGAATGGGCTTATGAGATGAGAGCAGGAAAAGCCCGCATCCCTGGCAGGGGTACCAGCACAGCAGAGGTGTGGAGGCAGGAAACCGGGCTGTGGGTGAACTTCCCCATGGGGATGGGGCAGTGGGAGCCGAGGCCAGGCCAGGCTTTGAATGCTGGGCAGGGCGCTGGGTGGGAGGAGCCAGGGGAGATGGGTTGACCAGACCCAGGGGGCGGCAGCAGGGATGACTGTTGGCCCAGAGTCACCCTGCCCGTCTGCTGCAGGCCAGCACATCTACCTCTCGGCGCGAATCGATGGCAACCTGGTCGTCCGGCCCTACACACCCGTTTCCAGCGATGATGACAAGGGCTTCGTGGACCTGGTCATCAAGGTGAGGGCTCCAACTGTGCAGGGGGGTGGCGGGGGCACGGCAACAGCGGAGGCCTCCCAGGGGTCCACGTCCCTCCTGCAGCCTGGCCTCCAAAGCACAGCCCTCCTGTTTGCCTGGTTTCCTTGTCTTCAGCAAATTGTAGTTCATCAGCAAATGCGAGACTGACGAGGGGAGGCATCTCGGCAGAGGGCAGAGGGCAGAGGGCTGGGGTTCAGGGTGGGGCTCTGCAAACAAGGACAGTTATCGATGGGAGAGGAAAGCATAGGCCGGCCAGTTTGTGCAGGGTGTCCAGCCTCCTCAGGGACAGTGCAGAGACCCTCCACGGTTGCGAGACCAGCAAGACCCTGCTTGCCCTTCTGGCCCAGCGCAGATGCCCCCTGATGCCGAGGGTGGTGGGGCAGGGTGGCAGGAGCTGCTGGCCTCCTGGCGGGAGCGTGCACTGGCTCCACCAGCTTGTGACGAGCCCCTCGTGGCATTGTCTGGGGAAGTGGGGCAAGGGGGCAATCTGGGGACCACTGTGGGTTGGGGGGGTGCGTGCATGCACGCTGTGGAGGAGAAAATGCAGCCCATAGAAGTGACAGACAGGGACACAGAGCAACCAGCAAGGATCTTAAAAAAACATCATGCTGAGGGGAAAAATAAGAAGCAGAATGACAGCTGTCCAGGCTACACATTCATGAAAATGAGAAATACAAACTTTACATCTGCAGTCCGCGTTCTCTGCTAACACGTCCAATGTGAGAACAGCCTAGGCCGGTGCAGGTAGGGCGTCAGAGTCCCTTGCCAGCCCAGACCCCAGTGTCCTCAGGACCAGCCGTGCTGTCCTTGTTTCACTTCATGGCACAGGCCCTTGGTGCCCCATCTTAGGTGGAGGGACTGGCCATTAGACTAGAGGTCAGAGGAGGCCCTGTTAAGGTTTGGGACTTCGCCCAAAAGCAAAGGGGAGGTGGCGAAGGTTAGAGCACATGCCCACTCTGAAGTCACTCCGGCTGGATGTGAAGAAGGTGCTGGATTCAAGGAGAGAATGAAAAGCTCACCAACGACCAGGCCCCTCCTGGCTTGAGGGTCTTGCTGACACCCTTGGCCCCTGGATAAAGTTCAAGTTCCTGGCACACACAGCTGGGACAGTGTGCTCTGTGACTGCTCCTGCACCCTCTTGTCCCCCACAGACAAGTCCCCTGTGCCGGATCCACAACATACCCTTCTTCCCCCGAGCCCCCAGGCCCCCTTAGGCCTCCTGGCCTTTGCACACACCGTCACCCAGCTGCCTTTCCCTCTTCTGCCCATCAGACCCCTCCTTGCCCTTCAGGGCCCAGCGCAAATGGCCTCTGGGAACCCTTCCCCCACCCTGGGCAGGGCAAGCTGCTCCCTCCTCTGTAAATAATGGGCGGTAGCACTTGTTCCCAAGGCAGTAATCCCAGAGGGCACAGGAATGAATTCCAGAACCTCCTGGGGACCGTGATATTTTAAGGACAGCACAAAGCGGAAAGAACCAAAAATCCACCAGAAGGGGCGTGGCTGATGGGAGGCGGTGGCCACGGGGACGGTTCTTGGTGGGGTGTTTACACATGGAGGCCTCCGGTCCATTGGCCTTGTATACCAGCTGATGCTTTGCTCTTTCCAAGGGGATGTTAGGTGGAGGGCAGACTCCTAGGGGGATGGGACACGGGAAGGGGAAGTTTCGATGGGTATATGGGGCCGAGGGAGAAGACCTCACACAGCCACTGAAGAACCCCAGAAGAGAGCTCTCCCCGGTGACCCTGGTTGACCCAGTCACCCCATGGGACAGTGAACTGAGGGTGTGTCTTGCAGGTTTACTTCAAAGACACCCATCCCAAGTTTCCTGCTGGAGGGAAGATGTCCCAGTACCTGGAAAACATGAAGATTGGAGACACCATTGAGTTCCGGGGCCCGAACGGGCTATTGGTCTACCAGGGCAAAGGTGATTTGGGTGGAATCCCCTGGGGCCCAAACAGGCGTGAATGCTGGGAGTCCTGGATTTGAGTCCTGACTGCTCCTGTCTGCATGGGTGACTCTTGCCAAGCAAGCCATCTCGTCCCTGGGGCCTCAGTCTCCCCAGCTGTGTAGGGCATAAGTAAGCCAGCATGAGGGTTGCACACTGGCTGTCCTTGGGGACCAGAGCTGGCCCACAGACCAGCTTTGGCTGACCCAGCCTCTGAAAACAAACAAGCAGAAAGATTGAGTTGGAAGGCTCAGTTCTACTGAGTCTCCGCTGCTCCCTGCTGCCATATACAGCGAGGGGCTCCTCACTTCAGTCTGCCATTGGAGTTTGGGACCCCAGGCTGCAGCCCCCTGACCCAGCCTGGTCTCCAAGGTGGAGTCCTGGGGTCCCTACCTTCCACCCTCTCCCTCCCGCATCCTAAGTGGCTGGGTTGCACTGGCTGTCCTGCCTCGGACCCTCACAGTGCAGCAGCTACTCCAGCCTGTCCGACCCCCAGGGACAGCCTGTTTGAGAGCTGAGCCTCACCCCTTCTCTCCCCAGGCAAGTTTGCTATCTACCCAGACAAGAAATCCGACCCTGTCATCAAGACGGTGAAGTCTGTCGGCATGATTGCAGGAGGAACAGGTATGTGGAACCCGCCAGGCACTGAGTCCCTGGATGTCGCGGGTCATGGGTCAGGGTCGGGGCAGGGAGTGAGGCAAAGATTATAAGCCACTATGAGCTGCCGAGTCAGGACCAGGCCCAATCATCCTGACATCTCTCCCCAGGCGCCTGGCCCTGGGCCTGTGTACTCAGCAGGTGCTCACTCAGCGCATGGGGGGGATGTTTTGCAGGCATCACCCCAATGCTGCAGGTGATCCGTGCCATCTTGAAGGACCCGGATGACCACACCGTATGCCACCTGCTCTTTGCCAATCAGGTCAGTGGGTAGACCCCATGGGGCTAACGGCTTCAGCCCAGAGGTGCCGAGGGCCTGGCACAGTACCTTTCCAAGTCTCCACGTGGCTGTACTGAGGCACTTGGGACACTGGGATGTGAGGGGTGTTCTGGCCCAGGCAGCCTCCGCAGCAGGGGTGGGCTGGAGTCTCAGTCTCCTCAGAGCCTGGAGTGTCTGACCAGAGTGGGGTGCTTGGGGGTGGGAGCACCTGGAGCACCCTCATGCTCCCTGAGGTTCCCCCCTGCCTGTGCCCCCGACAAGCAGAGTTTGCAACCCACCAGGGAAGTGGGAAGGATGCTGCCCGGGCTTGGGCTGCCCTGAGGTGAAAGGGCTGTTGTACAGATGAGCAGCTGAGAGCAGATGGCATCTGCACGGGTCTCTGAGCTGGCGGATATGTGGCAGGGCCTGGACCCTGGTCTCTGGCTCCTGCATGCACGACCTCTTCCCCATGCCTGCTGCCTGCCTGCCCAGGCCTGCTGTGTGGTCTTGGGCTCATCCCTTCCATCTCTGGGCCTGGCTTGTCATCTGTAGAAGGACCCGATGAAGTGAGGGCTTCGCCTGGGCCTTTCCAGGGTCAGTGTTTCGTGACTGTGAATATGTGGATTCATAAAGTAACACCCCATTTCAGGGAGGGCAGAATGAGACCGCAGTGGTGTGGGGCCATGCCCAGAGCCCCTGCACCTCTCAGATGTGGTTCAGTCAGCTGTCTCCAGGATTCATTCGCCTGCCTGAGCTCCGCTTTGTTCACACGTGAGGAAACTGAGCCCAGGGTTGGGGGCATTGCCTGAGATCCTTGGACATGGCCTCCCCTCAGATAAGGCTCCAGTAGGGGAGAGAGAAGGCTTATGGACGGGAGAGGCCCTCTTCCCTCCCCCACCCCCAAACAATGCAGGAAGCTGCCCAAAGCCAGCCGAGGTGGGCGTGACCAGCTCCAGGGGTGGGAAGAAAGCCAGAAATTCCAAGCTGACTAAGGGAGGCTGGCTGGGTGGGCAGCAGGCAGCCTTGGTGGTGTGCGCTCAGGTGTCATGGAGACATCAGGACTTCTCCCACCTGTGCAGGTCACAGTCGGACCTGTTGGCCTGTTAGCCAGGGTGGTGGGATTGCCCACCACCATCAGGGAGAGGCCGTGACCACCCATGTCTCACAGAAGAAACCAGGACCAGGGCCCAAGATGCCTCGTCTAGGGCTCCATCCCCATTGCCAGGCCAGCATCTGGTACATGTGCCTATGAGGGGCTGACTTACCTGACTGCCCCCCTCGGACCCGTGCCCGGCGATCAGCATGCTTGTGTGGATGGGGGTGGGGGCTGGTTGTGCGGTAGCTCCTTCTGGGTCAGGCGGCAGCGAGAGGGGACACAGGAGTGGGAAGGGCCCCAGACCCGCCGGCAGCCCCACTTCCCCTCCCACCAGGGTCTGGAAGGTGAGGCCTCAGTGTGGGCAGTCTGCTCCGGAAGGCTCCGGAATCCAGCTCCTGGAGCACTGCTGACTCTGGATTCCTTGAGGTAGAGTGTGGCAGCAGAGGGAGCTGGCAGGCTCCAGTCACTGCTCCTGGGTGACAGCCACTGTGAGGTGGGGCCTCGTCACGAGCTCATAGAAGCTCCTGCTTCCTTCGTGGTGTTGTGTTGCTGTTTGGTGAGCGTTGTCGGTGAGGAGTAGGGGTTGGGCATTGGGGTAGTGAGCAGCTGGCTTCCTGGGCCTGAGGTTTTCTGTTGGGAGGAGGCCCCAGCTCTCATCCATGGCCACCAGACGCCTTGTAGCTACGTCTCTCGTGTGTGTGGACTCAGGTGGCACATGCCCTTGAGTTACTTCTCTGATCCCCCCAGGCCTGGAGTGAGGATGGGAGAGGCAGCAGAGGGGGGAAGGGGCTCTCCTGGGAGTTCTCCAGAGGTGGGGTCAGCACTGTGGGGTTCCCAGTTTCCAGGACCCAGGCAGGGGCCAGGGAATTGACGGTGTTACTTATCCTGGGGGCTCAGCGGGCATTGCTCAGGGCCTGGCAGGCTCTCCTGAGAGGAGCCACGGGCAGCGTGGGATCCCCGTGGCCCCTTGGCCAGTGTGGACGCTTCCTCCCGCTGGCGAGAGCAGGGCTAGGAGGGGGCCTGGATACTGCCCCCGTCCATTACCAGCCTTTCTGCAGCCTAGCACAAGACAGTGGTCAGCACAGTGGTGACAGCCGCCGTCCCCTAGCAACCACTGTGTGCCAGGCCCTGCGGGCACCTCATGACCCAGCTGCACAGCAACCCTGCAGTGTAGCTACGTTTTATGAGAAGCTCAGGTCCAGAGAGGGAATGTGGCTGCCCAGGTCACACAGCCCGTGGCACAGGCCAGACAGGACCTTCCTCGGGAGGACTGAGGCCCTGCCTGTCCCAGGCCTTCTGGCCTTGCCCACCAGGACCTGTTTCCTCCAGACAGAATGGTGGGTGGTCTGTTTCTGTCTCCTGCTTCTCTTCTCCAGTGTTTCTCAGACATTGTGGCCTCAGGACCCTCTTTTTATACTATAAAAAAAGTATTGAGGACCCCAAAGAGCTTTTGTCTTTGTGGGTTATAACTATTGATATTTATCACATTAGAAATTAAAAGTGAGATACTTTGAAGGCATCTGTTCATTTAAAAATGACGCCAATAAACCTACTACATATAAATAATAAACAGCATAATTGTACGAAGAATAACCGCAGTTTGGAAAACACTGCTTCGGTTGGCAGTTCTGTAAACCTGTGTAGCGGCTGGCTTCTGTGCCTCTGTTCAGTCTGTGTGATGTCACAGGTCACGGCGTCTCCAGGCTGGTCCGTGGTATACTCACGAGTGAATGTGAGTGGAGATGCAAGTAACATCTTAGTAATGGTGTCGGAATGGTTCTGACCTCACGGACCCTCTGAAGGGTCTTAGGGACCCCGGGTGCCCAGGCCGCACTCTGAGAACTGCTGCTGTGCTTCCCGTCGGGTCGTCGAGTCCCCCTCCTTCATCGGCGTCCCCCACCCTTTGTTGGCATCCCCCCCTTCCTCGGCGTCCCCCTCCTTTATCAGCATCCCCCTCCTTTCTCGGCGTCCCCCCTCCTTCCTCGGCATCCCCCCTCCTTCCTCGGCGTCCCCCCCCTTCCTCGGCGTCCCCCCCCTTCCTCGGTGTCCCCCCCTTCCTCGGCGTCCCCCCCTTCCTCAGCGCCCCCCCTTCCTCGGCGCCCCCCCCTTCCTCGGCGCCCCCCCTCCTTCCTCGGCGCCCCCCCCTCCTTCCTCGGCATTCCCCCCTCCTTCCTCAGCATCCCCCTTCTTCCTCAATGCCTGGCTTTGAGCTGGGGCCACCCACACTTGGGGTCACAGTCCCTCCCCAAGGTCCACCCTTAAACCTCCTCAGTGCGTTCCTATATGTCCCAGTAAAAAGGCACTCCAGTTCCTCATCTTCCATATGGGGTGACAGTGGTGTCCTCCTCACAGGACAGTTGTGAGGATTCGAACGGCGAGGCATGCTTGGCCTTGGATAGGCGACTTAGTATTTCAGAGGTGTCAGTTCTTCCTGAAATGACCAGGACGACCACTGGGGAGGAGGCAGCACTGAGGACGGGCATTCTGGAGTCGGGGGAGGTGAAGGGGCTTTGCACATGACGTCTCCCTGAAGGAAACAAGACTCTTCAGAAGGGCGTTAAATCCATTGCTGTCAAGTTGATTCTGACTCATAGCGACCCTACAGAACAGAGCAGAACTGCCCCATAAGGTTTCCAAGGAGCTTCTGTTGGATCCAAACTGCTAACCTTTTGGTTACCAGTCAAGCTCTTAACCACTGCGCCACCAGGGCTCCAGAAGGTCGTTAGGGAAGCTTAAATAACAGTGAGACAGCCCATGTTCTTGGACACCAAACACACTGCCATCGAGTCACCGTCAACTCATGGCAACCCCATGTGTGCAGAGTAGAACTGTGTTCCATAGGGTATTCAGTGTCTGACTTTTCAGAAGTAGATCACCAGGCCTTTCTTCCCAGGTGCTTCTGGGTGGACTCAAACCTCCAGCCTTTTAGTTAGCAGTCAAACGTGTTAACTGTTTGCATCACCCAGGGACTCCTGTTCTTGGACAGGGAAACCCAATCTTCTAAGGGGGTCAGTTCTTTCTAAACTAATAATCAAATTCCCGGTGAGATTATTTTCCCCTTTAATAAGACAAAATGATGCAAAATGATCTAGAAGACCCAGTATACGTGTACGGCCAAGAAAGCTTTGAAAGAGTGATAAGAGAGAACTTACCACACTAGATGTTAAAATACGTGGAAAAGCGTCAGCAATGAAAACAGCACGGTTCTAGGGCCTCACATTAGAGCTGGGCTTACCGGACTGACCGTGTTCCTGGGAAACGCAGCAGAAAGTCTAGAATGCACTGGAATGGGCTAGAACATGTGGCCATTTACATATACACTTAAATTAATTACAATTAAATAAAATGTAAAATTCACTTCCTCAGTCTCACCAGCCACATTTAAAGTGCTCCATAGCCATATGTGGTACCATATGACACAGAGCAGACGTGGAACATTTCCATCATCACTGAAAGGTCTATTGAACAGCAGTGGCCTAGAAACAGACCCAGGTGTATACGAGACTCAGCGTACGATACAGGTGGCACTTCAGACCTCAGGAGAGAGGCTGGATAAGGGGTGTTGGTTAGTTGCTATACATTTGGAAAAAACTAAGGAGAGCTCTACTTTACTTTTAATAAAATAAAGTTTAGATAGGTTAGAGATTTACATGTAAAAAAAATGAAGCTGTACGCTGAAGTTTAGGGCTTATGATATACAGTCTAATACCCCTTTCTGTACTTTTGAACTGAAAGTGGCTGATAAAATAGTTTGCGATATTGTCCCTCCCAATTTTGGATCAAAGCCGAGAAGGTGGTAAACTTTGGAAGATAGGATACGTTCTCTTGTGAAATAATTCAGTCAGTTCCTCTTGATATCAGTAGGAAGATAGACATGAAGTGTTTATAGAAACAACGTATATCCCAAATGTATATTTGAATCTGTGAATGTGTATTTCTATCAGAAATGCCTTCATTAAAAAAAAATGAAGCTGTAAGAGAATAAGTGGGATTTTTATAATGAGTGTTAATGAATGAATGAGGACAGTTAGTCTAATTAAGACACAAAAGGAGAACCGGTAGAGAAAAAGACTGATAAATTCAACCAATTAAAAATTAAAATTTTTTTTTGGAAAAAACCAAAGCACTATAAATAAGATGGAAAGATAAGTAACTGGGAAAAATATATAATGCATATTATCAATAAAAATTAATATCCTTAATGTAAAGAGTTTTTCCAAATTAATAAAAGACATGAGTAGGTTAGTGAGCACGGAAGTTTTCAACATTTTAATAATTAAAAATGCAAATTAAAACGTAAGTGAGATATACTGCCCATCAATCTGATTGGCAAAGATGTAGGAAGCTGGACACAACCAGATGTGCTGCTGGGGGCAGAGTTAGTGTAACCTTTCTGAGGAATAACTTGGCCTCATGCATCGAATGCCTTAACAGTGCAGGTTTTTCTGACCCTGAAACCTCACTTCCTCAGATTTATCCCAAGGAATTGGTAGAGCAGTGAAGATGTCCAAAGAGGTGGTGTTTGTAAAGGAGGAAGTTTGGAACCATCTAAACATCCTTCCCCTGAGACCTGGTGACAGGCTGGTCGTTGGCCCAGAGGAGCTGGGCCACTGGTCACAAGGGTGTTGGAGCTTTGAGGCTGCTGACCCTTGATGGGGCTGGGGGTGATCTTACTGAAGAACAGCAGGTAGCAAGGTGACTCATGGCCTGATCTCATTTTATTAAAAAGAAAGTAAATAATATATAGTTAATAGGAAAAAATGCATAAAAGGTACGCACAAAAATCAGGGCAGTCATTATCTCTGAGGGTTTTGGGTGATTTTTCTTTTCTTCCATGTTTTCTGCATCTTTTACCTTGAGCTTGTCTGGTCACCCTGTCAGGCAGAGGGGCCCTCAGCATCCCCATGGGAACCAGGCAATGTAATCTACCCCCTGCCTTGGGCACACAGAGCCTGTGCCTCCTCCTGCTGTCTGTGTCACATAGGAAGGCTCTGACCTGGGCCTCCCGGGGTTACTGTGAGGATGAGGAGACAGCGTGGGCAGTTTTAGTCCCTCCTGTGGCCAGGGACGCAGCCACCACACAGCAGGTGCTCAGGAAATATCAATCGCTGTGGCTTTCAAGGCTCCCTGTTGTTTTCCTGCCCACAGCGACCCATTGGGATTGGGGCCACCTGGTTAGCCCTCTTGCTGAGCATACCAGGCACCTCTGGTCATGTGTGGGTGAGCCCTGCTCCCACACTGCAGAGGGGAGAGGACGCATCTCCTGCTCTGCTCCCTGGGGAGGGTCCACCCGCCTTTCACCCAGCCCTGGGAGCTCAGTAGCACTTGTTAGTGTGTGACCCTTTCTGGTTGACAGAGCTCTTTGGCCCCCAGTTTCCTAACAGTCCCATGAAATCAGACATGCCGCACATTGGCCTGAGTGACCTGCAGACACAGGAGCAGCAGCCTGGGGTCAGACATGGAAATGGGTGGCCGGGTCATGGAGGAGATGACACTAGGCTGAACTCTAGGACCCTGAGGGGTGGCCAGGTGAGGAAGGTGCCAGAAGACTGTAGGCCAAGCAGAGGAATCTGGCTGGGCAAGGCTTTGGGGATGGCAGGGGGCGGAGGTAGTTCACGGAGAGGTGTCTCTGTTTCCTAATTGTGGAAGTACAACCCGAGACACAAAAGCGTAAAACGACTTGCCCAAGGTCCCAGAAGAGCCTGGTGGCAGACCCTCATCCTATTAACCAAACCATTCATTATTTTAAGTTTTATAACCACCCTCTAGGAATAACCAGGAGTCCCTGGTGGCACAGATGGTTAAGCACTCGGCTACTAGCCAAAAGGTTGGCAGTTTGAACCCACCCAGAGGCGCCTCCGAAGACAGGCTTGGTGATCTGCTTCCAAAGGGTCACGGCCTTGAAAACCCTATGGAGCAGTTCTCTGCACACACGGGGTTGCCGTGAGTCAAAATTGACTCGATGGCACCCAGCAACAACAGGAGTAACCGCGGTCAACGTTGGGGTGTGCTTCCAGTCTTTTTCTCTACATTCTGTAGTTGAGCTCACCTGTGTTCAGTTTTTCTCTTTGCTTTTTCCAATCTGCATCATATTGTGCAGATTTCCCCATAACATTGAGAGTTTGCAAACTTAATTGGTAACAACTGCACTGTCGCTGGACATACCACCTCTTAGCCTCCATGTGGGACATGAAGGGGCTCTTTTCCCCCTTTCGGGGCCATTATAGACAATGCCGCAGTGAATGCCTTCTGCTGGAGCTTCATCAGCTCCTTAGGTGAGAGGAGAATGGCGTGTGCGTGTTTTCAGGACCCTGGGTGAGCTTCGCCAGACTGCTTTCCTGGCAGCTCTGCCCAGTGTGTGGCCCCATGGGATACGTCTCCGTTGAGCATCTCCAGGGCCGGCCCTGCCTCCCACACCCCTGACCCCTTGGCCTTGTCATTCTACAGACCGAGAAGGACATCCTGCTACGGTCCGAGCTGGAGGAACTGAGGAACGAACACTCCACTCGCTTCAAGCTCTGGTTCACAGTGGACCGAGCCCCAGAAGGTGAGCGAGGGGAACCCCAGGTGGGGAGGGGAGGGGTTGGGTGGGAGGCACTGGCATCAGCTCACCTGTGCTGAGCCCTTCCCGGTGTTGAGCCTTCTGCTTCCATGGTCTCGTTCGGGGCCCACCACACTGTCTCCTGCTGCTGGGTCTCTGCCACCATTTCTCAAGCTCTCTCCCTCTCTCTCTGTCTCCTGGTTCCAGGAGCTTCTCAACACAGGGATCCTGGTTCCAAAGGACATGCTGGCTCCTGGTTGTTCTTCCTTGATGGTGGTGGGATCTCTCTCCCACCTCTGGGATGGCTCATTTCAAACCCAGTGGAATGGCACAACTGACCAATCCCTTTGGTAGACACAATTCACCTGTCACATGGTCCCGCCCAACCACTTGGGTGGGAGTTACAAGACCACACAAAAGTGATCCATCACACCGCAGCTGGGCAGATGCGACTGACATCCTCATTCTGCCCATCCGGTGGGTTGAGCTCTTTGCTGAGGTCACGTGGTGAGTTTGTGGCAGGGCTTCGAACCAGTTCTTCCCGGGTCAGCCACGGCCAAGGAAGTGACATTGGAACAGACCCGAAAAGTTAGGTGAACCAGAACAGTAACTGGAATGGGAAAAATTATGGGTTGAAGCCCTGTTAGAAACTTAATCTGTCTCTTAAAAAACAAGGGCAGGCAGGAGAAAAATTGTAGAACCAAAAATCAAATTCACAAAAGAGACCAGACTTACTGGTCTGACAGAGACTGAAGGAACCTCCAAGACTATGGCCTTAAGACACCAGAAAAAAAGAAAACAAGGGCAGCATATGTGTTGCGTAGCAACCAAGTCTCTTGCCTGTAGGATTTTGCACACTGCCCTGCTCTAAGATGGTAGTGGCTGACCACAGAGTTTTGAATATGTGTCACTCTCTGCAGTCCTGCCAATAATCCCATCCCATACATCAGGCTCCTGAAAGGGTTCACTACGTCTCTTCTGGGTCTCCCATTCCAGGGCTTCAACCTGTAATTTTTCCTGTTCTACTTACCGTTCTAGATCACTTGAATTGTAAAAAATTGGGTCTGTTCCAGTTTTGCTTCATTGGCCGTGGCTGAACCGATTTGAACCAGTTCAAAGCCCTGGTTTGTGGAGAAGCCAAGACCACGCATGGGGCAGCAAACTTAAAACGAGGGTGTCCTCTGAGAGTTAAACCATCCTTCATTCTCCTCTGCTTTAGGTAGAGACGTGGGTACAAGGAATATCTTAATTTCTTCTTTGCTGTAAGTCAAGCAGCAGTTCAGGCTTCCTGCGGGGTGACGCAAGTGATGTTTGGCTTTGGGTCAGGAGACTCCTGTAGGGAGTGGTGGGGAATGTGGCGGATTGGGGATCGTCTGCCCTGGTGCGAGGGGGCAGCCCCTCTCAGCTGCAGGCATTTCTGTTGTGCAGGATTTTTCAAGAAAAGCTGGGAGCCTGGATTTTCATGGGAAAATTTTAAATGTTGGAAACTGGAAATTTCGAAGCACCCTGTGGCCCCATTGGCACCAGCCTGTGATCTGTTGGTCACACCCTGCCACGCCTGCCCTCACCCCACCAGCAGTTCCCCCAGAACCCATTTGCAGTGGGGTACACACCATTGCTCCCCTGGGGGCTCTGTCCACACCACATTCTGCTGCCCCAGGAAAATGAGTTTGTGGGCTCTAGGGGCTGACTCCTATCTTGGGAGCTGGGTCATCTGGGCCCGTCCCTGAGAGAGGAGCTGCTCTCTGCACTGACCAGATCAGGGTCTGGGCCTCCGTGGACTGGACAGCTGTGTCCCCTGGCCTCTGGCCAGACTGGCCGTGCTGGGCCAGCCATCCGACCTCACAGGCCCCCTGCTCTGATCCCCTGCTCTGTGTGCTTATGAAGCCAACCCGGCCACGGGGAGCAGACGTTCTGGTCAAGGCAGCGAGCAGACAGGAAGCAGGTTAGTTAGTAAATCAGAGAGCATGGGAGCAGGTGGTTAGAGCTGCGTATGGGATACAGAGCTGGGGTTGCGGCAGGAGGGGGCCCCGGCTCATGGTCGGAGCTGCTGCTTTTCTTCTAGTAAAGAAAGGAACCCTTATCTTGTAGCCACGTCTGGATCAGAAAGGGAAATGAGATACGGTTAAGTCCGCTCTGATTGCACTTTTTAGGAGTGTGGTTGGGTGTGACCTTGAACCATGATGAGAATGTCCTGTCGGGGGCCTGAGGGCCTCTTCCCTTCTAGGTTGCCAGTGCAAGGCCCTGGCCAAGCAGGAGGGGGACCGACACTGACCCCTGGTGGTGGCACGGCCGCCGAAGTGCCGTCTTCTGCAGACAGTTTTCCTGGTAGTTACAGGCCAGTGAGAGGTTGACTAGTCTGCTGGCATTTTGTGCTTCCGTTCATTGCTTCCGTGGCCTACCAGTCAAGAGCAGTCAAGGCATTGCTATAGCTTTAGGGACAAGCGGAAATTCTAGGCCCGAGAAAGGAAATGGTAGCAGGCCAGCAAAGGAATGGGGGTGGAGGTGGGGGTGGGGAGGAACACGTGGCAAAGGCAGCCAACCCACATCTCCCCACAAAGCTACTTTAGTACGTGTGTAAAAACAAATACAATCTCTAACAGATATTCCTCGTAAAATTGAGGTGTCTCGTGTGCCTGCCCATTTCACTCATTAGCAAATGCGATCTAGTCCCGTACAAATTTTTACAAAGTACATTCAGTTCTGTTAATCAACCTGAAAAGGCCTGTGCCCTGCCTTGTTCCTTCCAGAAGGGATCTCTGGCCTGGCGGCTTACTGAGACTTATCCGGTGAGTCAGAGTAGTGTAATTGGAAAGTGAGAGTGGAAGAAAAACAAGGGCAGGGCCGTAAAGTGGAACCAGGAATGCTTTTTGTACAAAAACATGGACTGTGATGCACACTTGCCAGGGAGGGGCCGTGCATATTTCTTTGAGCTTCCCAATAGCCAAGGTGAGAAGGGAGATACGGCATTACTTAGCTCACAGTGTCTGTGAAATAGTTTGCTCAGCACAGCAAACTCATCCTGGTCCTGAGGTCACCTGCAAGTGTCTCAGCCTGCCCCATCCCTGGAGCCTGTCACACCCTGATGGACAAGGTGCCATAAAGTGAGTACTGCCCATCTAGGCAAGGGCTTTGGTGTCAGCCAACTCCCTCCGCACCGTGAGCTTCTGTAGCATCAGGGGCTATTAGGGTTGGAAAGAGCAGACAAGCCAGAGAGTCTTGGTGCTCAGAGTGGGAGGGACTCGAGGGGGCAGGAACCCAGAGGGCTTGGGTATCTTTCACAGGAACCCTCAGGCAGGCAGTCAGTAACCCACGGCCTCCGTTTTTGCTCCTCCCACCTCTTCCAGCTACTCCCTGCACTCCTGTGATGCCCTGCTCCTGCCTCTGGACCCCTGCCTTCTGCCTCTCTCTGACCTCCCTTGTTGTACCGCTAGGGCCAAGCGAGAGGATCTGGCGGGTCAGTCATCCTGACCGCTGGAGAGAGCTCAAGGGCCGACAGGGTCAGGCCCACAGTGTGGTCAGGAGGAGGCAGTGGTGTGGCTCCTCAGAGGGGAGGGAGTGTGTGTATGGCGGGCGGTGGGTGTTTGGCATGTCTGTCATCCATCCGGGCTGAGCCATCCATCCGGGCTGAGCTGCTTGGTGCAAGGTGACCTGAGAAGCACGTGGCCGTGTGGCCTGGCATGTGTCCTTTAGTCCCTGGGTATTGCTTCTCCCAGCTGAACACTGAAGAGCCACAAAGGACGATTTCCCCTGGCAAGCCTTCTCAGAAATTACTTGAATCCTCTGGGCTGAGATGAAAGTCGCCCCGCTCCCCACCCCGTGGCCTGAGTCTTTAGGTGTGATGACTTGTAAGCTGAGTGCCCAGGCTGGGCACTGGTGAGGCCCCTGGGACTGAGTTCACATCCCAGCCCTGTCATGTGACTCTGGACAACTCATTTCTGGCCCTCTCCAGGCCTCTGTTTCCTCTTCTGAAATGGGGTCAATAGCCCCTGCTCTGCCCTCCCACAGGCTGGTTCTGAGGCCTCCTGAGAGGCCAAATGGAAGCAGAAGGCTTTGCAAACTGTAAAGTGTGCTGAGGAGAACCATGAAGGGCTTGCGTTCTGGTTTTGGGCCACAGAGCCTGAAGCCGCAGGCTTGATGGGTGTGTGGGCTGGGGACAGGGGGTGGTGGACAGGTGGGCACACGGCCACATGGGCTCCCCTGGTCTCTCGCCCACAGCCTGGGACTACAGCCAGGGCTTCGTGAACGAGGAGATGATCCGCGACCACCTTCCGCCGCCGGAGGAGGAGCCGCTGGTGCTGATGTGTGGCCCCCCGCCCATGATCCAGTACGCCTGCCTACCCAACCTGGACCGCGTGGGCCACCCCAAGGAGCGCTGCTTCGCCTTCTGATTGGGGGGGGGGGTGTGCCCACCGCCTGCCCACGCACTCACCACGCGCCTGTCCTCACCCACCCCTCCACGCCATTGTTTTTTAACGTCCCCCCCACCCAGGTCTGTCCACATCTACACTGGGACCTGGGTTCAGTCTGGCCTGCCCATGCTCTGGGTGGGCCACCTGCTGGGCTGGCCCCCAGGATGCCCCATTGGGAGCAGGGCCCTGGTTTGGGCGGGTGCCTCTCCGGCCCTTACACACACTCACACACATGGGCACACACGCACACATACACACTACAGGGCCGAGGCTGCCAGCACCAGGCTCCTCCCCATCCAGCAGTGGACCAGAGTCTGGAAAGAAAGGTAGATGGACGGGCAGCCCAGGACTGCAGGGGTCAGAGGCCACCCCAGCCGCATCCTGGTGACCCTTGTCTGCCACCCCTTACTGCCAGCCTCAGGGCCCCGGGGAGCCGGGCCTGTGCCGGACCGCGGCTAGGCCGGGGACCCGACGCTGCATGAGAGAAGTGACTCCAGAAAGCCCTGGTGGGGGGTGGGGGCCGCAGGGGCTGAGAGGGGGCCTCTGCCTCCCAGCCAGTGCCCAAGTAGGCCCTGACCAGCTGGGAGCTTGGCTATCCTCGGAGCTGCAGAGGGTGCTGGCTGAGGGCCCCCCGGGCTGGCACGATCCCCAGCACACCTACACTTGGCTGCCTTGGGGGTTCTGAGCTCTCAGCTCGATTGCTTTAGGCGCCTGGCTTCCCAGCCAGGGCCGCCAGCCTGATGGTGGGGCTAACACGTTTATTTATTCCTCTGTCCCAAACCCTCCCCCTCCTCCTGCCCTCGCCCCCGCTTAGGGGAGACTTTGAGCAGTGCCTCTTGTCCGAGAGAAGTACAAATACTCGGTGGCCGCCACGTTGCCTTCAGACAACAGCTGTGTTAGCCTCTTGCATATCGGCTTTTTCAGAATCATTTATGAGCAGAAAAAAATCGAAGTAAAATTTAGCTAATGTTAACCTGCAGCTGTGTGTGGTCTGCATTGGGGTGGGAGGGGTGTGGAAGGGGCTGCGCAGGGCTCAGCATCCAAAAAACAAACCCGCCATCCAGAGGCAACGCTCTACTGTTCCACTGAAAACGCGGTCTACTGTGTGGCTGCCGATCTTCCCGCAGCGCTGACCAGAAGCCCGGGTGGATCACGATGGATTATTTAGCAAATCCCGTCGTTGGTCATTTAGGCTGTTTCCAGTTGCGGGTTTTATAAAGAGTGTGGAGACAGCCCCTCCATCTTTACCCTCCTCTCAGATGATTCTTACAGGATGGGTTCCTGGAACATGAGGGTTGGGGCTAGGGTATGGGCCTGGGAGTTGGGCTTTCACACCCTCCCTTCTTGCCGTGTGTCTTAGTTATCTAACGCTGCTATAACCAAAATACTGCAAGTGGGTGGCTTTAACAAAGAAATTTATTCTTTCACAGTCTAGAAGGCTGAAGTCAGAATTCAGGGTGCCACCTCCAGGGGAAGTCTTTCTCTTTCTATTGGCCCTGGGCTCCTTGTCATCAATCTTCCCCTGGTCAAGGAGCTTCTCAGCGCAGGGACCCCGGGTCCAAAGGACACGTTATGCTCCCAGTGCTTCTTTCTTGGTAGTATGAGGTCCCCATGTCCCTCTGCTCACTTCTGTTTGATATCTCAAAAGAGATTGACTCAAAACACAACCTAATCTTGTAGATTGAGTCCTGCCTCATTAACATAACTGCCACTAATCTCACCTTGTTAACATCATAGAGGCAGGATTTACAACACATAGGAAAATCACACCAGATGACAAAGTCACACAACACTGGGAATCATGGCCAGCCACACTGACACACATTCTTGGGTGACACAATTCAATCCATAACACCCTGCCTTATTCAGATCAACTCAGCTGTGTTAAAAGAAGACCCCAGACCCATCTTTCGACAGCTCCCTGTGCCCCCTGTGTTTTTTGTCTTGGCTTTCTCTGGGCAGCCCTGGGAGGAAGGACAAGCCATTAGCCCCGTTTTCCACTGGACAGACTGAGGCTCCGGGCAGTGAACGGCTTTCCAGTCTTGGGTGGGCCTGAGGTAGGCAAGGAGCCCTGGTGGTACAGTGGTTAAGCGTTCAGCTGCTAACCAAAAGGTTAGCAGTTGGAATCCCAGCGCTTCTTGGAAACCCTGTGGGGCAGTTCGACTCTGTCCTATAGGGTCGCTATGAGTCGGAATCAACTTGACGGCAACAGGTACAGGAGGTAGGCGGGTGTCACTGCCCTGTGGAAGGCTCCAAGGGGGGAAGCAAGTTGACTTGTTCCCTCGTTCATTCTCGTATGTACTGTTCCAAGAGCTGGGGACTTGGCTGGGGACTCTCCAGACACAGCCTCCTGGCTCTGTGGCACTGGCGTTCTAGTGGGAAAGACGCTACATCAGTAACATGATGTCATTCATATGGTGGTAAATGCTAAGGTGGAAATGACAGACGAGTGATGAGACAGTGCAGGAGTGAGGGCTGCTCTTAAAATTGGGCAGCAGGAAAGCCCTCTCTGCAGAGATCACAGAGGGAAGGCACTGGCCCCGCTGGGGTAAAACAGTGGGAATGGCCACTGCAAAGGCCCTGAGGTTGGAACAAGCTTGTAGAACAAACTGTTCCAGAAACATCAAAGAAGGCTGGTGGTTGGGGGAGACCGTGGCGATGAGGCTGGAGAGGGAGACTGGCACTTCAGCAAGTGCAAAGGCCCTGGGGCAGGGACTCACGGGCTGGCCCAAGGAACATGGTGAAGGCCAGTGTGGCTGGAGAGGATGGAGGAGGTTCACAGGAAGGAAAGCCTGAGACCAAGCCTCAGGGGTGGGGAGCCCCTCATTGCTCTCACCCTCCACACATCTCAGCCTCCACTACATAAGCGGGCAAGGCTGGGGATCCTTGGTGGAGAAAGGACTCAGTTTGGGAGCCCCAGACCCCGAGGGGCCCTTCCCCACACCTACTGTGTGCTGGGGACTGTGCTGAGCCCTTGGCACACGTTAGGCCTGTCCCTCATTCCTGTCCCCATCTGAGGAGAAAGCAGAGGCCTGAGGGTCAGGATTTGAATGCAGACCTACCTGAGCCCACATGCAGCTGTCTCTTGGAGCTGGGAAGACAGAGATGGATCGGACCTGGTCCCAACTCTCTCTCCTGGCCTCAGTTTTTCCACCCGTGAAGCGAGGGGATGAACTAGCTCAGTGCTTCGCCACCTTTTCAGACCGCCATCCTTTTAAAACAATTACTCACAGCATTCCCTTTACTCTGCTGAAGCAAGTTCACAGGTAATATCACCTGCCTAGGTACTGAATGTTTTCACAGGCCAGTGAGAGGGCATTTTGCAACGTAAAGCCCCAACTGTAACAGAAAACAGCAAGAGAGGAATTTGTAATAAAGTGATACATTTTTCAACATGTAAATACAGGGCCCAAATCCCCCCAGGGGTGGGGAGGCCAGGGACACGGATCAGGGACATGGTTTTCCAAGATGGTAAATTTCCTCACAAAGCTGGACCGAATTCCCTCGGCTTAAAGTGCAGCTGCATTCCTGGAAATTCAATGTATGTGCACACCAGGCAGGAAGGAATGGAGTGAGACCCAGGTCAGACAGCCACAAACAGGCCTCTCTCCTCCGGGAATGTGCAGGTCGCTGGAAGGGTTGGCTAGGCCCTACCTCCATATGCCTGTGACTCCTAACTGTGGGACAACGAAATCCACCCCCACAAATCTCCAAACCACAGCCTGTGGAGGGAGAGGACAGCCCTGTAACAAGCCCAGAGCTAGACAACCTCAAGAAGCTTATGACCCTATTGTGCTAGCATTAAAGACTTACGTGACTTTTTAAATGTTTAACTTTGTGTGTGTGTGTTTGGTGTTAATTTTTCCCGTCCTCTGTCCCCTTCCTGGTTTCTCTGAATCTGCTCCCCCCAGTCCAGCTGGCCCCAGGTCTGAGGCAGGACCTGAGGGTTCTTCTCAAGAGGTGCAAACCCTCAGCACCACCCTCCTGCAAAGACCTTCTGCACATTCCTCTTAGCAGCCCTGGATGAGAGGTCCGCGTTTACAGGTGAAGCAACGAGGTCCAGAGCCAGCTTGCACAGGGTGGGACCTGGATTCGCTGCTTCTGTCTGAGACCCAGTCCCAGACGCTTCTAGCTTTACCAGCTCTTGCCCCATTCCTCCACCAAGCTTCTGATGCCAGATTTTTAACTGTGTGATGTTCTGTGAAGACCACATAACTCTACTGCATCGTTGGACTTACTAATAAACAGCATTTTTAATTATCAATTCAACAAATCTTTACTGAGTGCCTTCCTCCTGGTAGGCTCTGTGCTGGGCGCTGGGGCTGTATCAGTGAAAAAGCCATTCCATGTATGGATCCCATTAATGAATTAACCCATTTAACCCTCCCAACACCTATCAGGCAGTTACCGTTATTCCCTCATTTTACAGATCAGGCAGAGGCACAAGCGGTGAAGCGACCTGGTTGTGTAAACCACGATGCTAAGTGTGGGCTGTGGGAAGTGAGCCAGGCAGACTTTCAGCTCTCACCCTCTGGAGCACTAGGGTATAAAGCCACAAAGTGAGCACACACTTCTTCACGGATTGAGTGCCTACTGTGTACAGCACATACACAGTAGGTGCGCTGTACGTACGCATTATCTTGAATTGTCAATTACAAAACGGGTGGTTGCTATTTTACTTGGTTGACAGTTGGAGGAACAGTTTCAGCGAGCTGGTTTAAGGTCTCATAACTTTCAGGATGAACCATATGACAATCAAAAGAGTTTCGGGTTACATGGGTCACAAATACCCACTACAGTATTGGCCACAATTGTATACATCATATACCATAATAACAGACTCTCATGGTTAGCGAACGATGAAAAACAAGTTCAAGGGTAGTCTTCGAACTCCAAGAAACACCAAGTTTAGACACCGCGACAAGAACAGTGAGTGTATCCCAAAAATGGATTTTACTGTTCGGAAAAGAAAGACAACGTGTGCCTGCCGGTGTTTTTTCAATCTGTCTAATTTTTATATAGAACGGGGGTCGGGCAGATCGCAACTCCCAGGCATCCCGCAAAGTAGGCGGGTCACCTTAGGGGCAACCTTTACCCGCTCAAAAATTCGTCTCACATTAGCAGTGAGGATCCGGGCGTCACCCCGGATCGTTATTTTCCTTACTCATAAGTTTAAGGCATAGAGAAAAATAACTGCTTACTTCCTAGGTAACCAGTCGAATTCCTATTAACCCTACGGTGAATGCAAAAATTGCTCGTTGACCTGAGATCCCTGTTCTTTTGACGTTTGCCTTATTCACTATTAAATTTTTATGTCGCTTTTTATTTTCTTTCTTTGTCCGGGGAAACTAGAGTACTGTGATACCCCAATCCGCCATATGCAAATAAGCAGCCAGCACCGGGAGGGCTCACGGGAACGGCCCCACCCCTTCCGTCCCCCGTGCCTGGTTTCAGCTGTCGCGAGAGTTCGCGGGCAGAACGCCGGAAGCTCCTAGTCGTTCCGTCGCGAGTGAAGGGGCGGGCTTGAGGGCTGAGGGAGTAGGAGCTGCTTCTCGGCTCTCTCGGCGGTGCAAGATGGCGGACATATCCCTGGACGAACTCATCCGGAAGCGCGGGGTGGCGGCAAAGGGGCGGTGAGCGGCCTTTTCTCTTTTCGGGGTTAGGGTCCGCAGGGTAGCGGGGCTCGGCGCTGAGGAGGGAACGGCCCGGGCGCAACGCTGAGGGCTGCCTCTGCCCGCCCCCTGCCGCTGCCCCGCTCCTCATTGGCTCGGCCGCCGCGGGCCCGGCCGCCCACTAGCTGTGGGAGCCGTCGTTTGGGCCGGGCCGGGGAGGTCTTCTGGCTGTTGTCGCCTGGGGGAGCGGGGTGCCGGCGTTTGTGGGGACCGCCAGAGGGGGCGGCCTGAGTCCGGGGTGCTTTGCGAGTGGCGGGGATGTAGCTGCAGGGAAGGGGCCGCCCCGGGACCCCAGCCCCGCGGTCCCGGGCCCTTGCCCTGAGGAGCCTGGCGTTTGGGCGCCGCGCCTCCGCTGCCTCAGTCTCCTCGCTATTAGTCCATCTCGGAGTTAAGACCACTGAAGTTTAGCGAGGAGTTGACCTGCTCAGACTGCTCCTTAGGTCCTGCGAAGCCCGAGACTCGGACCCGGGGCCCGCGCGTCCGCCTACCCAGGCCCCCCTGTCAGCATGCACCCCCCTGCCCACCGTTTGGCGTTTTCTGAACACCTTCGTGGACGCACGTCTCGTTTGCTCTTGTCTTGCGGCTTCGGATTACCGTTCTCCCGTTTTACGGACGGGAGCGGGGGTCGGGGGGCCTCGGGCCTGGGTGGAGGGACAGGTGGGACGGACCTGGATGGCGGGACTCGGGGACCGCGGCTCGGGAGCTGAGTGAGGAACGCCGAGGTGGTTTGCAATGGTGCACCCCAAACTTCAGACTCTTGCAATTCTTAGTTATTTCTGGTCGAATTGAGCAGAGTTCACCTATGTGGAGAAGTGGGAACTTGCCGATAGTTTCCCAACATACTAAATTTTAAGTTGAAATGTCTTTGTAAACAGCTCTGCTGTAAGGATGCCAAACCCAAACAAACCCGTTGTTGTCGAGTCGATTCCGACTCAGAGCAACCCTAGAGGACAGAATACAACTGCCCCGTAGGGTTTCCAAGGCTGTAATCTGTACGGAAGCAAACCACCACATCGTTCTCCTGGAGAGCGGCTGGTGGGTTCGAACCACCGACTTTTGGGTTAGCAGCCGAGTGGTTTAACCACTGCACCACCAGGGCTGTTTGTAAAGATGTTAGATATAATTTTCTCAGACGTTCACTCACTTCGCAGATGTTTATTAATATCTCCAGTGTGTCTGGCTAGAAAATATATTCTTTCTCTTACTATCTGAAATGTATGTTTACACACACACCCACAACACCTTCTGCCACCACCTGGCCTCTGGTTCTTAACAGGTGCCGTACCTCAACTATTATCAGTGAGGATTTTCTCCTAGGTCTTCTCTCTGTAACTGATGTGGAATTGGTGCTGTGTCCTCTGGCCACTTCTGAAACTGTCCAGGTCTTATAGGCTAGTTCAGCAGTTGCTGAATGACCCAGCTTTCCAGGACATGTTCTGTTTGGTGTAAGTGTGTGCAAAGTCTTGTTTGGATAGTGGGTAGGACTTGCAGGGAAGGAGGAGAAGCATGGGGAGAGCAGAGGCTGTGGAGCCTTGCAGGCCAGGTCCCAAGGCAGGCCCACAGTTAGGTTTGGTGCCTTCCTGGCCAGGTGACTTCTGACCTGGGTAGTTTCTTCATTCATAATGATGGTTCGTAGTAGGTCGTTGAGAGGATTACATGTAAGACTGTGTTTTTTTAAGTTTGTATTCTGTAGTGTCCACCTGTGTACTAAGTGTTCGGCAAATGATGGTAGTTATGAGCTATGGACCTTTCCCTAAAGGAGTAGAAGCACTTCCTCCCTCCGCCAGGGGTGTAATAGATAGGCTTTGGGCCCTAGAGCCAGACTGCCAAGGTTTAGTTCCCTGCTTCTCCTCACCTTCCATGTGATCTTATGCAAGCTTCTTATCCTTTCTGTGTCTCTCCTTTATAATATGTGGGTGATACCTACTTCATTAGATTATTGTTAGGATTAAGCGAATGTATCTAAAGCGTTTAGGAAAGTGCCTGAGAGATGCTAAGTGCTCAGTAGATGTTAGCTTTCATCATTATCATCATCACTGAAGGCTTTTAAGTGAAGAAGTAATGTGATCCATTTTTAGTGTGAGGATATTGTTTTGCTTCTTTGTGAAGATTGGATGGGGGAGGGGAGAGTGCAAGCAGAAAGCTAGAGTAGAAGAAACTGGACTGCATGCTGTTAGGTTTAAATCTGCTGGGAATTCTATTTTACATTTCACTTGCATGGCCAACAAAGAAAAACTGTCTGAGGATCCCTGTTGAGAACTGTGAAGGGTCTGGAATTTTACCCTATTAGTAAGCTAGCCAGTTAGTCTGCTGCAGTTTCATGGATGCTGATAGAAGACAGTGTCATAGATTGAATTGTGTCCCCCAAAAATACATGTCAACTTGGTTAGGCCATGATTTCCAGTATTGTGTGGTTGTCCTCCATTTTGTGATTGATGTAATTTTCTTTTGTGTTGGAAACTAATCTCTGCCTGTGGTTAATGAGGCAAGATTGGGTTATGTTAAAGAGGATTAGGATGGGATGTCACACCCTTACTCAAGTCACATCACTGATCCAATGTAAAGGGAGCTTACCTGGGGTGTGGCCTGTATCACCTTTTATTTTACAAGAGATAAAAAGAAAGAGAAGTGAGCAGAGAGTGGGGGACCTCATACCATGAGAAAGTAGTGCCAGAAGAAGAGCACATCCTTTGGACCAGGGTTCCTGCGCTGAGAAGCTCCTAGTCCACTGGAAGATTGATGATAAGGACCTTCCTCCAGAGCTGACACAGAGAGAAAGCCTTCCCCTGGGGCTGATGCCCTGAATTTGGACTTCTGGCCTACTAGATTGTGAGAGAATAAACTTCTGTTTGTTGAAGCCCTCCACTTGTGGTATTTCTGTTGTAGCAGCACTAGACGATTAAGACAGATGGGATTTCTGGGTTAGAGACGGAACAGTTTATTACTCACAATAATAGCAGTACCTAGAGGATCAGCATTCTTAATGCTGGCTCCCCAAACTCCAGTTCCCACAGGGCAACATGACAACTGCATACTCAGTGGGTTATGTTACAGGACAGGAACCTGAGCTTAAGGAACCCAAATCTTTTATAATGGGCAGTAAGCATGCCCACTCTTTGCTGCAGAGGGAGATGCTGTCTTGTTTTCCAAGGCTGTTCCTGTACAAAAACAAAAAAACCAGACTCATTGCTGACAAGTCAGTTCTGACTCAGTGACCCTATAGGACAGAGTAGAACTGAACCATAGGGTTTCCAAGGCTGTAAATCTTTACAGAAGCAGGCTGCCATATCTTTCTCCCATGGAGCAGCTGATGGGTTTGAACCGTTGACCTTTCGGTTAGCAGCTGAGCACCTAACCACCGCAACACCAGTAGTCTGAACAAAGGGCAGTAAACGCCTTGCTTGTAAGAGACCCATGCATAATTGTTTCCCAACAGTCCCATTAACAGAGATCATTTTAATCCAGCTGTACAAGTTTCATTGCCTACAGTAAAAATATTCTATTTAACATTCTTTCTGGAAGAAATTTCCATACCAAGAACTTTGGTTTTAACATTACATGGATGAAGAACTTTGTGTTTAATAACTTAGGAAGAACCTGTGACTATCCCAGAAAGCTTCTTTCCTCTTTTTAGTGTCAATAACAAAATACAGATCCTGTAGAAATATAAATAACCTTTTTTCACCACCTGTCTGGTCACTTTGTTTCTTGTGATCCTGAGGTGGAATATGCTTGTTCCCCAGAGTAGCCATTGTTTTGTGTTCATCACACCTTGTAAGTCAAGAAAAGGATGATGATGGTAGTGGTGGTGATGATGGTGGTGTTTACTTGGACCCCCAATTAATCATCAAAATATTCTTGATTAATGTGAAATTAGAGAAAAGGAGGGAGGGGTTTTTAGTGATATTTCCTGTAGGCCGTGGTGAGACCTGATCACGCCATCCTTCCCTGCGCATGCACAGCACATCTTTCTAGTGGCTTCAGTTGCTTGTGGCCCATGGGTGGGTCTCTGCTGGACAGCACTGGGTACCCACTGTAGTGTAGGCTGGCCTGCCTTGTTTTTTTCTTTTAGATGTGAGAGTATCACTGCTGAAGTTAGTCAAGGCCACCTGTCTCATTAATTGTTGATTGGTTTACCTCTTAGAGGACAGCTGTCTGTTCCCTGCCCCCACATAGTTAGATAAAGGTGGCAGTCTTAGTGGGAATGTTGGATTTCTACAGGCCTTGGGTGTGCTGGAGTCAGCAGCTTTGGGCCAGATGCTCTATCTGGGGGTCTTGAAGCCCTGGGGGAGGTGTGAGTGAACTTTTCAGTTCAAGCTAGGGCTCTGGTCTTGGTACTCACTGCTTGTTTCCTTGTTGAAATGAGATAAAGGATATGTAGACCTAAACACAAAGAGGAGGAAAATGAGTTGAGTTACATAACTTGGAGGGGAAGAATTATGTTTTAAAGTGAAATGTCTGCACAAGCTCCTTTTAGAGGGCAAGGGAATAGTGTATTGTTTTTCTTTGTGTCTCCAGGACCTAAAGTATTCAGAGTAAAACCAGTTGCCATCGAGTTGATCCTGACTCATGGTGACCCTGTGTGTGTCTTAGTAGAACTATACTCCATGGGATTTTCAGTGGCTGATTTTTCAGAAGTAGATTGCCTGGCGTTTCTTCTGAGGCATCACCGGGTGGACTCCAACCTTTTGGTTAGCAGCCAAATGTGTTAACTGTCTGTACCACCAAGGGTATGCCTAATTCAGAGTAGATCTGATAGTTTGATTTAAACTGTTTTCTTCCTATAAAGGTAAATCCAACACTCACATATTCGTTCTAACCCCATCATAGATTCTAGGAACCCTCCATGGATAAAAATCCTCTTTAGAATAATGCAAGGCCCCTTCCATGGGTCCAAATCCTTTGGACTGGACATCTGTCCAGAGCTGGCTGGCTGCCCTCCACAGACAGAACCAAGAGGGTGAGGCAGTCCTTGCCCCAGGCAGACCCTCCCTGGGTGTTATGTGTGTGCCAGACTCCAGTCGGGGATATGAGGGAGAGAGCTTAGGGTCAAGTGAGACGTTTGCCTTCTTGCCGGCCTCCAGCATTGAGGTTCACAGGGCAGGCAGCACTTGTTCTTACCTCCCAGGACTCCAGGGCCTGGAAGCAGTTGCTGAGTTGCACTGTTTAGGATGTGTTGGAGGCGAGACAGTTAAGAGATTTGCTCAAAACTTCTTCCACCTCTCCCTCCCCGGCAAAAAAGAAAATTTTTGGTAAGGCCAAAAGTGCAGAACGTGTGTCAGGAACATGAAATAGTTCCTGCAGTGGGAGTGAGGCTGGAGGCAGGAAAAGGGGCCAGACCAGAGTTTCCATTGAGGGGTTGGACTTTGTTAGGGAGCCATGGACAGGTCTGGAGCAGCAGGATAATATAATTGACCCTGTGTTTTAGAGACCTACCCCTAGCAGGAGTGTTTATTTGAAAAATTCCTGATGACTAATGCCTGTCTTGTAACAGTACTGCTGCCTGCTGGGATGAATAGCTGTCTTTTCATGCAGGATAGAGGCACAGTGCTTATAAAAAGCTTTAAGACCGCCACCCCCTAAGGCTTTTCATGAAAGGAGCTGAAAGAACTGGTGTAACTAGGGAACTGAATGCACCCAATTGAGGGAAGGTAGCTTATGTCTGATGTCTACCACTGCAATCACCTTCCTCCCCAAAATGCACCTTTTATCTTGTTCAAATAGACAAAAACACAGCACAAAACATCCTAGTGGCCTTTTTTTGTCAAACAGGATGGTGTGTGGTTTCCCGAGCAAGTGCATTGTCGGCCATCCTCGGGGTGTGTGTGTGGTCACTGGAGAGTACACTCTGTGTCCCTGGGCGTGACTGGAACCCTAAGGTTTCCCTCAACTGGTAGTGGGGGAAAACTCACCTTTCATTAACTCTTCAAGCTCTGGTCTTAATTGTTGATCCATGCTTAATTTATTGGTGCTTTAACTAGAGAGAAAGAAAAACCAAACCCGTTGCCGTTGAGTTGATTCCGACTCCTAACGTCCCTATAGGGCAGAGTAGAACTGCCCCCTAGGGTTTCCAAGGAGTGACTGGTGGATTTGAACTGCCGACCTTTTGGTTAGTAGCCTGAGCTCTTAACCACTGTGCCACCAGGGCTCCTTAACTAGAGATAAAAAACAAAACCCACTGCCATGAAGTAGATTCTGACTCATAGCAACCCCATAAGGTTTCCAAGGCTGTAAATCTCTACAGAAGCAGACTGCCACATCTTTCTCCCGCAAAGCCGCTGGTGGTTTCAGACTGCCAACCTTTTGGTTAAAAGTCGATGGCTTTAACCACTGGGCCATCAGGGCTCCTTAGTGAAGTTCAAATCCAGTCTTCACTTTTAGTAGCTCTGTGATCTTGGGAGACTAAATCTCCTTGAACCTCAGTTTCCTCATCTACATAATGTGGATAATAACCTAACTCACAGGTTTGTTGTAAGGTTTAAAGGAGGTATGTATCAAAGTTTATTGACCTGTAGTGAGCACTCAAAACATTTTAGTTGATCTTGCTCTTTATAAAGATTTCCTGGATGGTGCACATAGTTTGCACTCGGCTACTTGCTGAAAGTGAAGAGGGCTTGAAGCATGTACTGGTGAAGGTCAAAGACTACAGCCTTCAGTGTGGATTACACCTCAACATAAAGAAAACAAAAATCCTCACAACTGGACCAATAAGTAACATTGTGATAAATGGAGAAAAGATTGAAGTGGTCAAGGATTTCATTTTACTTGGATCCACACACAGTCAACACCCATGGGAGCAGCAGTCAGGAAATCAAAAGACACACGGGCAAAACTGCCACAAAAGACTTCTTTAAAGTGCTGAAAAGCAAAGATGTCACCTTGAAGACTAAGGTGCGTCTGACCCAAGCCATGGTATTTTCAGTCGCATCATATGCATGCGAAAGCTGGACAATGGATAAGGAAGACCTGAAGAAGAATTGATGCCTTTGAATTGTGGTATTGGTGAAGAATATTGAATATACCCTGGACTTCCAAAAGAATGAACAAATCTATCTTGGAAGAAGTACAACCAGAATGCTCCTTAGAAGGAAGGATGGTCTAGGAGCTTCTCCGCACAGGAACCCTGGGTCCAAAGGAAGCATTCTGCTCCTGGGGCTGCTTTCTTGGTGTGAGGTCCCCATGTCTCTCTGCTCGCTTCTCTCCTTTATATCTCAAAAGAGATGGGCTTAAAACACAACCTAATCTTGTAGATTGAGTCCTGCCTCATTAATATAACTGCCACTAATCCCATCTTATTAACATCATACAAATAGGATTTATAACACAAAGGAAAATCGCATCAGATGACAAAATGGTGGACAATCACACAATATTGGGAATCATGGCATAGCTGGGTTGACATATTTTAGGGGGACACAGTTCAATCCATGACAACCAGGGAACTTTTGAATCTGCCCCTTTCTCCATTCTGTTCAGGGATATGACATTTGTTTTCAAGAATCTCATTCCTTTAGTTATTTTAGATGACTGCTTTCAACTGGTTATCCTTTTTTCCCCCTCCATTTTTTTCTTTGCTATAATCTTTTTGTTTGTTTATTTATTGTTGTAGTTTAAGTGAAAGTTTACATTTCAAGTTAGTCTCTTATACAAAAGTTTATGCATACATTGTTATGTGACCCTAATTGCTCTCCCTATACCGTGACAGCACACTCCTCCTTTCCACCCCTGATTTCCCATGTCCATTCAACCAGTTCCTAACCCTCTCTGCCTTCTCATCTCACCTCTGGACAGAAGCTGCACATTTAGTCTCATGTATCTACTTGAGCTAAGCAGCACACTCTTCACAAGTATCACTTTATGTCCCACAGTCCAGTCCAATCTTTGTCTGAAGAGTTGGCCTCGGAAATTGTTTTAGTTCTGGGCTGCCAGAGAGTCCAGGGCCATGCTTTCCGGGGTTCCTCCACTCTCAGACCATTAAGTCTGGTCTTTTTACTAGAATTTGAGTTTTGCACCCCACCTCTCTCTTGCTCCATCAGGAACTATGTGTTGTGTTGCTTGTCAGGGCAGTCCTTGGTGGTAGCTGGGCACCATCTAGTTCTTCTGGTCTCAGGCTGATGAAGTCTCTGGTTTATGTGGCCCTTTCTGTCTCTTGGGCTAACACTTTTCCTTGTGTCTTTGGTGTTCTTCATTCTCCTTTACTCCAGGTGGTTGGGACCAGTTGATGCATTTTAGATGGCTGCTTGCAAGCTTTTAAGACCACAGACACCACTCACCGAAGTAGGATGCAGAACATTTTCTTAATAAACTTTGTTATGCCAGTTGACCTAGATGTCCCCTGAAAGAATGGTCCCCAGACTCCCCACGCCTGCTACTCTGACCCTAGAAGTGTTTGATTCAGGAAACTTCTTAGCTTTGGTTAAGTCCGGTTGTGCTGACCTCCCCTGTAGTGTGTGCTGTCCTTCCCTTCACCTAAGATAATTCTTGTCTACTATCTAGTTAGTGAATAACCCTCTCCCTCCCTCCCCACCCTCGTAACCATCAAATAATGTTTTCTTCTGTGTTTAAACCTTTTCTTGAGTTCGTAGAATAGTGGTCTTATACAATATTTGTCCTTCTGTGACTGACTAAATTCACTAAGTGTAATGCCCTTCAGATTCCTCTGTGTTTCACAGCTTCTTCGTTGTTCTTTATCATTGCGTGATATTCCATTGTGTGGATATACCATAATTTGTTTATCCATTCGTCCGTTGATGGGTACCTAGGTTGTTTCCATCTTTTTGCTGTTGTGAACAGTGCTGCAGTGAGCATGGGTGTGCATGTATCTATTCATGTGACGGCTCTTATTTCTCTAGCGTATATTCCAAGGAGCAGGATTGCTGGATCGTATGGTACTTCTGTTTCTAGCTTTTTAAGGAAGCACCAAATCAATTTCCAAAGTGGTTGTACCATTTTACATTCCCACCAACAGCGTATAAGTTTGTCTTGGCTATAATCTTTTGTGACTTGAATGATTGGTGAAATTAGATAACTTGACTTCTTAAAAGTGTTATTGATGCTGTGGAGTCTGGTCTTGCCCGATTTTATGGTATTGTAAAATGATGGCTTATCGCACGAGGAGATCATTCCACATCCCCTTCTCCTTTATAAATATCAGGAGCCCTTTGGTAATGAGGTGATGGGAGGACATGGAGTTTGGAGAAGATAAAGATAGAAAATCTTTGAGAAAGTCTGGATGTTGTGATCAGTAGTCTTCCAGGTTTGTTGTTTGTAATGCCCTTGCTCAGCAGGAGACCAGCTACTGTCTCTTCCAGGAAGCCTTTCCTGAAGTTCCTGCAGAAGGAGCAGGGTCTCACCCTCCTCTGAGCCAGTGAGTCTCACTCTGAGGGTTGGGACGAGGGTGGCCCTGTGCCCTGGCCATGTGGGTGCCCTTCTCTCAGCTGTGAGGGGGCAGTTGGAGGCCAAGATCCTAGCAGAGCGTTGGGCTAGTTGGTGCAAGCTGGGTGGAAGGATGCCTTTGCAGAGGCAGTCTTCTCTCTGAAATGCTTTTCCTCCTTCTTACCTCCCAGGAGCCTTGGAGAAAGAAGGAGGGAAGCTGAAGCCTGTTATGATGGGAAGAGCGTGGGCCCTGGAGTCAGGTGGGCCCAGGGTCCAATCTCAACTATGCCGTTAACCTCAGAGATTGAGTCTAAAAAGACAGCACGAATGGGAGGAGCCCTGTGGGTTCCTAAGCTCAAGATGGGAAACTCTGAGCCCTGTCATTCCTCTGGTGTGGAGTGAGGAGATGCAGGCTGTGCCCCTGTGAAGCGTTTAGTTCCTGGAAATGCAGACTTGTAAACAAAGCATTGTAATGGAGCTTCACAGAGACTTTGAGTGTTTTGAATGCTGGGAGGAGGGAACCTCCAACTCAGGTAAGCAGAGCCTTCTTGGAAGTGATGTCAGAGAAGTGAGGGAATTTCAGAAAGTGAAGCGCCCTGTCGGCTGCCCACCAGTGCAGAGTCTTCCAGGACACCACAGACAAGTGGACACTCAGAGGGCTGTGGGAAGGCTTAGAGCTGGCCCAGGGTGTCTGGGAAGAGCAGAGTGTGAAAAGGCATTCGGGGGGGGAGGGACCGAATATGGGACCTGTCTGCTACAGCTGTGCCACTACTGATATCTGTATCCCAACCTCCAGTTTGGAGCCCCTGGAAGCCTGCAACCCACTGTACTCTTCTTGATGACTTGATTGCCCGGCCCAAGGCCTGGGGCTTTTGAGGGGCCCAGTACGTAATGAGTGAAAGGGTTCATCTGGTAGTCCTTTCTGCTAACCTTGGTTTCATCTGGATCTGGACCTTAAATGTTGACCAGAATCGTTTTCCCTGTATATGAGTAGCCTTCAGTAGCAGCTCCTGTTCTGATGAGAATTTGCATTTCCAACCCAGATATACTGAATCAGAATCTACAGTGTAACAAGATCTCCAGGTGATTCTTATGTATAATAAATTTTGAGAACCACTGCTATACTAGTTTTCAGCACTGGTCCCTAACCAGCAGCATTAGTATCACCTGGGGATCTTGTTAGACATGCACATTCTCAGCAGGGGTTTGAACTGGAAGGAACTGGTTCTAAGCCATGAGCTGAACTGATAGCTTGTTGCTTTTCTTTGATGGCATCGTCAGCAGATGTGAGGGAGTTTAAAGCATTAAAAAAAAAAAGCCAGTGAGGGCACCCCCCGCCCCCCTACCTGCCTATTGGTCTTGAGGGTAGGACTTTTTTGCTGAGTTTGTGTTTGTGTTTGAGTACCAGGGCCCCTCAGTGTAGCTGCAGGTTCCTGGGGTCACCACAAAGCATAGACCCACTCTTGCCTTGACTTGGCAGGTTGGAAGAGGTGGTTAGATGAGTGAGGACCATGGGCCAAGAAGCCTAGGTTAGCCCAGTCCAGGGGAGGTGGCTGTGCTGTCTGCCACACATAGCTACTTCCTTCTCCCTAATTGTGCTTACTCTCCTCCCTGAACACCTCATTCCTTTTGGCCCTGCTTTCCCTAGCATCTCCATTTCCCAGAGTGCCTTTAAATAAGAAAATAGAGTTGGGATGGACAAGCAGCCCCTCCACACACACACACTGCACATCAAACCTAATCTGATTATTTCGTAAATGACCCTTTCCACCCTCTCTCCCACCCAGTCCTTGTACTGAACCCTACTGGAAAGTATTTAAATCCTAAAGAAATTTGTGATTTTTCAAAGAGAAACCTGGTACTGTGCCTCACTGCCTTGGGTCTGCTCTGGTTTTTCCATTATTTGAAGGATAACAGCATGAAGGTCCAGAGTTTCTTTTATTGGTACCAGGCAGAGTTGCCTTTGGGTGCATCTCTTTCACTCCAGCCTGTTGTAGGAAGAATGAGGCAGTAAGAGGATCCTACTGATTTGTGCAGTATGAGAGATGCCTCCTAGGAGGCCCAGACAGTGATGTGGGAAAGGGTATAGGAACTTGTTTATTCAGCGGAAGAGTTTCACCTCCGAATACCAGGTCAGAAATTCTCAGTGCTGATGGTTCTCCAAAATCACCTGTAGAATTAAAAATGCAGATGCCCGGGTCTTCCCCCCAGACTTCGGATTTAGTAGATCTGGAATGGGATCTGGAAGGCTGTATTTCTTTAAAGCTCCACAGGAGTTTTTGATGCCCAGCCAAGGCTTAACACAACTCGAAGGCACTGGGCCCTGAAAATGGAATGAGCCCCATTTTGCCCTCCCATCCTCAGCCCAGGTCAGGGAGAGAAAACAGGGAAACAAGCAGGTATAATAATAGGCACCAAGGAGGGTTGTCCTGGAAGAATCAGGGAGGGCTTCCTAAAGAGGACACATTGCTGGAAGAGTAGGGTACCCCAGGCAGTGTGCCTACCCCAGGAGTGGTTGCTTAAGGTTTATGGTAGTGGGTGGGGCAAGTGGGGTTGAGGCAGGAGAAGCCAGCAGACCCCGGGAAGGGCCTCTGGGATTGTATTTGGAAGTCTCTACTCTCAAACCACTGAAGGGTCAACAGGAAACGGAAAGAGAGAATAGGGTCTGTTAATGGCGTTTGATTTAATTCATTTCCATTTTTAATAGTTTCTGGATTTGACATTTTTGTTGTTAATTGTAGAGTGACTTTGTTTTTCTTTTCTACCAAGTGTTTAGTTTTCAACCTGTTAGCCCTCTGACTCTAAACCAGACCCACATGGTGGTTTTATTGGTCTCAGCCCAGTTGAAGGCTAGATTAGAGGCACGAGGCTAGCTGGGCACTGTTTGTTAATAATCAGTTAACCTCTCTAAGCTTGTTTCTCCCACTATAAAATGGACATAATAATGCCCACCTCACAGGGTGCTGAGAGGCCTGGTTAAGAGAATGTATATGGAAGAGCTTTAGAAACTGTAAAATTGCTCTTCAGATGTATAGGATTATGATATTCTGGGGACATGCCTATTTTATCTGACTAGCATTACTGGTGATTGGAATGCGAAAATCGGAAAGAAGAAGAAGGATCAGTAGTTTGAAAAGATAGCCTTGGTGATAGAAATGATACAGGAGATCACATGATAAAATTTTGCAAGACCAATGGCTTATTCATTGTAAATACATTTTTCAGCAACATAAATGGCAACTCTACATGTGGACCTCGCTAGATGGGATACACTGGAATACACAGGAATTAGAGTACATCTGTGGAAAGAGACTATGGAGAAGTTCAGTATCTGATGATATTGAAGCTCAGTATCAGAACAAGGCCAGGGGCCAACTTCAGAACAGACTGTTAACTGCTCATATGCAAGTTCAAGCTGAAGCTGAAGAAAATTAAAACAAGTCTATGAAAGCCAAAATATGACCTTGAGTGCATCCCACCTGAATTTAGAGACCATATCAAGAATAGATTTGATGCATTGAATATTAATGACCAAAGACCAGATGAGTTGTGGGATGACATCAAGGACATTATACATAAAGAAAGCAAAAGGTCATTAAAAAGACAGGAGGAAAGAAAAGACCAAAATAGATGTCCGAAGAGACTCTGAAACCTGCTCTTGAATGTAGGGCAGCTACATAAAATGGAAGAAATGAAGTAAAAGAGCTGAAAAGAAGATTTCAAAGGGCAGCTTGAGAAGAAAAAGTAAAATATAGTGAAATGTGCAAACACCTGGAGTTAGAAAACCAAAAGGGAAGAACACGCTCAGCATTTCTGAAGCTGAAGAACTGAAGAAAAAACTCAAGCCTCGAGTTGCATTATTGAAGGATTCTATGCCCAAAATATTGAATGACACAAGAAGCATCAAAAGAAGATGGAAGGAATACACAGAGTCACTGTATCAAAAAGAATTGGTTGACATTCAACATGATATGATGAAGAACCGATGGTACTGAAGGAAGAAATCCAGCCTGAGCTGAAGGCACTGGTGAAAAACAAGGCTTCAGGAATTGACGGAATACCAGTTGAGATGTTTCAGCAAACAGCTGCAGCACTGGAGGCTCTCACTCGTCTATGCCAAGAAATTTGGAAGACAGCTACCTGGCCAGCCGCCTGGAAGAATTCCATATTTGTGCCCATTCCAAAGACAGGTGATCTAACAGAATGTGGAAATTATCAAACAATATCGTTAGTATCACACATAAGTAAAATTTTGCTGAAGATCATTCAAAAGCAGATGAAATAGTACATCCCCAGGGAACTGCCAGAAATTCAAGCCGGAATCAGAAGAGGACGTGAAATGAGAGCTATCGTTGCTGATGTCAGTTGGATCTTGGCTGAAAGCAGAGAATACTAGAAAGATGTTTACCTGTGTTTTATTGACTAAGCAAAGACATTCGACTATGTGGATCATAACAAATTACAGAAAACATTGGAAGAATAGGAATTCCAGAACACTTAATTGTGCTCCTGCAGAACCTGTACATAGATTAAAAGGCAGTTGTTCAGACAGAACAAGGGGATACTGTGTGGTTTAAAATCAGGAAAGGTGTGCATCAGGGTTGTATCCTTTCACCATACTTAATTCAATCTGTATGCTGAACAAATAATCCGAGAAGCCAGAGTGTATGAAGAAGAACTTAGTATTACAATTGGAGGAAGACTCATTAACAACCTGCAGTATGCAGATGACACAACCTTGCTTGCAGAAGGCAAAGAGGACTTCAGGCGCTTACTGAGGAAGATCAGTATGGATTACACCTCAACATAAAATAAAAGTTCTCACAACTGGACCAGTAAGCAGCGTCTTGATAAACAGAGAAAATACTGAAGTTGTGAAGAATTTCCTTTTACTTGGATCCACAATCAACACCCATGGAAGCAGCAGTCAGGAAATCAAATGACACATTGCATTGGGCAAGTCTACTGCAAAAGACCTTTTCAAAGTGTAAAAAAGCAAAGATGTCACTTTAGGACTAAGGTGCATCTGACCCAAGCCATGGTATTTTCTGTCACCTCATATGCATACAAAAGCTGGGCAATGAATAAGGAAGACCAAAGAAGAATTGATGCCTCTGAATTATGGAGTTGGTGAAGAATATTGAATATACCGTGAACTGCCAGAAGAATGAACAAATCAGTCATGGAAGAAGTACAGCGAGAGTGTTCTTAGAAGCGAGGATGGTGAGACTTCATTTCACGTACATTGGACATGTTATCAGGAGGAACCAGTCTCTGGAGAAGGACATCATGCTTGGTAAAGTAGAGGGTCAGCGAAAAAGAGGAAGGCCCTCAATGAGATGGATTGACAGAGTGGCTGCAACAATGGGCTCAAGCATAACAATCATTGTGAGGATGGTGCAGGACCCGGCAGTGTTTCATTCTGTTGTACAGAGGATCGCTATAAGTCGAAACTGACTCAATGGCACCTAACAACAACAATAACAGCGTTGTTTGAGGTTATTGTCCACACTGGTGTCTCAAAACACCTGCTCTAGGGAGCAAAAAGTCTTTTAACTAGTGATAGACATCTCCAGCCCCTCTTTCCTAATTTTGCTTACGGTGCAAAGTTGAAAGCCATAAAACTAGGGAAGAGTTTACTTTATGCAGACTTACTTGCTACTCAGGCAGGGAGCAGCTTCTGGTCTCCCAGGGCATTTTCTTTCCCAGTATTACCATAGCTCTACTGCTATGGGTTGCTGTGGATATCAAGATCCGTTTAATATTCCAGTTTTTGTTTGCAGGCTCAATGTCAGACCAGGAATTGGAGATGTCCGGTCTCGTGTGGGGATCCAACAGAGCCTTCTCAGCCCCCCAGCACGCACAGCCACCTTCCAGCAGAGATTTGATGCCCGTCAGAAGATCGGCCTCTCAGATGCCCGGCTCAAGCTGGGAGTCAAGGATGCCCGGGAGAAGCTTTTGCAGAAAGATGCCCGATTTCGGATCAAAGGGAAAGTGCAGGATGCCAGAGAGATGCTGAACTCCCGCAAGCAGCAGAGCACGGTGCCCCAGAAGCCACGCCAGGTAGCTGATGCCCGGGAGAAGATCAGCTTGAAGCGGAATTCCCCTGCTGCCTTCATGAGCCCACCCATCGGGACAGTGACCCCTGCGCTAAAGCTCACCAAAACCATTCAGGTAGGTTAAGGCTTTTGTCATAAATTCCCAGATAGCCAGTGACAAGCATAGATTTAGACAGGAAGCAGGAGCCAGGAGTGTTTGGGCAAAAATGACAGTTCCCCCAAGTGTTAGTATAGCCCTTAGCTGCCTACAAAGGTCTTTTATGTATGTTATATCAAAGTACCCATATGAAGAGGGCAAGGTATTATCTCAGTTTAATGTAAAAGAAAGTGGTGACCCAGAGAAATTAAGTGACTTTCCCAAGTGAGATAGTGGTAGAAGGAAGAGAACGGAAAGAGTAGAACGTTTGTTGAGCATGTGATGTGTGGCAGGCACTTGACATAAATTGTTTATTTTTCATTGCAACCATAGCATTATTACCTTTTTTATAAAAGAAGAATCTGAGTCTCAGTTGGCTGTTGTTAGTTGCCACTGAGTCGATTCTGACTTGTGGCGACCCCATGTATTCAGAGTAGAACTGTGCTTCATAGGGTTTTCAAAGCTGTGACCTTTTGGAAGCAGATCGGCAGGTCTGTTTCTGAGATGCCTCTGGCTGGGTTTGAACCACCAACCTTTCGGCTAGTAGTTGAGCACCTGTTAGTGCCACCCAGGGACTCCTCTGAGTCTCAGAGATGTTAAATATTGTGCCCAACGTTACACAGCTGTCCGTGGGAGAAGACAGGGTGGAGCTCAGTTAGATCTCCTGGTTCCTAGTCCAGTGCCCCATCTACCCTACCACAGCCGCCACCCTGGAGGGAAAGCAAACAATCATTTAGTCTTCACAGCAACCTTGGTAACAGTAATGGGCTCATTGAGTCCTCCACATGCATTATTGCAGACTATGGGATGACAATTTTCCCTCACTTTCCTGCTTTGGGGGGTGAGACACTCTTTATGTAACGCCTCCTACCAAAGACCAAAACTGGGTGCCCTCCATACTTCGAGTTCAGTGTTCTGCTCATAGGGAACGCCTGTGGACCCTGTGGAATGAATTATGACCACTGGGTGTTTCTAGGTTCCACAGCCAAAGGCCATGGTACCACTTCATGCCCATCCTGCTGGAATGAGGATCAACGTTGTCAATAACCACCAGGCCAGACAGGTAGGGTGTGTGCGTGCGTGTATGTGTGTGTATGTATGTACGTGTATGTATATACGCACACACGCATGTGCACAGGTGAGGTGTACTAGACCCACTGACTGAGGCCTGGCCCAAAGTTCCCATTGAAGTGTTAGAGGAGGAGTTACATTTGACTGTTTGCAATTGATGTGTTTTAAGAAGAAACCTCTTAACGGATGAGGGGAGGGCATCAGGGGCAGAAAGGCAAATTGAAAACCTATTAATTTTTTTTATTATAAAAGTAGTATGTGTTTAATATCAAAAATTTGCAAAACAGAGATTAAGAAAAGAAGTCCCTCATGCTCTTATTCTCCAAAGCCAACCATCATTGAAATTTTGCCATATTTCGTTTGTTTTTTAAAGTGTCATTATTTAATGCATAGTTGTGATTGTATTCTTATCCAATTTTGTGTCTTTTTTCACTTTATAACTCAAGCATATTTTTTGTGATATTTCACATTTACTGTAAATGTTTTTAATAACTGCATGATCCATTGAGTTGATGTTCTACAGTTTATTTAAACAATTTTTCTGTAATTTTAACTCTTAGAAATCTTTCTGCTATGAATGTCTTTGTCGATAAGTCTCTTTCTAGATGTGGATTTATTTCAATAGGCCAAATTCCCTAGGGTGGACTTTCCAAGCCAAAGGATTTAAACAAATATTTTGAGGACTTGTGATAGATATCGCCCACTTGTAAAAAGGTACTTCTGATAGAGCTGGAAGTTGGAGTACTTTTACCAGAGCCTTGCAGCAGGGAATCAGCCTGTCAGGATTCAAACCCCGGTCTCTGAGGCCCGTCTCCCCAGGCACCTCCCACTGTCCCCGCTTCTCCCTTGATCCTTTGCCATAACAGGAGTTGTCTCCCTGCTGTAGTTTTCTAGATGGCTGTCGAGGGCCTTGCCCAGGACACAGGTCGCATTGAGTGCTCTGAGTGCTTTTGGACAAAGATGCCATGTTAGCTGCCTTTTCTTTTTTATTCTCAGAATTTATACGACCTGGATGAAGATGATGATGTTATAGCTCCCATTCCTAGTAAACAGATGAAATTCACAACCTCAGGCAGCTTTCTCCACCACATGGTATGGCGTTTTATTTTATTTATTAAAATTTTTTTATTGTGGTCAAATATGCATAACAAAACATTTGCCATTTCAGCCAGCATTTTATGTTTTTCTACCCTTGCTCTGTGTGTCATCAGGTGGATGGGAGAGGATGTGGAGCATAGGGCTTTCAATTCAAAAATATGTCTTCATCTGGGTCATAACATTTTCAGAACTGGAACTAGTCCCACCCCTTGTTTTTGTAAATGCTGTGACTGGGATGTCCAGTGACTTGTTCAGGGCACCACAGCTAGTAAAGTGCAAAGCTGTAGGTCCCAGTTGCTGTGTGCAAGATACTTCAGGGAAAATATGAGTAATCCCACATGAGGGAATCCCGTTTTCCTTCCTTTGTGGCAGGACAGGCCGCATGCTCCCAGTCCTCATGGTCAGCAGCTCTGCCCCATTCTTTGATCCTGGATTCCCTTGGTTGGTAGGTTAGCACAAATAGGCCACACTTCCCTGGGGGCTGCTCTTCCAGGCGCTGCCTGTGTGTGGTGAAAGCTTGTTAGGCCGAGGTGCTGGTCTGATGTGGTGGAAAGAAAGCAACATCTGGGAGCATCTTGGAGGGCTGCTGAGTGGATATTGCCAGCTAGAGATGGGGGCTACCACATTTTGCTTCAGAGGCCCAAAGACTCTGTTTTGGTCACTGCACTGAGTGGACCAATCACCCAATTACTGATGAAGCTCTTAAAGTGATATGTGAAGCTGAATGGTGCTAGTTGTTTCTTTACAAAAGGCTAGGCCTTTCCAATAATTAGACTGCTCAGGTTGGCTACCAAGAGGTCTGTCAGCTGGGCTCAATTAGTGGCTAATGCTAATTGAGAATTTAAAGTTCTAAACACTTTATATTAATTCGTGTAAGACGTCCCCCCCCCCCCATTCCCTCCCCTTGTGAGATGGGTACTGTTGTTGTTCCCATTTTACGGATGAGTCAGGCACAGAGAGGTTAAATAATCCTGCCTCTGTCACCCAGATTGTAAGTAGTGGATCCAGGATTCGCAGCTAAGCCATCTGGCTCCAGGGCCCACATGTTTAAGCACTGTACCATACTAGCTCCCAAAACTCAGAAAGAGGCTTGAGAATGTTGAATCCAGCGTGGGGAGGATGTTTCATCCAGATTTGGAGAAGCCTGTTGGATTGACCCACCCCCATACTCTGATCTGTCTCTCTGGCTGCTGTATTTTTTTCCTGGGTTATCACTTGGTAAACATTGCCCTAAACTGGCATGACCATCTGCCGCTTCTGCTTCACTCATCTTTTTCCTCAGACACATTAATGCAAAGGAGTTTACTGGTTTTTCTTCCTAAGGGACCTCATCCCAGGTTGGGGAAGAGGGCTATTTCTGATGGTCTGCAGGTGCTGGCTGTGCTGGCTTACCCCCGACAGTCTGGGAGCTGACGAGGCAGGCGATCTCTAGACCATGTGCACCCTGACCGGCCTATGCATGTTGACTCTGTTTGGCTGGGCGTTCTAGGCCCTCTCAAGAGTGGGTTCCTATGCTCGGCCAGCCCAGAGCTGGTGGTCTGCCCACTGTGAAAGAAGTGTATCTGGGAATAAACTTGACCCCAAGCTTTTGGTCTTCTGACTAGCCCTAACTTGTAGGGTTTTCATACAGTCTAAATGGTATGGGTGACCCTGTGGTTTCTGGATAAGTTTCTAGATCAGGGTTATGTGGAAGCTTCTTGCCAAGAGCGTTAAACACTATGGAAAGCTGCTTTTGTGAGCACGTGCACAAGCTCTCTTTTCTTCCCCTCGTCACCCTTCGGGTCCCCACGGTATGTCACTGGCAACAGGCAGCCTTCTTGGCTCCATGCCTCTGCTGGAATTGAGGCATTGAAGGTGGGTTATCAGTCATGCACTCAGCTGGTCATCAGCCCCTCAGGGCTTCTTCAGAAGACTCCGAATCTCTGGCTTCTCAGATTCCTTTCTGCCTCTTTGTTTAGGCTGGGCTGAGCAGTTCCAAGCTGTCTGTGTCCAAGGCCCTCCCTCTCACCAAAGTGGTCCAGAATGATGCCTACACAGCTCCTGCTCTCCCCTCCTCTATTCGAACAAAAGCCTTGACCAGCATGTCCCGGACACTGGTGAACAAGGAAGAATCTCCCAAGGAGCTGCCACCTGCTGAGGTGAGTTAAAAGCGAGGGAGAGGAAATGACCACAGTAGTTGAGAGTCAGCCTGTGCTGGGTGGGGCAGTGTGCTGGGACCTAAGTGTATACCCTGTTTGGTCCTCACAATGCTTCTGTGAGGTCGGTGTTGCCACTCGCATTTTACAGATGAGTAAACCAAGATCTTAGAGATCCCTTTCCTCAAAGAGCTTGCAGGCTCGTGGGGAAGATAGAGCTGCAGACAGATCCCTGTATCTAGTGATCCAGTAGAGGTCTACTCGGAAGAGAGCTCCTGGGAGCACTGAGGAAAAAGCATCTAATTCTACTAGGAAAATGGGGAGGCTTCAAGGAGAAAGTACCATTGGAGCTGGGTGGGTTTTGACACGTGAGCAGCATTCCATGCAGAAGCTGAGAGGCCTGAAAGGACCCAGAATAAAATGAGGAGTTTGCTTTCTTAGCCTAGGGTGGTGGGGGTGTGGTGCACTGAGGTCCCAGGGGCCCTCTTGTGATGGACCCTCCATGATTCTTTCCTCTGGGCCTCTGTGGTCACTTACCAGGAATGAGTTTTGTTTGTGTGAGCACACACCTGTTCTCTGACCTCTGGTAACGCTCTTGTCTGTGTGGCAGCCTGTCCTCAGCCCCCTGGAAGGCACCAAGATGACTGTGAATAATCTGCACCCTCGAGTCACTGAAGAGGACATTGTTGTGAGTACTGTGGCCTGCCAGAATTTTTAATCTCAAACTGCTTCTGTGTCCGGTGTTTCCAGCACCACCTCCAGCTTTGATGATCTGCTAGGGGGACTCACAGGATGCAGCATATAGTTGTACTCATGGCTAAGATTTATTACAGCAATAGGAAACAAAACAAAATCAGCCAAGGAAAAAGGCACATGGGTCAAAGTCCAGGGGAAACTAGGTGCATGCTTCTGGACTCCTCGCCCTCAGTGGAGGCATACTTAATTCCCCTGGCAACAAGTTGTGACAGCACATGTGAAATATTGTCTATCAGGGAAGCTCACTAAAGACTCAGTGCCCAGGGTTTTTATTGGGGGCTAGTCATGTAGGTACCCTCTACCTAGCACTTAAAAATTCAGACACACATAAGGGAAACGAGTGTTCAGCATAAACTCTGTTGTTGGCACAAACAGTTTAAGCACAGTGAGCCACTCTTATCAATTCTGTGAATGGTGTGAACCCTCCTGAAATCTAAGTTCCCAGATTCCAGCCAAGGGCCAACCTTGTAAGCAGGCTTTTCAGAGGACAGCAGTCAGGGCTGCTGTGTCAATACTAGCTGCATAGTTTCTTAACCAGTCCCAGGGACCTGGCTTGAATCCCAGGGTCAGGGCATGTCTGTGCTTGAGTAAGTCCAAAATGGGATCCTTTATTCTCACTGTGCAACATCCAGTGACCGAGATTTTCCTGCGAGGCTTCACAATTTCCTGCCTCCTTCGGAGGTTTTACATGATGAGGCCAGAGTAAAAGGAATGAGATGAACTGGTGTTATCTGGTGGTTAGCTGGATCGCCCTCCTAGTCAGTCCTGTCTCACCCATGCCAGTTATGGATGAAAGCTAACTCAGGTGCCTGTTGAAGGGGCCAGAAGCAGCCAAGACTTCCTTTTCAACCTCATTTTCACTCAGCCACCAAAAAGCCATGAGTTTAGAAATCTAGGCAACATTTTAACTCTGAACCGTCAGATCACAAAATGAATGCAGCTGGAGACTCCAGCCTCTCTCTCAGCTTGGCCCCAGGTTTTTTAAGAGCCCACTGGTCACCATGCTTGTTAAAGGTTTTAATTGTGTGAGCTAAACAGGCTCAGCAGCGTCTTTTCTCTGTTAACAGGCATGCCACTGAACGGTGCACGTGAGAAGGGAAATTGTAGCCTACTTTGTGTAATACTTGACACTTTATAAAGAACTAAACCAGACTTTCCCTGATGATAGAAGTAATAACAGCTACCACTGATGAGCATGTACTATGTGCCAGGCACTTTGTATGTAGAATTTTTTAAAATACAGAATAGTGAAAACTAATCGTCTGTAATGATCACCATTCAGAGAAGATGCCAACGATAATCAGTCCTGCTTCTTTTCTATAGAAATATGTAATATTTAAACAACAACAGTAAAATCAGGATCTCACCTAGCATTCAGTTCCATATCTTGGTTTTGATGTTTTAACATTTTCCCCTTTATCATTAAAGCAAGTCCTTTCAAAGGCCTTTTCGTGAGCCTTCTCTTTGGTCCTCATCACCGCCTTGTGATGGGTAATTTGTAAAAGAAGAAATTTTTGGGTGCTAGTCACCCTCTGCCCTGACCAGGCTGTGTTCCCTCTGTGGCGTCAGTCTCTTTGTATGTAAAATGAGCGGGGGATTGGAGTAACTGATGTGATGATGGTTGACACCTGTGTACAAAACACTGCCTTAGAAATTCTCGCAGTTGTGCTCTTTTCAACAACCCTGGAGGTAGGCCAGGCCAGCCCTTTTCTTCCTTTTTTCACAAGACAAAACTTGGCCTCAGAGAGCTTAGGTCTCTGGAGGTCACACAGCTGATAGGAGGCAGAGTCCCAGGGTTTAAACCCAGGTCTGTCTGACTTGGGGTAATCAACTATCCTGGTTTGCCAGGGACTGTCCCAGTTTTAGCACTGAAAGCCCCATGTCCCGGGAAACCTCTCAATCCATGCAAACTGGGATAGTTAGTCACCCTGGGTAGAGCTCCAGAATTTGTATTTCTGACAAATTCCCATGTGATGTATTAGCCACTGTCTTTGTTTGATGAACCTATGTTGTTGTTCTTACGCTAGAGCTCTCTGATCCTTATTGAGAGAGTGGGCACTGAGGCAGGAGGATTTTGGTGGTGACTTGCTGAAAGTCACAGGTACTCCAAGGCTTATAAGTCCAGGCTCATTTCTCACTGCCAGCACAGCTTGTTCCCTTATCTGGTCCTGTGCTGAGGCCTGTGAGCATCCCAGGAACACTACTTAGAATGGAACCTGCTCAAAATCATTGGTGCTAGGCACGTGCAGCTGGGATGCAGCCACCAGCCAACCTGGAGCCCCCAGAGTGTGTGGATGGCAGGGAGTCAGGATGGCTGCCTGAAATTCTCTCCAACCCAACACCTCTTGTTCTTTGTAGGAGCTTTTCTGTGTGTGTGGAGCCCTCAAGCGGGCTCGGCTGGTCCATCCTGGGGTAGCAGAAGTGGTCTTTGTGAAGAAGGATGATGCCATCACGGCATATAAGAAGTACAACAACCGGTGTCTGGATGGTAAGTCGGAAAAAGCAGCCACCTCACTCTGCTCACTGGCAAGCAGCAGGCCTTCAGGAGCAAGCCCTCCTCTGAGATGGGTGGGAGGTCCCGTCACCTCTCTGGGGGTTCCCATTGCACCAAGAGCAGGCACGTTTGCTCAGTCTCTGGAGAGTGCTGAATTGTGAGTTGCACAGGACTTTTTTCACCCAGCTCCAGCTAGAAGGAAAATGACATTTCTCCATGAATGCCTCTCTTAAAGGGTCTTGTCTGGGAAGCATAGGAGCCACAGCCTTCCCCTTCCAGGTGCTGGTCTACTTACTGCCAAATTACAGGTTCCTCAAAGGCAAAGGGCTTGCTTTAAATGTTGGTACCTTTGTGATACATGTTTTTCTATTCTTTGTACTTTCAGCCTTCTGCCATCTTTGAATCTACAGTATATCTATAGACAGCATGTAGTTGGATCTGTTCTTTCTAAAATCCATTCTGACAATCTTTTAATAGGATTATTTAATCCATTCACATTTGATGTTATTAGTGATAGTGTTGTTGTTAGGTGCTGTCAAGTCAGTTCCGACTCATAGTGACCCTATGTACAACAGAATGAAACACTGCCTGGTCCTGAGCCATCTTCATAATCATTGTTATGCTTTTTTATTATTGATAATAGTTGAATTTATGTCTGCCAGTTTATTTTTTCTTTTCTATGTGTTAACATCTTTTTATTCCTCTATTCCTCTTTTATGGCTTTCTTTTGCGTTACAGGAATATTTTCTAGAGTAACATTTTAATTCTGTAAAAAAGGTGTGGCAGTGGTGTCTGGTCTCCTCTGACTTCACAAGGAGGAAGGAGAATCAAGATCAACAGCCCAAGGCTGATTCCTGTGAGGTGGAGGTCAGACATACTTCCTGTCTCCACCATCTTTACCAATTCTGACACCAGCTGTCCCTCCCATGGCATTCTTTACTTCTCTGCTGAGTTGAACAGTTCATTGCAAGTGGCCACACAGAACTCTACAGACAGTACTCATAATTATGGGGTTTATTAGGTAAGTAACAGGCTACAATTCATGTTCAGGAATGCACAGGATACATTTCTTCCATCAGGATAGCCTCTTCTCAGCCATGCCCACAGGCATGCCTTTCTCTGGCCCCTCAGCCTCTGTCCTGCTCTGGCAAGTCCTTCAAAGCTCTTTTAGCTCTACAGATAAATGCGCAAGGCACCCCACTCCTCCAGTAAGCTCGGCCCGAAGGTGCTTAAACCTAGCTCCGCTGAGTGCCTGGAAGCACCCTACTCCGCCAGCAAGCCTCCTGCCTGGAAGTACTCAGCTCCTACCGATCTCTTCCCTCTGCTGATGCTGTTTCTCTGCCACCACTTCTGGCTGTTTACAGTGTTAGAGCCCTTTCTCTCTTGTCACCTGGTTCCAGGAGCTTCTCAGCGCAGTGATCCTTGGGTCCAAAGGACAAGCTCTGGTCCTAGCTCTTCTTCCTTGATGGTGGTGAGATCCTCTCTTTCCGTCTCTGGGATGGCTCAGTTTAATCCTAGTGGGATAGCAGAACTGACCAGTCCCTTCATTAGGGTTCCATATACCTTATTTGCATGGGTCACCCAATCACTTGAGTTACGAGACTGTGGTGAGAAAGGTCATATAAAAGCAGATCCATCGCACTGCAAAGTCCTTCAATTTTTTTTTACTGTATTTATTGAGTCATTTTTTTTATAGTGATTACTTAAGGACTTAGACAACATACCTCTTAATTTATCAGAATCTACTTTAGATTTATACCAGTTTAATTCCAGTGAGATATAGAAACATTACCTCTATATAGCTCTTTTCTAATCTCTTTCTTCCTTTTTGGTGCCACTGTTACACGTACCACGTTTATGTTACAAACCTAACGATACGTTTTTATAATTATTACTTTATATAATCACACGCCCTTTAAAGAAGCTGAGAGAATAAAGGGGAGCAAATATATATCTATAGAGTTTTTTATATTAAACTTCTGATTTACAATTTCTTGTTCTCTTCATTTGTTCCCGTGGATTCAAGTTATTATCTGGTGTCATTTCCTTACTCCCATGCAGCTTTGCCCCCATGCACCTTCTTTGTGCTGTTATTGTGAAATATATTACATTTCTGTATGCTGTAGGCCCAAAAATACTATTATATACATGTTGTTCATAGAATTGCCTTTTTAAATCAGTTAAGAGAAGGAAACAGAAGAAATATGCCTTTATTATGTTTTTTTATAATTGCATAATTACCTTTACTGGTGCTCATATTATTGTCTGGGTCACTTGCCTACACCCTGGAGAACTTTCTGTGGTATTTCTTGTAAGACAGGTCTGCTAGCTACAAATTCTCTTAGTTTTTGTTTATCTGGGAATGTCTTTACTTTGCTTTCATTTTTGAAAGATCATTTTGTTGTGTATAAAATTCTTGGTTGACGGTTTGTTTCTCCCAGAACTTTGAATATGTCATACCACTGCTCTTGACCTCCATTGTTTCTAATAAGAAGTTAGCTGTTCATCTTATTGGAGTTTCCTTAAACCGTTTTTCTCTTGCTACTTTCAAGATTTTTTGCCTTTCCCCATTTTTACTATGTTGTGCCTGTGTGCGGTTCTCTTTGTGTTTATCGTGCTTGAAATTCATTGAGCTCCTTAGATGTGTAGATTAATTTCTCATCAAATTTGGGAAGTTTTTAGCCATTATTTCTTCTAATATTTTTTATGTTCCTTTCTCCCTCCTCTCCTCCTTTTTTTATTCCCAGTATGCATATGTTGGTGTGCTTAATGGTATCACACATTTCTCTGAGGCTCTGTTCATTTTCTTCATTCTTTTTCTCTATGTTCTTTGGACTGGATAATCTCTTATCAATTTATTTCCAAGTTACTTGTTATTTTTAACAGTTCAGATCTACTGTTGAGCGCCTCTATGAATTTTTCATTTAGTTATTGTAATTTTCACCTCCAGGGTTTACATATGGTTCTTTCGTATTATTTCTATATCTATATTTATATATATCTATCTATATATCTATATATAGATATATATATATTCGTATTATTTCTATATCTATATATATCTATATATATATCTATATCTCTATCTATATATAGATATATATATATATCTATAATCTAATATATATCTATATTTCTACTTGATGAGACATTGTTATACCTTCCCTTACTTTAAGCATGGTTTCTTTTAGTTTGAGCATATGTTTAATGGCTGCTGTGAAATCTCAGTTAATTCCTACATCTGGGCCCTCCCACGGGCAGTTTCTGTTGCTTGCTCTTTTTTCACTGTCTGGGTCGCACTTTTCTGTTTCTTTGCATGTTTTGAAATTTTTTTGTTGGAAACTGGATGTTTTAGATGCTGTATTATAGCAACTCTGGTTGCTAACTCCCAAACCCCTTCTGGGACTGGTTCTTGTTTTTGTTTGCTTGTTTATTTGTTAGTGACTTGGCTGCACTATTTCACTGAAATCTATTTCCCTCACAGCTTGCAACTTCTGATGTCCCTCAGAAGATGCAGCCTTGGGCACATGCACAGTCACCGTTGGATGACACGGCTTTAACAGAGCTTGTGCTGTCTCTTTTCTCTTTTCTCTCTATTAAGCTGCTAAACCATATTGGTGTCACATCTAGCTGTTGTTGTGTGCCATCGAGTCCCACTCATAGCAAGCCTGTTTGACAGAGTAGAACTGCCCCGTGGGATTTCCTGGGCTGAAAGTGAAGAAGACTTGAAGCACTTAGTGATGCAGATCAAAGACTACATATGGATTACACCTCAACATAAAGAAAACAAAAATCCTCATAACTGGACCAAAAAGCAGCATAATGATAAACAAAAAATATTTAAGTTGTCAAGGATTTCGTTTTATTTGGATCCACAGTTAACGCCTGTGGAAGCAGCAGTCAAGAAATCAAACGATGTATTGCATTGGGCAGATCTGCTGCAGAAGACCTCTTTAAAGTGTTAAAAAAGCAAAGATGCCAATTTGAGCACTAAGGCGCCCCTAACCCAAGCCATGGTATTTTCAGTCGCCTCATATACATGTGAAAGCTGGACAGTGAATAAGGAAGACTGAAGAAGAATTGATGCCTTTGAATTGTGGTGCTGGTGAAGAATATTGAATATACCATGAACTGCCAGAAGAATGAGTAAGTCTGTCTTGGAAGAGGTACAGCCAGAATGCTCCTTAGAAGTGAGGATGGCAGGACTGTCTCATGTACTTTGGACATGTTATCAAGAGGGATCAGTCCATGGTGAAGGACATCATGCTTGGTAAAGTAGAGGGTCAGTGAAAGAGAGGAAGACCCTCAACCAGATGGATTGACATAGTGGCTGCACCAGTGGGGTGAAGCGTAGCAATGATTCTGAGGATGGCACAGGATCGGGCAGTGTTTTGTTCTGTTGTACGTGGGGTCGCTATGAGTCGGAACCAACTCGACGGCACCTAACAACAACAACGTGTATCAAAAGCAGCTCTGCTGGCGCAATGGTTAAGTGTTTGGCTGCTAAACCAGATGGATTGACATAGTGGCTGCAGTAGTGGGCTCAAACATAGCAACAATTGAGAGAATGGCGTTGGACCAGGCAGTGTTTCATTCTTTTGTACATAGGGTCTCTATGAGTTGGAACTGACTCCATGGCACCTAACAACAACAATTTTTGTGAGATGGGGAGTTCAAACCACCAAATTCTCAGTAAGTGAATGCTTAACCATTGTGCCACTAGGGCTATTAGCCTCCATTAATTGCCAGTTGATTACTCTATTGTTTTTGACAGTGCCCTAGGGCATGAGTTGCTCCACAGTCTGATCCAGTTAAATTCAAACTTCTTTGTAGAGGTCGTTTTTGAGGTCAGTCTTTGAGGTTTGTTTTTACCTGGTGAGGGCTCTTCTTAGCTATGCCTTTCCCTGGTTCTCCCTGATAAACTAGCCGACAAATGATTTAACTTGTTGCTCTCATAGAGTTTACCAGTTTCCTCTTGATTGCTGACCACCAGAATCTCCATTGTTTTAGAGAACACTTTTAAGCTTGAATTTTCCACAGTCTGTTTCAAATAAAGTCAGTTCTTTTAGGGAGAGCTTTAGAGTTCTCTTCTTATGGCCTGTCTCTTCCCCCTGGGCAAAATCTCTGAGCCAGTGCTCCAGAGCTTGTGGTAGGGACAGAGGCCCACTTCTCAAGAGTGACACCACTACTTTATGAGTAGGGCTCTGGGCAGGCATGGTAGCCTTTGGTCTTCTCGGCCTGCCTTTCCTACTGTTGAACATCCTACCAGCAAGCTGGGTTGATGGCAATTGGTGCCCGAGTATTCTTGGTTTGCCACTTTGTGGTAAAACTTTCACCCTAATGAATTGGAGCTGGATGTAGGAAGGGAGCCCTAGACCTCTCAGTCTCTTTGCCTGGAGTAGAGCCTTGGCAATACAGAGCTAGGAGGGGTAAGAAATGCTGACTCCTTCTCCCTTCTGGGGAGATACATAGCCCTAGTCTGAGAGCTGGGTAGAGAGGAAGCCCTGTGTTTTTGGCTGCACCCGTCCAGGGTAGAACCTAATGACACTCACCTAGGGGCCTGGGGACAGCAGTTCATAGTTCAAATGCCGCAGACTCACTGTTCTTACTGAGGTGCAGTAGATTTTCTTGAACAAGTGTTTCTTCAATTGCTGTATGCCCTTAGGACAGTTTCCAGAGACTTTAAAATTTTTTTAGTAATTTTCAACACTGAAGGTTGTTTCACTAGAGAGAGAGTCTGTGGAATCCCTCAGTCTGCCATTCTGGAAATTGTTCTTACCAATATTTTTTTAAATTTATTTTGTTGTCAGGACTACAGCAGCAAAACATGCACCAATTCAACAGTTTCTGCATGTACAATTCAGTGACAACTGATTACACTTTTCGAGTTGTACAACCATTCTCACCCTCCTTTTCTGAGTTGTTCCTCCCCCATTAACAAACTCACTGCCCCCAAAGGTTCCTATCTAGTCTGTCGAGTTACTGTTGTCACTTTGATCCCATATAGATAGTTCTTAAAAGAGCACAATGCTCAAGGCAAATGTTTTTTACTAGTTTAGCTAAGTTATTGTTTGCTTTTAAGAAGATTTCAGGGTATATTTTTAGTTTAAGTTTTAAAGATTATCTCAGAGCAGTAGTTTCTGGGGTTCATCCAGCCCTCATGACTCCAGAAAGTCTGGAGTCTATGAGAATTTGAAATTCTGTTCTGCATTTTTCCCCTTTTGATCAGGATTCATCTATAGGATCTTTGATCAAAATGTTAGTAATGGTAGCTAGGCACCATCCAGTTCTTCTGGTCTCATGGCAGAGGAGGCCGATGTTCATGGAGGCAGCTAGTCACACATTCCATATCCTCCTTGTATTCCTGATTCTCCTTCCTCTGTTGCTGCAGGCAAATAGAGACCAATTATTGTGCCTTGGATGGCTGCTTACAAGCTTTTAAGACCCCAGACACTACACAATGAACTAGGAGGTAGAACAGAAACACTAAACACGTCATTAGACCAGTTAACTGGGATGTTCTATGAAACTCTGACCAAGGAACCAAACCCCATGAGGTTTTTTCTGGTCCTCATTGTAAATATATTACACACACAGTTTCTGCAAGTTCAGCTTTTTACAGGTGTACAACTTACATCAATTACAGTAATTGCCTGTGCAACCCTACTCTTAATCCGTACATATTTTTTAAAATCAGTTATGTTTTAATTGATTAAAATGTGAGGCAAAAATAGTGTTTATCCACATAGTTACCATTTCTAGCATCCTTCTTTACTTTGTATAGTTCCAGATTTTGATATGGTACCAGTTTTTTTCTGGCTGAAGAGTTGCCTTTATCATTTCTTGCAGTACAGGTCTGGTGGCAATGAATTCTTTCAGGTTGGTTTGTCTGAAGAAAGCTTTTATTTCACTTTTGAGTTTTGAAAGATATTTTCACTGGGTATCATATTCTGAGTTGGCAGTTTTTCTTTAAGTACTTTAAATATTTCATTGCCTTCTGGCTGCATAGTTTCTGTGTTGTTATTTTCATCTTGTTTCTCTATAGATAATGTCTTTTTTTGGTGTGGCTGCTTTTAGGTTTTATTCCTGGTTTTCAGCAATGTGATAGTCATGTGCTTCAGTGTGATTTTCTTTAAGATTATTCTGCTTGGGTTTCATAGAGCTTCTTGGATCTGTGGGTTTGTACTTTTCAACAAATGTGGAAAAACTTAAGCCATTATTTCAAGTGTTTCTTCTTTTTTCTCTATGAGACCAGTATTTTAGGCCACTTAATATTGTCCTATAGTTTAATGTCATTATTTTGTTTCATTTTACATAATTCCTGTTGTTTGTCTTCGTGTTCACAGATTTGTTTCTTCTGCATTGTCTAATCTTTTATTAATTCAGTGAGTTTTTCATTTTAGAAACTTTAGAAATTCAGTTTGGATCTCTTATGTTTTCCATTTCTTTCCTCCTCATGTTCATGCTTTCCTTTACCTCCTTGAGTATATCCTACATATTTATAATAGCTGTTTTTTGGTTGTTGTAAAAATATATATAGATAACATGTTTGCCAGTTCAACATTCGTCATTTGCACAGTTCACTGAAACCAATCATGTTATGCAACCATCACCAGAATCAATTGCCATATTTTCCATTCCCATAAACAGAAACTCAGTGCTAGCTAAATAAAAATTTCCCTTTTTCCCTTTCCCTCCTACCCCTGATAACCACTGTTAAACTCTGATCTCTATACATTTGCCTATTTTAAGTGTTTCATATTAATGAACTCATACTGTATTTGTCCTTTTGAGATTGACTTATTTTACTTAGCATAATGTATTCAGGGGTCATCCATGTTGTCATGTGTATCACAACTTCTCTCTATGGCTGAGTAGTACTCCATTGTGTGTGTATGTGTGTATGGACCATATTTGAGTTGTTTCCACCTTTTGGCTATCGGGCATAGTGCTGCAGTGAACTTTGGTGTACATGTGTCTGTTAGTGTCATTGTGCCTTCAAGTCTCGTGGGTATATACCTGAGAATGGGATTGCTGGGTCACATGGTAGCTCTGTTTTTCACTTTTTTTGAGGAATTGTCAAAAACTTTTCCACAGCAGCTGTACCGTTTTGTGTTCCCACCAGCAATGGATGAGGGTTCCGATTTCTCTGCTTCCTCATCAGCAATTGTTATGTTCCTTTTTTTTTTTTTTTGCCATCCTAATGGGAGTGAAATGATGTCTCATTGTAGCTGTGATTTGCATCTCCCTAGTGGTATAATGGAAACCTTGGTAGCGTAGTGGTTAAGAGCTACAGCTGCTAACCAAAAAGGTTGGCAGTTTGAATCCACCAGGTGCTCCTTGGAAACTCTAAGGAGCCCTGGTGGTGCAGCGGTTATATGCTTGGCTGGGAGGAAAGATATCCATAAAGATTTGCAGCCTTGGAAACCCTATGGGGCCGTTCTGCTCTGTCCTATAGGGTTGCTGTGAGTTGGAATCAACGGCAGTGGATTGCTTTGGTTAATGTTATAATAGCTGTTTTAATGTCATTGTCTGCTAATTCCATTGTATCTTTCATTTCTAGATCTGACTTTTTTTTTTTAATTTTAAAAAGTTTTACTCTGTAGACTTAGAAATTTGAGATTTTTAATAACAGCAAAAGAAATTCAGTCACACCTAATGATTAACAGAATGTAGTGGCATATTATCTAAGCAGAAATCGTGCCGATATGCCATAATAAATTGTCTATTAGTAAAAAAAAAAATACACTTCAGGGCACAGCATTGTATCACAAATTACAGTAGGGATACTTTGCAAGAATTTAATCAAACTAAAGTATTCTGAGTAACTGTATCTTTTAAATGCAGCACTTAAAAATATAACAACTCTGTGCATTCTTTTTCTTAAAAAATGACCTTGTGTGTCATAGAAACGCTGCTTTATTGCTTCAGAGGTCAAAGTTCAAGGCTCAGGAGGTACAGGAGAATACAAAGGTAGCCTTAAGAAACTTGGTTTTGTTTATGTATAAAAAAGGTAAAGTTTATAAAAGTTCATTTACAAACCAAGAACAAAAGTGGTGTGCACGCATTATGTACAAGCATCCTTAATGCACAGCCAAAAAGAACAGGAAACAACCACTATCTTTTACCAAAAAAAAAGCCCCAAAAAACAACAGCAAAAACCTCCCCAAATCACACCATTATTTTCTTCTGGGTGATTATACATTTCTGAAACCACCAAATTCACTATTTATCACTTAATCTTTTTTTCATGATACAGTATTTAGTTGTGCACAAAAGTCATAAAAACTTAGTAATACACAGTGAGAATGATCTAGATCTGACTTTTTACTGATTTTCCTTCTGGTTATGGAGCACATTTTCCTCCTTTATATGTCTATAAATTATTGATTGGATGCTGGGCATTTATTTTTACGTTGTTGAGTGCTGTATTTTATTGTATTCCTTTAAAATGTATATTTTTTGCAAGTAGTTATTTGCAGATTTGTATGATCTTTTTGAGGCTTGGAAAGCTCTCTTAGGATGGATCTGGAGTAGCCGTTATTCTTGAGCTAATTTCGCCACACTTCTAAGGCATGACCCCGCTGGACTTTTGGATTGCCTTGCGTATTCAGCAGGCTCTCTCCACTGTGGCTGTAGGGACCTTGAAGAACTCCTGGCCCCGTGTGCCCTCTGTGTGTTCTCCCTATAGTTGCCCGGTAGGTATTCTTTGTTTGGAAGTTCTGCTTTCTTGGCCTCATGAAGTTTCACCCTGTGCATGTATACATTAGTATTTAGCCACAGGTCCAAGGGGACCTCTCTGCAGATTGCTGGAATTCTTTCTTCTTTAGAACCTGGCCCCACAAACTCTAGCTGCCTTGGCTTTTCTGAATCCGGTCTTCTCTCTTGTCCTCATCAAGACCACTTGTCTCTGTCTGGGTTCCCCTCCTGTGCTGTGGCCTGGAACTGCCTCCAGGTGGTAAGCTGGGCTTAGGACTCCTCTCATGTTTTCCTTCTTCCAGAGACTGCAGTCCTTTACTACCTGTTGTCTGGTATCTGAAAGAAGTTTTACTTATTTTCTTTGGTTTTCTGGTTGTTTATAGTGGGAGTACAGGCCTTGTGGCAGTTAAGCCTTCAGGAACAAAGCAGAAGTCTGTGCATATGCTTTGGATCTCTTCTCTGTGTCCCTACATCAGCGTCTCCCTTACTAATAGCCTTACCATTTTCAGTGGCTCTACGCAGAACACCATTGCCCCTCACTCCGGCTCTCATCTCTCCTCCCATATGAAGCAAGGTGTGTTGCTCCTTTGCTTCTTGTTGCTATCATCCTGAGGTTTCCTGGATCTCACACCCTGGGATTTTCCGTCTCCGGACTTGGCTGAAAGCCAGCAGCCCCGTCCCTGGTTGTGGAGCCAGAGCTGCCCTTGGTGGGTGCTTTGACCCTTGGTAATGGAGGCAGCAGCCCTTGTTGTTCTATGTGAGGAGCTGAGGACTCAACGGCAGAGCCTTCTCTTTTTTTTGTTTTTTTCAGGGCAACCAATGAAGTGCAACCTTCACATGAATGGAAACGTTATCACCTCAGACCAGCCCATCCTGCTGTAAGTTCCAAAGGCAGGGGGACTGGGGTGGGGCGGAGCTTTTCTGCTCACTTACCGGGTGTGATCATCTCTTTTTATTCTGCATCACGGGGCTCAAATTGGAACAAAGTGGCTTGTCTTGTCATTTCCCCAGGGGATTGTCCCCACAGGGCCTGTCATTAAGACCTCGTTCTCAGTTTTACAGTTAAGTTTAGAAACACCTGAGATGAGAGTGGAGAGCAGGCCAGTCCTGTCCTCCTCTGCACAATTGCAGGCATCGACCAAGGGAACAGAAATCTCCACTTGTTGTGACTAATTTGGATGGGGATGCGTACCAGGTGCTGCCTCTCATTTTGTTACACACACCTGGGTATACGTGCCTGGCCCGGGACTGAGGACTTCTTTGGAGCCCAAGATGTATAAGCTGTTTGTGGCAGGACACAATGCATAAATGACAGGACATCATTTTATAGATGAGGAGACAGAGACCCAGGAGGATATTGGACCTACCACAGTCACTTGGCCAGTGCCTGACAGAACCTAGAGTGTCACCAGGTGTCCTGACTCCCAGCCAGTGTGCCTTCTCCTCCTTGACCCTTGCTTTGGGGTTATGGGGAGTTTTTCAGTTTCCCATCTTAATTACTGGAAAATTGAAAGGCACTCTAAGAAAGAGTATTAAACTTCGTTAAAGTTTTAAGTGGTTGAGTTTACCACTGGAAGTTAGTAGTGCCTTTAACACAAATAGAAATGGTTTTTTAAAATACAAAGGCAGTATTTGGAATTACATGCACTTGTTCACCTAATGTTCATTGTGAGCTGCTTGTGCTCAGCAGTGTGCTAGGTGCTGGGTGTGTCAGTGGGAGCAGGACATGGTCCCTGCCCTTACTGAGTTCTCACACTGGTTAGCTGGTGTGCTTGGCTACAAACTGTGATGAGCCTAGAAGGAAATGAATGGGCAGCCATGCTGGAGAATAAAGGTGATTAGCTGCTTTAATTGGGGGAGGGCTTAGCGGGTACAGGGCAGGCCTGAAATAGGCTTTGAAATTTAGAAAGACCAGGACTTGAAACCTGAGAAATAAACTGTGATTTGAACAAGTTTCTTAAACTTTGTTCCAGGAAAAATGGTTTTGTGACCTGATGAGTTTGGGAAACATTGGGCACAAAAGAGTTAAATCGATTTCTTTACTTCAGGCCATCTCAGAATGTGCTGTATGCTAATATATTATGTGACCACCTGGAGGGGCAGGATATGCAGCGGTTCCTAAACTTGGGACCCAGAACAGGCAGGCTGCATCTCAGTTTTCTCATCAGTAAATAAGGAAAATGATAGATTTGCTACAAGATGAAATGAGATGAAGGGGTATGGAAAGCGTGACGCTCAGTGTCTAGCTCGTAACAGATGCTCAGTAAATGGTGGGTTCCCTCCCCATCTTAGGAAAAACTGGCAAGGATTTTGACTCTTCTCTGCTCCCCACAGGCGGCTGAGTGACAGCCCCTCAGTGAAAAAGGAGAGTGAGCTGCCTCGCAGGGTGAATTCTGTCTCCTCATCCAACCCTCCTGCTGAAGTGGACCCTGACACCATCCTGAAAGCGCTCTTCAAGTCTTCAGGGGCCTCTGTGACTACACAGCCCACAGAATTCAAAATCAAACTTTGAGTGGGGCAGCGAGGCAGCCAGAGCATTCTGGGGACAGAGGAGGGTGGGTCTGTTTCCCAAAGCCAAGCTTGTGACCAATGGGCCGTTGGACTGGAGGCCCCGAGAGTGGGGAGGGCCGCTGGAGTAGAGATCTCCTCACTGGACGGGGCCCGCCTTTCTGTGTTGTGTTCCACCCTGTGCTCTTCTGTTCGTTAACGTCCCTGTGGTATGTTTTTTCTGTTCTCCACCTCGTCATCAAGACAGGCTTGTGTTTCTCAGAGTGTCCTTCCTCCCTCTAAGCTCGGCCCCAGACTGAATTCTTATGTGGAAATGTAGCACTCAGTTGTCTGGGTTGTCCTCTTGTGGTCTTGTGGGATGCAGGGCTGGGGCTGTTTGAAGGAGACTGCTTTTTCCAGGAGGTAAGGGGGGCACCAACCCCTGCCATCATAAGGGGATCCAGAACAGCTTGACAGTGAGCCTGGGTGGGGATCAGGTCACAGGCCCCTGTCCTCTCACCGTGATTAGTTCTAGATGTGGTGTCCTGGAGAGGGCCACGTGGCAAGGGCAGGTAAGTTGCTGCACTGCTATGAGGGTGCACCCCAGCTCTTGGCTTGGAAGGCTCTTGCTATCTCTGGCAACCCAAAGTACATTGTCAAAAGTTCATGTTTCCCTTTTTCCTTGGGTTTTACTGAATGCCCTGTCCCAGCTGTCTTAGCCTTCTGGGTGTCACTGCTGGGAGGTGCTTGCATTGTTACCTGTCCCAGTCTGGCATGGCATTCATCACACCCTGGGTTTGGTTCAGATGCCAGCTGAGTCAACTCTTCACTTGCTGGACTTTTCAAATGCTTCCCGTTCTTTGGCATTGTGGGTTTGGCGGATGATTTGAATGCGAGATGTTGGCTGCAGCTTGCCCTTGTCTCTTGCTTTCTGGCCTCAGACGTCTTATAGGACAACAGGAATGCTGAGAGGGACACACCCAGCTGCCACCAAGGGATACTGTCCCCTCTCCTGTGGGTGGCTCATCCATCAGTGACCAGAGGGGTATTTTCCTGCTTTGGCAGTCGGTGGTTAAGGGAGCAGAGCAGCTGTTCCAGGCAAGCCAGTGGGTAGTTCTCCATCATGGTCCCTGGCAGCTGAGGCTCCCCTGAATACAGTCTCCTGTTGATTTGTTGGAACTGAAAGGAGCCCAGGCTGTCAGCCAGAGTGAGCTGGGGAGCAGGCGGGAACTCTCCAAAATCAGTAGCAAGTGATATGAAAGACACAGGGCTAGAGCTCCAGGCCCTGGAACACTGAGAGCCTCTGAGGACCTGCGGGGGGTAGCCTAGTGAAAAATACCTAGAAATTCATGTTTCCACAGCTAAATCTGTCAGGCAGGAGGGACTCAGGGTTTGAACACACCTTCAGTCCTCCAGCTCTGAGGTTGGCCTAGGATGTCCAAGGAAGGTGCCCACTTTCGGGTTCTTTCAGGGATTCTGCTTTTCTTCCCTTTTTCCCCTTTGAGTGGTTACAAACTTAGTTCTCCTCAGCATCTGGAAGACATTCCTCCTCCACTCTACCAAGAGAGCACCCAGAAGGCAGTAGGATCTGGTGTCTCAGGTGCTAGAAACAGATTTGTGTTTGGACTCTGCTCAGTAGGAATGGTAACTATACTGCCTGCGTGACTTTACCTTCCGCTCCTGGTCCCGTGGCAGGTGTGCTTTGTTCATTGGTTCCATAGAGCCCAGCTACAGCCTCCTGGCCGTCTGGACCCCATGCTTTGGATAGCCATATGGGAGATTGGGGAGGTGGAAACTGTTTGCCTCCCCTGCTCTGCAGGTCGTCATTTTGGGGAACAAGGAAGGGAAGGTGATGGACTCTATCCTCGTCTCCCTCTCCACCTCCCACGCCTATTACATTACCCATCTCTGTTTCTTTTTGTTCGGAAGGAGAGGAAGAGGCATCAAGTAATGGAGAAGACTGTGTATTAACCATTTCTGAATAAATGTTTGTTATTCCTACCTTTGAGCTGTCATTTCTTAAAAAATTCTAAGTGGCCTATTGGGACTTGGCACCAGAAGACAGGAATTTGCCTCTTTGCTTTACTACTCACCAGCTGTGACCTTGGACCAGCTCCTCACAGGAATTCACTGAAACTTAGTCTCTGCAATTGGGAGTGTGAACCTTCGTGTCTGTGAAAGCACCTGGCACAGCAGCTTTTGGGCCTGAGGTGTCTCCTGGGTGTTAAACGTGGTCAGCTCCAATATAGTGAAGTCTGTGAACAGGGAACAAGAGAGGTTGCCTAATGGCCTTTCGCCTGGGTTTGAAGAAGTTACAGTCATGGGTGAATTTTATCTCTGAGATCAGCTATGCTTAGCTGCTGTTGTTAGGTGCTGTAGAGTCAGTTCTGACACACAGCAGCCCTGTGTACAACAGATCGAAACACTGCCTGGTCCTGTGCCGTCCTCACAATCGTTAGGTTGTGTCAGTCTATCTCATTGAGGGTCTTCCCCTTTTTTGCTGTGCATTAGAAGGAGAAATTAGTTGTTTTTGGTTAGTTTTATTATATCAACAGTGAACACTTCCAGAAAGGTGGCATAGAGTTTCTTATCCCTATCCCTCCCACTAAGTACAGCTAAAAACCCTGGAGCCCTTGTGGCGCAGTGGTTAAGAGCTCAGCTGCTAACCAAAAGGTTGGCAGTTTTAATCCACCAGCTGCTCCTTGGAAACCCTAAGGGGCAGTTCTGCGCTGTCTTATAGGGTCGCTGTGAGTCGGAATCAACAGCAGTGAGTTTTTTACATAAAACATGTTAAGACTCAGAGGTGGAAAGATTAGAAGCCGTACTGGCAAGGGACCTCAGAATCCAAGGAACGAATGTCACCGACTTTGCTGAGTTTTCTTTTTGCCTCGTAGCCCAAATGGTGCTGGAGGAGTGGGCAACCCAGAAACGCCAGTGGGTACAGACAAAGCCCAATAAAACTCTGCTCTTTCCAGCCAAGGGACCAGGAAAGGCAGCCCAGCAAGATAAACTCCAGCTGAGCTCCACAGGAAAAAAATGTGACACCACCCTCACCAGCAAAGGCTGAGTCAGGAGCCTAGGCTTCCACCCTTGCTAGGCTGTATTGGTGTGCCTCAAAACCCTCAGTGGGGTAGTGTCAGAGAAGGCCAAGTAGGAAGCTGGAACTTAGAGCTGGTGTCAGTGGAGACCACATGGGAAGAAGAAATGAGACACTCCAGCCTCTCAAAGCCATGGTGTTTTTATCAGCAGAGGCATAATGTGAAGAACTCCCACCTAGCAGTAACGAGAAACCCCTCACACCCTGAGTGTCAGCAGAGGTCAGGTGGGGAACTTGGATTTCCACTTGGTACCAAAGTGGTATCTCTCTGTCCCCAAGATCTAGAATCTCATAATACCCAAAGTGTCCAGGTTTCAATCAAAAGTCACTCATACCAAGAAGCAGGAAATCTCGAATGAGAAAAGGCAGTCAACAGACATCAAGATTGAGAAGACAAGTGATGTTAGAATTATGTGACAATGATTTTAAAGCAGCCATTATAAAATGTTTTCAACAAGCACTTAATGAACATGCTTGAAACGAAAAAAAGTTTCAGCCAAGAACTAGAAGATACAAAGAAGAACCAAACAAATTCTAGAATTTAAAAATACAATAACCAAGGTAAAAGAATGGATAAGAAAGGAATCAGCGAATTTGAGAACGCTGTAATGCCATAGCAAATATTTACATAGTAATTCCCCCAGACTTTCCCCCAAAGATAACTTATTTCTAGGGCTGTTGTATATAGGGTCTGAGCTGACACTGATACCTGCAAACCTAAAATGCCATCGTGGCCCCTGTGTGCCTTTGGAGGCCAGATAAGTGGAGTCCTTTGTCCTCCATCTAAACATGGTCCACACTGAGCTCTTGATCTGCCTGCCCTTCCCTGCTTCAAGGTCCCTTCTCCCTTACAGTCTTATCAGTAAACAGCAACACCATCCTAGTTGCTCAGACCAAAAGCCTAGCAGTAGTCCTAGATTTCTCTCTATCACCACATACCCAATCAAATCCTATTGGAATTCTTCAAACATACCCAGAATTCTACCTCTCACCACACCACAACCACTTCCCTGGAGCCAAGACACATCTTTCCTTAGGATAATTGCAATGGTGTCCAAAACGAGTGCCCTGCTACTGTCCTTGCCCTTCCACGGTCTAATCACAATACAGCAGCCAAAGAGACTGTTTACACATCACTCCTCTGCTGGAAATCCCACAGGGGTCCACATCACACAGTAACAGCTAAGGTCACCCCTGTGATCCACCAAATCCTATGGGTTCTGCCAAGCTCCCCGCCCCCCACCCTAGGACACTCCTCCTTGACACCTGAATGCCTTGCTCCCTCACCTTCTTCAAGTATTTGTTCAAATGTCACCTCAATGAAACCTTCACCCTATTTAAAATTGTGTTACCTCTCCTCCACACTCCATCCCCCTTCATTTTTCTCTTCGGCGCTTACACTATACTTCATACGCTTTATATTTTATTTCTTTATGTGTTTATCGTCCCTCTCTCCTCGTTAGACTATAAACTCCAGGAAGGCTGAATTATGTTTCATGGCTGTATCCTTAACGCTTAGTGCCTGGAGCACTCACTGATCTTTGAGGAATGATGAATGAATGGGTGACTGCATGAAAAGCTCAGAGTTGCATTTATGAACAACCCCCGCCAACGCCGACATTTACTCCGACTTTCATTCCCCTATTTTATTTAGAGCAAATGAATGGTGTGGCTTTGAGGTGGCGGAGGCCGGAGAGAGAAGTCCGGAACCGAGAAGGCGGCGCCCCACGCGGCACCGTAGTCAAGGAAACGCTTCCACTCCCAGCACTCAACTACAGCTCCCAGCGGCCTCCGCGGCTTCCGGTTGGCAAGATGGTGGCGCCCAAGAGAAAGCGTGCGGAGCGAGAAGCTGAGAGTCTCCCGAGCCCTCCCGGCTACTCAGGTAGGGGCCCGGGACGCAGACCGGGGCCGGCGGCTTCTCCGGGACGTGGCTCGGGGGTCGGCGGGCGGGGGAAGCCAGAGTCTCCACGGGCGACCGCGCGGTTGGTCGACAGCCCAGCTGCCCTCGGCGGCTCCCTTCTCTCGCCTGTCTTCACTCCCCCCGGGGCGAGCCCATTTCTGTCTACATGCGCCCTGGGCGTGCCCATCTTGTCCACGCTTCCCCTGGGTGAGCCCACCTCTGCCCACCCACCTATCCTCCCAAGGGCGAGCACGACTCTGTCGAAGTTCTTCTGGGGTGGGCCCATCTCTGTCCACACACCCCCACTCCCCTGAGCTCCTCCGCTTCTCATCCGGTCTGCAGCCCCTAGTCCAGCAGCCATCAACTCTCACCTGGGCTGTTACGCACACTCTTAACTGGTTTCTCTGCTTCTAGTCTTCCCTCTGCCTCTGTTCTCCAGATACCAGAATGTTTTTGATTAGGTCAAAGTTAGATCATGGCTCACACGCCCACCCATAACCCCCACACTCACACATCTCCCTCCTGTGGCACAAGTTAACACCTAAAATAAAATCCAGACTTCTTACTGTTGAGGTCCATGGCCCCACAGGTCTCATGTCTCCGACCTCATCGTCCATTGCTCCTCGCCCTTACAAAGCTTCAGCCTCACTGGCCTCCTTTCTGTTCCTCTGACCACGACGTTTCCAGCCTCGGGGTACTTGCACGTGCGGCGCTTTCTTCCTCAGACAGCTCTGCCCCTTCCTGTCTTCTGATCTAGGCTTTCATGTCTCTTCCTCAAAGAGACCCACCCTGGTGTCCTAGCTAAAGAAGGCTTTTGCCACTTCATCACCCTGGACTACTTCACCTTGTATATTTTTTTCATGACTTATACACTCGTTATATGCTTACTTATTCATTGTCATTCTTGCCCATCCACTGTAAGCTTCCTGAGGACAGGGGCTGCGGCAGTATTCCCACTGTGCTCTGAAGACGGTGGTGAGGAAAACAGCCCCTAACTTGATGAGGATTAAAATTTTGTGGGAATGCCAATGATTAGGCAAATAATCACACAAATACAGACTTACAGACCGTGAGGGAGGCTGTGAAAGCAGGTAGATCTAACCTGGTGAGGGGTGGGAGTGACAGGTAAGGCCTTCCTGAGGAGTGATGTTTGAGCTAAAGCTTGAAGAATGGGTGGAGGGAAGAGGGTTGGTGTTCCAGGTAGAGGGAATAGCATGTGTGAGGCCCTGACTTATTGGAGGAGCAGAAAGGAGGTCAGAGTGCCAAATGTGAGGGGAGGGTGGTGCTAGGAGAGGCACAGAGGTGGGTAGGGGCTGCGTCATGCCAGGCTTCCAGCCATGGTTTATCCCAAGAGCAGCAGGGAGCCACTGGAAGAAAGGCTGAAGCCCCTCACCTATAACAACTGCCTGTTTATATGTTCTTCCTCCACTCACTCTCATCGCCTCAGCACCCTGCACAGCCAAGGGGGAGGGCTTAATGAAGAATGGATGTACGGACAGCTGGATGGGACTAAAAGGGACATGGAGAAGGGAAATTGTGTGACTGCCCAGCTGGCCTCAACTTAGAGCACCTTGTGGGCCATGGTGTAGCCTGAATCTGACTCATACCTTCTGTCCTGGCCCCATTTCCCTTCCAGCCATTCCAATCAAGTTCTCTGAAAAGCAGCAGGCGTCTCATTACCTCTATGTGAGAGAACACAGAGTTCGAGAGGGCACCAATTCTGCCTGGCCTCAGAAGCGGACCCTTTTTGTCCTCAATGTACCCCCATACTGCACGGAGGTGAGCCAGCATCTGGGAAGGGGCCTGTGGGCTCAGTGGCTCCAGGCAGAGCTGAGCATTAATAGGAGCCCCAGGGGAGGATATCCAGGGGGTCACCTCTATCTGTTGTGACAGAAAATTGGCATTTTAAAGAGAATCTAAATCTTCAAAAATGAAATTCTAAGGAGCTAGAGCTTTTTATGTGTTACTCAGAATTTTTTGAAAAAAACATGTTTCAATTACATGTATTTTTTTTCCTGATTATAAAAGTAATACCTGTCCATGGTTTTTAAAAAGAAAAAAAAAGAGGCAGTGGAAGAAAATACCTCTAACTCTACTATACGGACATGTCTATTAATTTTTTTCACAAAACTATTAAAGTCATATTAGTAAGTTTACAGAAGAAAAAGAAGCTAAGGAAATTACTGGATTTTAGATAATTTATTTTCCAAAAGAAATACTAATTTCTAAAAGATTCCACTAAAGTGAGCAAGATACGCGCTAAGACAAGGGGCGTCATCGTTCACCCTTATTGGCAGGTAGTGCCCGTGAGGAGAAGTGCATGGTTGGGGGGTACAGCTCGCTGCATCTCACACGCTGACCGGACCCATGCAGTCAGCACCCAGAATATCACTTGCACCCCGGAAATCCCTCGTACTCCCCCCACCAAGAATGATAATGTCCTGATGCTAACAACTTTGATTTAACTTTTTAAAAAAAAAAAAATTTATTTTTGTTGTTGTTGAGAATATGCATGGCAGAACTTACAGTAACGCAACAATTTCTGCGTGTACAACTCAGTGACGTTGCATTTCTCAGGTTGTAAAATCCTCACCCTCCTTTTCTGAGTTGTTCCTCCCCCATTAACATAAACTCACTGCCTCCTAAGTCTCAGATCTAATCTTTCGAGTTGCTGTTGTCAGTTTGATCCCATATAGATAGATCTTAAAAGAGCACAGTGCTCAAGGCAGACATTCTTTACTAGTTATGCTAAACTATTGTTGGGTTTTTTAGAAGACTTCAGGGGATATTTTTAGTTAAAGGTTTAGAGATGATCTCAGGGCAGTAGTTTGATGGCCTCATCCAGCCTCTGTGGCTCCAGAAAGTCTGGCTTCTGTGAGAATTGAAATTCTGCTGTGTTTTCCAGCTTTTGATGAGGATTCTTCTGTAGAATCTTTGACCACAGTGTTCAGTAACGGTAGCAGTTTAACTCATTTTTAAATGGCTGATTCAGGTAAAACCCAGTTGGTTGTCTCATAAAATCATGATAATCAAGTAACACCAAAATGTCTCCACCTAGTTTTGTAATAATTTTTTCTAAGCATTTAAACCTGAGTCCTACTCGAGGGATCATTCTCCCAGAGAAATTGATAAAAACTGTAATCTTTCAGCAAAATGGTCTTTCGAAATGCGAAGTCCCCTTCTGGAACCAGCCAAACACATGATGGCTATGTGATCCGAGCAGGGGCCTGTCTTAACGTCAGAGAGGTTCTCCCTGAATCAGACCCGCACGCCTTCTTCTTCTTCCTGAGTCACCTGGCCACGGGAGGTGTGGCCTTGTACCCAGTTTTTAACATGAACATTTGCAAGGATTTTGTCTCGGGAGCTTTGGGAGGGTGGGAATTGGCTTCTGTGTTGTACATGAGGGAACAGGTGAAAGGAAAGAGTGGCTCCCCCAGCATGCCCCTGGTTGGGCAGCTGTGGGCTCCTGGTAGGGCCCTGCAGATGCTCACACCTCTTCTCTGGGGGCAGGGGTGCCTGTCCCGCCTCCTGTCTCCCTGCGGCCGTGTCCAGTCTGTGGAGTTACAGGAGAAGCCGGACCTTGCCGAGAGCCCAAAGGAGCCAGTGTCGAAGTTTTTTCATCCCAAGCCTGTTCCGGTAAGCCTCCAGGTGCCTGAGCTCTGCTCGAATGAGGTGTGGGTGGGGAGAGGGCCATCTCCCCAGCGTGAGGCGAGGGCCTTGTCGGGGGCCGTGGGGTTTGCAGAGCACTCCCTGCATCTTAGGCCCCCTCGTGGTGTGTGAGCTAGGAGGCCTGTCAGGTTAAATAGTCTCTGCTTCTGTCCTCGATTTGCCACATCCTTTAACTTCCTGTCTGGCTTTTTCCATTGTCCTGTGTGACAGCTCAGAGGCCGTCTCTGCTCGTCACTCTGAAGGGCTCCCCAGTATAGGTTCTTCCTCAGGTCCAGCAGCTCGGTCTCTAGGAGCTTTGTCCTTTCCACGGTTCCCCGGGTCCCTTGAGCCCGCCTTCTCCTGGCATCAGCAGTCCGAACTAGCATGTGCCCCGTCTGTCCACTCTGGGCCCCTGGCTCCATGAAGCCTAGTCTTCCTGCCTGTCTGGGCTGGGGTGGGCACCCTTTCTCATCGAGTCCCTCCCAAAACTGAGAAAGAGCCTCTGTGTGTCTCGCCCACTCACTGGGTAGGAGGTGGGAACAGGCATCATGTCTAGCTGAAGTTGAGTGTCTGGGAGCGGGGCTGTCCCTCACCTTCTCCTTAGTTTCCTGGTTCAGCAACAGCCCGGCACCACCCCCTGCCCCAGCACAGCGTAGGGTGGGGGCAGCTGGGGGGCCTGTGCCAGCAGGGCGGCTGGGGAGGAATAGGAGGCTCCCTACACTGCCCGTGTTCTCTCCCCAGGGGTTCCAGGTTGCCTACGTGGTGTTCCAGAAGCCAAGTGGAATGTCGGCTGCCTTGGCCCTGAGGGGCCCTTTGCTGGTGTCGACAGAGAGTCACCCTGTGAAAACTGGTGTTCACAGTCAGTACGGCCAGCGGGCTAGTGCCTCCTTCCTGGGCCTGGGGTGGCGGGGTGACTGGTGAGAGGTAGCCTCTGAGAATGCCATGACCCACGTCCACTCCCTGGAGAGCAGTGGGTGGGACGCCTGCCGGGTGTGTCTGGGACACGTCGGGGAGACATTACCTTGAGCTGTTGGCTCGAGTGTATCAGACACTGGGGGTGGACAGAGGTGACGCCCAGCTTCCCGACACTAGACTCTTCCTTTCCACCTAAGCACCAGCTCAATCCCGGCAGCCCCTTGTAGGGGATCCCGACTCCCCGGCAGGTCCCGGGGTGGGGCCTTGAGCCTGGGCCTCAGGAAGCCCATCCTCCCTTGCCCTCAGAGTGGATCAGCGAGTACGCAGACTCAGTGCTGGACCCCGAGGCCCTGAGGGCCGAAGTGGACACGTTCATGGAGGCGTATGACACAAAGATGGCTGAGGTCAGGGCGGCCACCTATGGCGGGGGGATGGCGCCGCCACGGGCTGAGGCGCACCCTCGAGGGTGGGGGCGGCCGCCAATCCTTGGTCAACCCCTAGAGCCCAGGCTCCCTTCTTCGCTGTGGAGTCCTGGGCCACCTGGCTGAGTGACTTCTGTTCTGTGAGTCGTCACTAGGGGACAACAGTGGAGGCAGTGTTGGTGGGTCTGTGCTGCCCCCGTTCTTTTCTCCTTCCCACTACTTAGCCCCCCGCCCCCCACCACTTAGCCAGCAACACAGGAGGGGCAGCAGGTACTGTATGGCCCGGGGTGGGTTCTCACTGCAGGAGAAGGGTGCCTAGAGGGGTCGTGAGCCCTGTTGGCAGGCAGGCTCCTCAGCAGGATGGGGCACCTCCGGGACTCGCCCCCCAGGCCTGCCTGCCAACAGGGCTTGCATGCCTCTCAGGAGGAAGCTAAGGCCAAGGAGGAGGAAGGCGTCCCTGACGAGGAGGGCTGGGTGAAGGTGACTCGCCGTGGCCGGCGGTCGGCGCTGCCCCGGACGGAGTCTGCCAGCCTGCGAGTGCTGGAGAGGGAGAAGCGGAAGCGCGCCCGCAAGGAGCTGCTCAACTTCTATGCCTGGCAGCACCGTGAGACCAAGATGGAGCGTAAGGGACACCCCAGAGCCCTGCCCTCATGCCCCACAGCCCTCGGTGTGCAGCCCTGGCCTGGGGCACGCTGCTGTAGAGGGGGTCCTGTGCAGAGGATGGCCCACCCAGAGCGCGGGGCTCCAGAGGGTGGCACTAGGGGAGGCCTGGGAGGGCGTCCTTGGGCACAGACCTCCCAGGGGGCTCTGGGTCAGGGTCCTGCTTGGCAGTTGCATCTGCCTAGTGCGTTGGGGACCCTGGATTAGTTGGAGCCTGCAGAGGCCACTCCAGGCCCCTGAGAAGGTCGTGTTGGAATCTGCACCTCCAGCAAAAGCCCGACTGCAGAGCAGAGGGTGGGGCTCAGCTGCTCACTGTGGGGGCAGAGAGGGCCACTGCCCAGCTGTGCGCGCACGCGTGTGTGTGTGTCAGTGCATGTGTGAGGGAGTATGTGTGCACAGTGGGGCGGCCTGTATGTGTCTGTGTGTCGCTGCTGCATATGTGAGGGAGTATGTGTGTGGTGGGGTGGGCGTGTGCGGCAGGTCGTCCTGCATAGATAGTGTTCCTGTAGGTGAGCACCGAGCACCAAGCTCTTGGGGGGGATGCTGCTGAGGTCACTGCCCCGGCCAGCTGGTCCTGGTTTGTCCCTTCCTCGGGGCCCTTTTTGCTTTCTCTGCTACTGGTGAATTTTCCATCCAATTCCACCCTCAGTCGAGTTTTCCCGCAGTACCCAGACCACTTCCCTAAAGCAGAGCAGGGAGGAGAAAGGCTCACCAGTGGGAATCGGGGGAGGCCCACGTGTAAGAACCCCCTCTAGGCGGGCAGCGGAGCGAACCTCACCTGGGGCCGTGTTGTCTGACCCTGGCCCCTCTCTCCTCACCCCCAGATCTGGCACAGCTGCGCAAGAAGTTTGAGGAGGACAAGCAGAGGATTGAACTGATGCGGGCCCAGCGCAAATTCCGACCCTTCTGAGCCAGCCAGGCCCTGGGGGTCCCCTTCGAGGGCACAGTGACTGAGGCACAGGGCCGGGCCTGGAGGGCGTTTCTCCATCGGGAGGGGCTACCTTGGCGAGTGGCGTCTCTGAAGCCCGTCTCTGAGCCCACACAAGCAGGAGGGAAGGACAGCGTCAGACTTGGTCCTGGTGTGACCAGGCCTGCCCAGTGTGAGGACTTGGCCCTCAGGACCCCCCTGCCCCAGAAGTGGCCCCCAGCCTCACAGTGTTTCCGCCAGCAGCTTAGGTGCAGGGGACCGAGTTCGAGCTTTGTTGTTCCCCTGCCCCCCTAGGCGGGAAAGCCCTGCTGGTGGTGAGGCAGCTGCAGGAGCAGTGTGAACACCAGGTCACTTATTCCTTATTCATCGGGCAGCGGGGACAGGCGGCAAGAGCCATGGGGGCCTGTCCCAGCCCCTTTGTCCTCCAGCCCATGCCAGCTCACCTCAATTAACCACAAAGTAGGACTACCAAATCTGGACACAGTCTTCCCTGTTGAATTCACAGATATTAAAACCAGACTTTCAGACCCCCTGGTGCACCCTAGGATTCTCCACAGCGCTAGCTGCACTTTTGAGACCTCCGAGGCCTGGCCCCTCCCCCTCAGCCTGGGGAGGCAGGTCTGGCCTGCACAAGGTCCCTGCAGCCCCTAGCCCAGGGCCACAGCTCGCCTGGGGCCCCCACCTTGCTCTGGAGAAAGGTGCTGATGATCTTTGCCACTTGGGGTTTGTTCATGTGGATGTGGTTGCCAGGGGCTCCCACAAACTGGTACTGCTGGAGAAGGAAGGCAGGTACAAGGTGAACTGGGCCCCGGGAGGCACGCTGCCACCCACCGCCAGCAGAGCCCCTCAGCCCTGAGGAGGGTTTGTAAACTCGGGTTACACCTCATATGCCTGGGTGTGTGCTGGGGGCTTCCTGGGCCTGCTACCTCCCCACTGGTTCAAAAGTGTCCCTGAGGTGAGCTGTGGGGCAGGGACTGCGCATTTTCCCCATGCACTGCTCACAGCCCCCGCTGGGCCAGCCAATCTTGGCCTGATGGGGAGGAGAGTGTTCAAACGGGGCACACCACACCGGGGTTTGGGCGACGCTGGCTGTGGGGCTTGGTGGGGTGGGGGCTGGAGAACTTGGAACCTGCCTGGCCCTGACAGGGGAGGGCCCACAGCTGTAATGTGAGCTCTGATTCAGGCCACCTGGGCGGGAACTCTGAGGATGAACCCGTCTTCACACTCGCCCCGCCCAGCCTTGGCGATAGGAAGGCTGTGCCCCGTCCCAGCTGTGATCTGCCAGGTGCTCCCAGGGTCCCAGGCAAGAATCAAAGTCAGCACAAACCTCCAACTTGGAGACCCCCGCCCACCTGTAGCCAAGGCACCTGCTGATGTAGCGTTGGCGGGAGATGGTGCGCAGTGACTGCTGTGTCTGGGGACTTGTAAGATTAGGAAGCTGCCTCTGGCCAGGTTGGGCTTGGTCCAGGGAGATGCCGGAAAACAGTGAAACGAGGAGATTGTGCCAATGAAGTCTCTATGTCCTGTGCTCTGACCTAAAGTGACCCAGCCCTCTGGGAACTTGGAATGTACAGGGTGTGAGGCCTGAAAGCTCCTGGGGTCACGTGGTCCTCTGCCAGGCCCAGGTCAGAACTGGGCTGGAGCAGGATTCCAGTGCAGGGAGGGGTGGGGAAGGTGAAGCTCAGAGGCTGGACGGGCAGCTGAGGGGGTTGGTGGCTCACCTCTTTCAGGACTGACTCAAGCATGCTAATTATGAAAAGCAGGGGTTCTGTGTTGTCCTCTCTCACGCTGGTAAACCCTGGCGTGCTCTTGAGTAAGAGAAGTCAGGGTTCATCTAAGGAGTCATCCTGCCCTGGGTGCCCAGGCCCCCCAAGAAGAGACTGGGCCCGGGCACAGCCAGGTCCCTTTTAATATTGGCCCACAGTCACGGCACTCGCTGTGGGCCAGGCGGAGCTCCGTGACTTGCCCACGGTCACAGCCACTGAGTGGTAGAGCCAGATCTGAGCGGTGCTTGAGTCCATGCCTTTTAACCCCGTTTGCTGTAAGCACGTGCCAACCCTGTGCTGCGTTCCAGAGACACAGGTGCCCCAGAAAGCCACAGGTCCTGCCTCGTGAACTCCAAGTCCAGGGCTGTAGGCAGGAGCATGAGGGTAAGCCATAACAGAGGATTCCGAGGTGCAGGGGGAGGACCAGGTGGGGGGTGGTGATGTAGGGGGTCCCCGGGCAACTGGGGGCTCCACAGGGCAAGGCTACACAGTAACGTCTGCCAGTCTGCCTTCCATGCTCCCATTAGAGCCTCGCCTGGGCGTCTCCCCCACAAACACCGGCTGAAAGATGTGATGTCGTTCTTGCCCAGACCTGCTGCTGGGAGTTAGGGGGGCTTTTGTGGAAAGGTGACACGGGGCAGCGGTGGGGTTTCGCTACTGCGAGAACTGGAGCCCGAGCAGATCACCCTCCCGGACACCCTGCACCACCAACCAAAGGGCCGGCTGCCCCGACTCATGTGACAAGCAGGACGCGAGCCTCCAGCTTCCAGACACAGTGCATGAACAGCTCCCTGGTGACGAAGTCAAAGAACCACAGTGAATTCCCACCAGACGGCACCAGGTGCTCGTGTAGGCCAGAGCCCTGTCTCTGTTGGGGCAGCTGGGTCCTGGAGGGTCACCCCGCCATCTCCATTCCAGGACCCAGCCCAGTATCCGACCTTATCACCCCCTTGGTGAAGGCCTCTTTCATTCCTGTAGACTGGAAACTTTTCTCCCCGTAGTCTGGGATGCTAGACTACATTTCCCAGATTCCCTTGCGGCCAGGTGTGGTCATGTGGCTAAACGCAGAGAAGTAGCCTAGGCTACCTCGGCCTGGGTTGTAGCGCTGAGGTGTGGCCCTTCCACACCCCATTTGCCTGTCCACAGGCTGCCCACTGCACTGCCCCACAGCCTGAGCCCTGCATTCTGCCAGGCAGAGCCGCCTACCTGCGCTGGAGTGCAGAGCACGACATCTTGATGTTCCCACAGCCTCTCATTGACCTCTGTCACAGGCTCACAGCCCTTACCACGCTGCCTGATGGCGACTGAATATTTCTGGGTCTGCACTGTCCAAAGGGAGCCCTGGTGGCGCAAACTGAAAGGTTGGAGGTTCTAACCCATCAGCCACTCTGCGGGAGAAAGATGTGGCAGTCTTGGACCAGTTTTACTCTGCCACACAGATTTGGAATTGACTCAACGACTGGGTTTGGTTTGGGGTACTGTCCAACACTTGAACAGTAGCCATGTGTGGCTCTTGAGTGCCTGAAATGTAGCTAGTTCAAACTGAGACATGCCTAGGCATAAAATGTGCGCTGGATTTTGAAAACAGTATGAAAAGAAGAATGTAAAATAACTCGATCATTTTTTATATTGATGACACGTTGAAATGATAACATCTTGGATATATTGAATTAAATAAAATATTAAAATTAATTTCACCAATTTCTTTTTACTCTTTTAATAGGGCGACTTTGTTGTTAGTTGTCGAGTTGGTGCCGACTCAGAGCGGCCTTCTGTCTAACAGAACTAATGGTTGCACAGTCCTGTGCCATTGTCACAATCATTGGGATGTCCGAGACCATCATGGCAGCATTGTGGGGTGCCTTCCAAACTAAGGGGCTCATCTTCTAGCACTATACTGAACAGTGTTCCATTGCAATCCATGAGGTTTTCACTGGCTAATCTTTGGAAGTAGATCTCCAGGCCCTTCTTTCTAGTCTTAGTCTGGAAGCCCTATTGAATCCTGTACACCATGAGTGAGCCTGCTGGTATTTGAAATACCAGTGGCATAGCTTCCAGCATCATAGCAACCTGCAAGCCACAGCAATACGACACACTGACAGACGGGTGATGGAATGTGACTACTAGCAAATGTAAAATGTGGTGACTTCACTGGGCGGGGCTGCTGTAGATGATGAACTCTCTGAGGACAGGAAATGGCAGAATGTTCTCTGAATCTGTAGTGCTCAGCACATGGCAACAGAGGAGGAGCTCAAGAAATGTATGCCAAGTAGATTAATTCAAGAAAGCTCCTGTAAGGACTGACTCATTAGGTCATCCCAATTGTCCTATGCCATTGTGATTAATATAAAATCGCTATGAACATACACACAGAGCGGTCTTGTCACACAGCCATGAAAACATGGTGCCCTTGTTCTGCCCTTAACTTCAACCAACCACTTTTCTGCTCCTCAGGCTAAGAAGACCTTGAGTGCCTTTCCAGAAACAGTTTCCCATGTCATGTGCAACGCTCGACGAACTCGGGAAAGAGAACTGAGATTTACTGAGACCCCAGACATGCCACACACATCTCCTTCTGCAGCAGAGCATTGGTAAAGCACCTGGTGGGTACCAGTACTGATGCACATGTTACAATATAGTGCTTTATGGAGAAGGGGATGGAAGCTCCGAAAGGCTAAGTAATTGTGTCACAGTCAACAGCTAACAGGAGATGTCACCAGAACTCGAACCCAGGCCTGGACTTCCACCCCATGCAGCCGCTTCCAAAAAACTCAAACCAGTGCCACTGAGTTGATTCCAACTCATAGAACTTCCCCATAAGGTTTCCAAGGCTGTAATCTTTACAGAAGCAGACTGCCACATCTTTCTCTCATGGAGTGGCTGGTGGGTTCTAGCCACCTACCTTTTGGTTAGCAGCCGAGCACTTAACCACCACACCACCAGAGCCACTTAAAACCAAAACCAAACCTGTTGCTGTTGAGTTGATTCCAACTCATAGTGACCCTATAGGACAGTGTAGAACTGCCCCATAGAGTTTCCAGGGAATAAGTGGTGGATTCCAACTGCCGACCTTTTGGTTAGGAGCTGAATGCTTAACCACTGTGCCACCAGGGCTCCTTACACATGGATACAGCCATGTAACTACAGTGGAACCTGTGAGAGCCGGAACTCGACGGGACTGCATTGTTTTTCCGAGTCTCAAGTTTTCCACCTTGAGCAGTGTGCAGTCTTACACTTTCCTATCACTCGTTTTGGTGGAAAATAATTGCGTTTTCCTTCTCTGACAGGTTTACGCCTTATACTGGTTCCAGCTTTTGCAGGTTTTACCATATTACTCGGATCAAGACACAGAACACAGCCAGCACCCAGCAAGACCCCTCGTGCACTCTCCCATCATGCTTTCCAAGAGACTATTATTCTGTTCTCTCCCCATAGATGAATTTTGCCTCTTTTGAACTTCTTAGAAATGAAATAAACACAGTATGGCTCAGCTTCCTCATCCGCAAAATGTGGGTAACAACAGCACCTACCTCAAGGGCTGTAAGGATGAAATGAGCAAACGCACGTAAAGCGCTTGAATACGGGATGCTGTCCGTGTGGCCAGTGAGATCAGCCCTGGTGTTGGTGTCAGCGCTGGTGGTGGAGTCGGTGTCGGTGTCGGTGTCGGTGTCGGTGTTGGTGTCGGTGTCGGTGTTGCTGTTGGTGTCGGTGTTGGTGTTGGTGTTGCTGTTGGTGTCGGTGTCGGTGTTGCTGTTGGTGTCGGTGTCGGTGTTGCTGTTGGTGTTAATGTCCGTGTCAAGTGTTGGTGTTGGTAGATTTCTTTCTGTTAGAGAGCAAGCCCTGGTGTATCCTGCCGCCTGTCCAGCTCAGTTTGGGCCACATCTTGACTATCAGGATTTGCTTACCCCCAGCCCTCACCACAGAGAGACTGATGGTTCAAGAGGGCAAAGTATGATGGGACCCCAGAAGACAGCAGCACTCACCCAAGCAATCCTCTGGTCTCTGTTCAGCACTAGACCTGGAGACAGAGGCACAAAGATGTGGCCTCACAGGCTGAGCACCATCTTTCAGGGTGGGGGATCTCAGCTCGGCTTCCCTGGATCCCAGGCCCTTCCATCCAGAGCTCCTTTCTTCTTTTTCTTTTAATAATATTTTATTGTGTTTAAGGTGAAAGTTTACACAGCAAATTAGGTTTCCATTTAACAATTTCTGCACAAATTGTTCAGTGATATTGGTAACATTTTCCACAATGTGTTGTCATTCTCATTCATTCCGTTCTGGTTGTACCATTTCCAGTACTCTAGTTCCCCTGCCCCTTTTCCTTCTCATCTTCGCTTTAGAGCAATTTTTGACCATTTAGTCTCATAAAGATGATTTTTTAAAGGAGCCCATTACTCACGGTTGATATTCTTTATTTATGAGCCAATCTGTTGTTCAGCTAAAAGGTGACCTCAAAGGATAATTTTGTTTTAAAGTTTGAACAGTATCTCAGGGCAATAGTCTCGGGAGTCCTTTAGTCTCAACTGGTTCAGTAAGTCTGGACTTTTTAAGAATTTGGGTTCTGTTCCACATTTTTCTCCCATTCTATCCTGATCAGAATGGTCGGTAGTGGTCAGTAGTGGTAGCCGGGCATCATCTAGTTCTTCTGGTCTCAGGGTAGAGGAGGCCGCGGTTCAAGTAGACTATTAATCCTGAAGACTACTTTCTTCTCAGAGTCTTTGGTTTCCTTTTTCTCTTTTGTTCTCAATGAGTAGAGACCAACAGATAGATCTTAGATGGCCACTTGAAAGCTTTTAAGACCCCAGACACTACTTATTGCTTGGGATGTAGAACATACACTTTATGAACTACATTATGCCAATTAACTAAGTTGTCCCACGAGACTATAGTCCTAAACCTAACTCTTCAAACCCAGAAAACCAATCTCACAAGGTATTTGGTTATGTCCCTGTAACTGTGTCCCCTGTGTGGTTTATTATGTATATGGCCCTTCATGCACACACACACATACCTATATGTAAATATAGATACATCTGTCTGTGCACACGTGTTGTTGTTGTTGTTAGGTGCCATCAAGTCGGTTCTGACTCATAGAGACCCCATGTACAACAGAGCAAAACACTGCTGGGTCCTGCCCATCCTCACAATCATTGTTATGCTTAAACCCATTGTTGCAGCCACTGTGTCAATCCATCTCATTGAGGGTCTTCCTCTTTTTTGCTGACCCTCTACATCACCAAGCATGATGTCCTTCTCTGGACACTGGTTCCTCCTGACAACATGTCCAAAGTACGTAAGACATGGTCTCGCCATCCTTGTTTCTAAGGAGCATTCTGGTTGTACTTCTTCCAAGACAGATTTGTTCTTTCTTTCGGCAGTCCACGGTATAGTCAATATTCTTCGCCAACACCACAATTCAAAGGCATCAGTTCTTCTTCCTTATTCATCGTCCAGCTTTCCCATGCATATGAGGTGACTGAAAACACCATGGCTTGGGTCAGGCGCATCTTAGTCTTCAAGGTGACATCTTTGCTTTTCAACACTTCAAAGAGGTCTTTTGCAGCAGATTTGCCCAATGCGATCCATCTTTTCATTTCTTGACTGCTGCTTCTGTCATTGTTGATTGTGGATCCAAGTAAAATGAAATCCTTGACAACTTCAAGCTTTTCCCCGTTTATCATGATGTTGCTTACTGGTCCAGTTGTGAGGATTTTTGTTTTCGTTATGTTGAGGTGTAATCCGTATTGAAGGCTGTGGTCTTTGATCTTCATCAGTAAGTGCTTCAAGTCCTCTTCACTTTCAGCAAGCAAGGTTGTGTCATCTGCATCCCGAAGTTCGTTAATGAATCTTCCTCCAATCCTGATGCGAATCCAGGTTGTTAATGAGTCTTCCTCCAATCCTCCTTCATATAGTCCAGCTTCTCGGATTATTTGCTCAGCATACAGACTGAATAAGCATGGCGAAAGGATACATCCCTGACGCACACCTTTCCTGATTGTAAACCATGCAGTATCCCCTTATTCTGTTCAAATGACTGCCTCTTGATCTATGTACAGGTTCCTCTTAAGTACAATTAAGTGTTCTCAAATTCTCATTTTTCGCAATGTTATCTATAATTTGTTATGATCCACACAGTCGAATGCCTTTGCGTAGTCAATAAAACACAGATAATCATCTTTCTGGTATTCTCTGCTTTCAGCCAGGATCCATCTGACATCAACAATGATATCCTTCGTTCCATGTCCTCTTCTGAATCTGGCTTGAATTTCTGGCAGTTCCCTGTTGATATACTGCTGCAGCCGCTTTTGAATGATCTTCAGCAAATTTTACTTGTGTGTGATATTAATGATATTGTTCGATAATTTCCACATTCGGTGGGATAACCTTTCTTGGAAATAGTCATACATATGGATCTCTTCTAGTCGGCTGGCCATGTAGCTCTCTTCCAAATTTCTTGGCACACATATGTACCCACATATTCATACGCCAGAGCTCATTTCTTCTGCTTGGACTTCTGCCCTGATGTGCTCAGGTGGCCCTGACTCCTGGGATTCAGCTGGAGCAAAGCTTGAGCACAGCCTTGATTGTGGGTACAGCGCTCCCCTTCAGGCACCCCACCTCTAAGAACCTAACAATGTTCATGCAGATCTTCTAGCCCCAGGAAGTAGCACATAACTAAGAATCCCGCCTCCCTTTGTTGAAGAAAAATCGAGAGAGAAAAGAAACCCTGGAGAATTCGAAAGGCCTGGGTGGCCACTGGCTTCAGGCAGTTACTCAGCTCTCTGCCAGCTAGTCTGATGGGGGACAACAACTCAGCCTCCCCTGAGTAAGAGGGGACCCAGTGATTCCACTGCTGGGCAGTGTCCTCTCCAGCAACGCCTGCGCCTGCTTGGGGGCGTCAGGGGACGTGTAAAAAACACCTCCTGTAGCATGTGGGTGATTGCAAAATCCTGGGAGCCCCCGATGTCAGCCAGAGCCTGGGTAAGCAAACCATACATAGTGTGGTTGCAGAGAACCTTGTCCAGCAGGGAGCCGGAAGCAGAGCTGCAGGTGTCCACATGATGCAGCAAACATGATGTCACGTGGTGAGAAGGGCATGGAGAATGTGTACAGAGCGACCCCAGGTACACAAGCCTCATAAACGGACCATGCTAAACAACCTATAGCTCAGGGGGCATCAGTGTGTGACAAAGCCGAGATGTCAGGCCACTCCCACCCTTCCTACAAGTCTGTGTTCAAACACCATCTTCACGCAGAGGCCTGTCGTCCTCCCTACAGAGACCCCGGGTGGTGCAGATGGTTAAGTGCTCAGCTACGAACCACTCAAATCCACCCAGAGGCACCTCAGAAGAAAGCCCTCGTTATCTACTTCTGAATGCTCACAGACACTGAAAACCCTACAGAGTGCAGTTCTACTCTGAATCACACGGGGTCGTAATGAGTCAGAATCTACTCAATGGCCATTCTTTTCGTTTTGGGGCCTTCCTACAACGCAGGTTCCACGTTTGGTCTCCCCAGTGTAGGACCGAGAGCAGCTCCTGCCACACAGTTAAGTGCTCAGCAGGTCCCTGTGGATAAACAGATGCTTACCTCGGGTTGGGGAGGGGCAGTCCAGAAGGGGCACGTAGGGGCAGGGGCGGGTGGGACTCAAAGGGATGGGTGCTGTTCTACTGATTTAGCTGGGCAATGGGTACGTGGGTGTTACTGCTATTATTATTCTTATTTAAACTATACACATGTGATATACCGACAAGCTCTTTTTTGGAACCCGAATCTAGAGTTCATATGGAAAAATAAGTGAGACCAGCAGGAACACTCAGAGAAAGAGCCACAAAGGAAGGTTGTCCTACCAGATACAAAAGCTCACGGCAAGGTCACCCTCCTGTTACAAAGCTGGGGTACTTGCCCCTCAGCCCAAGGACTCACGGGAATAGGATGAACCTCAGTCCTAGGGACACTGGATGGTCCCCTCACTACCCCTCTCAGAGCACTCTGGGAGTTCCCCTGAGAAACGTGCAGTTTCCAGGTCCCCAGCAGGATAACCTCTGTTCTTCCAAGTCCTGATGACCCTCTGACCCCTTAAAAAATCTCTGACCAACAGCAACACAGAAGCAAGGAGCTGCTCTGATGGCACCCTGGTCCACGGCACCCCTTGACCGCCATCACCTGGACTAGGTATAGCCTAAGCTGGGCTCAGATGCCAGTTTGGAATGAAAATCTAATCAGAGGGCACCCTTCCAGTTAAAACCCACCAAGAGCTTCCCTTCGCTTTTGGAATAAACACAGCATCTGCCCAGCTCACTGCGCCTGCCCGGTCCAGCCTCCAATCCCCTATCCTTCACAGCAACCCACTCCCTGCTCCCCCAGTGCTCCCGGCCCCCAGCTTTCCAGGTCCCGGAAATGGCCACCACAGGCAGGGCCCCTGCACAAGCTGTTCCCTAGGTCCAGAGTGCTCCCCACCCATCAGCTCCTCCCCTCCTCGACTCGCTGTGGGTGCCTTCACTGTCCTTGCCTAGGGCAGGGCTCCTGGGCAGGGCTCCCATGGACGGACGGGGCGCCCTCTTCCCAGGTGGGAAACCACCGATGTGGTGATTTGACTACCGTCCCTCTCCAGCTCCCAGCTGGCTCTGTACTTGGAGTGCAAGGCTACGGCCGGTCTGCCCACTGTTCACCCCAGCTTGAGCATGCAGGTGCTCAGTGGCGACCAGCTGAGATCCACGCCTAGAGGGGACAGCCTTGGGATGGGAAGAAAAGACAGAAAACAAAGGCCTGGCCTCTCTCTGCCTAGGTTTCCTGGTCTGCAAACAAAGGGGCTCTGATCTCCTCACCCCTCTGTGGGGTGTCCACTTCCTCTGCCCTCCTTCTCATCCTCCTTCCTGACGTGACTGCGGCCCAAGACTCAGGCTGCAGGGACGTGGTCTTTTCAGAGCAGATGGGGTCCGCGCTGCAGCTAACCAACGGGCCTGGGGAGCGTTCGCACATTTGGCCTCGGGACCTGGGCACGTGAGCTTTCTAGTGGATACCGAGGAGGCTGAGATTCAAATGGAAGAAGAGTCAGCTCAGAAACCTCCTCAGCCACTCCCTCCCTCCCCTGCTGGTGCCCAAGGTCAGACGCCAATGGCATTGGCCGACTGGGCGCAGGCGGGCACAGCGCCCACTCACAGGGCAGTGGAGCAGGTCCGCTCAGGCCAGTTGCTGCCTGTGGGAAAGGCAGACTGTGCCGCCAGAACTTCCCCTTTTTCCGTGAAACCTGTCTACTTTACATGCGGGCAACCTATTCAAAAGTTCCCTCTTGCCCATTTTTTTTTAAGACTAAAGCAGCCAAACATCCTAGCCTGAATTCAGCATCGCCTGTGCCGCGGCCTGAGCTTCCATCCTTCCCAGCCCACAGGCTTCAGTGGCCAGAGAGTCACCCAGGACTGGCCTACTGTTCTAGGGAACCGACCAGAGCTGGGTTCTTCCTCCACGCAAACATGCCAATGTGGGACTGTGGGCTGGAAAAGCAGGTAAGGATCTCCCAGGCGATCCCTCCCCACCCCAGCACTCTGAGCCCTGCTTCACTGCTGTTTCCCCTATGTGCCACAGCAAACTCACACCACAGGGAGTCCCTGGCAGGATCGCCTTCCTCCTTAGTACCCATGACCAGCTCCTCACCTGCCGCGCTCTGCCCCACAGCAGACCCCCTTACCCCGCTCTGTTCTGCAGAGTACTTACCTGCTAATGCGCTGGTGTGGACTGTTACCAGCTAGCGCCCCTCTAGGATGTCAGCCCACCGGGGATGGGAATGTGTCTTGTTCACTGTCCAACCCCAGGCACCCAGGCCTGGAACATGGTTTGTTAAATTGAACGAGCTAATGAATGAATGATGGAAGGAAGGGGGGAGGAGGAAGGCTGTCCCTGGCCTCACTCTCCCTCAGAACGGAATGCCAGCTGTCAGGTGCTCTGGGGCCAATGTCACCAACCTGGGACGCACAGGCGGGTGGTGGGCCTGCTCTGTCTTCCTTTAGGTTAATCCCCGGCCCCAAAGGGCCATGACTGCAGCAGAGGGCCTGGGCCAGCCACCTGCCTGCTCCTGGGTGTTGGGGAGTGCTCGCCTCCTTCCCAGCCCTCCCTCTCTCTCCCCCTCTCTCCCTCTCTCTCCCTCTCTCTCTGTCTCTCTCGTCTTCACTTCTCCCCCAGTGGGGACTGGTTCAGCCTCTGTCCTCACCATTTCAGGTGATCAAGGCATAATCGGCTTCCCCTCTCGGAGCATTCCGGATTAGCACACTTCTGTGCCTGGGTCCCCTCTGGGCGGTCCATCTGTGCATAGGGCAGCCTGTGCCCATGGCCCTCGGCCCTCAGTCCTGTCTCTGATGAGTTTCAGGGAGGGGCCAGCAAAGGGCAAAGGTGCAGAGACAATGAGTGTCACAATCCTGCAACAGGTCACAAAGGCAACCGGAGGTCAAAACAGCTTGCAGGCAGACCTTGTTGTCAATTTCTAGATAGTTATCAACACTTGAAAAATACAACAGAGCAAATCTCTGGCTTCTCTGGAGCAAGTGGGAATTCTGGCCACACTAGACCCACATTCCCCTGATAACCACCTGCTGATAACCACCAGCCAGGCACCTCTCCACTGCACACACTCCCCACCGCTCCCTACTGCCTCCCTCCCAGCCAGCAGGGTTAACTCCACAACTAGCCCAGCCCCACAGGCACTCCGGTTTTTACCTGTCACCTGGTCTGATACTTTATAAGCTGCAGTCACTTACCCTATCTTGCTCCATCTTATCAGCCTATGGGGTGAACGGGGTGGAGATCTAACGGCCTTGTCTGCCAGGGGCATCTAATGGGGAGGGACTTGTCCAAGACCACTCAGTCAGCAGAGTCAGGAATGGAACAGAGGTGTTCGCGCCCAATTGAGTGCAGCTTCCATTTTACCACACCGTCCCCCTCGTCCCCTCATGAAAGCCGCCTCCTGACCACCCTCTCTGGAGCAGGCCTGTGTGGGTCTGTCTCAGAGCAACCTGTATCCTTACTTTATTCCATTTCTAACACGTCTGAAAAGTGGCTTGTCCGTTTACCTGTCTACCGACTGCCGACTGTCTCTCCTCCTGGAATGCACGTTCCCCACCAGGCCTCTACTTCCTCACCTCCGAGGGATGGGGGTTGGGGGTGGTGGGAGAGCCATTCCCGCGGCGGCCTTTGTGAATGGCACCCCCTGGAGTTGAGCAGCACCCTGCTGGCTCTCACTCACCTCAGCCTGCTGGGGTCCAGGCACATAATAGACTCCACGCCATGAAGGTTCACTGAACTCATATACTGGAAAACAGGCTGTACCTGAGGCTGCCCTGAAGCCAGTGTACCACCAAGTTCATGTCCCAGTTTCGAAAAACCTCTGTAAAGTCATGGGGCATCCTTGGGTGTCCTCAAGGCCTCCCTCTGGTACCCGGCACCTACCTGACAGGTCCCACAGAGCACAGCCGTGGCAGTCACAAACATTTACTCCCAGACACCTGACAGGGTTCCCCATGGAACCATGGCTTTCTGGAACACACACTAGCTGTATAACCTTGGACAAGCCTCAGTTTCCCCTCCTTTCAACGGTGTTTGCAATTGGGACACATGCATGCGAAAGCTGGACAATGCATAAGGAAGACTGAAGAAAAACTGATGTCTTTGAATTACGGTGTTGGCAAAGAATACTGACTATCCCATGGGCTGCCAGAAGAACAAACAACTCTGTCTTGGAAGAAGTACGGCCAGAGTGCCCATTAGAAGCAAGGATGGTGAGACTTTATCTTACTTACTTTGGACATGTTATCAGGAGGGATCAGTCCCTGGACAAGGACACCATGCTTGGCAAAGTAGAGGGTCAGTGAAAAAGAGGAAGACCCTCAACAAGATGGATTCACACAGTGGCTGCAACAATGGACTCAAGCATAACAACGATGGTGAGGAGGGCGCAGGACCGGGCAGTGTTTTGTTCTGTTGTACACAGGGTCACTATGAGTGGGAACCGACTCGACAGCACCTAACAACAACAACAAATGGGACGAGTATCGGGCAGGAGGAGGATGCAATGAGACACTGCTCACAAAGCACTTAGCATCGTGCCTGGTCCACAGCATGTACCGGACCAAGGTCGGCCGTTTCCATTTATCGATGGGAACAGTGACGATAAGCAGTGGCCTCAGACAGTGAGTCTCTTACCTGTGGCCAGCTGGGTGGTTCCTTTCTGCAGGAGGACCTTCCCACACTCCTCACCCACATGGCTATTGTTCTTCAGGAACCTGGGGGGACAGAGAAAGGTGATGGCCTGGGGCAGGGGAGGTCAGATGAGGAAGGGAGGGCAGGGAAGGGGGAGCGCACCACAGGGCGGGGGCGCACGTGTGGATGCAGATGTTCACGGCAGCCCTGTATGAGTGTGTGTGTGCACACAGCAGCGTGGCAAGGAATAAGTGAGCCCGGGGGAAATGCAGAGAAGCAGAGGGCTTAGGCTGGGGGGCAGGGTGTCGAGTCATAGGGGTTGGTTTCTGTGCAGAGTCGTGCAAGGTTTGCGTGTGTGTGTGTGTGTGTGTGTGTGTGTGTGTGTGTGTGTGTGTGTTAACTCCTTTCCTATTAAACCCATTGCCATCTAGTCGATTCCGATCCTAGCGACCCTATAGGTCAGAGTGTAACTGCCCTATAGGGTTTCCAAGGCTGTAGTATTTATGGAGCCCTGGTGGGACAGTGGTTAAGAGCTCGGCTGCTAACCAAACGGTTGGCAGTTTGGACTCACGAGCTGCTCTTTGGAAACCCTTTGGGGCAGTTCTACTCTGTCCTACAGGGTCACTGAGTCAGAACTGACTCGATGGCGATGGGTTTTTGAATATTTACAGAAGCAGACTGCCACATCTTCCTCCCGAGGAGCAGCTGGTGGGTTGAAACAGCCAACCTTTTGGTTTGCAGATGAGCACTTAATCACTGTGCCACCAGGGCTCCCTATTAACTCCTTTAGACTCACATATTTGTGGAACCCTGACAACCTACGGGCACTCCGCTAGGTGCCAGAGGGTCACACCCACAGCCTTGGGAGGGAACAGGCGAGTCAGCAGGCTATTGTTGGACCATGTGGTTACTTACAGGGCAGGTGCAGTCAGGGCTGGCTTCCCAGAGGAGGTGACAGCCAGCTGAGGCCAGAAGGAGGAGGGGGGAAGCTAACAGGTGCTGAGGAGAGAGGTCCAAGTGGAAGGGGCCCCAGGCTGGAGTCGTAGAGGGAAGAAAAGGTGTGGACCAAGAGAGTGTGCTTGGCAGCGATGGTGGAGATGTGTGTGAACGTGTGGCCAGGGTCTCACAGAAGTGAAGGTGAAGGTCAAGACTACAGAGCGGGATCAAAAGGTGATAAGCTCCTACGCTGGGGTGTCTGAGGAGACCATGGAGCCTGATGCTCAGGGGTGAAGGCAGGGAGACAGGCTTGGTGAGGGTTTGTGATAAAAAATCCCCACACCTTGGGGGGGTCCTCCCTGCACCCACCCCTGCAGCATCTCCTCTGGGCTGACTACCTTCCAGGGCTTCTTTGAGGCCTCCAGCTGCAGCGTGTGCTTGATGACTCTTGGCTTGCAGGTTAGCATGTTCTCCATTTCATGAGGGTGCATGGGCCGCTGGGTGAGGACGGGGAGCCCCCACCCAGCCTTCTGCCCCCAGCACCCCCTTAGCTGCGGTGACTCATTCTGACCCTGGGAGGGAGGGGCACAGGACCAGCCCCAGCTGGTTAGCCTGTCATCTGAACAAGCCCTCCACCTGTCAGTTTCTGCCCGTCACAGCCAGCCCAGCCTACCGTGACCTGGGACACCGTGGAGGGGCAAGGTTGGATGATGGAGGGAGAGGGAATCTCCGTGAGCTGCAAAGTGCTTTGCAAAGGGGTGGTGTTTGAGTGACCACACAGTGGCCATTCCACAGGTCAGGCACTACCAAGGGTGGGTGACTTCATCTGGTTCGACTAAGGCACCGTGAGTCGGGGGCCGACTGGGTGGCAGCTGCTGGCAACAACAATGCTCCCATCTCCTGACGGTGGGCAGAAGGCTGTGCGGCCTTGGGTAGGCCACTTCGCCTCTCTGGGCCGGGGTGGGTGCAGTTCTGGGTCTTCCAGCCCCCCTTACTCCAGTGGACCCATTTTCAGCCTGGCCCACTGTCAGAACGTCCTGTGCTGTCCACAGGTCTGCTGCCTGGGGTAGCAGCGGGAGGAGACACTCCCCTCCATCCTCCCTGAGGACATGGGACCAGGGGGCCAAATACTCAACTCCACCCCACCCGGAGGGAGAGCTGGTGTGCACTCAGTGGGTGAAATTGCATAAAGAAGAGGGGCTTGTCTGTCTCGTCCCACTGGGGCCTCCCGTGACGTGAGGTAGCCGGTACTTCCTGAGCACCTACTGCCAGCCTTGGGGAAACAGTAAGAAGAAGGCAGACACGGTCCTGCCCTGACGGAGTCTGCGGTCATTTTATGGATGAGAAAATGGAAACTGATGAGACTGGCTATATCACAAGCGAGAAGCTGAATCCTCAGGGACAGAATGACAGAACGTGAGTGGACAGGGGACCCCCAGCTCATCTCATCCAAGCCCTTCACTTTACAGATGGGGAAACCCAGGACCAGAGAGGAGTGACTTGCCCAAGGCCACACAGATACATGGCAGAGCCAGACCTCAGATCCAGGGACTGTCCTGGTGGTTGTTACTAGGGGGGAGGGGGAAGGGCAGTACTTTTCACAGGGTCCCACACTCAGGGCCGCAGTGTGTGGGCGTGCACAAAGGCCTTCGACTGAGCATGCGTGCAGGTGGGCTTGCTAGGCTGTGTGCCTGGAGCTTCACTGCCCACTGCGCCTACCCTCTGCCTCAGGGCAGGAGCAGAGAACTCCATCTTTGGTCCTCCCCATGGTCACCAGGGCTGGGAAGACCCCTTCATGATCCACCTGGCATTCTGCAGATTCCAGGCCAGGGTATCCAAGGGCAACAAAGGCCCCTGTGCCCTTTCCCTGACCCCTCCTAGGGGCAGGCTCAGCATAACGCTGTTCTCTGTGGGGCCCCCTGACACCCATTGTCTACCCTCTGCCACCACCTCCTCCTCCCGGGTATCCACCGAAGAAGACAGTGTGAAGGCACGACCCGGGACCCGAGTCTTCCCAATGACAGCAGCGGGAAAGCCCCTTCTTACATTCGAGTCCGGGAAAAATGACAAGGAGTCGAGCAAGATGAGCTTATCCACCATCTTGGGGAAGACACCGGAAAACTGTAGAGCTACATAAACAGGGAGGCGTGAATAGGAAAGGGGCGCCAAGTCTTCCCTGGGGACACTGGTGTTTCCTGAAGCATTTTTCAGACTGAGGGAAGGGTGCTGACCAAGAGGCCAGAACGAGAATCTGCTGTGCACGTCTCCTCCCCCAACGTGCCCCCAGCACCAGGCTCAGACTCTGGCGGTGCAGGACTCCAGGCTCCTCTGTGGCAGAGGGAAGGGAGGAATGTCGGCAAACTTAAATCTATCCAGAATGTCTGACTGTTTCAACTAACTTCCCCATAATGGAACCAAAACCAAACAAACCAGTGGCTGTGGAGTCGATTCCGACTCATGACGATCCATAGGGTTTTCAAGGCTGTGACCTATCAGAAGACAATCGGAGGCCTTTCTCCCCAGGAGTCTCTGGGTGGGTTTGAACCGCCGACCTTTTGGTTAGTCATCAACAGCTTAACCATTTACACCACCGAGGGGGACTCCACCCCCACAGTCATGACTATTGTAACGTGTAAAGAATCTTGCTGCTTACAAAGCAAGGTGGCACTCAGTAATAACGCGGACGACTGAAACTTCCCTGGGGTGACTCCCCCTTCCTCCACCCGCTCTCCCTGCCCCACCTGGAGAAGCCTGAGGAGGCCATCGCAAAGCCATCTACTCACCATCCCGCCCACACTGCCACCTGTGGGACAATGAGCAGTTAGCTGAGAGACCCTCCCCTTCTCCAGATCTCAAGACCCTCCCTCAAGCTTCCTCCCAGGGGGCTGAGAGAGCCTTCTCCAGATGAGGGACCACTCCTCTCTGCTAGCAGTATTCCCTGTCAGACTCAGGGCTCCCTCTCCTGGCCACTTCATCAGACCTGGCCACTCAGAATGTCACACTTCCCTCACCAAATGGGGAGATGGCCAAGGGCGGGCCCTATGTCCCTTAGGGAAGCTCCCTGAGACCAGAGGGCAGCGTGCCCAAAGGTCAGTGTGTAGCTGACCCTCATCTCTCCTCACAAATGCAGAGGAAAGTTCAAGTCTTCCCTCGGCCCCACCACAACAGGAGCCCAGTGGCCTCAGGCCCTGGCTGAAACCGTGGCCCATGAGGGAAAAGCAATTCCATTTCAAGGCTGAAACATAAGAAGCCAAGAAGGTCTGGATGAGCCTGACCTCCCCTCCACCCCCCATCCCCTCTCTTTCCTGCAGAAATCCTTTCCCAGCCTCTGGGTCGCCTCCCAGGAGACCTTCTGAGAGGCGGTCCGGCTCCACTGCAGTGGGACCCACAGGAGAAGGCCAGCTCTTGGAGACAGCTGTCTACTTTCCCAAAGTCACACCCCCGCCCAGCCTTGCTTCCTTGATGCCATGTCCCATTCCAATGCTGAGAAGGGATGTCCCAGAGCCCCCCTCCACACACTCCCTGCCTCTAACCCGCTGCAACTCCCTGGATCTCATTCACAAAGTTTTGGTAGTTATACGGGAGACCTGGGCTGTAACGCAATGAGAGCCCGTGGCCCCCGAAATCCATGGCGACATAGTGCAAGTCTGAGACAGAGAGACAGGGGCAGGTAGGAGACAGCGTCCACACAGCCAACCCTCCTTGCTCACCTGCCGCCCTGCTGGCAGCCTCTCCCTTTGTGGGAGAAGGGGGATGAGTCTGTCAAAGGAGTTGGCATTGTCAGCCAGCCGTGCAGGCAGAGAACCGGGGGCCTTTCAGGGAGCCCCAGGATTTGGCGGCCATGTGGCCCCAGGGCACAGCCAGCTTCAGCTCTGAGAGCAGACCTGAAAAGACAGTCAGTTATTCCTTCTTCACTCATTCATGCTCGGGAAGAGATAGCAGACATGTCAGGTGTGGGGACACCCAGAGGGAAGGCAGATGAACCAGTCTAGTGGGTGAGGGCCAAGCAGCCACACGCTTGGGCAGGCTTCAGAGGATGCACCAAATTTGAGATGGGTCAGAATGTTCTAGAACGGGCTGTGCAGTGGGCTAGGCCTGGGCCCTGCCACTTGCTGGCTGTGCGACTGAGCAAGTTACTAAACCCCGGGAGCCTCAGATTCTTTTCCTGCAAAACTGGAGCGAACGCACCGGTAACGATCGCCAGCATTTTCAAGCCTTCATTCACTGAGGGCAGAGCGCTTCGCTCGCATTAACTCCCCACCCGCTCCGGAGAGTCCCATCTCACTGTTGCTCTCGTTTCACAGACAGGAAACTGAGGCATCGGGAGGTGCACGCCCGGTCACACAGGGAGAACCCCCAGGACCCCTGGCCCCCACCCTACCCGGGTCAGGACGGTGGTCACCCGGCCCAGGGCAGACCTCTTCATCCTGCTGCCCCGCCCCCACCGGCCGGGTCCGAGCTCTGCGCGCCCCCACTGGCACCCAGGTGCGCGCGACCCCTCTGACTCTGGGGGCTCTCGGAACCCTGACAGGTCACGCGTGGCCGTGTTCTGGGGCCCCCATTCTCTGACCGTTCCGGCTCACTGCTCCCGGGGCGTCCGATGAAGGAGGTGCGACCCTGGGAGGGCGGAGTGGTCCGCGCACCGTCCTCTCCCTCCTTCGCGGTCCCAGTGGGACGCTGGTGGGTGCGCGCGCGTGCCCTCCCTCGTCCCATCTCGGGCTAAGGGTCCCTAGGCGGGGCGTTTTCACCCATTGCTGTCGTCCCGCGGTCGAGCAGCAGTCAGTCCATCAACTCGTGGTCGGGGCCGAGACAGCGAAGCTGGTGGTTCTGGGTGCAGTCCCCGCCCCGCCCACTGCTTCGCCCGCTGGCCCCGCCCCAGGCCCCGCCCCGCCCCCGCCCCGCCCCTCTCGGTCCGGCCCCGCCCCCTCCCACCCCTGCCGGAGGCTGCAGGTGGCTGGTTGCACCCCAAGGGCTGCCTGCCCGGTCTCATATCTGGCCCGGTGGGGTCCGGCGCAGACGCCACCCGCACTGGGAGGCGGCACTGCCTGGGAGGCCAGCCGGCGCCCACCCGCCGAGCCCGTGAGCAGAGCGGTGGGGAGCCCGGGGATCTCCTCTGCGGGGGCAAAATGGCCTCCAAAATTCCGGGCTCCATGGGGGATGACGTCGGAGGCCGAGCGGAGTAGGCGCTGCTGGAGACGTGGGTGGCGGGACGTGGGCGGCGGGACGTGGGCGGTGACCTTAAGTATGACAGAATGAAACATTGTCTATCTCCATGATCTTTGGTATTTTTGAGCCCAGTGTTGAGGCCATTGGGTCGGTCCGTCTCATTCAGTCCATCTTATTGGGGGTTCTCCTCGTTTTTGATGATCCTCCACTTTACCTAATTTATACTAATCTACCTCAAAAATAGTATTTTCTTTTTTAGTTCCATAGAGTTGCAAGGAAGTGCTTCACGATGTTTCTGGGCTGGTCTCTAGCAGCACACTGTATTCTCCTTCGGACAACAGGAGTTCGTTTCTAGAGGAAGTTGCTGAAATCTCCTTTTCAATCCCTTTATGCGTCAGTTAGCTTCATTCAGAGAAGACTGTGAGCCAGGTCACTGCTGTCCACCTAAATGTACCCCTGTCACAGGAGCCTCAGGTGTTGGCTCAGGCTCAGGACAGATCTCTATCCCTCATTCCTACACATTTGCGCACAGCTCTGAGCACACTAAATGGCAGATGTGAGTGGCCGTGAGCTACTGAGGCTTCCAGACTGATCCTCTGATGTGGGCACGGAATCAGGAATGCTGGCAATGATTTAGGGGACACAGGGTACAGCCAGAGCTGGCTGAGCCAGTGACCCGCATGGCCATGGCCCAGCCCGACGTGACCGAGAGACTGGTGCCCACTGTCTGAGCCAGGTGCTCTGGGCAGCCCAAGGGGACAGAGGAGGAATTGAATCCCTGGAGGTGGGGGAGGGGGAAAGGAATGCAGGATCACTGTGGTGCTCCTGGTCCCCAGTGGCTTCAGAGTGAGTGACATACTCCAGTACAGGTTGGCAAACTCCCTGGAGCTAATGAAAGCCCTTAGCTGACAGCCCTGTCCCAGGGCCTCGTAAAGCCATCTTTGGCCCTCTGCCATGCCCAGTAAGAGCAAATCCATACTCAGCTGTTTCTCAGGCTGACTTGACTGCCAGCCTGTCCTTGTCCTGCTGATCCTGTTCTCAGGCCAGTGGTCTGAGCAGCCCCTGCCAGGACACTTGCTCCTCCTTCCCCTCCCTTCATGCCCTGGGGCAGGGCCGACCTGTTTCCTCAGAACCCTAAAGTGCCTGACAAGTAGAAAGAAGAGACACTGCTTTGTGAGGCTCTATATTTCTTCTCCCAAACCAACCAAAAACCAAGTAAATATCAATACCCACAGCCTCTCTTTTAATTCTTTTACCCAGGGGCACCGGGTTTTCACTTCATTTCAGTTAGTCCTTTAAAAGTCACAAAGTAGAGTTCACCTTGTCAAAGGAAAAATCACATCAGGGAGTCAATTAGAGTTAATAGGGTTTATTGAATGAGGAGCCCTGGTAGCGAAATGTTTACGCGCTTGGCCGCAAACCCAAAGGTTGGCAGTTCGAACCCACCCAGCAGCTCTGCAGAGAAAGAGCTGGTGAGCTGTTTCAGCAAAGATTACAGTCTAGAAAACCCTACAGGGCAGTTCTACTCTGTCACATGGGGTCACTATGAGTCGAAATCGACTCGATGGCACCTAACAACAGCAAGAACAACGTTGAGTGAAAAACTGAGCCGGGAGCATCCCAAAATAAAAATGGTGAAGGGGCTCAAGGTTGCTGTTGTTGTTAGGTGCCATGGAGTCGGTTCCAACTCATAGCGACCCCATGTACAACAGAACGAAACACTGCCCAGTCCTGTGCCATCCTCACAATCATTGCTATGCTTGAGCCCATCTTTGAAGCCACTGTGTCAATCCATCTGGTTGAGGGTCTTTCTCTTTTTGGCTGACCCTCTACTTTACCAAGCATAATGTCCTTCTCCAGGAACTGGTCCCTCCTGATAAACATGTGCAAAGCACGTGAGACAAAGTCTTGCCATCGTTGCTTCTAAGGAGCATTCTGGCTGTACTTCCTTCAAGATTTGCTTGTTCTTCTGGCAGTCCGTGGTATATCCAATATTCTTCGCCAATACCATAATTCAAAAACCTCAGTTCTTCTTTAGTCTTTATATCATTGTCCAGCTTTCACATGCATATGCGAAAATATCACAACTTGGATCAGGTGCACCTTAGTCCTCAAAGTGACACCTCTGCTTTTTAACACTTTAAAAAGGTCTTTTATAGCAGATTTACCCAATGCAATATGCCATTTGCTTTCTTTCTTTTTATTGTACTTTAAATGAAGATTTAGAGAACAAACCAGCTTCTCATTAAACAGTTAGTACACATATTATTTTGTGACATTGGTTAGCAACTCCATGGTACATCAACACTCTCCCCTTCTCAACCTTGGGTTCCCTATTACCAGCTTTCCTGTCCTGGCTTCTAGTCCTTGCCCCTGAGCTGGTGTGCCCCTTTAGTCTTGTTTTGTCCTATGAGCCTGTCTAATTCTTGGCTAAAAGGTGAACCACAGAAGTGACTTCATTACTGAGCTAAAAGAGTGTCCAGGGGCCATACTCTCGGGGTTTCTCCAGTCTCTGTCAGGCAAGTAAGTCTGGTCTTTTTTTTAAGTTAAATTTTGCTCTACATTTTTCTCCAGCTCTGTCCGGGACCCTCCACTGTGATCTCTGTCAGAGCAGTCAGTGGTGGGAGCTGGGTGCCATCTAGTTGTGCTGGACTCAGTCTGGTGGAGGCTGTGGTAGTTGTGGTCCATTAGTCCTTTGGACTGATCTTTCCTTTGTATCTTTGTTTTTCTTCATTCTCCCTTGCTCCAGATGGGGTGACACTAGGGGAGAATCTTAGATGGCCTCTCACAAGCTTTTAAGATCCCAGACACTACTCACCAAAGTAGTATGTAGAACATTTTCTTTATAAACTGTGTTATGCCAGTTGAGCTAGATGTTCCGAGACCATGGTCCCCACAGCCCTCAGCCCAGTAATTCGGACCCTCAGGGAGTTTGGATGTGTCATGGAGCTTCCATGACCTTGCCTTGGATAAGTTGTGCTGGCTTCCTCAGTATTGTGCACTGTCTTAGCCTTCACCAAAGTTACCACTTATCTATTGTCTATTTAGTGCTTTTCCCACCCATCCCTCCTTTAGCTTGTAACCATCAAAGATTGTTTCTTTTTGTGTGTAAACCTTTTCATGAGTTTTTACAGTAGAGGTCTCATACAATATTTGTCCTTTTGTGATTGATTTATTTCACTCAGCATAGTGCCCTCCAGATTCATCCATTTTGTGAGCTGCTTCACAGATTCATCATTGTTATTTATCATTTTGTAGTACTCCATTGTGTGTATGTACCATAGTTTGTTTACCCATTCGTCTGTTGATGGGCACCTAGGTTGTTTCCATCTTTTTGCTATTGTGAACAATGCTGCAATGAACATGGGTGTGCATATGTCTATTCGTGTGATGGCTCTTAATTCTCTAGGATAGATTCTTAGGAATGGGATTGCTGGATCATATGGTATTTCTATTTTTAGCTTTATAAGGAAGTGCCATATCATTTCTCAAAATGACTGCACCATTTTGCATTCCCACCAGCAGTTCATAACTGTTCCAATCTCCCCGTAGCCTCTCCAACATTTGTTATTTTATGTTTTTTTTTTTTGATTCATACCAGTAGTGTCTGGGTGAGATGGTATCTCATTGTGGTTTTGATTTACATTTCTCTAATGGCTAGTGATTTCAAGCATTTCCTCATGTATCTGTTAGCCGCTGTGTCATTGGATTTCTTGACTGCTGCTTCCATGGGCGTTGATTGTGGATCCAAGTAAAATGAAATGCTTGACAACTTCAATCTTTTCTCCATTTATCATGTTGTTGCTTATTGGTCCAGTTGTGAGGATTTTTGTTTTCTTTATGTTGAGTGTAATCCATACTGAAGGCTGTGGTCTTTGATCTTCATCACTAAGTGCTTCAAGTCCTCTTCACTTTCAGCAAGCAAGGTTGTGTCATCTGCATATCGCAGGTTGTGAATGAGTCTTCCTTCAATCCTGATGCCCTGTTCTACTTCATATAGTCCAGCTTCTTGGATTATTTACTCAGCATACAGATGTAATGAGTATAATGAAAGGGTACAACACTAGCGCACACCTTTCCTGACTTTAAACTATGCAGTATCCCCTTATTCTGTTCAAACGACTGTCTCTTGGTCTATGCACAGGTTCCTCATGAGCACGATTAAGTGTTCTGGAATTCCCATTCTTAGCAATGTTATCCATCATTTGTTACGATCCACATAGTCGAATGTTTTGCATAGTCAATGAGACACAGGTAAACATCTGTCTGATATTCTCTGCTTTCAGCCAAGATCCATCTGACATCAATAATATCCCTTGTTCTATGTCCTCTTCTGAATCTGGCTTGAATTTTTGGCAGTTCCCTGTCTATGTATTGCTGCATTCATTTTTGAATTATCTTCAGCAAAATTCTACTTGCATGTGATATTGATATTGTTCGATGATTTCTGCATTCTGTCGGATCACCTTTCTTTGGAATGGGCACAAATATGGATCTCTTCCAGGTAGCTGTCTTCCAAATTTCTTGGCATAGACGAGTGAGTACCTCCAGTGCTGCATCCAGTTTTTGAAACATCTCATCTGGTATTCCATCAGTTCCTGGAGCCTTGTTTTTCGCCAATGCCTTCAGTGCAGCTTGGACTTCTTCCTTCGATACCATCGGTTGTTCATCATATGCTACCTCCTGAAATGGCTGAACGTTGACCAACTGTTTTTGATTCAGTGACTCTGTATTCCTTCCATCTTCTTTTGATTTTCTGGCATCGTTCAATATTTTGCCCCGAGCATCCTTCAACATTGCAACTCAAGGCTTGAATTTTTTCTTCCGTTCTTTTGGCTTGAGAAATGCTGAGCGTGTTCTTCCCTTTTCGTTTTCTAACTCCAGGTTTTTGCACCTTTCATTATAATACTTTACTTTGTCTTCTCAAGCTGCCCTTTGAAATCTGTTCAGCTCTTTTCTTCATCATTTCTTCCATTTGCTTTAGCTACTCTACGTTCAAGAGCACGTTTCAGAGCCTCTTCTGACATCCATTATGGTCTTTTCTTTCCTGTTTTTTAACTGTCCTGCTTTCTTAATGTATGATGTCCTTAATGTCATCCCACAAGTCATAAAGATTACAGCCTTGGAAGCTCTATGGGGCAATTCTACTCTATTCTGTAGGGTTACTAGGAGCACTTGTGGTGCTGTGGTTAAGTGCTCAACTGCTAACTGAAAAGTTGGCAGTTCAAACACACCAGCTGCTCTGCGGGAGAAAAACGTAGCAGTCTGCTTCCATTAAGATTGACAGCCTTGAAACCCTATGGGGCAGTTCTACCCTGTCCTACGTGGTCGACTATGAGTTGGAATCGATTCGATGACAGCTTTTCTTTTTTTTTTTTAATACATACTGAAATTTGAATTTTGTATAATTCTCACATGACGTGAAACATTCTTTTGATTTTTGTTCAACCATTTAACAATGTAAAAACCATACTTAACTCGTGGACAGTACAAAAAGGGGCAGTGGGCTAGATTTGGCCCATGGGTCATAGTTTGCTGAGCCCTGGGGAGGACTGTGTATGATACGGGTATGTAAAAAGTTCTAAGGGAACATAGAAGAGGAAAAAAGCAAACCAAACTAGTTGCCATGACTCACACTGACCCCATGTGTGTCAGAGTACAACTGTGTCCCATAGGGTTTTCAATGGCTGATTTTTAGGAAGTAGACCGCCAAGCCTTTCTTCCGAGGTGCCTCTGGGTAGATTCAAACCTCCAAACTTTCAGTTAGCAGCTGAGTGTGTTAACTGTTTGCACCACCTAGGGACTCCATAGAGAAGGGAGAGGTTAACTATTGCTAAGGACCAAAGTCGGTTTAGAGAATGCCTCTGGTAGGAGGGGAAATTTAAACAGGCTTTGAAAAGTAAGTATTTGTTTTCCTGGGGTAGTTGAAGGGGGTGGGGGAATTAAGACAAGTAGGGGACTACATTGCAGGCTTGAGCAAAGGAAAAAGGGAAACAAAGTCTAAAAGTCTTCGCACGTTTGGCACCCTGACTGGTTGGACATGACTTGAACGTGGGGCAGGAAGCAGAGGCATGATGGGAAGCGGGTCAGATGATCAGGCCAAGGTTTGTGCAGCGCCTTTATTGCGTGCCAGAGCTTGGACTTTATTTCACAGGAAATGGAAACACCTCGGAAGTTTCCCAGCAGGGAAGCGATTCACAGGCTATCTGGGCTGTAGACAGACATCGAGGACAAGGGGCTGGATCAGAGAAGGGAGGACGGGACAGGTACCCCGTGGGCCCCTCCGGTTGGGCCGCCCTGGTAGGAGCCGGGTATGAGGGCTGTCTGCAGGTGGGAGGTGGTGAGGGGCTGCCAAATAGGGGAGGGGCTTTAAGTGGAGTTCAGGGAGTGAAGCCAAAAGTTAGAAGCCAGGACCAGCCTGGCAGGGCATTTCCGGCAGGATCAGGCAGGCGAGGAATTGAGAGCAGGACGTGGAGGGTGTGCGAAGGGGCTGACGTTCTCCTGGAGTCTGCAAGAGCCAGACACAATCTTTGAGGAAAAGATGTCATTTTCTCTTATAAAAACCAGACTTAACAATTACAAGAAAAAAAGTACAGAAACATACATAAACAGCCTTCCAGCCTGCCCTCTGCCCTCCCCTCTCAGAGGTAATTACCACTCACAGTTTGGTGTGTGTCTTTCCAACTCTTTGCTCTATGCTCACGCAAAGAGACATATCGTGCCTTTTTCAATAAACGTGGAAGTTGTATGTATTTTTATGCAGTTTACTCTTTTTATTCAAACTGTTTCTGTCACAGGCATCTTTCCTGTCAGCACGTACGTTGTTCTTGTGACCTGCTGCTTAGACATCTCTGACTCATGGCAACCTTGTGAACAACAGAACAAAATGTTGCCCGGCTCTGCATCGTGGTCACAATCATGTGCTCAAGTCCATTGCTGCAGCCACTGTGTATTTTGAGTGCCTTTCAACCTAGGGGACTCATCTTCCAGCACTATATCAGACAACATCCTGTTGTGATCCAAAGGGTTTTCAGTGGCTAGTTTTCAGAAGTAGGGTTGCCAGGCTTTTCTTCCTAGTCTATGTTAGTCTGGAAGCTCTGCTGGAACTTGTCCACCATGGGTGACCTTACTGGTATTTGAAATACCAGCCGCGTAACTTCCAGCATCACACCAGCACGCACGCCACCACGGTATAACAAATGCACAGACGGATGGTGGTCAGCACATATAAATCTACCTTACTCGTTTTAACAATTTTGTAGTTTTTCATAGTATGAGTGGACCATAATTTACTGAATCCTTCCTCTGCTGATGAGCATTTAAACGGTTGCTATTTATTATGGGTTAAATGGTGTTCCCCCCCACCCCAAAATATGTTGAAGTCCTAACCCCTGTACCTGTTTGGAAATAGGATTTTTCTTTTGCTGTGTTAATGAAGTCATACCAGGGTAGGGTGGGTCCTGAACCTAATCCCTTCTGAGTGGTGTCTTATAAGGCACAGAGAGACAGACATACAGGGGGAGACGCCACATGAGGATGGAGGCAGATGCATCTAGAAGCAGCAGACGAGCACCAAGGATTTCTGGCAGTCACTAGAAACGAGCAGAGGCCCACAGAAGGAAGTGACAGAGCCGAGACTCTGATTGGGATATTTAGCCTGCAAAATACATTTCTGTTCTTTAAAGCCGCCCACTTTGTGGTACTTTGTTATGCAGCGCTGGGAAGCTAAGACGCTATCTATTTACTATTTTAAATAATGCTGCAGTGAGCACGCAACATCGCCCCTCACAGTGGCAGTGCAGGCTGGAGGGCTTGTGTGTACACTCTAAGTTTGCTCGGTGCTGCCTTGTCAGGGCAAGAAACCGTGCATCCAACTGGTCAAGGGCTCACCAGGGGCTGTCCCAACCACCTGCACGCAGAGTGGGAAGGCGGGCTTGGTTTGCGGAGTGCTTATGAGGTAGAAACAACAGTATGTTTTTCTATGGGGGCTTTGGTGGCCCCGTGGTAGAATCCTCACCTTCCGTGCAAGAGACTCAGGTTCGATTCCTGGTCAACGCACCTCATGCGCAGCCACCACCCTTCTGTCAGTGGAGGCTTGAGTGTTGCTACGAACGGGTTTCAGTGGATCTTCCAGACTAAGATGGACTAGGAAGAAAGGCCTGGCAATCTATTTCTGCAAATTAGCCAGCGAAAACCCTATGGATCACGATAGTCAGATCCCATTGTGCATGGGGTTTCTGAGAGTCAGGGGCCAACTCAATGGCAACCAACAACAACAGTATGTGATCTAACACCAGAAAACAAAACAAAACAAAATCCAAGGCATTTCGACTCATAGCCACCCTGCACACACCTGCAAAATTAGGGGTGGAACAGAAACAGTGAGCCCTCACCTTGGCCAGCCAGTAATTGGCAGTCCTCATTTTCCTATTAAAGGCAGCTTCTTGCTTGCCTTTCTTGGAGAGCCAGAGCAGATGTGGAGTTTATGATTTTACAGCTGCCAAGATTAGGCTCAGGGGGCCAGTTTCACAATCAGCCTTTGGTGTCAATAGAAGCACATCTACAGCAGTCGGGGCTTTTCACGTACCGCTGTTCCTCTCGTCTTTGCTCCTAGCCAACTCTGCAAGTCAGGCCCGAACCAGGATATTGGCGATGAAAGATATTAATAGCCAAGAGACAGGAACGGTGAGTGCTTGAAAAGTCTCACAAATGTTCTCTTTACTAACAGTACTTGATATTGATACATAGATATTTGGTTCCAGGTGCACGCTCATTAGTAACACCAGTTGATCTTTGTAATCCCCATGGTGCAGGTAGGACAGGGTTCCCCACATCTATTACCAGATACTAAGTAAGTATCAGGCCATGGCTTAGGCAGCTACCCCATAGCAGGGCTCGGATGAGAGTTCTCAGTTACCATCAAGTTGGCCCCAACTCATGGTGACCTCATGTGTGTTAGAGTAGAACTGTGCTCCATAGGGTTTTCAACGGCTGATTTTTCAGAAGTAGATTGCCAAGCCTTTCTTCCAAGACACCTCTGGATGGATTTGAACCTCCAAGCTTTTGGTTAGCAGCCGAGCGCATTAACCAGCCCTCAGTACTGTTCGTTTTCCCCGACACCACCACACTGCCGTATCAAAGTAATTTGTATGTGCTTTATGCCAGGCACAAACTGATTCATTTAGCAAAAATTCGTTGAGTCCTGAGTGGAGCAGCCCTGGACCTGTGGAGCTGGCCATCGCATGGGATGGGCACTGAACAGAAAGGGAAAGTAATTTACAGGAAGTGAAGGAGTCCTGGTGGCACCGTGGTTAACCGCTTGGCTGGTAACCAAAAGGTCGGCTGTTTGAACCCTCCAGTTGCTCCGTGGGGGAAAGATGTGGCAGTCTACTTCCATAAAGATTTCAGCCTTGGAAACCCTATGGGACAGTTCTATCCTGTCCTATTTGGTTGCTATGAGTTGGGATCGACTCGATGGTAATGGGTTTTTGGGTTTTTTCTTCCAGTGAAGCCTGGGGGTTAAACAGACCACTATTTCATACGTCCTGGCATGAGCTGAGGAGTCCCTGGGTGGTGCAAACGATTAACGTGCTCAGCCGCTAAACGAAAGGTTGGACGTTTGAGTCCACCCAGAAATGCCTCAGAAGAAAGCTCTGGCGATCTACTTCTGAAAAATCAGCCCCAGGATATCCTGCGGAGCACAGTTCTACTCTGACAGAAACGGGGTCACCCGGAGTCAGAATCCACGTGACGACAACTGGTTTCTGGTGTGAGTGAGCTGAGCCCTCAACCTTGTGGAGTAAGAAATTAAGGCCCAGAGAAATAGAAAATGATCTGCCCAGTGTTTCCTGCCTCGGCCTGTGGGTTTTTCTCCTAAACCGTGCCGACAGTGTTCTTGATTTTTAGGAACTTTGGAAGAAAATGAAAATATTTTCATACTCTTTAAGCTTACTGGATTTATGTGAAAATGCATTTCCCAAGCTGTGTGTCATGGAGTGCTAGTGCTATATTATTACATATTCCCAATTCCAAAAGTAATTGTACTAGTTTCCTGGGGCTGCTGTAAGAAAACACCGCAAACTGGGTGGCTTCTAAGAACAGAACTTTATTTCTGGAGGCTAGAAATCCGAATCACCGTGTTGGCAGGGCCATGTTCTGCCTGAAGGCTCTAGGGGAGGATCTTTTCTTGTCTCTCCCGGCTTCCGGGGCCCTGGGCGTTCCTTGACTGGAAGCTGCAGCAGCGTTCTGTCACCTGGCGTCTTCCCTCTGTCTCTGTGTGTTCCCTCTCTCTTATAAGGACACCACTCATGCCGGGCTAGGGCTCACCCTACCCCAGGAGGACCTTGTGTTAACCTAACTGATAACATCTTCAAAGACCCTATTTCCGTACAAAGTCATGTTCACAGGTACCGGGGCTTAGGACTTCAGCATATCTTTTGGGGGACAAAATTCTATCCTTAGCAGTGATGTTAGCAATACTTCTCTTCTAAAATTATAGGTATATAAAAATATTAAACACATGTATGTAATTATTAAGGAGCCTTGATGGTGCAATGTTTAAGCGCTCAGCTGCTGAACGAAAGGTTGGTGCTTTGAACCCACCTAGCAGCTCCATGGGAGAAAAGACCTAGCAATCTGCTTCCGTAAAGATTACAGCCTAGAAAATCCCCTGGGACAGTTCTACTCTGTCACATAGGGTCACTATAAGTTGGAATTGACTCAATGGCACCTAACAACGACAACAACGTATAGTTATTGTATGATTGTCCTCCTTTAAGAGACATGGTACCAAACCCTAAAATGGCAGGGAACTGCAGGAAAGGCCACCTGATAAATAAGTTGCATGGCATTCAACCTGGACCTTCCTCATGGGCAGCGTTTACCAGCTAGATGCTTTGAATGTGAGCTATTCGTTGGCAAGCCTGGGTTCGGGCTTATATATTTTGTCATAACCTCCACATAGGACTATATTCAATATTTATTAGATATTAAACATCAAATCAGATTTTGAGAAAACTTATTAGAACCTTGGGCAGCCGTTTAAGCTAAGTTTGCATTTGGACACTGAATTTTTCAACTCTGTGCACATCTAAAGGTTTCTGGATGGTGCAAATGGTTTGCGCTCAACCCCTAACCTAAAGATTGGTGGTTTGAATCCACCCAGTGGTGCCATGGAAGAAAGCCCTGGTGATCAGCTTCCAAAAAGGTTACAACCAAGAAAACCCCATGGAGCAGTTCTACTCTATAACGCATGGGGTTGCTATGAGTCAGAATCAACTCAACTGCAATGGATTTGCATATCTAAAATGCTTAGTCCTTCAGACAGATAAATGGGTAGATGTGGAGCCAGTAGGGCTTGTGGCTTCACTGCAGAAGAGAATGAACAGCTTGTCACAATCAGTTCTATCACTGGCTCAGCGTACGACACTGTGTTCCAGTTCTCTTGTGTATAAAAAGGGTGCTGGCAAAGAACTTTGCAAACAGAAAATAAAAGGGACCAAAATACCAAATGGGGATAGTTAGGAATTGAGAGATAAATTTTCCCAAAATCTTTATCCAAAATGATGTTGATTGTTGTTGTTGGGTGCTGTTGAGTCGATTAGCGACCTCATGTGACAGAGGAGAACTGCTCCATATGGTTTTCTAGGCTGCAATCTTTACTTGGATCCACAATCAACATCCATAGGAGCGCAGTTAAGAAATCAAACAACGTACTGTATTGGGAAAATCTGCTGCAAAAGACCTCTTTAAAGTGTTAAAAAGCAAAGATATCACCTTGAGGATTAAGGTGCGCCTGACCCAAGCCCTGGTGTTTTCAGTCACCTCGTACGTTTGCGAAAGCTGGACAATGGATAAGGAAGACCAAAGAAAAACTGATGTCTTTTGATTATGGTGTTGGAGAAGATTATTGAATAGACCATGGACGGCCAGAAGAACGAACAAACCTGTCTTGAAAGAAGTATAGCCAGAATGCTCCTTAGAAGTGAGGATGGAGACACTTCATTTCACATACTTTGGGCATGTTATCAGGAGGGACCAGTCCCTGGAGAAGGGCATCATGCTTGGTAAAGTAGAGGGTTAGGGAAAAAGAGGAAGAGCCTCAACGAGAAGGATTGACACAGTGGCTGCAACAATGGGCTCAAGCATAACAACGATTGTGAGGATGGCGCAGGACCGGGCAGTGTTTTATTCTGTTGTACACAGGGTCGCTAGAGTGAGAATCAATTCCAGGGCACCTAACAACAACAGCAATGATCTTTACAGGAGCACATCTCCAGGTCTTTCTCCTGTGAAACTGCTAGGTGGGTTCGAACTGCCAATCTTTTGGTTAGCAGATGAGCACTTTACTGTTGCACCACCAGTGCTCCTTCAAAATGTCTTTAGAAGGTAACAATTTGAAGCAGAATTTGGCCCATTTTTTAAATTTTTTTTTTGGTAATTATACAATGATTAGGCAAAAGGATTCTGGAAAATGATTCTTTTGTGTGTGAATATATATTTTTTTTAATTTAAAAAACACATAGAAGGCATATGCAAGAGCGTGCATGCGTAGGTGTATCTATAAGCATAAGTAAATACATGTTCGCGTGTGCTGCATATTTATCCATATACATAATAAAGCACTTAGGGGGCCACAGTTATGGAGACTTCCTAGACATGCCCAAACAACTCATGGTATTGATTTACTCGGTTAAGAAGCTTAGTACCATGGTCTTGTGGGACAACTTACTCAACTGGCATATCGCAGTTCATAAAGATAATGTTCTACACCCTAGTTTGGTGAGTAGCATCTGGGGTCTTAAAAGCTTGTGAGTGGCCATCTAGATACAGCTACTGATCTCTACTTGCCTGGAGCAAAAGAGAATGAAGGAAACCAAAGACTCAAAGAGGAAACTGGTCCACAGAGTAATAGCCTACACGAACCACGGCCTCTTCTAACCTGAGATCAGAAGAACCAGATGATGGTCAGCTACCACTACTTACCAGATAGAATGGGAGAAAAATGTAGAACAAAATTCAAATTCCTAAAAAATGTCGGATCTACTGGACTGATAGAGACTAGAGGAACCCCCGAGAGCATTGCCCCAAGATACCCTTTGAACTCGGCTCTGAAGCTATTCCCGGAGGCCATCTTTCAGCCAAACACTAGGTTGTCTTATAAAATAAACAAGGTCACTCATGAGTAACGTGCTCCCTTAAGCAATCAACTATATGAGACCAAATGGTCATCATTTGCCCAAAAGCAAAGATGAGAAGGCAAGGAGGGAAAGGGAAACTAGATAAATGGAAACAGAACAAACAGAACGGACATGATGACAATGCTGTAACCAATGTCAGGGGATGGTTTGTACAAAAATCGTTAATTTTTTTTTTTTTTTTTTTAGGTGCTGTCAAGTCTGCTCTGACTCATAGTGGCCCCATGCACAACAGAACGGAACACTGCCTGGTCCTGCGCCATGCCTACAATCACTGCTATGCTTGAGCCCATCGTTGTAGTCACTGTGTCAATCCATCTCGTCGAGGGTCTTTCTCTTTTACGCTGACCCTCTACTTTATCAAGCATGATGTCCTTCGCCAAGGACTGACCCCTCCTGATAATATGTCCAAAGTACGTGAGACAAAGTCAAGCTATTCTTGCTTCTAAGGAGCATTCTGGTTGTACTTCTTTCGAGACAGATTTGTTTGTTCTTTTGGCAGTCCATGGTCTAGTCAGTATTCCTCACCAACACCACAATTCAAAGGTGTCAGTTCTTCTTCAGTCTTCCTTATTCATTGTCCAGCTTTTGCATGCATATGAGGCGATTGAAAACACCGTGACTTGGGTCAGGTGCAGCTTAGTCTTTAAGGAGACATCTTTGCTTTTTAACACTTGAAAAAGGTATTTTGCAGCAGATTTGCCCAATGCAATGCATCTTTTGATTTCCATGGTATTGATCATGGATCCAAGTAAAATGAAATTCTTGACAATTTCAATCTTTTTTTCCATTTATCATGATGTTGCTTATTGGTACTGTTGTGAGGATTTTTGTTTTCTTTAAGTTGAGATGTAATCCATACTGAAGGCTGTGGTCTTTGGTGAAATACAAGAACAAAGCATTTGCTATTTCTATCATTTCGATATGTACAATTCAGTGACATTATTTTTTTTCTTTTTCATTGTTTTCCTTATTTTTCTTTCTTTTTTTAAATTGTGCTTTAGGTGAAAGTTTACAGCTCAAGTTAATTTTTCATACAAAAATTTATACACATTGTTATGTGACACTAGTTGCAATCCCTATAATGTGACACCACACTCTCCCTTTCCACCCCAGGTTTCCTGTGTCCATCCAACCAGCTCCTGTCTTCTGTGAAGGCTGTAGTCTTTGATCTTCATCAGTAAGTGCTTCAAGTCCTTTTTATTTTCAGCAAGCAAGGTTGTGTCATCTGCATAACACAGGTTGTTAATCAGTCTTCCTCCAATCCTGATGCCCCATTCTTCTTCAGGTAGTCCAGCTTCTTGGATTATTTGCTCAGCATACAGATTGAATAAGTATGGTGAAAGGATACAACCCTGACACACACCTTTCCTGAGTTTAAACCACGCAGTATCCCTTTGTTCTGTTCAAACAAGTGCCTCTTGACCTATGAACAGGTTTCTCATGAGCACAATTAAGTGTTCTGGAATTCCCATTCTTCGTAATGTTATCCATAATTTGATATGATCCACACAGTTGAATGCCTTTGCATAGTCAATAAAACACAGGTAAACATCCTTCTGGCATTCTCTGCTTTCAGCCAGGATTCATCTGACATCAGCAATGACATCCCTGGTTTCACTTCCTCTTCTGAATCCAGCTTGAGTTTTTAGCAGTTTCCTGTCCATGTAGCCGCTTTTGAATGATCTTCAGCAAACTTTACTTGTGCGTGATATTAATGATATTGTTTGATAATTTCCACATTCAGTTAGATCACCTTTCTTTGGAATAGGCATAAATATGGATCTCTTCCAGTTGGTTGGCAAGATAGCCATCTTCTAAATTTCCTGACATAGAGGCATGAGCACTTCCAGCACTGCATCCATTTGTTGAAACATCTCAATTGATACTCCGTCAATTCCTGGAGCCTTGTTTTTTGCTAAAGCCTTCAGTGCAGCTTGGACCTCTTCCTTCAGTACCATCGGTTCCTGATCATATGCTACCTCCTGAAATGGTTGAACATCGACCAATTCTTTTTAGTATATTCACTCTGTGTATTCCTTCCATCTGCTTTTTATGCTTTCTGCGTCATTTAATATTTTCCCTATAGAATCCTTCAATATTGCAACTCGAGGCTTGAATTTTTTCTTCAGTTCTTTCAGCTTGAGAAATGCTAAGCGTGTTCTTCCCTTTTGGTTTTCTAACTCCAGCTCTTTGCACATGTCATTATAGTACTTCACTTTGTCTTCTTGGGTCACCCTTTGAAATCTTCTGTTCAGCTCTTTGACGTCATCATTTCTTCCCTTCACTTTAGCTACTCTACATTCAAGAGCAAGTTTCAGAGTCTCTTCTGACATCCATTTTGGTCTTTTCTTTTTAATGACCTCTTGCTTTCTTCACGTATGATGTCCTTGATGTCATTCCACAACTCATCTGGTCTTCGGTCATTAGTGTTCGATGCATCAGATCTATTCTTGGGATGGCCTCTAAATTCAGGTGGGTTATACTCAAGGTAGTACTTGGGCTCATGGACTTGTTCTAATTTTCTTCAGCTTCAACTTGAACTTGCGTATGAGCAATTGGTGGTCTGTTCCACAGTCTGCCCCTGGCCTTGTTCTGACTGATGATATTGAGCTTTTCCATCATCTCTTTCCACAGATGTAGTCGATTTGATTCTTGTGTATTCCATCCAGTGAGGTCCACGTGTATAGTCACCATTTATGTTGGTGAAAAAAGGCATTTGCAAGGAAGAAGTTGCTGATCTTTCAAAATTCTACCATGTGATCTCCAGCGTCATTTCTATCACCAAGGCCATATTTTCCAACTGCTGACCTTTCTTCTTTGTTTCCAACTTTTGCATTCCAATCACAAGTAATTATCAATGCATCCTGATTGCATGTTCAGTCAGTTTCAGACTGCAGAAGTTGGTAAAAATCTTCAGTTTCTTCATCTCTGGCCTTAGTGGTTGGTGCGTAACATAGCTGTATAGTATGTTTTAAAATCAGGAAGTGTGAGTTCTCCTACTTTGTTCTTCGCTTTCATCATTGCTTTAACTATTTAGGGTCTCTTGCCATTCCATATAAAGCTGAGAATTGGTTTTTCTATTTAAAGAAGGCTGTTGAAATTTTGATTGGGATTGTGTTGAATCTAAAATCACTTTGGGTAGTAATGATATCTCAACAAAATTAAGTCTTCCAGCTCATGAACATGGAACATCTTTCCATTTAAGTCTTCTTTAATCTCTTTTGGCTGTGCTTTGTAGTTTTCATTGTGTAAGTCCTTCAATTTTCTTGTGGACTCTTTGAGATTCCCTATATATAGGATCATTATCTGAGAATAGAAATAATTTTACTTCTTCTTTTCCAATCTGGGGAAACCCTGGTGTTGTAGTGGTCAAGAGCTACAGCTGCTAACCATAAAGGTCAGCAGTTTGAATCCACCAGCTGCTCCTTGGAAACCCTATGGGGCAGTTCTACTCTGTCCTATAGGGTTGCTATGAATCGAAATCAACTCGATGGCAATGGTTTTTTTTGGGTTTTCCAATCTGGATACCTTTTATTTCTTTTTTTTTTGTCTTATTGCTCTGGCTAGGACCTCTAATACAATATTGAAGAGAAGTGGCGAGAGCGGGCACTCTTGTCTTGTTCCGGATTTCAAGGGGAAAACTCTCAGTCTTTCTCCATTAAGTATAATGTTGTTTGTTTGCTTTTCATATATGCCCTAAATCATATTGAGGAATTCTCTTCTATTTCAGTCTCCTTTAAGGTTTTCATTAAGAAATGATGTTGGATTTTATCAAATGCTTTGTCTGTATCCGTAGAGACGATCATGTGGTTCTTTTCCTTTGTTCTGTTGACATAGTGTATTAAATTGATTGATTTTCTGATGTTGAACTATCCCTGCATTCCTGGAATAAATCCCACTTGGTCTTGGAGCCCTGGTGGCACAGTGGTTAAGAGCTACGGCTGCTAACCACAAGGCTGGCAGTTCAAATCCACCAGCTGCTCCTCAGAAACCCTACAAGGAAGTTCTTTTTTGTGTTATAGGGTCGCTATGAGTCGAAATCAACTTGATGGCAATGGATTTGGTTTTTGGTTTATGGTCATGGTGTATGACTCTTTCAATTTACTGTTGGATTCTGTTTGTTAGTATTTTGTTGAGAATTTTTGCATCTATATCCATAAGAGATACTGGCCTGTACTTTTCTTTTCTTGTGGTGTCTTTGTCTGGTGTGGAACCTTCTTTATTTGAGTGACTTATCTGGGGGTAGATACTGTGCCTTCATTCCTCTGGGTAGTGATAGAAATGGAAATTGTTTACTTTGGTCCTAAATTGTATTTATAAAACCTGTTGCCATCAAGTTGATTCTGACTCACAGTGACCCTACAAGACAGAGTAGAACTGCCCCATACAGTTTCCAAGGCTGTAATTTTTACAGAAACAGACTGCCACATCTTTCTCTTGTGGAGCAGCTGATGGGTTCGAACTGCCAACCTTTCAGTTAGCAGCTAAGTGCTTAACCACTGCACCACCAGGGCTCCTCAATGTATTTACAGTAAGAGTCAAAACATCATTTCATTCAATTCTAATAGACAGGTGCCAAATTTACCTTAATAAGCCCTTTCTTTACAGTATGGATAGATAAAAATAAGATTGTAAGGAAATCATTTAAAACAGTTCCATTTTATTACACTTTGTTTATTTGAGATTTTTCCCTAATTCAGACTAGCCTTTCCCCCAAATGGAGTCTCTAGTGGCACAAATGGCTAAGTGTCTGGCTATTAACTGAAAGAACAGCAGTTGGAATCAACCTGGAGGTGCCTCAGAAGAAAGGCCTGGTGATTTACTTCAGAAAGGTCACAGACACTGAAAACCCTACGGAGTACAATTCTACTCTGACACACACGGGGTTGTCATGAGTCAGAATGCACTCCGTGGTAACTGGTTGGTTGAGTGCTTTTCCCAAAAGGGCCAAATTGGCTTAATTACCTCCACCATTGCGCCCATACAGCGTGGGAGGCCTACCATTTGATTCCTGACCTGGCCTGTTTGCAGACCAACCGTCAGAATGACCCTAGTGATTTAGCAATAAGTTCTGAGCAAGTAATTCAAGCTCTCCATCGCCAAAGTCCTTCCTGGTTGGAATCTTTGGTGACTTTTTCTTTTCTCTCTCTCTCTCTCTCTCTCTCTCTTTTTTTTTTGTAAGAGGAAAGCTTTTAAAGCATAAGAAATGGTTATTCCCTTGGGAAGCTTCCTGCTGGAGATGCACAGGATCCATTCTTCAAACACTAGTGAGGGTGGACCCCATGCCAGGCCCTCCGTTGTGTGCCAAAGGCCTGCCTGAGTCTCGAGGACCTGTAGCATGAGGACGAGACAAGCGTGAAGCGCAGGGCCCCAGGCCATTGTGCTCCACATCTCTGCTGAGCGTGGGCTCCAAGGAAAGAAACAGAGGTACCTTCAAAACAGAAAAGGAAAACCAAAAATATCCCCTGAAGTCTTCTTAAAACCAACAATAGCTTAGCTTAACTAGTGAAAAATATCTGCCGTGAGCATTGTGCTCTTTTAAGAACTGTCTATATGGGATCAAATTGACAACAGCAACTCAAAAGATTAGATAGGAACCTTGGAAGCAGTGAGTTTATGTTCATGGGGGAGGAACAACTCAGAAAAAGAGGGTGAGAGTGGTTGTGCAACTGGCAGAATGTAATCAGTGTCACTGCATTGTCCATGTAGAAACAGTTGAATTGGTGTACGTTTTGCTGTGTATATTCTCAAAAAAAAAAAAAACAAAAAGAAAACCAGAAAGGGAAATGAGCCATTCCAGAGAGCAATTGTGTTCTGTGAGCACCGTCCTAACAACGTGGACAATTGGGGGACCACGCTGTCCTTGCCTCTGCAGAAGGGGCCTCAGCGTCCTCTGCTCCGGAGCGAAGAGAGGAGAGGAGGTGGGTCAGAGACACGGGGCCTCATTCTCTCTCCTTCTAAAGAATTCCTCCAAGGGTTCCAGTGCTTTTAGATGGCAGAGCAAGGAGAACTAAGACTTTTTAATGTATTCCATTGTCTTTCCTGGTGACAGAGAAGCCTCTCCCAGCATGTTTCCAAGTGTCTCTTTGGAACCCTGCGAGAGCGCGGCTCCTCCCTCCTTCTCTCCAAGCTGCCATAATGAGTAGGCAGAAAAAGGATTTATTGCAAAGGGCTGATAGTTCCCAGACTCCCAGCGTTCTGCATCCCCCTGCTGTGGAAATCATGGCTTTGATCTGGAGGGAGTTAGTGCTGTACAGTTCATTTGCAAGTGTGGAAAATCTAGAAGGTAGGAAAGGAGGAATACAGGCAGGCCTTCTTTTATTGCGCTTTGCTTTATTGAGCTTGGCAAATATTGCGTTTTTTACAAACTGAAGATTTGTGGCAACCCTGAGTCAAAGGAAGTCAATCGACGCCATTTTTCCAACAGTATGTACTCACTTTGTGTCTCTGTGTCACATTTTGGTAATTCTTACAATTTTTATTTCGAACTTATTCATTATTATTATATCTCTTGTGGTGATCTGTGATCTGTGATCTCTGATGTTGCTATTGTAGTTGTTTTGAGGCGCCACAAACCGTGCCCATATAAGACAGCAAACTGAATAAATGTCGTGTGTGTTCTGAGTGCTCCGCGGACGGGCTATTCCCTTGTTTCTCTCCCTCTCCTCGGGCCTCCCCATTCCCTGAGATATGACAGTATTGAAATTAGGCCAATGAATAATCCTACAATAGCCTCTGAGTGTTCAGTGAAAGGAAGAGTTGCAGGTCTCTCACTTTAAATCAAAAACTAGAAATGAGTAAGCCTAGTGAGGAAGCCATGTCAAAACGAAAGCTGAGACAGGCCAACAGCTCGGCTCCTCACGCCAAACAGTTAGCCAAGTTGTGAACGCAAAGGAAAAGTTCTTGAGGGAAATTAAAAGTGCTGCTCCAGTGAGCACAGCAACGATAAGAAAGCGAAACAGCCTTATTGCTGACACGGAGAAAGTTTTTGTTTGTTTGTTTGTTTGTTTTTAATATTTTATTGTACTTCAGGTGAAGGCTTACAGAACAAACAGTTTCTCATGTAACAGTAGTACACATGCTGTTTTATGACTTTGGTTAACAACCCCACAACATTTTAACCCTCTAAATTTTCAGTTTTGTTTTTTTTTTTGGTGAAAATACACATAGCCAAAGATACCCCATTTCAAAACTTACGTACACATTTAAGTGACATTGACTACGCTCTTCTAATTGTGCTGTTATTCTCACTTAAGATGAAGGCTTACAGGACAAAATAGCCTCCCATTTAACAGTTACTACAAATGTTGCCCTATAACAATGGTTAACAATCTCACAACACATCAACAGTATCCTTACTCAACCTTGGGTTCCCTATCACCAGCTTCCTTGTCCCCTTCTGCCTTCTGGCCCTTGTCACTGGACTCCTGTACCTTGTTAGTCTCATTTGGTTTTACCGGGTTGTCCACTCCCAGGCTGAACAGTGAACCTCGGAGGTAACTTCACCAGTGAGCTAAAAGGGTGTCTGGGGGCCATACTCTGGGGGTTTCTCCAGTCTCCTTTAGGCCAGTAAACCTGGTCTTTTTTTTTGTGAGTTAGAATCATGCTCTACATCCTTCTCCAGCTCTGTCCAGAACCCTCTGTTGTGATCCTGGTCAGAGCAGTCAGCGGTGGTAGCTGGGCACCATCTAGCTGTACTGGACTCAGTCCGGTGGAGGCCTTGGTAGCTGTGGACAATTAGTCCTTTGGACTAATCTTTTCCTTGTATCCTGTTCTCTTCATTCTCCCTTGCTCCCGAAGGGATGAGACCAGTGGAGTATCTTAGATGGCCGCTCACAGGCTTTTAAGACCCCAGACACTACTCACCAAGTTAGAATGTAGAGCATTATCTTTATAAGTAGTGTCATGCCAATTGAGCTAGATGTTCCCCGAGACCATGGTCCCCAGAGCCCCTGACATGGAGAAAGTTTTAGTGGTCTGGATAGAAGATTAAGCCCCAACATTCCCTTAAGCCAAAGCCAATTCCAGAGCAAGGCCCTAACTCTGTTCAATTCTAAGAAGGCTGGGAGAGGTGAGGAAGCCGCAAAAGAAAAGTCTGAAGCTGGCAGAGGTTGGTTCATGAGGTTTACGGAAAGAAGCCGTCTCCACAACATAAAAGTGTAAGGGGAAGCAGCGAGTGCTGATGTAGAAGCTGCCGCAAGTTATCCAGAAGATCTAGCTAAGAGAATGGATGAAGGTGGCTGCACTAAACAACAGATTTTCACTGTAGATGAAACAGCCTCATATTGGAAGAAGATGCCATCTAGCACTTTCACAGCTAGAGAGGAGACGACAATGCCTGGCTTCAAAGCTTCAAAGGACAGGCTGACTCTCTTGTTAGAAGCTAATGCAGCTGGTGACTTTAAGTTGAAGCCAATGCTCATTTACCATTTCAAAAATCCTAGGACCCTTAAGAATTAGGGAGCCCTGGTGGCACAATGGTTAAGAGCTACAACTGCTAACTAAAAGGTCAGCAGTTTGAATCCACCAGCTGGACACCCTATGGGGGAGTTCTACTCTGTCCCATAGGGTCGCTACAAGTCAGAATCGACCCAACAGCAATGGGTTTGGTTTGGTTTGAAGAATTATGCTAAATCTACTCTGCCTGTGCTCTATAAATTGAAGAACAAAGTCTGGACAACAGCACATCTGTTTACAACATGGTTTACTGAAAATTTTAAGTCCACTGTTGAGATCTACTTCTCCGAAAAAAGATTCCTTTCGAAATATTACTGCTCATTGACAATGCACCTGATCACTCAAGAGCATTGATGGAGATGTACAAGGTGATTAATGTTGTTTTCACGCCTGCTACCATAATATCTATTCTGTAGCCCATGGACCAAGGAGTAATTTCAACTTTCACGTCTTATTATTTAAGAAATACATTTTGTGAGTCTATAGCTGCCGTAGATAATGATTCCTCTGATGGATCTTGGCAAAGTAAATTGAAAACCTTCTGGAAAGGATTCACCATTCTAGATGCCATTAAGAACATTCGTGATTCATGGCAGGAGGTCAAAATATCAACATTAACAGGAGTTTGGAAGAAGGTGATTCTAACTCCCATGGATGACTTCGAGGGGTTCAAGACTTCAGTGGAAGAAGTAACTGCAGATGTGGTAGAAATATCAAGAGAACTAGAATTGGAAGCAGAGCCGAAGATGTGACTGAATTCCTCAATCTCATGATAAAACTTTAACGGATGAGGAGTTGCTTCTTTTGGATGAGCAAAGAAAGCAGTTTCTTGAGATGAAATCTCCTGGTGAAGATGCTGTAAACATTGTTGAAATGTCAACAAAGGATTTAGAATATTACATAAACTTAGTTGATAAAGCAGTGGTAGGGTTTGAATAAGGAAGACTGAAGAAGAATTGATGACTTTGAATTATGGTGTTGGCGAAGAATATATTGAACATGCCATTGAAACTGGACCAATGGGTCCATGCCCAGCGTGCAAGGAGCCAATCTCTCAGACGCTGGTTTTGAAAGGAAGAAAGAGTTTATTTCGCGGTCTAGCAAGCAGGAACTCAGAGGTATCGGCCTCAGATTGAGTTCCTCGATTTGAGGAATCATTTACATTTTATAGGTTTGGGGAACTATACATATTCACCTAGGAGTGGAGGAAGGCAGGGGGGCAGGATCAGAAAGTTCTACATATTCATAGTTTTTATTGATTATTTATTAAGGGGTGGGGCTAAGCTTGGCACAGAAGCAGCTGAAGGACTCTTCGCTTTTAAAATGGGCTCAGCTACTGCAGATGACGTATGTCCGGTGAATATGGTTCTTTGACATGAGTCTTTTCGTTCCTTGACCTGAGTTTTTCCATGCTATTGAGCATGTGTGGGGGGTCCGAAGTCATCTGTCAGTCACCCTTGTCTGTTCTGCGCATATCTGACCTCCTTAAGCCAGTTAGATCCAGATCTGTCAGGAATTCTCCAGAGAGTCTGTAAAACAACTAAGGAGAAGTGAGTGACCTGGTAGAGAGGCGACTGGGCGTGGCCTGATAACTGGTGGAGTACTAATTAATTACGTGTTTTTTAAGGCCCCCTAACACCATGGACTGCCAAAAGAACCAACAAATCTGTCTTGGAAGAAGTACAGCCAGAATGTTCCTTAGAAGCGAGGATGACAAGACTTCATCTCACGTACTTTGGACATGTTATCAGGAAGGACCAGTCCCTGGAGAAGGACATCATGCTTGGTAAAGTAGAGGATCAGAGAAAAAGAGGAAGACCCTCCAAGAGATGGACTGACAAAGTGGCTGCAACAACGGGCTCAAGCGCAACAAGGATCGTGAGGATGGGTAGGACCGGGCAGTGTTCTGTTGTCGTACAGAGTCGCTATGAGTCAGAACCGACTTGACGGCACCTAACAACAATGGTGGGTAAGATGCTATTAAACAGCATCGCGTGCTACAGAGAAATCTTTTGTGAAAGGAAGAGTCAACTGATACAGCAAACTTCATTTTGTTTTATTTTAAGAAACTGCAACAGCCACCCCAACCTTCAGCACCCACCCCCCTGATCAGTCAGCAGCCACCAAGACCGAGGCAAGACCCTCCATCAGCAAAAAGATCACATCAGGTGACCAGGAGAGCACAGTGGAGAACTGCTCCATAGGATTTTCAAGCCTGTGACCTTAAGCAGATCACCAGGCCTGTCTTCCGAGGCACCTCTGGGTGGGTTTGAACTGCCAACCTTTCAGCTAGTAGTCCAACACTTAGCCGTTTGCAGCACCCAGGGACTCCTAGTCCCTAACATCGGGAAAAAAAAAAAAACCCATTGGTGTCAAGCTGACTCCGACCGTAGCGACCCTATAGGACAGAGTAGAACTGCCCCAGAGGGTTTCCAATGCTGTAATCTTTTTTTTATTGTACTTTAGATGAAGGTTTACAGAGGAAGTTAGTTTCTCAATAAACAATACACATACTGTTTTGTGACATTGGTTGCCAACCCCACGACATGTCAACGCTCTCCCCTTCTCAACCTTGGGTTCCCCATTACCAGCTTTCCTGTCCCCTCCTACCTTCTTGTCCTTGCCCCTGAGCTGGTGTGCCCATTTAGTCTTATTTTGTTTGTGGGCCTGTCTAATCTTTGGCTGAAGGGTGAACCTCAGGAGTGACTTCAGTATTAATTTAAAAGTGTGTCCAGGGGCCATATTCTTGGGGTTTCTCCAGTCTCTGTCAGACCAGTAAGTCTGGTCTTTTTTTGTGTGAGTTAGAATTTTATTCTACGTTTTTCTCCAGCTCTGTCCGGGACCCTCTACTGTGATCCCTGTCAGGGTAGTCGGTGGTGGTAGCCGGGCACCATCTAGTTGTGCTGGACTCAGTCTGGTGGAGGCTGTGGGAGTTGTGGTCCATTAGTCCTTCGGACGAATCTTTCCCTTGTGTCTTTGGTTTTCTCCATTCTTCTTTGCTCCAGCCAACACTGTAATCTTTAGGGAAGTAGACTGCCACATTTGTCTCCCTTGGAATGGCTGGTAGGTTCAAACCACAGACCTTTCGGTTAGCAGCCGAGTGCTGAACTACTGTGCCACCAGGGACCAATGGGGTCTAACACAAGTAAGGAGGGCAGATTTGGACGCCCCTCCAAGATTACGACTGGCAGTGGGCTCCTAGCCCCAGCCCAGCTGTGTTCCCTGCTGGATCTCATGTGGGCCCGTAAGGCAGGCCGGGCAGTGTGCACATACTGCCGCTAAAGGCCCAGGCTTGGCCTAAGCACCGGGGTAGTGTCTAAACTGCTATAACAAAAGCTCCCAAACGACAGAAGTCGAGTTCACTACCAAGGTCTAGTTCTCTCTCACAGGATGTCCACAGGGAGCTGTGGAGGGCTGAAGGACAGCCCTGCCATCTTCAGCTAGCCTTCCACCTCAGTGACCTGGGCCTAGTCCTGGTGTCTTGCAGGCAGCGGGGTGGGGAGCAGAAGCCAGGGAGCCCCTTCTAGTCTTTTTTTTTTTTTTTAATAGTTTATTTTCTTTTTTGTTGTTGCAAATATACACAGCAAAGCCCACCAATTCAACCATCTCTACAATCCAGTGACACTGATTACGTTCAAGTTGTGCAACTATTCTCACCCTCCTTTGTCCACTGTTCCTCCCCCACTAACCAACTCACTGCCCCCTAACCTCCCTATCTCACCTTTCCAGTTGCTGTGGTCCATTTGATCGCATACAGGCAGTCCCCGGGTTACGAACATCCGCCTTTCGTACAAGCCATCGTTACAAACCAACCCCTGTAAAACCTATCAGGAAAAAACCTGACTTGGTATTCAGGCCCTGCCCCACGCCGGGCCACGCTTCTTGGGCGTGCGCAGTGCCGCAGCGAATCCTTGGGGTCCGCTGGCCGGTGGGCCCTTGAGACAAGGTGCGCCAACCGCTGCCGACAGCCGCGAGCGCAGAGCCCACATGCACCCGCCTCCTTCGGAGCTCGGAAAGGGCCGGCCCACCGTCCACGTGCCCCAAGCACCGCCGCTCCTCTCCAAATGGGGGACCTGCAGGTGGGGGAACCGCGGGCCGGGACGCTGGCGCCGCACTCCACGTGTTCTCCAAGTACAACGGGTCAGTGCACTACGCTGGACACACGGCCGGGCTTCCACAGTACCGCCTTAGCCAGTTCCACCCCATCCCGCCCAGCCCTCCGTGCTGTGCAGCTGGGGCCACGGCAGCATCTCTCTGAGCTCCTGTTTCCCCTACCTTACACGTGTGGGCTTTCACCACTGCTGCAGTTCTTGGCCTTTTGGTGGCTGGAAGAGGCGGGGGCCAGCCTTAGATTCCTGACTTCTGTATGCCCGTATGGTTTACAGAGGTGTATGCCCGTATGGTTTACAGAGGTGGAGAACTTCGTCCTTGGGTTTCCCTAAGCTGCTCTTCCCAGCCCTTGAGCCCCGGCTAGCTCTCAGTACATCCCTAGCGGTCCTTTCTCCCTTGCACCCCGAGGCAGGGGCCTCATAGTTGATGTTGAGGTTGACCGGCCTGGTGAGTAGATGATGGGGGAATGATCCCTCTGGGCCCAACACCATCCCACCCACGCCCCCAGCCCTCCCTGCCTCTGCTGAGGAGAGTTCAAAACCCAGCAGAAACGTCGCGAATGGTAAAATGTAGATTTTTTAGTTCAGAGTCTACAATAAAGTATCTAATGGGTCTCAAAGACTTGACAGAACAGAATCTTCTGAGAATTTTGGGGGACGTTTGCCCTGTAGGTATCTCTTCAACTATGGAGAAGGTACATACAATGGCTCGTAGTAACAAATGGGGCTACTTTCCGAAATGTCTCAAAACACTATTATTGGTTTTAGTGTGTTTGAAGTGTTTCTTTCATGTTTTTTATGCACAGAAAGGTCCACTATATACTAAGACAAACATTTCACTACTAACTGTTCTCACGTAAGTACAAAATCGACGTAAAGATGGATTTAGGAACGGAATTTGTTCGTAATCCATGGACCACTTACAGTTGTAAGCACAATGTGGTCAGGGCAGACATTCTTAAATAATTAAGCTTAACTACTGTTTGGGTTGAAGAAGGCTTCAGGGGATATTTTTGGTTTAAGGTTTAAAGATTATCTCAGTGCCAGCCCCAGAAGTTGGCTGGGCAGGTTGTGTGCTTGGTCCAAGAGCACAATGAGGCTACAGTGACCAGCGACTTGGAAGGGACAGGGGGGAGGCGGGAACTAGATGTTCAGAGGTGGACAGTGGTGAGTTTTCACTAGGCTTCAAGGGCTGTAGACACCTCCTTGGGCAGCCCTTTGAGGGAGGGGAGAGGGAAAGCGGCAAAAGCAACGCAGGAGCTGAGAAAACTGTATGTAAGGTAAATGAGCTGCTTCTGGAGATGCCCTGAGAGATTTGGTGGAAAGGGCCTTGGAGAGGCTGCTAGCAAGGCCAGAGCAGACCTTAGCGCAGAGCTGACCTTTGACTGCACGGCTGGGACTGCCAAGGAGACAGGCGGTGCCTGGTGGGCCAGCCCGGCCCTCGGGCCTGAGCCTGAGCCCCAGTGACCCCTTCCCAGTAAAAAAGCTTCCTGGTGCCAGTGCAGGTCGCTGCATTTCATTCAGAAAGCAGGCAAGGGGCGCCGTTAAAGACACTAACGCGTAAAGATTTTTCCTTTCTTCCACGGCCTCTCTCTCAACCTGCCATAGTGTCTGTTTGTTTGTTTTGTTATTTTGGTAAAAGTATATACAGCCAAAGGTACACCATTTCAACAATTTCTGCGTGTACAATTCCGTGACATTGATTACATTCTTCAAGTTGTGCTATATCTTAAACTCATTGCCCCCTAAGGCTTCCCGTCCAACCTTTCAAGTTGCTGTTGTCGATTGGATCTCACATAGATAACTCTTTAAAAGAGCACAATACAGTCTTTTCTATTTGTTGCTCCATGTCGTGCAGTCTGGGGCACGAGGATACTCAACAGGAAAAGTACAGACCCCCACAGGTGCCCAGGGGCCTGGCCCTGTGACTCGGCTGTGTGCAGGGCCACCAGCTTCCGGGTCCCCCTCTGCCAGCTGCTGGATCAACCGAACCATGTCCTGGCCAGGGCTGGGGAGACCACCCTCCACTTCCAGTGGGCCGGCTGCCCCAACTCACAGGGGACAGAGACACCCCAAGGGAATACTGAACCCATTGTGGCACTTCCAGTGCAGGGAAAGACGGCCACCACCACACCCCTCCCCAAGACTCTGCAGGGTGCCCAACCCCAGCCCTCCACATGCCCGCACCCAGGCCACCACTGGGGGGAAAGGGCAACAGCAGAATGTGGGCTTCCTCTCCCATGCACCCATGCAACCCAAGGTGCCAGGAGGCAGGGAACAGGTGGCTGAGGCCCCCTCTAGTCCAGGGAAGGTAGGAGATGGCCATGAAGGAGCTGAGCCTCCAAGCCCCCAGCACAGGCTCCATCGTCCCACTGGACTTCATTTACAAAGCACAAACTCAAAAATAAAATGATTAAGAATTTGAAGGTGGCAACCAAAGAGCATGTACCTCAGCACAAGTCCTTTCTGCTCGTGGGGACCTGGTGGCACACCCACGAAGCCACCCTGCCGACACTCCCCTCAACCTCCAAAGAGTGAGCGGCTTCACCCTGGCTTACAACTTCCACACATGGCTCCATTGCAGGATAAAAATTCAAATGCCATATGCAGATGTGCACAGAAATATACCTAAAAATGGTCTGTAACTCCCTCCATCTTTTCTAAATTTGTTTTTATTGGAGTTAAAAATATGCGTAACACAATTGTCTTAGTTATCTAGTGCTGCTATAACAGAAATAGCACAAGTGAATGGCTTTAACAAACAGAAATTTATTTCCTCACAGTTTTAGAAGGCGAGAAGTCTGAATTCAGAGCGCCGGCCCTAGGGGAAAGTTTTCTCTCTCTGTCGACTCTGGAGGAAGGTCCTTGTCTCTTCAGCTTTCGCTTCCTGGTTCCTTGAAGATCTTCATGTGTCTTGGCATCAGTTTTTCCCTGGATCTAAGAGGTTCCCAGGGAAGGGACCCTGGGTCCAAAGGACACGCTCCACTCCTGGCTCTTCTTTCTTGGTGGTAGTCAGATCCCTCTCTCTGCTTGCTTCTCTCTCCTTTTATCTTTTGTAAGATAAAAGGTGTGACTCAAGTAAAGGCATGACTTGAATAAGGGTGATGAGGGTGGTGACTGAGGTACGGGTGATAAAGGTGGTGATGAAGGGGGCTCCATGGGAAAGAGGCTGTGTAGGCCTAGCGTCTCGAGTATTGTGATATTGTTATTACATGGCTTGCATAGCTCACTTCTGCATGCTCCTATGATTCTGATTTATTTTCCTTCTCTCTTCCCTCCTGTTTTCCCATGATTTTATAAAAGTTTAAAATTAACCTAAGTTCTTCTTTGGGAGGTAGAACAACAAGTGATAAAATCTGGAAGCCAGACAACTAAATGAACAAAGGAACCATCTGGTGACTGAAACCAGGATGGCGTCAGAGGAGCTCTTGAAGAATACCTACAGAAGGTCCACCTGTCTGGAGCGTGGTCATTGTGCCCACCTCAAAGGGGAACTAACATTCCATGGATCCTTTGGACCCTGACCCTGTCCCTGTAAAATCCTCTGATTGGCCTTCGAAGGGGGGAGGCAGATTTCTGAGGAGCCAATTCCCCTCTGCCTCCTGTATATCGATATACAATAAAGACCCTGTTACTGCTCACCTCACCCCATCTCAGTATTGGCTTTCTGCAGCAGGTGGCTCAAATCTGCATTTTGCGATAACAAATTTGGTGGCCGTAAAGGGAGCGAGCCGTTTGAGTCATGGCGGCCCTGGGGTGGGGCCTCAGGCTGATCGACAGTCCTCCTGACAAGCGGCCGCAAGAGGTTTCATTTGCCTCTGGAGGGGGGCCTATCGGCCAGTCCTGGACCTGCCACAGCACCACAAGTCCCCAACCGTGCCAGAAGAGGTGGGTGAAAAAAAAGCCAGACTGACATAGGAGGGATCCCAAGGTGAGTCTGTGACTTCTCTCCCTGTTGCACTCAGGGCCAGGGCGGAGAGGGCAGGCCGGAGATTTCTGGAGCAGGACCTGAGCCCTTGATTTCTGAGGCAGGGGGTGCCTCAGATGACCGATCCCGTGAGTAAGATCACAAGAAAGGACTCATGGTGACTCTAGAGTCTTGGTTTCAGAGTGTGTGAATGCTCCTGGGATTGTCTGGGAGGTTCAGGTTGCCAAGATAACCTCTGTCACCTGAAAAGTCTGTCTGAGAGTTTGAGGCTGCGGAGGTCGCCTCCATCACTCTTTCAGGGATTTGTTTGTCTATAGTGTGTAGTGCGTGATTCCTTTGGAGAGTGTCTGAAAGGTTGAGGTGAAATCACGCTTGGTGTTTGTTTACTGTTATTTATGTGTACTTGTCCAAGTGAAGTCCCAGTGTTCTGTGTCCTCATCACGTTAACCCTTACCTATATAAAACCTGTCACCAAGTTCGCAAATATTTTTGGTTCCAGTTTTTTTAGTTCTGAGAAAAACGTCTCCAAAGAGGTTGGGGGCCCAGAATAAGAAGTAACTCAAGCTAGATATTATATGAAAAGTGTTTTATTAAAGGAAAAAGAATAATTTTGTCTTAAAGTAAAAGTAACAGTTCCAGAATAGTAAAAAAGAAATTAGTTACCAGTTGTTAGTTGTCTAGGTCAACTTAAACATACATAAATGTCTTCCATGAGTCAAGAGAGTGAGCGCCGGGCAAGATGAGGCCTCCTCAGCCCCCAGTCCCCACTCTCCAAGGTCATGTAGCTCCAGAGAAGCTTTTGAAAGACCTTTTCCAACCATGTGGAGACCCTTTTAAGACAAAACATTAGAAAAATTGCTGCTTTGCAATAGTTATCAGAAATTGGGTGGATCCCAGTCATAAAATAACTAAACAAGTTCTCTCTGTTACAGGAGAACTCTAAGAAGTCAAAAAAAAAAAAAAAAGAAAGAAAGAAAGAAAGAAAAGAAATCACAATGAGAGACACCTGAAATGGCCTAGAAAAATGTTTCCAGCAGTAGCCAGAGACTTAAGGTTATATCTCTATCAATGAATTGGTCAATTGAGCAGAGACTTTGTGATTTCCAAAGGCAGTTGATAAAATCTTTAAGGGCTGAAATTAGATGGGGAGAAAAATGAAAAATAGTAAAAGTTAAATGAAAATTAGAATATTTAAACAGACTTTCTTTCAACAACAGTAATGTTTTATTATATACAGGCTTAAAATAATTTCCAAGACATTTTATGTAATTTATTGATATTAAATTGAGTTAATAGATTTTGTCATAATTTTAGCTTATATTCTTTGGCTTTTTATGCTACAGGAGGAAGAACGTAGATATATTTCAGTCTGCTGATGAGTGTGTTCATTTTTGCCATTTTAAAAGAATACACTATAAGAGGTATGCAGCAAAGACAATGTTTAAGAGGTTTATTGAAAAAGAAATGTATTTGATATGGTCAAAAGTTTTATCTGTCTGACTAAAGTTTAATGGTTTAATTTCTAATTTATGAGATTTTTACAAGTTTTAATGTTAAGTAGCATATAAAGCAAAGAATTGAGTTTCTTGCTGTTAAAATAACCAAATTTTCTTTGATTTCTGATTTGATGGATTAATTTATTCTTTGTGTCATCTGCCTTGAAGACAAAGGTTCGGTCCCTCATTAGTATAAGATTCCTGAGTCAAAAACCAAGTCACGTGGCTTTAGAAGGAAAAAAAAAAAAAAAAAGCTAAGGTTTTTACCTTTAAGATCTTTGGTTAAATAACTTAAGTATCATTTCACAGTGACCTATAATCAACTCCTGACAACTCTGAAACTTCAAAGAAAGCCACAAAAAATTCTTATAAGAGAAAAGTGCTAAAAAAGTTTGTTTAACATGTTATAAATTATATGGAAAGTGTTGTCGAAATTAAGAGACAGGACTGATTCTCGCTGGGTTAAAATTTATATGTTAATATTTCCTCTTATGTTTTTGCCTGGCATTAGACAGCAAATGCATAATATTACATCATAATTTTATAATTATTTCTTTATTGTTAACTTGGTCACAAATTTATTTTTTTTGAATCTAGCGTTATCAAAGCCAGTAGTTTGACTGAGGAATTCACATCATTTACCTATGAAACTTTTTTATTACTACTTGGGTATTTAGAGACTTGTATATTCTTGGTATATCCTGACTGTATGGTATTATGTCTCAAGATGATTATGTATTATATCTGAAGTTCTTTAAAAATACAGTAAATGGTTATATTTAGAAATATTTTTATCTAAAGTTTATTTTTTTGAACTGATTTTATTTGGCCTTTACGTTGGGCTTATAATTAATTTCTGTCAGATCTTTCACTATAAGAGTATTATTTTTATAAGTTTATCATGGCCATTTTAAGTTTTGGCTTCTGGAGGTAAGTTTTTACTTTGCTGATTTGCTGAAAACATTTAACCAAACTATCTCAACGAAAAGACGAACTGTACTGGACTTATGAAAAAGACTGTGACTAGACTCAATCAAGATTTCCAGAACTCTTATGCAGAAGCTGATGAGTTTGCAGACTGCTGCTGATCCTGAATCACGTAGAACAGAAATTGACTACATAAGACTGAGCAAACGAAAGCATACTATGGGTTTTATATGGGAATATTGCTAATATTTTAAGATCCTACTTTCTAGATATAAGAAACCATTTTCCTTTCCTTAAATTATCTAACTAATGGGTTTAGATATTGTAACTCTTGAATTAGAAGTTCCTGTTGGTAAACTTAACAAAGTTATAAATATCATAACCAGAGAAGTGTCTAAAATTTGAGCTATGATTTTACAAAGTAGAATAGTATTAGCCTTCCTGTTAGTCTCTCAAGAAACAGTTTGTGCCTTAATAGATAAGTGTTGCTGTATTTATATTAATACTCAGTCTGAGGTTTTACAGAACGTAGTTGCTGTTGAGGCACATGAAAAGCAGTTACTGATGCTGCTTACGCATAAACAAACACCTCATGAGATTTGTTTCCTTGGTTCAAAGACCTTAGGGTCATGGCTTCATTGGTTATTTCAGACAATTGGCCTGATATTACTGTTAGTGTTTCTGTTTTATTTCCTAGTTTGCTGTATGGTGCTTGGGATCTTAGAAAGCAAATGGTGCCCGATTACCATTTATTGAGCATTTTTGATAAAAGATTCTATAGCAAGATCATGAGCCAAAGAAAAGAATGAGAGAGTCATATGTAATTCCCTGGGAATCCAAATTTCTGGCTTTCATAGAAATTGGGGCAACCTACCCAGGCCATTGCCTTTGGGGGTCCTTTTGAACTTCGAGCTTTGAGAAAAAAAAAACTGGTTCCTGAGCCACTTTTGAGTCAAACAACGGTCACATAAACCAATAAGACCATTTTGCTCTGGGCATTGTGCTTTTTTTGAAGAGTTTCGTCTGTTTTGGGAAACTAACTTCAAAGGTCAGACTGAGAGTTATGTTTAAGATAATTCAGTAATCAGTTTAATCAGTCCTTAAGACCATGTCGTATAAAATACCTGTCTAATGTTTGTAATCAAACTGTCACCCTCTTACTATGCAGAAAACTATGTATCTTTTAAAAAAACCCACGTTCTCAGAAGAGATCGACCTCATGGCTCAGACTCCATTTTCTTAGGTCCCACTTCTGCTTCTGAAAAAGTGACCCATGACTGTTAATAGGTAGACCAGAGAGGGGTAGCTTGCCCTCAGGGAGGAACACTTAGTTCCTCCAACAGGAGAGGTCCATCCTATATTATCTTGCTAATCACTAGTTCTCTAATGAAAACTTATTTGTCACGTATAAATTTTTCTATACCTTCTGTTTTCTCTAGACAAACTTTGAGTGCTCTTTGTGGGTGTGTATTTCTGGGTGGTAAATCCAACTGGACTAGTTTAGATGATCCTTTCTGACTTGTATAGTAAATCACCATTGTGCTCAGAAAAGAGAGACTCACCCATTTGTAAAAAAAATCGCACTCAAGGAAAACACGTATTATGAGTGGAAGCCTGTCTATCCCAGCCAAATCTCCTCTAGGCCACATTCTAGCAAACTGGAAGAGGTATAGCTATGAGCCTATGACAAGAAAGAAAATTATATGCTTGTCTAACAATGTATGACCCCAATACCAGCTGGGGGACCAGGAACTTTGGCCCCAAAATGGGTCTTTGGCTTACAGCTTGATTTTTCAGCTCGACTTGTTTTGTTAAAAAAAAAAAAAAAAAATGGGACAAAGTTCCCTATATTGAAGCTTTCATGTCTCTCTATCAAACTTTGAATCCCTCTAACCAGCTTTTCCAGGGAAAGCCAAAGACAAAAGCGCTTCCTGAATCCTCACCAGAGGATCCCCTCTTAGAAGGAATAACCCCAATAACTGCTTCAGCTCCCCCCTCTGCCCTATAGGGAAGGTGCGGTAGAAGCTGACAGGTCGGATTGAAGAATGACAGAGGATCCCCCACGGAAAGGGCCGAGCCTGATTCTAGTTCAGCCGGCTTGGGAGAGGGTACTGTTTTTGGTGAGGATGCTGCCGGGCCTTGGGCAGGGCAATTCCTTCTGAGAGAAGTTCCAGCCAGAGGAGAAACGATGTTAGTGCATACTCCTTTTTCCACCTTGGACTTGTATAACTGGAAGAATCATAATTCCCCATACTGGAGTAACCCGAATGAAATGACAGAATTGTTCATCTCCATCTTCTCTACTCACCACCCCACTTGGACAGACATACAGGCCCTTTTAACTACTTTATTGACTTCAGAGGAGAACTGCATGATGTTTGTAGACACCTACTCAGGGTGGGTAGAGGCTTTCCCTTGTTGAACTGAACAAGCCTGAGAAGTGACCAAGGCATTACTCAAAGAAATCATACCTCATTTCAGTCTACCAAAATCAGTCTAAAGTGATAATGGAGGAGCCTTTGTGGCATAAATTACATAAGAAGTCAGCAAGGCCTTGGATGTAAACGACAAACTGCACTCAGCGTGGAGACCACAATCAACTGGAAAAACTGAAAAGATGAATCATACTTTGGAAAAGACCTTGGCAAAACTTCACCAAGAGACAAACTCCGCTTGGATACAAGTTTTGCCCATTGCCCAGCTGAGAATACAGGTAGCCCCTCGAAGCGAGCTCAAGTTAAGCCCTTATGAATTAATATATGAGAGACCATTCCTGAGAAAGTCAACTTTCCCCACCACAGTAATGACAGAGATGGAGAAAAGAGACTGAGTCTGCTCTCTGGGAGCCGTCATAAACACTATTAATCAATATGCTTCTTCCCGCTTGTCTTTGCCTTCTGACATTTCCCTTCATTGGTTTCAACCAAGAGATCAAGTTCTGTTGAAAACCTGGAGAAGCCAACACCCAGAAGATCAGCTGGTCCCTAAGTGGGAAAGACCATTTAAAGTTCTCCTGACCACTCCCTCGCCTCTAAAATTAGCAAGAGTAGCCACGGGGTGCATCACACCAGGGGGAAAACAGCTCCACCCAAAAGAGGAAGAGTCAAAAATCACCATATTCCTGCACTCCAATTCAAGATCTGAAATACAAGTCCAAGAAACTCACAGAATAATGATTCTAACCCTGTCTTTTGTTTTACTTCTCTAAGAAGTGTAAATGAGAAACATTCCAGTGGTTCTACAAGCCAGGGGAACTCTAATTCTACAGGTCAGAGACACTTTACCCTACCCTGTGTGGTGTCATCCTTAACACCAGTAGGTCCAGTTAAGTGGGCCATAGAAGAGCCAGAAAAAGGAACTTTAAGAATAGTGATTATTCTAATTTGTTTTTGTGTTTCCTGTTTTATGAGAATATTAGCAAAAGGAACTACAAATACTCTTTAAGGCTAGAAAAATTTTTACCCTGGTAAGTCAGGATGCCCCTTGTCCTGGCTCTGGGGATGCATGTCATCTAATTCACCAAGATGCAGCCAACTTCCACTCTAACTCACCCCTGTCTACAGCCCCTAGCCTATACTGGGAGGTTTCTCTCCCCAGCCGACGCCCCTAATCAGCAGGAAGTAGTTAGAGAAGAAGCGACGCCCTGTTTCCCAAGATTGAGAAACTTCCAGTAAAAAGGGGGATTGAAAGAGGCTGCATGGGAAAGAGGCTGTGTAGGCCTAGCGTCTCGAGTATTGTGATATTGTTATTACATAGCTTGCATAGCTCACTTCTGCATGCTCCTATGATTCTGATTTATTTTCCGTCTCTCTTCCCTCCTGTTTTCCCATGATTTTATAAAAGTTTAAAATTAACCTAAGTTCCTCTTTGAGAGATAGAACAACAAGTGATAAAATCTGGAAGCAACAGACAACTGAACAAAGGAACCATCTGGTGACTGAAACCGGGATGGCGTCAGAGGAACTCTTGAAGAATACCTACAGAATGTCCACATGTCTGGAGCATGGTCATTGTGCCCAGCTTAAAGGGGAACTAACATTCCATGCATCTTCTGGACCCTGATCCTGTCCCCATAAAATCCTCTGATTGGCCTCCGGGGGGAGAGGCAGATTTTGGAGGAGTCCATTCCACTCTGTCTCCTGTATATCAATATACAGTAAAGACCCTGTTACTGCTCACCTCACCCCTGCCTCAGTATTGGCTTTTTGGGGCAAGCGGCTCAGTGACAGTGACTCAAGATACATCTCACCCTAATCCTGCCTCATTAACATAACAGAAAACTCACTCTCAAATGGGACCATAATCACTCACAGGCATAGAGATTAGAATTTACAACATATCACAGAATGGAGGATAATTACATCAGATCACAAAATGAAGAACAACCACACAGTACTGTGCATCATGGCCTAGCCAAGTTGACACATATTTTAGGGGGATACAGTTCAATCCATAACAACAGCATTTGCCAATTCAGCACTTTTTACATGTACAGTTCATTGACATTGATTACATTCATCATGTTGTGCAACCATTACCCATATTGGTTGCCAATTTTTCCATCACCATAAACAAAACAGATACACAGTGCTTCCTAAGCAATGATTCCCTCTCTCCCTCTTCCTCCTGCCCCTGGTTACCACTAAGCTCTATGAATATTCGAGAGATTTCGTATAAGTGGGATCATATAGTTTTGTCCCTTTGTGACTGACTTACTTCACTCAGCGTCTTTTCAAGCTTCATCCATGCTGTAGGATGGATCAGGACTGCATTTCTCTATAACTGATTCCATCTTGCTCACAAGTCCCCACTCCTGCTAATGGCAGGAAAAAAATCCATGTATTTGTTAATCAAAGGTAACTTAAGTCTCTTCTGGCTTCAAAAACTCCCTCCTGGGTTATCTCAGACTCATCAAGGTAAAAGCTCAAGTATATTCAGGTTCAAAGTCCCTGTCAGGGCTCCTTCTCCCCAACTCCTTCCAGAGATGGTGTCAGGTGTGGGGCAAGCTAAGGCGTCCGTCTGGCTCCTGCCTCTAACAACGCAGGGCCAGGGTGGTTCTCCGTCTGATACCAGTGAGGTGCAACCACCCAACCTGGGCTTCAGCCCACAGCTCCTGCCATCGTTTGTGGCCTCCTTGCACAAACTGTCTTCTTCTGATCCACTGGGGGACTGGCTGCTTTCTCCACTCCACAGCCAAGGGTGTAGGATCTGTGAGACTGCCCTCCAGCCCACCCTCCTGGACCTTCTCTCACTGTGTCCAAACCGCTGCTCACCTTGGACCTTCCCACTGCTGTTTGATCCTAGTGGGGGACCAGGACCCTCATATCTGTTCTCTTGCCTCTTCCTATCTGATGGGAACTTCCCTAAGTCATGTCCTCTGACTTTGTACACTGCTTCTAACCCAAGCCTGCCAGACTCAGCTCTTTATTTCTTCTCTTTTTTTATTGTGTTTTAGGTAAAGGTTTACAGAGGAAATTAGTTTCTCATTAAACAATACACATATTGTTTTGTGACATTGCCACCCGTGACACGTCTCCCCTTCTTGACCTTGGGTTTCCCATTTCCATTGGTCCAGCTTTCCTGTATCCTCTTGCCTTCTCATCCTTGCCCCTGGGCTGGTGTGCCCATTTAGTCTCGTATATGTGGTCGAGCTACGTGTATTATTGTTTGTCTAATCTTTGGCTGAAGGGTGAACCTCAGGAGTGACTTCAGTACTGAGTTAAAATATGCATGTGAAAGCTGGACAGTGAAAAAGGAAGACTGAAGAATTGATGCATTTGAATTGTGATGTTGATGAAGAATATTGAAAATACCACGGACTGCCAGAAGAACAAATAAATCAGTCTATGAAGAAATAACAACCAGGATGCTCCTTAGAAGTGAGGATGGTGAGACTTCAGTTTGCTTACGTCATCGGGAATTACCAATTGCTAGAAAAGGACATCATATTTGGTAAAGCAGAGGATCAGCAAAAAAAAAAGGAAAACTTTCAATGAGATGGATTGACGTAATAGCCACAACAGTGGGCTTAAATATACCAACGATCGTGAAGATGGCTCAGGACCGGGCAACATTTCATTCTGTTACATGTAAAGTCGCCATGAGTCTGATATACCTAGCAAACTTCTACTTATATGTCATTGGCCAGAACTGTGGCACATGGTCACCCCTAGATGCAGAGGAAGCTGGAAATACAGTATTGTAGTTGTGGTCATTTTAAATAGGGCAGGTTACTACCCTGAACAAAATTGTGCTTCTATCAGTAAGAAAGAAGGGCAGAGTGGATAATGGGTATCTGTCTTAGTCATCTAGTGCTGCTATAACAGAAATACCACAAGCCGATGGCTTTAACAAAGAGAAATTTATTTCTTCACAATTAATGTAGGCTAAAAGTCCAAATTCAGGGCATCAGCTCCAGGGGAAGGCTTTCTCTCTCTGTTGGCCTTCTTCTCTTCAGTGTTCCCCCAGACTAGGAGCTTCTCTGCGCAGGGACCCCGGTCCAAAGGACGCGCTCTGCTCCCCGGCACTGCTTTCTTGATGGTATGAGGTCCCCAACTCTCTGCTTGCTTCCCTTTCATCTCTTGAGAGAGAAAAGGTGGTACAGGCCACACCTGGGGAAACTCCCTTTACGTTGGAGCAGGGATGTGACCTGTGTAAAGGTGTTACAATCCCACCCTAATCCTCTTTAACATAAAATTACAATCGCAAAATGGAGGCCAACCACACAATTCTGGGAATCATGGCCCAGCCAAACTGATACACACATTTTTTGAGGGATATAATTCAAACCATGACAGTATCCTACCGGGAAAATCAGCCAGAGGAGGTTGCATTTTAGCTGAACCTTAGGATGCATAAGCGAGGAAAGGCATTTTAACCTAAGAAGCTTAATATGGAGGCTAGAAGGTATAGAACATGTGCAGGGAATGGCTCATAGTAAGTTCTAGATAAATGTAAATTCTCTATTTTAGAAGCCCTGGTGATGCAGTGGTTAAGAGCTTGGCTGCTAACTAAAAGGTCAGCAGTTTGAATCCACCAGCTACTCCTCTGAAGCCCTATGGGGCAGTTCTACTCTGTCCTATAGGGTCGCTAGGAATGGGAATAAACTAGACGGCAATGGGTTTGTTACTATTCTTAGGAGCCCTGGTAGCGCAGTTGTTAAGCCCTTGGCTGCAAACCCACCTGACACCAGTCTGCTTCTATAAAGATTTACAGCCTTGGAAACCCTATGGGGCAGTTCTACTCTAGTTCTGGTAGGAATTGACTCAATGGCAATGGGTTTGGTTTTGGTATTACTATACTTAAGGAGCCCTGGTGGTACCATGGTTAAGCACTCAGCTGCTAACCAAAGGTTGTCGGTTTGAACCCACCCAGTAGCTCCTCAGGAGAAAGACCTGGCGATCTCCTTCTGTAAAGATTACAGCCTAAAAAACCCTATGGGGCAGTTCTACTCTGTCACATGTGTCACTAAGAGTCGGAATTGACTCCATGGCACCTAACAACAACATTACTATAACTTAGGCTGAGGATTCTGTAGAAAGCATTCACATTTCAACTTAAACTGTAAATAAACATTGCATTATAGAAAGAGGTGTGGGAGATTGACCCATGAGTGTGAGCTATCATTATTTTTCCCTAAATCTACTCTGTTATGTTCCTTGTGTTCATTCCTAACACGATCCCTGACTTCTTCATATTCTCGGTCACCCTTGCCAGAGATCTGCTTATTTTATTCATCGTTTCAAAGATCCGGCAGGAGTTTTGTTGATCCTCTCTTAGTCTTTTTTGTTTTTGTTTTTGCTTTGTTTTTAATTGATTTGTGGTCTTTTCTTTATTATTCCCTTTCTTTCCTTCCACTTTCCTTTTCGCTGTTTTATTGTGCTCTTTTTCTAGAGCTGGAAACTTAGCTCATTGATTTTACGTCTTTACGCTTTTCTAATACGTGCGTTTGAGGCTACAAATTCTCCTTCCCACCCCCTTCTCATTGTACCCTTCTCGTTTTACCACACAGTGATTTAATTACCTTTCAGCCCTAAATATTTCCTGATTTCTTTTATGATATCTTCTTTGGCCTTTATATTAGGTAAGCCATGAATCAACCTTTTAAAATGTATGAGTTTTAAAAAATAATCTTATAATTTATTTCTAACATTATTGCATGTGGCCAAATATCAGTTCTTTGAGTGGATCGAGAGTGGCTTTGTAACCTACTAGAGGGGCAATTTTTTTCTGGTAATAATTTATTTTATTTTTTATTGTTCTTGAGAACATATACAGCAAAAACATACACCAATTCAAGTTTCAGCATGTACAATTAAGTGACATGAATTACATTCTTTGAGTTGTGCAACCATTTTCATCCTCCTTTTCCATTAACATAAACTCACTGCCCCCTAAAGTTCCTATCTATTCTTTTAAGTTGCTATTGTCAATTTGATCCCATATAGATAGATCTTTTATTTTTAATTTTTTTTTTTTTTTTTTGGTGTTTTTGGTGAAATAGATACGTCTTAGAAGAGCATAATGCTCAAGGCAGACATTCTTTACTAGTTAAGTTAATCTATTGTTTGTTTTTAAGAAGACTTCAGGGGTTATTTTTGGTTTAAGGTTTGAAGATTATCTTGTTGTTGTTGGTGTTAGGTGCCATTGAGTCGGTTCCGACTCACAGAGACCCTGTGTACAACAGAACAAAATGCTGCCCAGTCCTGCGCCAGCCTCACAATCATTGCTATGTTTGAGCCCATTGTTGCAGCCACTGTATCAATACATCTTGTTGAGGGTCTTCCTCTTTCTTGCTGACCCTCTACTTTACCAAAAAATTATCTTAGGACAATAGCTTTAGGGTTCATCCAGCCTCGATGGCTCCAGAAAGTCTGTATTCCATGAGAATTTGAAATTCTGTCCTGCATTTACCCCTTTTAATCAGGATTCTTCTATAAAATCTTTGATCAAAATTACATGTGCAATTTTAATAAAAGTTCCACATATGCTTAGACAATGTATTTGTTTACCCCTTGGCTAGAGGAGTCTATTATTGAGGCCATTGCGAACACATCAGCAGACACCCCAAGGCTGAATTAACAAAATGGCAGATGGAAAGAGAATATAAAATAAGAATGTTAAAAATGACAAAAGGCCAAAAAGAAAGATTCACATTGCTCCCGAAATAACAATACATCAGGAAAACATGAACAGACAGATTTGAATAAATTTATAGATGAAATATGGTTTCTGGTCTCTTTGTCAATTTTTCTTTTTAAATACGTAGCGTTTGTCTATAATACTGATTTATATTACTGCCAGGAAATAGCCAGCCAGCAGAAATGGCCTGAGTGTGCATAACCCAGTTCTTTTTCTGGCAAAGAAAAAGGATTGAAGGGATAGCTTAAATCTCACCCTGTCGCTGCTGCAAATCTTTAGCTTTTGTGCATAATTGCTGCTGATCTCATAGCTCAGGTTCTTGACTCGGTGATGCCAGGTGTCCTCCCCGCAAACCCTTCTCTGTTCTGCTGCTAAACTGCCATGAGGCACAATTTGGCCAGGCCATACCCCCATCAAAAAACCCTGCTTGGAAGGGCTCTTTTGGGATGATGAAAATATTCTAAAATCAGATTATGGTGATGGTTATATAACTCTGTAAGTACACTAAAAACAAACAAAAGCCAAATCAAAAACGTTAAATTGGATACTTTAAATGGGTGAACTTTATGGTATGTGTCTTAGTTATCTAGTGCTGCTATAACAGAAATGCCACAAGTTGGTGCCTTTAACGAAGAGAAATTTATTTTCTCACAGTCTACTAGGCTACTAGTCCAAATTGAGGGCATCAGCTCCAGGGGAAGGCCTTCTCTCTCTGTGGGCTCTGGAGGAAGGTCCTTGTCATCAATCTTCCCCTGATCTAGGAGCTTCTCAGTGCAGGAACTTCAGGTCCAAAGGACGTGCTCTGCTCCTGGCACTGCTTTCTTGGTGATATGAGGTCCCCAACTCTCTGTTTGCTTCACTTAAGATGATGCAGGCCACACCCCAGGGAAACTCCCTTTACATTGGATCAGAGATGTGACCACAGTAAGGGTGCTACAGCCCACCCTAATCCTCTTTAACATAATCTAATTTTACCTCGTTAACCACAGGCGGAGATTAGGATTTGCAACACATAGGAAAATTACATCAGATGACAAAATGTTGGACAATCACACAATACTGGGAATCATGGCCTAGCTAAATTAATACACATATTTTTGGGGGACACAATTCAATCCATGGCAGTATGTAAATTATATCTCAATAAAACCGTTTCTTTTTTAAAAGTATGTATTAGTTTCTTGGGAACAGTGGTGGTACAGTGGTTGAGCACTCAGCTGCCAACTAAAAGGTTGGCAGTTCAAACCTATCACCTCCTCCACTGGAGAAAGATGTGGCAGTCTGCTTCCGTAAAGATTGACAGCCTTGGAAACCCTGTGGGGCAGTTTTACTCTGTCCTGTAGGGTGGCTATGAGTTGGAATTGACTCCACAGCAATGGGTTTATTAGTTTCCTGAGGGCGGTGGTGACTCAGTGGTAGAATTCTTGCCTTCCATGCAGGAGACCTGGGTTCAATTCCCAGCCAATGCACCTCATGCACACCCACCATCCATCCGTCAGTGAAAGCTTGTGTGTTGCTGTGATGCTGAACAAGTTTCAGCAAAGCTTCCAGATTAAGATGGACTAGGAAGAAAGGCCTGGCTCTCTACCTCTGAAAATCAGCCTGTGAAAATCTTGTGGATCACAACAGTCCCACCTGAAGAGCCGGGCAGCGTTTCGTTCCGTTGTGCATGGGGTAGCCATGAATCAGGGGCTGACTCCGCAGCAGTGAACAACAATTAGCTTCCTACAGCAGTCATAACAAAATACCACAAAGTGGTGGCTTTTCAAGCACAGAAATTTATTGTCTCACAGTTTTGGAGTCTGGGAGTCCAATCTCAGGGCACTGACCATGTTGATTCCTCCTTAGGGCTCTCAGGCACAATCTGCTTCACACCTTTCACCGGGCTTCTGATAGTTCCAGGCGTTCTTTGGCTCACAGCTGCAGGGTCACATACTCCAGTATGACCTCATGTTATCATGTTAGCTTAACTAATTACCTCTGCAAAGACCCAGTTCCCAAACAGAGTCACATTCGCAGATACAGGGGTTAGGACTTCAACATATTTTGAGGAGGGAGAAACAATTCAATCCAAAACAAAGCACGTGAGGATGATATGGGGGGAAAAATCTGACTTCGGCACCCAAGGCCTGCTGTGACCTGATCCTACCCATGACCTAACCTTTGACCCCACGGAACTCCCACTGTTCCTCCCATGCCGTGTGCTGCTCCATGGCCTGGTGACTTTGCACAGGCTGTCTCCTCCACCTGGGGTATCCACCGCCTCCCAGCTGACTCCTAATTATCCTATAAGGCTGAGCTCAAGTATCGCCTTCTCAGGAAAGGTGCCCTGACCCTCTGCAAGTCTCGCGAGATCCTGGCTTTCCTCTGCCTCTGCTTTTAAAGCATCAGCGTCATGCCCCTGTTTATCAGTCTGTCTCTGCGACTGCATATTATTTGCTTCTGTGTCTCTAGTTTCCTGTCTTGGTACCTGGACCCTCGAAGATGCTAGGTCAGTGTTTGTTAAACTAAACTCAGCTGATTCCATGGGTCTCTTTATTGAATATTAAACCCTCTACAGTATGTAGAGGAGCCGTGGTGGTCCAGTGGTAGAACTCTCACCTTTTTTGTGGGAGACCAACCAGGAACACCCACATTGGTCTGTTCTGTGGGTGAGAAACGTGTGTACACGTTAAGCTGTTGATATTTTGTAATTTATTTGTTATTAAAAAAACCGGTTGCTGTCGAGTTGATACCAACTCATAGCGACCCTATAGGGCAGAGTAGAAGTGCCCCACAGGGTTTCCAAGGAGTGCCTGGTGCATTCAAACTGCTGACCTTTTGGGTAGCAGCAGTAGCTCTTAACCACTACGCCACCAGGGTTTCCTTATTTGTTATAGAAGCTAGCATTTCCTGTTGTCAGTCCCCCAAATCAGCAGTGTATCTTGAAAAAGAACTGAGGCATTTGAATCATGGTGTTAGTGAAGAATATTGACTCTACCACGGACTGCCAGAAGAACAAACAAATCTGTCTTGGAAGATGTACAGCCAGAATGCTCCTTAGACGCAAGGACGGTGAGACTTTGTCTTTCTTACTTTGGACACATTATCAGAAGGGATCAATCCCTAGAAGAGGACATGGTAGAGGGTCATCGAAAAGGAGGAAGACCCTCAAAGAGACGGATCGCTGCAACAATGGGCTCAAACATAGCAATGATTGTGAGGATGGCGCAGGACTGGACAACATTTAGTTCTTCCTCACTATGAGTCAGAGCTGACTTGATGGCACCTAACAACAACAACATCTTAAAAGACACTGTCTTCATTATCTAGTGCTGCTATAACAGAAATACCACAAGTGGATGGCTTTCACAAAGAGAAATTTATTCTCTCACATTCTGGGAGGCTATAAGTCCAAATTCAGAGTCCAGCTCTAAAGGAAGGCTTGCTTTCTCTGTCTGTTCTGGGGGAAGGTCCTTGTCATCAATCTTCCCTTGGTCTAGGAGCTTCTCTGCTCAGGAACCTCAGGCCCAAAGGTTGCACTTTCTTGGTGGCATGAGGTCCCCATGTCTCTCTGTTCGCTTCTCTCTTTTATATCTCAAAAGACAGTGGCTCAAGACACAATCCAATCTTATAGATTGAGTCCTGCCTCATTAACATAACTGCTGCCTATTCCACTTTATTAACATCATAGAGGTAGGATTTACAACACATAGGAAAATCACATCAGATGACAAAATGGTGGACAATCACACAGTACTGGGAATCATGGCCTAGCCAAGTTAACAGATATTTTCAGGGGACACAATTCAATCCTTGACAGACACCCTGTAATAACATTCTAGAGGCACTGGTGGTTCAGTGGTAGAATTCTTGCCTTCCATGTGGGAGACCCAGGTTCGATTACCAGCCAGTGCACTCCAAGGGAAGCTACCACCTGGCTTTCAGCGGAGGCTTGCATGTTGCTATGACACTGAACAGGTTTCAGTGGAGCTTCCAGACTAAGAGGGACTAGGAAGAAAGGTCTGGCAATCTACTTTCAAAAAAATCATCCAGTGAAAATAGATGACTATAGTTCCATGCCACTGTGCACACAGTTGCCATGAGTCAGGGTCATAGGGTCACCATGAGTCAGGCCGACTAGATGGCAGCTAACAACCGTCTGTAGCCAATCAGCATAGCGTCAGTGCACACACACGTGGAAACACCTGGTGAAAAGCCCTTCCTAGCACTCCTCTTTAGCTTTCTCTTAACCTCTCATTTAGCAATTACCAATTAGCAATTTAGCAAGAACCACCTTCCTTGTCTTTCTGGAATGCTTCCCTGCTAAGTAAGGTACCTTTCCCTTGGGGGCAAAAACCGAGGGAAGTGCATGTACTAACCAAATGAAAGAGAGGGAGAAAGGCCAATTAACATTCAGCTAAGAGAGCAGATGATTTCTCCTATCAACAATAAAAACTGACAGCTCTATCAGAAAATGAGCAGGGGAGCCTCAGAGCATGGCCAGGCAGGCGGGGAGGGAGGCGCCTGCAGGCCTAATCACGAGCGATAAAGATGGCTGAGGGCAGAGACCGTGCTGGGAGTCAGGGAGTCAGTGTTGCCTCCAAAGGAATCACCTCCAGAGGTGGAACCTGCACTCCCACCTCGCTGCCCCTTCCCATCCGCCCGCAGGCATAGGGCCTGGCGCTGTTCAGCTTTGTGCTCAGAGCTGACTCTCTTAACTGCTTCTCCCCAGCGCTCACTTCCTCTGACCTTATCATAAAAGGAAGCCACGTGGTGTCTATTTATGGCAGTTGTATGGTCTGGGGAGGGGAGGCTCAGAGAAGGAGAATGCCAAGGGCTGATGAAATGGCCTAGGTCCTTGGCTCCCTCCCCGCCATGAATGAATAAGCCTGCAGGGGCAGGGAGGCGAAACCAAACCCCAGGTGTCTGACATACCCATTCCTTCTTAAGAGCTCTGTAGAGCATTTGTTATTTCAATCAGGGCTTATAAATCAGATAGGATTTGATTGCAAATTCAATATCTTTAATATGGAAGGAAGGAGCCTTGGTGGCACTGTGGTTAAGTGCTTAGCTGCTGACTGAAAGCTTGTTGGTTCAAATTCAGCCAGTAGCTACGCGGGAGAAAAGACCTGGTGATCTGCACCTCTAAAGATTACAGCCGAGCAAACCCTAAGCGGCAGTTCTACTCTATCACTTGGGGTCGCTGTGAGTCGGAATTGTCTTGCCAGTACCTAACAAGAGAGAAAGGAGCGAGTGCCCTCATTTGGACGGGTAAGGAGAAGATATTTAGCTTTTTAAAATATAGCCATTAATCTTGCACTTTAAATGTAAGCAGATTTTGCAATCCAAAGGTGGGCCAATGAGACTGGCACGGTGAGTGATAAGAAAGCTAACGAAGGGTAGTGTGGGTTATGTTTCACGGAAACGCACCGAGAGGAAGTTCTGGGTGGTGTTTTGAATACAGTTCATGGTCCTCTTTGATGCACAGTAACTACTAATCAGTTGCCATAGCATCGACTCCGACTCACAGCAACCGCATGTGTGTCCTAGTAGAACTGTGATCCATCGGGTTTTCAATGGCTGATTTTTCAGAAGTAGATTGCCAGGCCTTTCTTCTGAGGCACCCCTGGGTAGATTCAAACCTCCAACCTTTCGGTTATCAGCGAGTGTGTTGACTGTTTGCACCACCCAGCGGCTCTTGATATACAATAACAAGATTTAAACATGAGATCAAGTTCAATGTCTGAGAGCATCAGCTCCTCCCCTGAGGCATCTGTGTGCTCTTCATGGGGACCTAGGAAGCAGACCCGATCCCAGTGAGATGGCGGGGCTTCTCATTGCTCCCGACACTTGTCTTAGGAGACATTGGGGTTGTGGGGGAGGAAGCAGAGGGGCCTGCGCCCAGCATTGACAGAGCTGACAGTTCTGGGGCTGTGGTTTTCTGAGTCACTCCCAAATGCTTTTGAACTGAGATTTTTTGAGCAGGCCTCATGTCCAAAATGATTTTTTTGGTTTGGTTGTTAAATACTCTCAGTGCAGTAGGTATAACAAGGCAATAAACTTAAGGCCTTTAATGCCCTACAAGTGATTAGGGATAAAATCATAAATAAGTTCAGGTGCATTTATAAATGCCATGCCTTTAATGAGTGATTTCTTCTTGTTGTCAGCTGCTGTGAAATTGGCCACCGACTCATGGTGACCCCACGCACACAGAAGGAAACACTGCCCTGTCCTGTGTCATCCCCAAGATCGACTGCAGATTAGACCGCGTGATCCATAGAGTTTTCACTGGCTGATTTTTGAAAATAGATCGACAAACCTTACTTCCGAGTCTGTCTTAGTCTGAAAGTTCCACTGAAACCTGTTAAGCATCATAGCAACATGCAAGCCTTCACGGACAGACAGGTGGTGGCTGCACATGAGGTGCGTTGGCTGGGAATCGAGCCTGGGTCTCCCACACGGACAGCAAGAACTAACAATGCCTCTAATAAGTTATAGAGGGTGTCTTTCAAGATACACTGCTGATCTGGAGGATTGACAACAGGAAATACTAGCTTCTGTAACAAATAACTTCCAAAATATCAATGGCTTAACGCATACACATGTGTTTCTCACCCACAGAACAGACCGGTGTGGCTGTTCTGGTTGGTGACAGGCTTTCCTCCACACAGTGATTCAGGGACCCAGGCCCCTTCCGTCTTCTGGCTCTACTATCCCCTAAGTCTTCCTTATTGTTGGCTGCCTCAGTCAGTGAAAAGGGAGAGGGTGGAGAAAGAATACTTACTTCCTAACTGGGTTGGCTCAGAGGTGAAATGTTGTTGTTAGGTGCCATCAAGTCAATTTCAACTCATAGTGACCCCATGTGACAGAGTAGAACTGCCCCATAGGGTTTTCTATGCTGTAATCTTTATGGGAGTAAACCACCGGGTCTTTCTCTCACAGAGCCTCTGGGTAGGTTCAAACTGCCAATCTTTCAGTTAGCAGTAAGCGCTTAACTGTTGCACCACCAGCAGCATACATTACTTCTATTCACATTCCACTGAAAAGAACTGGATGTGTTGCCTCACCAGAGCAAGGACAACTGGGAAATGTAGTCCCTGGTTAGACAGCTACTTCCTGGCCACAGATCTATGCTGCTGGAGGGAGAGGCACAGATTTTGGTAGACAGCTGTCATTGTCTCCTCCAAACATCTCTTCCTGTGCCACTTTCAAAAAATAACTCTCTAATAGAACTAAGAATGAAAATACAACATATCAAAATTTGTGGGGTGCAGCTAAAGCAGTGCTTAGAGGAAATTTGTACCAAACAATGCTTAAATTAGAAAAAGGGAAGGTATCAAATCAATAATCTAAGTCCCCACCTCAAGAAACTAGAAAAACAAGAGCAAAATAAACTCAAAGCAAACAGAAGGAGAGAAATTATTTTTTAAAAAATAAAAATAAGAGTTAAAATAAATGAAATTGGAAATAGGAGAACAATAGAGAAAATCAACGAAACAAAAAAACTGGTTCTTTGAACAAATCAATAAAACTGATAAGCCTCTAGAAAAACTGACAAATAAAAAGAGAGAAGATGTAAATCACCAATATAAAAACTGAAACACAGAAAATCACTATGATTTGACAGCCACTAAAAGGATAATAAAGGAATACTATGAACAACTTTATACTCATAAATTTGACAACTTAGAAGAAATGGACCATGTTATGGATAGAATTGTGTCCCCCAGAAATGTGTGTCAACATGGCTAGACCATGATTCCAAGTATTGTGTGTTTGTCCTCCAGTTTGTCATCTGATGCATTTATCCTATGTGTTGTAAATCCTAACCTCTATGATGTTAATGAGGCAGAATTAGAGGCAGTTATGTTAATGAGGCAGGACTCCACAGGATTATGTTGTATGTTGAGTCAATCTCTTTTGAGATATAAAAGAGACAAGTGAGCCGAGAGGAGAGGGACCTTATTACCACCAAGCAAGAAGAACCAGGAGCACAGCACATCCCTTGGACCAGGTTCCTGCACTGAGAAATTCCTAGACCAGGGAAAGGTTGATGACAAGGACCTTCCTTCAGAGCCAACAGAGACAGAAAGCCTTCCCCTGGAGCTGGTGCCCTGGATTCAGACTTCTGGGCTCCTAAACAGTGAGAGAATGAGTTTCTGTTTGTTATAGCCACCCACTTGAGGTATTTCTGTTATAGCAGCACTAGATAACTAAGACAGACCAATTCCTCAAAAACTTCAAGCTGCCAAAACTCTACCAAGATGAAATAGATAATATGAATAGTCCTCTAACCATTAAAGAAATTGAATTCATAATTAAAAATCACCCACAAAAGAACTCTCCAGGCCCAGGTGGCATCAATGGAGAATTCTACCAAACTTTTAGGGAAAAATTAACGCCAATTTCCAAGTGGCGTCTGGTGTCTTAAAAGCTAGCAAGCAGCCATCTAAGATGCATCAATTGGTCCCAGCTCACCTGGAGCAAAGGAGAATGAAGAACACCAAAGACACAAGGAAAATATTAGCCCAAGAGACAGAAAAGGCCACATAAACCAGAGACTCCATTAGCCTGACAGCAGAAGAGCTAGATGTTACCAGGCTACCGCCAGTGACCGCCCTGACAGGGAACACAACAGAGAGTCCCCGACAGAGCAGGAGAAAAGTGGGATGCAGAACTCAAATTCTAGTAAAAAGACCAGACTTAATGGTCTAACTGAGACAGGGCGAACCCAGAAGACATGGCCCCTGGACTCTCTGTTAATCCAGAACTAAAACTATTCCGGAAGCCAACTCTTCAGACAAAGATTAGACTGAACTATAAGACATGAAATGATACTCATGAAGAGTGTGCTTCTTAGTTCAAGTAGATAGATACGCGAGACTAAATGGGCAGCTTCTATCCAGAGGTGAGATGAGAAGGCAGAAAGGGATAGCAGCTGGTTGAATGGACACAGGAAATCCAGGGTGGAAGGGAGTGTGTTGTCATATTATAGGGATAGCAACAAGGATCACATAACAATGTGTGTATAAACTTTTGTATGAGAAACTAACTTGAGCTATAAACTTTCACTTAAAGCACAATTAAAAAAAAATTAGCACCAATTTTGCACAATCTCTTCTAGAAAACAGAAGAGGAGGAAACACTTCCTAATTAATTTTATGAGGCCAGTATTACCCTGACCAGACAAAGAGTACAAAAAAAAAAAGAAAGCCATAGAAAACCAAAACCATCTCTCATAAAAGTATATGCAAAAATCCTCAACAAAATGTTAGCAAATCAAATCCAGCAATGTATAAGAAGAATTATACACACTACAACCAAGTGTAGTTTCTTCTACCTATGCAAGGCTAGTTCAGTATTTGAAAATCAATTAATGTAATCCACCATATTAACAGGCTAAAGAAGAAAAATCATATGATCATATCAATTGACATAGAAAAAGCATTTGACAAAATCTAAAACCCATTTATGATTTAAAAAAAAAAAAACGACTCTCAGCAAACTAGGAATAGAGGGGATCCTCCTCAACTTGATAAAAAGCATCTATAAAAAGTGTACAGCTAACAAGCTATTATCAGTCTATAAATACTGATATGGTGTGTTTTCCTTTTCAGTCAGTTCAAAATATTTTTTAATTTCTCTTTTGATTTCTTCTTTGATCCGTGGGTTATTTAGAAGTGTGTTATTTAGTTTCCAAATGTTTGGGCAGTTGTAGAGACTTTTCGATTATTGATTTCTAATTTAATTCCATTATGGTAACAGACCATAGTTTGTATAACTCAAATATGTTTAAATTTACTGAGAATTGTTGAATGGCCCAGAATATTGTCTATCTTGGTAAATGTTCTGCATGAACTAGAGGATGTATGTTCTGCTGCTGTTGGATGAAGAATTCTATAAATGTCAACTAGGTCAAGTTGGTTGATTGTTGTTGTTGTTAGGTGCCATTGAGTCAATTTTGACTCATAGCAACCCCATGTGACAGAGCAGAATTGCCACATAGGGTTTTCTTGGCTGTAATATTTATGGGAGCTGATCGCCAGGTCTTTCTTCCACAGAGTTGCTGGGTGGGTTCAAACTGCCGATCTTTTAAATAACAGTTGGGCTCTTAACCATTGCATCACCAGGGCTTCCTTGGTTGATTGATAGTGTTGTTCAAATCTTCTATATACTTATTATTTTCTGGCTACTTGTTCTATTAATTACTGAAAATGTAGTATTGAAATCTCTAACTATAATTGTGGATTTGTCTATTTCTCTTTGCAATTCTATCAGTTTTTTCTTAATGCATTTTGATGCTCTGTTATTAGGTGTATAAACATTTAGTATTGTTATGTCTTCTTCTTGATGAATTGACCCCTTTATCATTATTAAATTGCCTTCTTTATCCCCAATAATATCCTTTGCTCTAAAATCTACTTTGTCTGATATTAATATAGCCACTCCAGTTTTCTTTTGATTAGTGATAGTGTGGTATAACTTTTTCCATCTTTTCACTTTTTACTAATTTGTATATTTATATTTGAAGTGCATTTCTTATAGGTAGCACATAGTTGGGTCTTGTGTTTTTATCCAATCTGACAATCTCTGTCATTTAATTTTGGTATTTAGACCATTTATATTTAATGTGACTATGGTATGGTTAGGTTTAAATCTTTCATCTTGACATTATAGAAGATTATAGACCAGTCATTTTGGAGAATGTCCCTCAATTTGGGATTGTCAGATTTTCCTCATGATTAGAACTAGGATCACTTTGTATATTTTTGCTGGAATATTACTGAAGTTATCTTCATTTTATTGCATCTTATATGATGACACAACCTTGCTTGCTGAAAGTGAAGAGGACCTGAAACACATACTGATGAAGATCAAAGACTACAGCCTTCAGTATGGATTACACCACAACATAAAGGAAACAAAAATCCTCACAACTGGACCAATAAGCAACATAATGATAAACAGAAAAAAGATTGAAGTTGTCAAGGATTTCATTTTATTTGGCTCCACAATCAACACCCATGGAAGCGGCAGTCAAGAAATCAAAAGACACATTACATTGGACAAATCTGCTGCAAAAGACCTCTTTAAAGTGTTGAAAAGCAAAGATGTCATCTTGAAGACTAAAGTGCACCTGACCCAAGCCATGGTGTTTTCAGTTGCCTCATATGTGTGCGAAAGCAGGACGATGAATAAGGAAGACTGAAGCATTGACACCTTTGAATTGTGGTGTTGGCAAAAAATATTGAATATACCATGGACTGCCAAAAGAACGAACAAATCTATCTTGGAAGAAGTACAACCAGAATGCTCTTTAGAAGTAAGGATGGCAAGACTTTGTCTCACATACTTTGGACATGTTATCAGGAGGGATCAGTCCCTGGAGAAGGACATCATGCTTGGTAAAGTAGAGGGTCAGTGAAAAAGAAGAAGACCCTCAATGAGAGAGATTGATACAGTGGCTGCAACAATGGGCTCAAGCATAACAAAGTTTGTGAGGATGGCGCAGGACCGGGCAGTGTTTCGGTCCGTTGTACATAGGGTCGCTATGAGTCGGAAGGAACTCAATGACACCTAACAACAACATAAGATGACAAGGATGTCTATTTGCCCTATTACTAGTGGTGGTGTTAACATTGTTCCCTTGATTAAGATGGTCTCTAACAGGTTTCTCTACCATAAAGTTATTTTTATTTTTACCTTTGTAATTAACAAGTACTTTGTAGGGAGATACTTTGAAATTATGTGAAAATCCATCCCAACCCTCACTCCATTTTCATCCATTAGTTTTAGCATCCATTAGTGTTTTTTTGCCTGAATTTGTTATTACTATGATGGTTGCCAAATAATGATATTCTAAATCCATCCTTCCTTCCACATATTGGCTTTTTTGTATAAGGAAGAGCTTTCACTTATCACATTTATTTATTTGTAGAGCTGGGATTCAACACAGCAGCCTGGCTCCAAAGCCTATGCTTTCTTTCTCAACAATGCAGCAGCCTCTGAGGGACCAGGGGTGATGGGTCACTGGGGGGATGCAGCCAGGTCTAACAGCTTGCTTAAGCATCTCAGTGTACCATAGATTGCGCATCAGCAAGTCAAATGTGACCATTTCAGCCCCATACTTGGCTTCAGTGAAAGTGAAAAGTCAAATGTGAGCATAGTAGCCTGGTCAAGGAGATATGTGGAAAAGCAGCAGTGGAGAAGCAGTAATGGGCCTCAGTGAGGCCGTCCACAGTGACTCAACAAAACGCCACTCAGTTTTACCTTCATCCCAAGGTCTCACTTTCTGATGTTACTGCATCAATGAATGCATTTCCTTGCTGAGGGCCGTTGCCCACCAGAACGTCGGCATCTACACCTGCAGGCTCACCTGTAACCCTCCTCAGTCTTCTGACTCTACAAACACATAGACCACAGAGCATAGACAGGGGAATCTGGGCTGAGTGTTTTCACTGAACTAGGGCATCCAAAAGAGAGGCAGAGTCGCCCTTCTTCACCACGGTCTTCCCTGAGCCCAGGCAGGGCTTGGCCACAGAAGGCTAGCAGCAAACTCTTGCTGACTGTGCAGAACCCAGAGGGTGAGGATGGGTGCCCAACCTTGCCCTTGGGAGCCCCACAGCAATCTCTAAAATACAGGTCTGATGACGTCACACTTTGCTTTAAAATATTTGGTGACTGCTCTCTGCTTTGGGCAACATCTGAACTCTGCCTGTGAGTCCCACCTTTCCACCCACCAGCTCCACTCCTTGCCTGCTGGGATTCCATTGCACCTTCAGCTCACCTGTCTTACTGCCCTGTCCCATTGCTTCTTCTGCCTCTTCAGCTAACGTACGCACTTGTCCAGGTGAGGGGCTCCGTCTTATTCAGTGTTATGTCTCTGGGACTGGAGACACGGAGCATGGAGTCTGAAGCCCCCAAAGTGTCTGTGTGGAAGGCAGAATAATGAAAGGGGGATTTGCTGCCACAGGAGCAGCGGGGGCTGGGTTACTGCTCATTGCTGGGTAAGGAGAGGAGGGGTCCCAGCTGGAAAGCGAGGCTGGGCTGAAGCTCTCCTCGATTCCCGGCCTAGCGGGGGCCTGCGTGGTGATCAGGCTGTTGGGGGGCTCCAGAGAGGAAATCTGACTCATCTAGATTTCCTGTAGATGTGGAAATCAGCTCTGGGGCGAAAAGCCTGGAACCCCGGAAAAGAAACAGTCTGAAAATGATCATATCGCTGCTCTCAGCACGGGTCCTGCTGTGTGTGCAAGCAGTGGAGTATAAATATCTCGGAATCCCCCTTCCCTGAGAGTCTGTATCTCAGTACCTGAGTCATCTTTGCGCTGACTCAAGCCTGCAGTTTCTGTGACTTATGCCCAGTTCTAGATTCTCATCAGGAAGCAACGGTCCCCACGTCAGCACTAAAGGTGCACAGCAGTTGCAGCCGATGGCATTTCCTGGAACTCTGATTCTGAGTTCATTTGAATAGACAAAACCCTGCCCTTCCAGAAAGTATACCCTGCAGAGATGCAGGGCGTTTAGAAGTTTTCATAGTCGTTCCCATTAAATTTGCAATTGCAATTATCCATCCAGTAAATCCTTATTGAGGGCTGCCTTAGTTTCTTAGTGCTGCTATAACAGAAATAGCACAAGTGGGTGGCTTTCCCAAACAGAAATTTATTTTCTCACAGTTTAGGAGGCTAGAAGTCTGAATTCAGGGCACTGGCTCTAGGGGAAGGCTTCCTCTCTCTGCCGGCTCTGGGGGAAGGTCCTTGTCTCCTTTCAGCTTCTGTTCCTCTGTTCCTTGGTGATCTTCACGTGGCCTGGCATCTATCTTCCCCTATCTGTGCTTCCTTCTCTGTGCCTAATCTGACCTTTTATATATCTGGAAGGTGATTGGTTTAAGACATGCCCTACACTGATACAGCCTCATTAACATAACAAAGAAAACTCTCTTCCCAAATGGGATTACATCCACAGATAAAGATTTACAACACATATTTTGGGGGACACAGTTCAATCCATAACAAGGAACTATTATGTTCACTGCTCTGGTAGTGAACAAAAGAGATGACAACCCCTGCATATTCTGGTGAGAGGAAATAGACAGACAGACAGACAATCAATGAGATATATAGTTTGACAGATGGTGGTACCTGCTATGGAGGTGATACAGCAAGGAGGGGGAGGGGTGCCAGAGTGGGAGGAGGTAGGAGGAGGAGGGTACAATTTAAAATAGGGTGACCAGGGAAGGTCTCACTGAGAAGACGAGGTGGAGCACAGACCCCTAGAGGTGGGAGGCAAGCTGTGCAGATATCAGGGGGAATAGCATTCCAGTTGTGGGGAGCAGACAATGCAAAGTCTTAAAGCAGGTCCTGTGTTCAAACAGAGTGGAAAGGAGGAGAGGGGAGTGTACCAGGAGGAGGGGAGGGGAGTGTGTGAGGAGGAGAGGCAGGGGAGGAGCTACTGAGTACATCACGTAGAGCCTGTGGCCATTCTAGGGACTTTGGCTTCTACTCTGAATGACAGTCACTGTAGGCTCTGAGCGGAGTGGTGATCTCTCTGACTTAACGTTTTATTAAAGGATCTCTCTGGCTGCTGGGTGGAGACTTGGCTAGAGGTTGGGGCAGGTGGGCTTGGGGAGATAGAGCAGAGACCTGTTAAGGGTTCTTAGGATAATCTAGGAAGCTGAGGGTGCACAGACCTAGGTAGAGAAGTTGTTGGACCCTGAATGTATGTTTTAAGGCAGATCCAAAAGGATTTGCTGATGGATTTGACGTGGGCTTGAGAGAAATCAAGGGACAAAGATGACCCCAAGGTCTTTGGCCTGAACAGCTGGAGACAAAGCATCGTCCTTTTCTCAGATGGGGTGGACTGGGATGGGCATGTTGGTGAGGGAGGAGCACAACCATGGGTTTGGATGTGTGTCTTGGTTTCCTAGCGCTGCTGTAACAAAAAATACCACAGTGGGTGACTTTAAAGAACAGAAATTTATTTTCTCACAGTTTTGGAGGCTAAAAGTCCAACTCAGGGTCTCAGCCATGTTAGCTCCTTCTGTGAGCTTTTCTCCTAGTTCTGGTGAAATCCTTGGTGTTCCTTTGCTGCTTACGGAGGCATGTGTCTCCATCATCACGTGCCTCCGTCATCACAGGGCGCCTCCCCCTGTGTGTCTGTGTCTAGTCTGCTCTGTTTATAACTCCGAAGGGATTAGGTTTAGGACCCACCCTACTCCAGTAGGACCTCATTAACATAAAAAAAGAAAATCCTTATTTCCAAACAGGTTCCTATTTATAGGTACAGGAGTTAAGACTTCAACATAACTTTTTGAGAGGGACACACTTCAATCCACAACAACGGGTAAGATCTGAGGAGCCCACTGGATTCCAAGTGGAGATTTTGAGTGGGATTCTGGATAGACAAGTTTAAAGTTGGGGGAGAAGTCTGGGCCAGAGGTACAAGACTGATAGTTATCTGCCTCTAGTGGGACTTCAAGCCACTAGACTAGACGAGCTCATCAAGGGAGCATGCAGGATGGCCCAGGCTTGCCATTATTCAGGGTTGGGATGAGGAGAAACCAGCACCAATGTTGAGAAGGTGCAGGTGCAGCCAGTGAGAGAGGAAAAAAACAGGCAGGGCCTGGTAGCCCAGATCTCAGGCCAGATCCCTGGGTTAATGCGGTAGATGGGTCAAGTGGGGCGTGACCACTGGATTTACAACCCACAGGTCACTGGTGACCTTGACCAGACCATTTCAGTGGAGAGGGGAAGATGGAAGCTGATTGGAGTTGGTTCCAGAGAGAATGGGAAGAGGGGAAACAGACACAAGGAGTACAGACATTCTTTCAAGGAGTTTTGCTAATAGAAGAATGAGAGAAATGGCGTGGAAGTGACATATCAAGAGAGGTTTTGGGGTTTTTTCATTTTTTTTTTAAAGGGATAAATTACAATGCATCTGCATGTTTGTACACTGATGGCTCTGGCAAATCTGCTGCAAAAAACCTCTTTAAAATCTTAAAAAAGTGCATGTCACTTTGATGACTAAGGTATGCTTGACCCAAGCCGTGGTCTTTCCAATCGTCTCATATGCCTGTGAAAGCTGGACAATGAGTAAGGAAGATAGAAGAAGAACCGATGCATTTGAATCAATGGCAAGTTATCCAATAGGCACCATGCTTACCTTACTTACCAGATCAAAGATGTGGTGAAATCCATGTGAAATTATTCACTCAAGATTAGTAAGTAAGCACAAGTAAGCCCGTGCTTACCTTGCTTATTGGGTCAACCGCCCCTGTCAGGGATTGTAAATTTGAAAAGAGGCTTTTATTTTGTAGGAAGGCGCTGTAGGGTTGGGAGAGAGACAGATGCCAGCCACACCTAGAAGCAGAGACTTTGATGTGGTGAAAAAATGCGAAATGGTTCACTACAGATGATCTGGTAAGAAAGGTAAGCACTGTGTTTACCTTGCCTATTGGATAACCAGCCCCTGATTCGAATTGTGGTGTTGGCAAAGAATATTGAATATACCATGGACTCCAGAAGAAAGAACAAATCAGTCTTAGAAGAAATACAACCAGATTGCTCCTTACAATCAAGGAGAGCAATATAAAAAAATCTTCTACAACTTAACAACAAAAAGACAAACAACCCAATCGAAAAGTAGGCAAAGGACTTGAACAGACATTTCATCAGAGAGGATATTCAAATGTCCAACAAACACATAAAAGATGCTCAATGTCATTTGCCATTAGAGAGATGCAAATCGAAACTACAATGAGATACCACCTCACCCTGACTGTTGTCATCAGGTGCCCAGTTCTGACTCATGGTGACCCCGTGTACAACAGAACAAAACCCTGCCCAGTCCTGCACCATCCTCACAATTGTTGTTATGCTTGAGCCCATTGTTGCAGCCACTGTGTCAATCCATCTCGTTAAGGGTCTTCCTCTTTTTTGCTGACTGTCTACTTTACCAAGCGTGATGTCCTTCTCCAGGGACTGGTCCCTCCTGATAACATGTCCAAAGTATGTGAGACGAAGTCTCACCATCCTTGCTTCTAAAGAGCATTCTGGATGTACTTCTTCCAAGACAGATTTGTTCATTCTTCTGGCAGTCCATGGTTTAGTCAATATTCAAAACTGCTTCACCTGTGGAAACAGCCCTACCCCTGGCCCCGCCCTGCCTGGTGGTGGGGGAGAGTTTGGGAGGTGAGTTGGAGTAGCCACTCAGCCGCAGAGACTCAGACACCCTCACCTCTCCTGAGAAACACTACTGCTTCTCCCTCTTTTCTCTCCAGCAGTTTCTCCGGCGGGGTCCAGGGTGAAGCAAGCTGGCCCAGAGAAGTGGGAGGGAGGTGAATGCAGGCTTAGAAAAGCATCTCCTACAATGTGTCCTTCTGTGTTGGAGATGGTTCTGCCACTTTTTGCCTGCCCATGGTCCTCCTCTCACCCCTGCCCCCCAGTAACAGCCTGTGATTTTCCTGTGGGGATCCCTCCCCTCCCTGGACATTTAGTTGGGCAGTGTCTTAGTCATCTAGTGCTGCTCTAACAGAAATATCACAAGTGAATGGCTTTAACAAAGAGAAGTTTATTCTCTCACAGTCCAGTAGGCTACAAGTCCAAATTCAGGGCATCAGCTCCAGGGGAACGCTTTCTCTGTCGGCTCTGGAGGAAGGTCCATGTCATCAATCTTCCCTTGGTCTGGGAGCTTCTCTGCGCAGGAACCTCAGGTCCAAAGGACGCGCTCTGCTCCCAGCACTGCTTTCTTGGTGGTATGAGGTTCCCATGTGTCTCTGCTCACTTCTCTCTTTTATATCTCAAAAGAGATTTGCTTAAGACACTATCCAATCTTGTAGACCTCATCCGTGTAACCTCATCATAGTGATAGAGTTTACAACACATAAGGAGATCACATATAACCTCATCATAGTGATAGAGTTTACAACATATAAGGAAATCACATCAGATTACAGAATGGTACAGAATTATACAATACTAGGAATCATGACCAAGCCAAGTTGACAGATATTTTTGGGGGACACAGTTCAATCCATGACAGGTGGCCCTGTCCGCCCACCTCACCCCCTTTTTGGCTCTTCCCTGTGGCCATTGCCTGGGGAAGGTGGAGCGGGTGCTCATTTGGGGACCCTGAGCTGGGGCTGCCGCCTCACATGGCCTCTCTCCTGATTTATCTGACCCTCCTGGCTCAGGCTGGAGCTTCTGCACACCGGGCCTGGCTCCTGACCACCAGACTTTGGCCTGCCAGCCCACCAGGCCAGCCCAAAGCATAGCTCAGCATCTCAGGTCTGTGGGGAGAACAAGAGGCTGTCAAGATAAAAAGGCAAGGAGCTGAGCTGTGGGTTCAGGACACTCTTTGTTGTTGTTGCTGTTAGTTGCTGTTGAGTCAGAATCAGATGGCCAGGCCTTACTTCCGAGGCACTTCTGGGTGAATTTGAGCCACTAACCTTTCGGTTAGGGGTCCAGTGCTTAACTATTTGGACCACTAGGGACCCCTTTCGGATGCCCTAGTTCAGTAAAAACACCCAGCCCAGATTCCCCTGGCTGTGCTGTATGGTGTACATGTATGCAGAGTCAGAAGAGTGAGGAGGAGGGTTACAGGTGAGCCTGCAGGTGTAGACGCCTTTGGGGGAGGGGAAGTGGGCATAGGAGGGTGGGGCAATTAGCTTTTTCTTTATGGATGTTTGGATTGTTTCACTTTCTGAACTCTGATTTCTCACTGACCCCCAGCAACCCTGGCTGGGTCTGTGGTGTCTTAGCCTCCGAACGCTGCTGTAACACAAGTACCACAACTAGGCGTAAGAGCAAGCATTTATTTTCTCACGTTTCAAGAGGCTAGGAGTCTGAATTCAGGGTGCCAGGAAGGCTCTCTCTCTGTCGGCTCTGGGGGAAGGTCCTTGTCTCTTTTCAGCTTCTGTAGCCCCGGGGTTCCTGGGTTCCTTGGTGATCTTCACGCGGCATCTATGTTCTCCCCTTCGGCTTGCTTCTGTATCTAATCTGCTCTTTTTATAACTCAGAAGCGATTAAGTTTCGGACCCACCCTACACTGAGATGGCCTCATGAGTGTAACATTAGATTGCATTATGGAAGGTGATTCTACTACATTACATCACATCCACAGGTACAGGGGTTAGGATTCCAACACATATTTTGAGGGGACACAGTTCAATCCGTAACACACCCCTTGAGATTTTAGGGCTTCCATTCAAGCCGTTGTCCAGGGCCCACTCCTGCCCCCTACAGCGTGGCCTGCCAGCCCCCCCGGCTCCCTGGCCCTGAGGCCCGCAGGTCCTCACATAGACCCCTGGGTTTTCCTGTCACTTGAACAACCTGTAGCCCTCCTCACGGTGACTCGTGGACTTGCATCTCAGACCCCTGATTGTTTCACTTTCTGAACTCTGATTTCTCACTGACCCCCAGCAACCCTGGCTGGGTCTGTGGTGTCTTAGCCTCCGAACTCCACAGGGCTCTTGTGAAGAGCTCAAGGGAGAAAATGGGTGAAAACCTGTGTTGTTGAAGTGGGATTTGCTACCAGATGAGAAAGCTTATTCCTGGAGACGTCGGATGCAGCGTCTCCTTCCTGGCCAGGAAGCTAAGACAGACCCTTGCGGCATTTGACAAAGTCAGGAGAGAGATGCAACCTTCTTCTCCATCACCCTGCCCCTCCCCACCCACCCTGCCCCTCTCCACCCGCCCCACACCCACCCTTTTTACTGGCCTCCAGGGCACCAGATTCCCACCCGTGAGCACCAGTAAACTGCCAAGCACACCCAGCCTGACCCCCACCCTCAGCTCGGTAACTCTGGCAAAGGCCAGATGGACAGGGTCAGGCCTGAACACCAGGGGCCGGGTGACTGAGGAAGGGGCTGCAGAGGGCAGGGTGTCCATCCAGTGTCAAGTTCAGGGCTGTGCTGATACACCCCTAAGGTGCAACATACATAGTTCTGCAAGATTCAGAACATCCCTAAATCGCCACATTTTAGGAAAATGGATGGAAAGCTGATCACACGGATGTTTGATGCCAACGAAGAGATGCCTGAACCGCTTGATGGAGTTGGAGACAAAGCGTGGGCTGGACTTCTTGACAGCCGGAGGCGGAGTCTCCTGTCAGCCATCAAGCCTGAAAGGGACAATAAAGAAGGCCTTGAGGTTTCTCCTTCATGGAGCCTGGTGGCTAATGTGCACCAGCAGCGGGGCAGAGCATCCAGGGTTCGGGGAGGCTCTGGGCCCAAGAGACGGGGACTCTGGGAGCCCAGCTTGCTGATTAAGCACAACGCAGTTTGGGGTTAGAGCTCGCAATCCTGATTCAGGAACACCACTACCTCTTTCTTGTGCACCCCTTTCTTGTGCCAGACAGATAGGTGACCCCCCAAAACTAAGCTCCTGGGGCTACCCTGGTGTTCCCAAGAAAAGAACCAGTAACACCTGTTGCCAATCTGGTTGATCCGACTCATGTATGTCAGAATAGAAGTGTGCTCCACAGAGTTTTCAATGGCTGATTTTCCAAAGTAAAAGATGGCCAGGCCTTTCTTCCAAGGTGCCTCTGGGTGGAATTGAACCAACAACCTCTTGGTTTGCAGCCGAGCGCACTGACTGTTTACACCACTCAAGCTGGCTGCTTATTAATGAGAATGACCCCCCACACATCCATAGCCTCTTAGAGTTCACAGAGCCCCTTCACGGGGCAGGGGGATATGAGCTGCTCTCACCTTCCTGATGAGGCCAGTGAGGCTCCGAGGGCCTGTGTGGCTTGCCCAAGGTCCCACAATTACGAAGTGGCAGCACCCTGAACCTAGATCCCCTGCCTCCCGGTCCAGACTCAGGTTCCCGTAAGGTAGGGGCCACCCCTACCCGTCTCACAGGCAGACCTTCCAAGCAAGACAGAAACTGGCAGGAATTTGGCGGCTGCCTCCACCTCTGGGCACTTTCTCTGGAACAGTCAGGGTGTGGTCCCCAGCCTGCCTGCTAAGTCAGTGTGATTCAGCCACTGAATTGCAATATTTAATTGCAATGCGTTCACATGTGTGGTAAGTTGATGGTGTCCCCCAAAATTCAAGTCTACCCAGAACTCCAGAATGTGACCTTATTTGGAAATAGGGTCTTTGCAGATGCAATTAGTTAAGATGAAATCACACTGGGTTAAGGTGGACCCTAAGTCCAATGACAGGTGTCCTTATAAGAGGAGAGACAGACAAGAGAAGGGGGCCACATGATGGCAGAGGCAGAGACTGGAGGGAAATGGCTACAGGCCAAGGAACCAGCAGGAGCGAGGCGGGAGCAGATCCTCCCTCAGAGCCTCCAAAAGTGTTACACAAGAAATTGCTGTTATGTTAAGCCACCTAGTTTGTGGTAAAGGAGACCTGGTGGCACAGTGCTTAAGCTCGGCTGCTAACCAAAAGATCAGCAGTTAAAACTCACCAGCCGCTCTGGGGGAGGGTTAAAGACGTGGCAGTCTGCTTCCATAAAGATTACAGCCTGGGAAACCCTACGGGGCAGTTCTACTTTGTCTTATAGGGTCGCTATGAGTCAGGATCAGCTTGATGGCAGCGGGCTTGGTTTTCTGGTTTAGTTGGTGGCGATTTGTTGCGGCGGCCCTAGAAACTAAAGTAAGGCAGCAGTGGTAGAACTCCCGCCTTCCATGAGGGAGACCCAGGTTCAATTCCTGGATAATACACCTCACGTGCAGCCACTACCTGTTTGTCCGTGGAGGCTTTCATCTTGCTATGATGCTGAACAGGTTTCAGTGGAGTTTCCAGACTAAGACAGACTAGGAAGAAAGGCCTGGTGATCTACTTCTGAAATCAGCCACTGAAAACCCTATGGATGACAACTGTCCGACCCACAACCAGTCATGAGGATGGCGCAGGATCCTTGCAGCATTTTATTACATTGTGCATGGGGTGCCATGAGCAAGGGGCCGACCTGAGGGCAGCTAACTACCGCAACAGAAAGAGCACGGATAATGGTGTCCCTCCCAGGGAGGCTGCTGGTTCACGTGTGTAAATTGCCTGCATGCCTCCCGAGCCCTCATAGATACCAGGTCTCTCCTCCTTTCCTGGGTCCTTTTCCTGATGCTCATCCACAAACACAGTTTGCGAGCCTCCTGTGGCCAAGCCAAGTGACAGTATTGTCTTTACCTAAATGTTGAGCTTCCTCACCCAGAGTACATCCCAGCCCCCATTCATGTCTTTTTCTAAATCAAAAAGTCTATTTCAGCTGATGACATAAGTGACTGGGATAAAGGTGGGACAGAGAGGAGGATGAAGGGAACAGTGTCTGTAGGGAAGGGAAGGGCCACACAGTGTGGGAAGCGCTCAGCAAACATCACGTGCCCCACCACGTGGAGGCTTCCTGGACAGTAGAGGGTGAATCTGGGACTGGTTAGAGGAAGTGGGAAACTCAAGGAGCTAGGGGACTCTCCAGGGGAATATGTCCAGAAGGAGGGAGGGGACCATGGTCCCACCGGCCTCTGCCCGGGTGGGGCCCTTTCTGGGCACCAGGTGACACAGGTGGAGGGAGGGATGGACGGGACCAGGGACGTCTGGGGAAGGGGCGGCTCGGGGGCCACAAACCCTTATCCTCACCTGTGGAAGGAAGGGCAGCCTTGTGGGCCAGGAAAAATACCGGCTTGGGCACCTGGGGAGAACGGCCTGGGGTTAAAGCTGGAGAGAACCAGCTCTGAGGAAACAGTCCATCAGGGCAGGGCTGCTTGCTGAGGTTGAGAGCCTCCAGTCGCCGGTGGAATACAAACCGATGGGAGAGGGGGGGTCTGACTGAGGGAAAGACGAAAGATGGGAGGGAGGGAGGGGGCGAGGCTCTAGGGCAAGGAGTCCAGGCCTGGGTGGCCCGGGGACTGGGAAGCCCCGGGCCGGGCCTCCTCTGCCCCGCCCTCCCATCCTCCCCCACCCCCATAACTCCCCTCCCCCAACGTCTCCCCAGTCCTTCTCCCCCCACCCCCTCCCGCCCCGCCTCTCGGGTCCCCCTGGCAGCCAAGGCCTCCTCACACCTGCCCTTGCCACCCAGGCCACCGCAGCCGCACAGCTGTCTCCTCTTGTCTCCGCGCCCCGGCAGCCCCGTCCCCGTGCCCCCACTTCCGAACCTGGGCCCGGGTGTGGCGCGGAAACGGCTGTGAGATGAGGGACCCCCGACCCCCACAGAGGGAAGGCGGAAATCATGGGAGGGGTCTTATTTTCCCTCGTGTTCTCAGCGCTTGACACAGGGGGGCCTGGGGTGCCCCTTAAACACCGTGGAACCATCGAGAAGGGGATGCTCCTCCTGAGGCCACCTTCTGTATGGCTTTATAATTCACTTAGCCAGTTCTCTCCTACCCAGGGCCCAACTGTACCGTCTCAGACTCTGACATGCACTTCCTGCAAGTACTAACCCAGATCCTATTCCTCTATCAGCCATTTGATTCCATTTGATTCAGATTTCCCCGCCTTGCCTTTCACCTCCCACAGAGTCTCTTCCTGCTGCCCATCCCTCATTCACTCATCCAAGACACACAGGTGGAGCCCTATGCCGCCTGCGCACCTGGAAAGATGGAGGTGCCCCCACTTGGGATGGGGATGGTTGCGGGTGGAGCAGGTGAGGGGCTGGGGGAGGACGAAGGGGCTGCAGAGCGCCCACAGTCAACCAGGGCGCCCCCAAAGATTAAACCACTAGCGAGGCTATGTGACCTTAGAAAAGTGACTTCCCGTCTCTGAAGTGAGTTTCCTCATTTGAAAATGAGGATAAAAAAAGAGCCTGCCTCACTGAGGGGACAGGAAAGCTGGTAATAGGGAACCCAAGGTCAAGAAGGGAGACTTTGACATGTCGTGGGGTTGGTAACCAATGTCACAAAACAATATGTGTACTAATTGTTTAATAAGAAGGTAGTTTGTTCTATAAACCTTGATCTAAAGTACAAAAAAAAAAAAAAAAAAGAACCTGCCTCGCAAGGTGACCAAGAAGTTGGGTATAAGCGAACCATCTAGCCCAGGCCTCCTTTCCCTCCATAGGGTGCTAGGGCCAGAGGAGGTGGCAGGCTATGGAGTAAGGAGGACCCTGCCCGGCTCCAGACCCCGGTCTGAGTGACGAAGGTCCTCCTGCCCATGCCGATGTCAGCTGCATCTCATGAGTCCCATGTGGGCAGCTCAGGACAGCCACTTCCTACTGTGCGTGTCTCATCCGGAAGGTGCCTACACAAAGACCAGCAGCCTGGGGAGGACAGAAAGGAAAAGTCAGCGCCAGTGCGGCCCAGGGAGGCAGTGACTCAGGCACAGGTTCCCGGCCAGCCAGGGCAGCCGCTTCTGAGTACTCGCACTCAAGTCAGTTAAAAAGGCCTGGAACCCTGGCCATTGGGGGCGGGTTGTGGGGGCTCCTGGGGAGGAGGCTCCTGGGTCAGTGAAATCTTAGGGCGTCCAGGACCCTGAGGGCACTCCCAGTCCTCTGTGACCTGCTGGGAAAATCGAGGAACAGTAATCCAAAGGTCTCAACACGGCTGATTTTTTATTTTAATTTTTAAAAATTGTTGTATAAATATACGTAACACAGCAATTGCTGATTTAACATTTTTCACATTTTTACAATTCAGTGAGCTCAGTTGCGTTTCCATCCTTTTTTATCCCCACAAAAGATCGACGGCGGTTATTGTCAATTCGCCTGTCCCTTGGAGATTTCTGGTAGCATGTCTTCACTGTTGCCGGCGTTTTGTGCTGAAAGGGTTTCCAGGTCCAATGAGGGCGGAAGTCACTAACTTCCTAATGAGTTGCGTTCCAGCCGAGGCCTTTCCACTCTGAAACTGTCTCATAAACGATGCTCGATTCCAGGAACTGCTGAACTCAGTGCCGCTGAAAATCCACACCTGTGAAAGGAGACGCAGGAGAAATCGCTACTAGTTGCAATACCAGTAATTATTTGAAAAGAAAAAATAAATGATTTTATTTGTCTGACTGTTGATGCTGGAGCGAGGTGGAGGGGTGGAGGAGAAGGTCTGTCCAGCCAGGCTCCCCTGGGCCCCTGTGCAGCCTCAGCCTTGACCTAGTCCCTTCGCTGGCCCTCTCTTGTCTACTTCTGGAAGTTTCTCAGCCTCGTCTGGGCTGTGCCCACTTCACGCTGGGCTCGCACAGTGTTTTGGTTTGGATTCGTGGAGGCTGGGTGCTGTCCTAGATAGTAAGCACCCAGAACAGGACAGAGATGCCCTGGACAAGTGTGTTGAATAAATGAATGAGTGAATGAATGCGCAAACCAAACCTTCTTGTGGATCATCGGGAGGGACTTCTGGACCCCTGTTAGGATGAGAGGGGCTTGTCCGGGCTCTTTGTTGTTTTTGAACCTAAGGCCTTCTGACATTGAACCCAGGTCTCCTCAGGTATGGGGGTGGGGGAGGGGAGGAACAGAGGTGGGGGCTAGTCACAGAGCAGTGGGAAGAGGGAGAAAAAGAGAGAAGCTGAGAGGAGAGTGGAGAACAGGAGGGGCCGAGCAATTTTCCTGAAGAAGGAGGCCATGAGGCTGGGATGGGGGTTGGAGGGAGAGTTCCCAGCTGAACCACCTGCCATGGCCCTCCCCCGCTCCCCAGCTTCCTCACACCCCACCACTGGAACCCCGACAGGGGCCAGGCCCACTCCCAGACCAGCTCCCAACCAGCAAGTGGAAGGGAGGAGACCCCTGGAAGCCCCCCTTTCCTGCCCCTCCCCTCCCCCATCATCTTTCACCAAACCCCACCCTTCTGGCACCTCCTCTGATGCCCCTCCCCAGGACCCCTCCTTGCAGATCTCCTCATCCATAACCTGACACGCATCATCTCCCCCTGCTGGATCCTCTTGTTCCCCGTAGACCCCCCCACACCCCGCTCAAGGGACCGGCACAAGCAAGAGGCTCCGGAAAGGCTGAAGTCGGAGCTACCGCCTTCCAGTTCACGCCTTGTTCTTTGCTTTCACCTCTGTCACTTCAGCTGTTCCCCCCCCAGAGAGAAGTGGAAGTGAGTACTTCACGCCATTTTATGGATGAGGAAACTGCCCCCACCCGCAGGCCCCTGAACAACTTCCAGTTGCAGGAGACAAGGTTGGGAGGCTAGCCCAGGTCTGCTCTCTGAGCTGGCCTTCCAGAGAGGAGGGGGGCCGGTGGGAGGGGGGGGGAGAGGGAAAAGGAGATGGGAACAGGGAGAAGGAGGGGAGGAGGGAGGGAGGGCAGGTGGAAGAAGGAAGGAGGGGAGGAGGGAGGGAGGGGGGGGGAACAAGGGGAGTGGGGGTCAGACTTCTTGAGGGGCTCCTCCCTTTGGAGCAGGCTTCCTGATGAGCCACCCACTATCCTGTTCACAGCCCTTGGGGGATCTGCTTTGGGAGGGGCTTCAGGAGCAGGTTCTCAAGTGTGAGACCCAAGGTCTGTTGAAATGCAGATTCCCTGGCCCCCTGGTTAATCAGAATCCCTGGGGTGGGACCAGCATAATTAGCAGCTGCCCTGTCCCCCCCATACACCCCCTCTTACCCACAGGAGACTGAGGCCCGGTGTCCCATAGACCCCTGTGGGATGACAGTGCATGAATTGGTCTCCTGGGAGGCTAATTGCTTCCTTAATTGGCTGAGCTCTCTATGGGGAGTCTGCAAAGCGTCGGGACTGGTTTGCCTGGTGGCTAATAACCAACTGATAAAGTGTTCCAAGCTGAAGCAGCTTATCAGAACAATGCTCCGAGGAGGGGGCTTCTGGGGGTGCCCGAGCCCTGGTCCCTGGCTGGAAGGCAGCGGGGAGGCGGCCTTGAGGTACAGCTTCTATTGGGCATCCTCCTGGCCCCTACGGCCAGGTCTTGTCCTCAGCGCCCTTCCTGCTTCCATGTCCTTTCGCCCAACTGAGCCTGGGCTCACTGGCATGGGTTCCTGACCTCTCGCTCATTCATTCATTCATTTGTTCATTCCTCATTCACCTGCTTTGAGCCAGGTCTCATGCCAGGCAGTGGGACCCAGACCTGGCTCGGGCATGGTCTGTGCGTGGTGAGTAGACAGACACACACCCAGATTATGGACAGAGTGAGTAGGACACATCCGTGTCATACAGCGGGCCCTGCCTGTCCCCTGTCCCCACAGTCCTGGTTCTGCCTGCCTCCCTCCCCTAGCCCCTACCCTGCCCTGTCACCCTATCCGGTTCCCACTCAAACCCTGGCCTGACCTCAATGGATGTCGACTTCGAGGCTGGCCGTGACCCCCGCCCCAGACACCTAGGGAGAGAGATGGAAGAAGGGAGAGACGAAGAGATCTCATGTGGGAATGTTCCCACATCTGCCACCAGGTGGCGCCATTGGCCCAGGACAACCGGGGATAACCCACCGGAGCAGGGAGTGCCACAATTAGTGTAGGACCCTCCTGCGGGCACCTGCACCCGGGAACCTTCAGTGATTAGCCTCCTGGTCTGTGCTCATCTTCTCCTGGGAGAGATGGTTGTGCCAAATGCCCAAGCCTAACAAGGCCTTAGCACACGGTGGACATAGAATAAATATTTGTTGAAAAAATGGTGTCATCTTATTTTTGTTGTCCCCACACCCCCACCCCAGGTCTTCAGGACTATTTTTCAGTGTGGCAGGGACTGGGGAGGGGACACCGCACCCTTGCTGCCTCCCCCACCCCCAGCAGAGTTTAGCAGGAAAGTTTTGCCTTTTGTTGTTAGGTGTCGTTGAGTCAATTCTGACTCACGGCAACCACATGTGACAGTGTCGAGCTGCCCCGTAGGGTTTCGTTGGCTGTAATCTTTACAGGAGCAGGTTACCAGGTCTTTTCTTCCACAGAGCTGCTGGGTGGGTTCAAACCATCCACCTTTTGGTTAACAGCCAAGCGCTTAACCATTGGGCCACCAGGGCTCCTTAAGTCTTGCCTGGCTCTGAGCATATATTCAGCAGAAAAGGCCCTGGACTCTGGTCCCAGTGCACCTCTGATTCCCTCTGTGGCCTGAGCAGGTCATTTACTTTCTTTTTCTCCGTCACTAAAACTGTAAAACGACGTTTACGACGAGCCCACCAGCCCCGCCAGAGGAATCAAGTGAGTTGCAGGCTAGCACAGTGGTTAAAAGCTCCGTTGCAGGAGTTCAAATCCACTGCTTACTCATGTGACCTTCAGCAGGTAGCTCATGCACTCTGAACTACAGTTTCCTCATCTATGAAATCGGGGCAACAATAACAGCTACCCACACACGGTTTCTGTGAGGTTAAAGTAGTCGGTACATGAAAAGGCTTCAGAACGATGCCTGGCATAGAAGAAATGCTTAATAAGCAGCCGCAAATACAAGGCAGCTTGAACTGAGAAGAGACTTCAGAATCTCCCAGCAGCATGCAGGGTGAATATCCTCTGGGTGGGCTTGCTTACCTCCAGTGACGGAGAGCTCATCTCCTCTCAAGAAAGGAAGCTGGTCCATTGTGGGTCAGCTTAGCTCACAGACAGGTGCCAAATCAAGCCCACTGACCTAGTGGCCATGTCCACTCCCAGAGTGGGGCATTGAGTCAATGCCACCCAACTATAGGGCTGTACATGGTCCAAGGGGGTCCCCAAAAGAAAACCTGGATGCTGCTAGGCTGGGCCCTCCACACCTGCCCTTTCTAATGTGGACATGCTTGAGAGGGAGGATAGCAGGAACCAAGAGCTTGTTGACCAGCCCCTGGTGGCCTGGACAGTGGGGACAACAAGGATAGGAGGAAGGGAAACGCTGGTGGTCTCAGCCACAGGTTAGAGCGAACGTTTCTCCTGAGGCTAAAGTCTTTCAGGAAGGAGGAAGTGACTTCCCACCGTGGGGGAGGAGAGGAGAGTGGCCCCTTCCCACAGCACTTCTGCTTCCTGTGCACCTCCACGTGCAGCTGCTTTGAGAGGAAACGCCCAGAAAACCCAGCAGCTGGTGACCCTCATGACTGCGATGCAGCAGCCTCGCAGGCACTTAGAAGTTTTGTCTGCGGGTCTGTTCCCTTCCTAGATGGGGAGTGCTTCGAGGGCAAGGCCATGGCTTATGGACCACCACATACCACCCGGCACACAGTAGGCACTTAAACGTGTTCGTGGAACTAGACTGAAAAGGAAGGCCAACAATTGTGGCCCAGCTTGCTAAGTCTGCACTTCCCCATTTCCCCACCCCATTTCCTTGACAAATTCCTCTTCCTTCTGGGCTGTTACCTCTTCCATGAAGCCTTCCTGGGCACCACCCTCCCCCCTCTCCTCCACCCCGCCTCCACTCCAGGTAATTCACTTCTTCCCCTGCCTTCCTCCTTGGCCTGGACACACTTCTGCATCAAGGTGGGCTCGAGCAGTAGTTAGGAGCACAGGCGCTGGGACCCCTTCGGATCATGTTACCTTAACAGCCCTGTGCCTCAGTTTCCTCATCTGTAAAATGAAAGTGATTATAGTACCGACCTCATAGGGTGGCAGTGAAGCCTCATTGGTTAGTAGATTGAAAGCACTTTGAATGGTGTCCAGCGCTGAGTAACTGCTCTGAAAGTGCTAGCTAGGCTATTACTGCATGTACTGGAATTGTCACTCATCACTCACCCACACTGGGTGTAGACTCCTCAAGCTGGGGTCTCTCATGTCTGCATCCTTCTACTGAGGCCAGTGCCCAGCCCAGAGCAGGCACTGGGCAAAATTTGAATGGATGAATGGATGAATAGGTGGATAGGTGGTTGGACAGATGGATGGGTGGATGGGTGGACAAATGGATGGATGACGGGTGGGTGATTAGATAGATGGATGTGTGGTTGATGGATGGATGGATGGACAGGTAGGTGGATGGATGGATGGATGAATGGATGAATGGATGGATAGACAGGTAGACAGACAAACAGATGAATGGATAGACAGACAGGTGGGTGAATGAATGGATGGACAAATGAATGGATGATAGGTGGATGGGTAGATGGATGGATGTGTGGTTGGACAGATGGATGGATGGACATATGAATGGGTAGATGGATGTATGGTTGGACAGATGGATGGATGGACATATGAATGGGTAGATGGATGGATGTGTGGTTGGACAGATGGACGGATGGACATATGAATGGGTAGATGGATGGATGTGTGGTTGGACAGATGGACGGATGGACATATGAATGGGTAGATGGATGGATGTATGGTTGGACAGATGGATGGATGGACATATGAATGGGTAGATGGATGGATGTGTGGTTGGACAGATGGACGGATGGACATATGAATGGGTAGATGGATGGATGTGTGGTTGGACAGATGGATGGATGGACATATGAATGGGTAGATGGATGGATGTGTGGTTGGACAGATGGACGGATGGACATATGAATGGGTAGATGGATGGATGTGTGGTTGGACAGATGGACGGATGGATGTATGAATGGGTAGACGACGGATTGGTGGGTAGATGGGTGGGTGGATGGATGGATGGACTAATGGACAGACAGAAGGGTATACAGACGGACGGATTGATGGCTAACGAAGTGAGCAAGTGGCAAAGAAGTGTTGGGAAAGCTAAGAGAGCCCTGTTTCCTCTGCTCTTCCTTCAGCCTCCAGGGCCTTTTATTCGCTTATTGGCAGTTCCCGGGAGGACACAGGGAGAGAGAAGCAGGCAGACCCAAGTGCAGCAAGTTCACTGCTTAGCAGCCACTTGAGCAAAAGCCTTGCTGGAAAGGACATACAAAGTTTGATGAAAATGAGGTTTCTGAATGCATTGTGGTTTCCTTTCGATCGTCCTGGTTCCCGGGGCTAATCAGGGCCAGACTAGAGGCTCCAACTGTGTAGCCATCGGGCTCCCTGCCCAGGGCCACCCCTGTCTCTTCCTGGGAGGCTGTGTGGGCCAGGGTGTCTCAGAAGCTCAAGAATAACCCAGGACCCCAGCCTCTTCTTCTTTAGTCACACCCTGCCCCGCGCTTGGCAGCCCTCCTCCTACTCCACCCCAGGAGCCCAGCCATCCCACCGAGACCTTGAGGGCCTACTATGTGCCAGGTGCAATGTTAGGCAACCATATTCCCACAAGCCTGGAAGGAAGGCCCTGCAGCCCCATTTTACACTCATCCATCCATCCGTCCACCCACCCACCCATCCATCCATCTCCCCACCCGCCCACCCACCCCTCCCCCCATCCCTGCACTCATTTAACAGTATGTGTGGACACATACCACCTGCCGGCTCTGTGCTAGGCAGAGGACTTGCAGAGATGAGCAAGGCCAATCAAAGCCTGGCAACCAAGAGGCCAAGTTCCAAGTGTGCAGGGGGCCAGGGGCTCCAGCAGTGCAGGGCTGGAGCATGAAGACCACCACGGGGTGGGGGGACCTGGGGGTCTTTGTCCTGAGGCAGGACAGCACCAGAGAGGGCAGGTGAGCGGCAAAGAGCAGTGCCAGCATCAGTACACAGGCTTACGTGCTCCGTGGCTGCCTGGCACCTCTGCCTCGACCTGACACCAAGCCATAAAGAGCTGTGCGGAGGCACAGACGGCTGCCTTTCCAAGGCCCCTTGGAGCGCCGAGCATTAACGTGACGTTTATCACCATGGTATCGCTGTGCTCAGACAACCCGCGCCCCCCAGGATCTTGGGAACAGCGTGAAGCAGATTATCTGTGACATATACGATCGTGCATCACGGTGATGGATCAACAGTCAATACCTCGAGCGCCCCTGCCCCCACAACAGTAGGGACTGTCTTCTGCTCATCTGTCTTTCTCACTTGGTGGGTATCCCGCGCCAGCCTGGGTCCTCCTGGAGGTGGTGGGAAACGGCTCTCGTCATGGACCCAAACTGGACTGTGCTGTGCCCTAACCAGGGGCTGCAGGCAGGGCACCTGGGCCCGGTTGAGGAGGCGGCAGGGGGTGGGGAGAAAGGCTCAGCATCCCACGGGCTGGGGGCAGATACTGACCCACCCACCACCTTGAACGGGCAAGTGGCTTGGCCACTCGGCGATGTGGCTTTCTCTCCTGTACAAATGGGATAATAACATTTATCTCAGGGGTTAATGGGCACTGCGAGAGGAAGAGATAGCGCCGGATGAGCTTCCTAAAGCTGCTGTAACCAAGGACCACACACTGGGGGCTTAAAACAACAGAACTTCATTCTCTCACAGATCTGGGGGCTGGGATTCCAAATTCAGTGTGTCGGCAGAGCCACGCTCTCTCTGAAGGCTCTAGGGGAGGATCCTTCCTCGTCTCTCAGCTTCTGATGATCATCATCCCTGCCTCTGTCGTCACATGGCCGCCCTGTGGCTCCCTGTCTCTCCTCTTTCATAAGGGCATCGCTCAGATTGGATCAGGATCCACCCGGCTCCAGTAGGACCCCAAGTGAACTAATTACGTCTGCCAAAACTTTGTTTCCAAGTAAGGCCCCTTTCGCAGGTACAGGGGTACACATCTCTTTTGGGGGACACAATTCAACCCATAGCAAGCACCCAGCATCTGCTTCCTCCAGTTGCCTCCGAGGCATTCCAATGCTGGGGCACTTGATCCTCCTACACAGCCCCTCAGCCCCCCTTCCCTCCACCACATCGGCTCCCACACCCCATCCAGCCAAACTCTGTGCTTGGCCCAGTGCTGGGCCGGAGGGTGCTGAGGGTGAGAGGTCCCCACCTGGGGGGAGATGGGGGCTGGCATCGAACAATTACAGGCCTGCATGTCAGAGCCTCTGGAAGGGAGGATGGGGCTGCAGCAGGGAGCCAGATGGGGAAGCATTTGTGTGTCTCACTGGGTGGCTGGGTAAAGGTTTAGGTAGCCACAGGAGGGAGTGACGTTTGAGGTGGGGGGGCGGTGGGGGCGTCCCTGAGCCTCTGTGGCAGGGTCCATGGTGGCCCTCCCTGGCTAATGCCTGGCAGGCCGCCCCCAGGAGGCGCTGGGCGTTCTTGGGAGTTGAGAACGTGTGGGTCCTACCCCTTCCCCTAACAGCCTGTCTCTTTCTCTATCCCCTCATCACTTCCACCCCAGCCCTCTCCTCTTTGATAAGCACGTTATCAAGGGCTCCCGGGATCTCTCAGAGGGGAAGTTTGGGTGAACGGGTCGTCTTCAAAGAGCTTCAAAAGTGAGGCGCACAGCCAAGCCCCGAGTAACTCCTGGGAGTTCTGTGTCCTTCTCTTCTCCGTCACTGAAGCCCTCTGGGCCGGCCACCTCCTCAAAGGACCCCAGGAGGGTGGAGCCGGACCTGGATTCGAGTCCCAGCCCAGCGCTCCTCCCGCTGTGTGGCCTGGGCAAGTCTGGGCCCCGATTCCTCATGTGCCGGCCCTTCCAGCCAGGGTGTTGGGGCCACTGTTGGAGCCGAAAGTCAGGGTGATTGTGAGGAGGCCGAGGGAGGCTCGAAGAAGGAGCGGGGGGGCCGGGGAGGAGCCTGGGGCACCAGAAGGGGAACTGCCGAGGCTGCCGGTTGCCCTTTCCAGGAACAAAAGAGGAAGGAGGGATAGGGACCCTGGCCTTCCCCACGAAGAGACCTGGCCTCCGTGGCGGTGGGCCCCCGGGCCCCCAGCACCCATCCGGCCCACTCATGACCTCCCAGCTCCTGGGCTTGCTCCTGTTCTCCTGGACCCTGCAGCTCGGAGGTATGTTTGTCTCCTTGGCACGGCCTCTCGCTCTGCACATCAGAGCTGCTTTCATCCAGCGCGCGGCTAATTCCTGGGAACTGTCTCTGGGGACTTGCTGGCTGCTGTTTGAACATTGCAGACTTCACAGGGGAAGCCTTCAGGGACCGAGAAGATATTTAGCTAATGCCTTGCCAAGGAAGCTTTGGGAGGGACGGGGGCGGTCCTCAGTCTGCACGACTGTGTTAACAGCCTCCCTCCCACACAGCCTGACCTCCCGGGTACTCAGATAAGGTGAGTGGGTGTTCTTGTAGCCAGACGGACCAGGGGTCAGGGGGAGCGACAGCCCACAGCCCAGTGAATCACCTGTGAACGCCATTGCGGTGGAACGGTGGGGATGCGGGGAAAGGTGGTTCTCGGTGTTGAAACTGTGGCAGAGCCATCCTCGGTGTTGTTGCTGGGGTTCGCCAGGGAGAGACAGGGAGGCCAGCAGCCGGCCACAGAACTCCGTGCCCTGGGGACACAAAACTGTCACTGTCACCGGAAAGGGTAGCACTCCTGCTTCCTGAAGTGCAACCAGAGGCCAGGTCCTTATTTTATCACAGAAGAGACGTGTTTTCAGGGGCCCGTGCTGATGCCTCCTTCTGATCCCAGAAGACCTCAGCCGCTGGGCGGCCTGGCTCCTGGATCCTCGGGCGTGTTCACCCAGGCTAGAGAGCCCCCAGGGATGCCGCCTCACACTCAGTCCCACCCAGGGCACTGCAGAGCAGGCTCTGCCCAGTTCTTGCTCTCTGTCTCTCCCTGGCCTGGACATCTGCCGGCCTCTTCCATTCTGGGGTCTAGGATAGGCTTCCATCTTTCGTCTCACTTAGACTTTCATGAGGCTTCCAGGAGCTGCCCTCACCATTCGGCTTCACCCCCTGCCTTTCGTTTACACCATAAATAATGACAATTATTATCATCATCATGAGCTCACCTCTGTGGGGCACTTACACTATGCTAGGTGTCCCCAGGTGGCGCCAACAGTGAACATGATTGACTGCTAACCAAAAGGTGCCTTGGAAGAAAGGCCTGGTGATCTACTTCTGAAAAATCAGCCACTGAAAACCCTATGAAGCACAGTTCTCTTCTGACACACATGGGGTCACCATGAGTCAGAGTCAACTGGATGGCAAATGGTTTTAATTGGTGTCACAGTGCTGAATGCTTCCCACTCACTCAGCCCACCCTTGCAGTACCGCCTCAGGGTGCCCTTATCAACACCATTTTGAGGACCGGGAAATTGAGGCCAAGGAGGCCAAGTAACTTGCCCAAGGCCTATGGGGTAAGTAGAGGCAGGTTCAGACCCAGGTCAGCCTGAGCCCCGAGCCAGGGCCTCGCTCGGCTGGTGGGCTTGGGGGCTGCTCCTCACCTATCTTTGCAAAGATCATTCTTCACAGAAAAATGTCACCCCCTGGGAGGCACGAGCTGACCTGTCCCCACCACAGGCCGTTTGCGAGGGCATCCATTTCATGCCGTGTTGCTCTCCTCCCCCAGTGACGGCCCCCAGAAATACGGCTTGTTGGTGATAACGTTCCTGAACTCACACTTGGTTATCTTTAACTGCATTTCCCCAAGTTCTTGTCATTTTTCTCTGTGTGGTCCTCCTCCCCAGGAGGAAACCAGGTACATCCGGGTAACCGGTGTCGGAGTACTCAATAAGCCAAGTAAAAACCTTGCCGTCAAGTCGATTCCAACTCATAGCGACCCTAGAGGACAGAGTAGAACTGCCCCATAGGGTTTTCCAAGGAGCACCTGGTAGATTCCAACTGTCGACCTTTTGTTTAGTGCGGAGCTCTTAACCACTGTGCCACCAGAGCTTGCTTGTGCTTACTTACTAATCTGTGGCGAACAATTTCACATTTTTTCACCACTTCAAAGATTCTGCTTCTAGGCTGGCATCTGTCTCTCTCCCAACCCCACAGCAGCTTCCTACAAAATCAAAGCCTCTTTTCAAATTTGCAGTCCCTGACAGGGACGCGGTACCCAGTCAGAAAGGTTAAGCACGGGCTTACTTGTGCTGATTTACTAATCTGTAGTGAGCAATTTCACGTTTTTCAGCACATCAGACATGTGAAACCCATGTGAAATTGCTCACTACAGATTAGTAAGCACCAGTAAGCCCATGCTTACCTTGCTTTTAGGTAACCCGACCCTGCCCGCAACTGAGGTGAAGAGGCTTTGTGGGGTGCCACAGCCCAAAAGCTCTTTTGTAACAGTCTCCGCTGCAAAGAGAAACAATTTTTCCCCTATTGCAGCAAGCGGTTTCACAAAACAGAAACTCCTTTTACTCTTACATAAGACGTGAAAACCCCCACCGCGGTTGCATGGAAACCTGGAGAGCAGCAGGCAGCCCCCCTTTATTTCCTGGTCCTACCCCTGGGGGTTGGGTGGTCCGACTTTGTCTCTGTGTCACCGCGCGCCCCTCCCCAACTCTCTTGTCCCTGAGCTTTGAAGGGTTAACAGCAGGAATCTCACTTCCTCCACACCCTCCAAACCTCCCCTGACTTCAGCCATCATCAGCCTTGGTGCAACCATGTCCCCTCCACCTGCCAGCACCAGACACAGCTGTCCCTCTGAACTGTGTCTGTGGGGAATCTCGGAGGTGGTGTCCGAGTCCTCACTGAAGTCCAGGGTCACGGCGTCTGCGCCCTTTCCCCGAACTGCGTATGATTCGGAGTCCACCCAGAAGCATTGTCTCAGTCATCTGGTGCTGCTATAACAGAAATACCACAAGTGGATGGCTTTAACAAAGACAGATTTATTCTCTCACAGTCCAGTAGGCTACAAGTTCATATTCAGGGTGTCAGCTCCAGGGGAAGGCTTTCTCTGTCGGCTCTGGAGGAAGGTCTGTGTCATCAGACTTCCCTTGGTCTGGAAGCGTCTCAGCACAGGAACCTCAGGTCCAAAGAACACGCTCTGCTCCCAGCACTGCTTTCTTGATGGTATGAGGTTCCCATGTCTCTCTGCTCGCTTCTTTTATATCTCAAAAGAGATTGGCTTAAGACACTACCTAATCATGTAGACCTCACCAATATAACTGCCGCTAATCCATCTTATTACATCATAGTGATAGAGTGTACAACACATAGGGAAATCACATCAGATAAAATGGTAGACAATCATACAATACTGGGAATCATGACCTAGCCAAGTTGACAGACGTTTTTGGGGGACACAATTCAATCCATGACAGGTACCTCGGAAGAAAGCCCTGATGACCTACTTCTGAAAAACCAGCCATTGAGAACAGTTTGGAGCACAGTTTTACTCCGACACCCATAGGGGTGCCGTGAGTCAGAAGTGTGGCAACTGGTTGGTTTTAGTTGACGATGCAGCTGTAGTTTGCTTGTCTTCATTGCTATAGAGCCGGGATCTCAAATGAGGGCCCGTGGGCCAAATCCAGGCCACCACCTGTTTTTGTATGGCCTGTGAGCTAAGGATGGTTTTTAGATTTTTAATGGTTGAGAAAAATGAAAAGATTTAATGACATGGGAAAATTGTACAAAATTAGAATTTCCATGTCTATAAATAAAGTTTTATTGGAACACGGTCACCGTTACTGTTCACATATTATCTGCAGCAGAGTTGGGCGATTGCTGCAAAGACCGCTGGCCTGCCAAGGCTAAGACATTTACTGCCCAGCCCTTTACAGAAAACACATGTTGATCCTTGCTTGGAGTACGCCGCTGAACGAATATACCGCCATATCTTTATTTGCTGTGCTCCCAGTGTGGGCTGTGAACGCCGTGTGTGGTCTGCAGGCACAGTGATTAGGGGACTTTTCGCACTGCAGTTATTTCTCTCCTCCCTGTCCGCCTCCCATCTGGATAGCGAACTTCCAGAGGGTGTACTGTGCAAACTGACTTGACTCCTAGCATAACAGGGTGACTTCTTCTCAGACACAGACAACCCCAGAACCAGTTCTAAGAGGGTGGAAGGAGACGTCACCAGGAGAGGTGCCTGGAGAAAGAGAGGAAGAGAAAGAGGGTCTAGGTGGTAGTCCTGGGGCCAGGTGGGGCTGGGGTGAGCCTCACTCTCCCTGAGCCTCCCTGGAGCTCCTCTCAGGATGCTCTGTCTGGGAATGAGAAAGTGTGCGTGGGAGTGCTCGGTGAACATGGGCTGGAAACAGAATCTGACCCACCACACTGTGGATCTAGGCAGGGTACATCTCGGTGGGAGTGTGGGCGCAGGCACTGGGGTGGGGGCTGAAGCAAGGAAACAAGGGGGGCAACTCAGGGTGCGCCTGGTAGGGTGGAGAGGGAGGCAGTGGACATGAGGTCAGTAGGTGATGCTTCTGGGTTTGGGCTTGGATTTGATCCTAGAAGACCTTGGCTGGTCCCCTAACCAAGTACCAGTACTACCAACGGCCTCAAGGTTGCCACCTGAGACCCTTGGAGGTATCAGTCTTCAGGTCGGGGTGAGAAGGGCACGGTGACTTATGGAACTCAGGGCCTACCTCCCCAGGGCGGAGTGAGTGTGTGCCTGGCCCACCGGCCCCTCTGGCCCCCACTGCTGCTCTGCCCTCCAGCCACCCTTGGGACTCAGGATCCTCAAAAGCCCAGGGTCTCACCACAGCCTCCCTACTGGTGACAGTGACTCCTGCCCCTTGGACACACCCAGGTCCTAGTCCTGACGCTACCTTTCCAGAGCTTGAGCTCCTGAAGGGCAGGGCCCAGCTGGACTCACCCCTCCCAGCCGTGTCCAGCAAGCGGGTTGGCATGGACTAGGGGCTGCAGGACCTGGCTGCTCCTGGCTTCCAGGTTCTAATTGATGAGTTGCTGTGCCTGGGGGCTAGGGGGCTGGAGGTTGTGCAGGGAGCCTGGAAGGGCGGAAAGTGGTGTGTGGTGGGCCTGGTGGGATATCAGCTCCTCCTTGCCTGAGGACCGCAGGGGGCTCTGGGTGAGAAAGAGGAGGGCAGAAGCCGGAGCCCCTGTGAGGCTCTGGGCCAGATCTTGCTTGCTGCTGATGAGCGGGGGTGGGGTGTCACCGAGTGCAGCCCAGGCTCAAGGACAGGGGTGGTGTCTCATCATATGGGCCATCCTCCTGTGGTCAGGGAGGCTCTAGCTTACAGTGCTGGTCATAGGGTTGAAGGACACATTTCTCAAGGCTACTTGCTAACACGTAGCAAAATCTGAAACACGTTTGTTGTTAGTTTGCTGTCGAATGGCCTCCGATACATGGCAACCTTACGTGTAACAGAGTGAAACCTGGCCCAGTCCTGCAACACCTCTGTGATCTTTGATATGTTTGAGCCCATTGTTGAGGCTATTGAGTCAATCTACGTCATTAAGGGTTTCTCTCATTTTTGCTGACCCTCTGCTTTACCAAACATGATGTCCTTTTCTAATGATTGGTCTTTCCTGATGACGTGTCCAAAGCAAGCAAGATGAGGTCTCGCCATCCTCACTTGCATTTCTTCTAAGACTGATTTGTTCAATCTTCTAACAGTCCATGGTATATTCAATATTCTTCGCCAACATCACAGTTCAAATGCATCAAAACATGCCACATTTTGAAGTGGCAACTCCTCTTTTTGGACCTCGTCCTGCGGACCGAGGGGACCCAGAGACAACCTGTATACATGCAGAGCAATGGGTTTCTCTTTATATATGCCCTTTCTGGCCCTGGATTTGTAGTTCTGCTGAGATGATTTGCTAGGCCACAATCTTGCAGAGGAATTAGACAGTTTACTATGCAGATAAGGTGCCTGTGGCCTACTGAGGAGATTGGTCAGTTTGTGGTCTTGGTGGGAGGAGTAGGCTTATAAAAGACCCAATCCCACAGAGGTTCAGGGGATCTTACTACCATCAAGAAGAAGAGCCTGGAGCAGAGCGTGTCCTTTGGACCTGGAGTCCCTGCGCTGAGAACCTCCTAGACCCAAGAGACAGAGCTATACCACTAGAGATGGCACAAATAACGAGAACCAGGAGACCAGCATTAGATGGCTGCAGTGGGCTATGGTGGGCTTTCCGACCTATGGAGCAAGACAGCTGAATGCTTTTGGTCAGGAGGTTTGCTGGTGGAGTGGGGTACCTCTGGGCACTAGTCAGGGAAGCTAAAGAGCTGCAACACTTGCCCGAGTGGTGGCAGAAGCCAGCCCCAAGTGGGGGCTGGTGACAGAGTTCCGAGCACAACCTGCTGGCTATCACAGCCAAGAAGGAGCCGAAAGCTGTCTTGGTTGGAAACTGTCCTGCCCGACAAACTGTATCTTGTATCCTGTTACTTCCAAGTTGATCCTGATCCTGAATTGTAAACTATTACTTCCTTAATAAACCCCATAATTGTGTGTATGGTCTGTGAGTTCTGTGTGGCCATTGTAACAAATTATTGAACCCAGCAGAGAAGTAGAGAGTTCCATGGGAAGGACAGCTAGGTGTTAGAACTGGTAAGAAGTTTGGAGGATGGAGGTATGTCTGACCTCCACCTCATAGGAATCAGCTCTGGACCAACAATCCTTCTTGTTCCTCCTCCTAAAGTTAGTTACGGTCTAATGCCACCACATTACAATATATAAGGACAATCACCGAGGGGTCCACAGATCACAATTGCATACAACCTTACCACTGTCTGCTGGCCCCTGAAAGGTGCATTTAGATAAGACCCTTCCTTCCCGCTGGTGCTCAGCTGCCCTTCCCTCCCCGGCCCCTGACCCCACTCTGAAACTCCACTTTGGAGCCATGTTAGGTAACTCCCAGTCCCTGGGGAAGCCACCCTCTGAGACTTCACTCCTGCTGCACCCTTAGCCTGGAAGACATCCTTTCCATCTAAGGACATCCTACCCATCTGTCAAGCTCAAACTCATAGGCTACCTTCTCTGCGGTGACCTTTCTGGACCCCTCTCCCAGTCTCTGACAAACCCACTTGCCCACCTCTCATGGGTGTATGCCTGTAGTTGGAAGCACGCAGGAGCCACTTTGTATTAGAGGTCTGTGCGGTGTGATTGAACTCACCTGGGACAGGTGAGGGTATGGGCAGAGCTAAGGAACAAGCAATATTCTGTTGTGATACATAGGGTTCAAACTGTGGTGTTGGCAAAGAATATTGAATATATTGCTGACTGCTGAAAGACCCAACAAATCAATCTTAGAAGAAATACAACCAGAATGTTCCTTAGAAGCGAGAATGGAGAGACTTTGTCTTGCTTACTCTGGACAATTATTAGGAAAGACCAATTGCTGGAAAAGGATCATGGTGGGTAAAGTATAGGTAGTCCTTGACTTATGACGTATTCAACTTACGATGAACCACACTTAACAACCGTCAGTGCATCCGGAACATTGCATCTTCCTGAGAGGAAGTTATGGGAAAATGCATGCAGGGGATATGGAAAAACATTGCTGAGTTATGTGAACACACTCCAAGCATTTGATCAGGATAATATGATGGAAGAGATTGGTGGAAATATCGTCCATACGGCAAGAACGCTGAATTTAGAACTCGATATTGTCGATGTGAAACAGCTCATAGACCGTGAAGAAGGGGGATTGAGAGATCAGGACTTAAGGGATTTTGAAGAGGAAAGAAACACTGAAGAAGAAAGGAAGAATGTGGAAGGGGAAGGAGAGAAGTTGTCAAAACATTTTACGGTGAAAGGATTGGCTGGAGCTTTTTCTAAACTAAATCAGGAGCTTCCATTGCTTGAAAGCATGGATCCAAACTCTGATCGCCTTGTTAAAGTCGACAGGCAGATTTGGGAAGCTGTAAGATGTGACCATGAAATATATGAAGAGAAAGAGAAAAGGATCACATGGACAACTCTCACTAATTTTCTGACTAGAAATGCCAGCCCCATTCCCAGGGGTAATCTGGAACCTTCCACAAGTGAAGTTATTACCGCAACTGACAAAATGCGAACATCGTCCAACTCTTCACCGTTGGAGTAAATTTTTCTGATTTGTGTATTTTGTTTAACGTACTTATGTATTACAATATATCTGTAATTTCATATGTAATGTTTCCAACCCCCAAAGACAAATAAAGGCCAGATTTATTAAGGTACTGATAACAAGAGGCAATGATAATAAACAACTAAAAGAAAATAGGGTATTCGACTTACGTCAGAACCGACTTAGAGCAGAGCCGTCAGAATGGAACCCGTGGTGAGTCAAGGACTACCTATAGAGAGTTGGTGAAAACAAGGGAAATCCTCAATGAGATGGATTGACAAGACAGCCGCACAATGGGCTCCAACATACTAATCATCATGAGGATGGCCCAGGACCTTGCAATGTTTTGTTCTGATGTAAGGTTGCCATGAGTCGGAGCCACATGACAGCAAGTAACAAGGAACAAGCATCCCCCCTAAAGAGGTGGGCTGTGCAAGACAAATGAGAGAGAAGTGCAGGCTGCGGCCCGCAGAAGCCAGAGGGAAAGTCAGGAGGTGGGGGTCTGCAGGGTCAAGGCCAGAAACAGCAGCGGGACAGCTGAGCTACCAGGGTCTGGCGAGGACAGGGAGGGTGACAACTGGAGCAAGGGCCAGTGGAGGACGTGGGAGGGGAGGGAGATGAAGACAAGGGCCATTGAGTGATTATTGCCTGAGGGTACAGGATCTTCTGTGAGATGGAGATTTAAGAGAAGTGAGCATAAAAGCGATCTGGTGAAGCCATGGAAGCATTTCTGTTTTACAAGGAGGCTGAAGAGGGGAGGGGTGAGCGCTCAAATCCCACAGAATTGCTAAGGCTTACTGTTGTTGGGTGCTGTTCAGTGGATTCCGAGGATAGCGACCCGCTTCACAGAGTAGAACTGCCCCGTAGGGTTTCCTAGGCTGTAATTGCTAACCGGAGCAGACTGCCACATCTTTTTCCCAAGGAGTGGCTGGGGGATTCAAACTGCTGACCTTTCGGTTAGCAGCCAAGCGCTTAACCACTGTGCCACCAGGGCTTCTTCGCTAAGGCATTCGAGCGTTTAGACATCTCAGGAAGATGCAAACATGATCATGTTACTTCCCAGTTTAAAAGCCCACAGAGGCTCCCACCCACCACGCCCCACCCCCACCGGCCCATCTCTTGGGACTTCCTGTGCCCTAGGCTCCTCCTCTCTGCAAACCCTTCCTTTCAATTCCTGCCCCCCCCCCCAGCTCCTGAGCCCCTCAACTCCACTTCAGAAGCTTCACCCCAGCACTTCCTCGTGTTTAGAACCCCTCCCCTTGCCCCCAAGTCACCTGGAGCCCCCTCCTCTTCTTTCAAAGCTCAGCTGGGGAAAGAAAGAGAAAGGAAGAGACCAAAATGCTCACAGCTGGGATCTCAGGGCAGCAGAACTGCCGCTGGTTAAACTTTCTTCTTGCTTCTCTGTGGTTTCTAGAATCTCTACAGGGAACCTGTTTCCCTTTTATAATGGGGGTGGGGGGGTGCTGAAAAGTGATAATTTAAAACATAAAGCACTACCCAGTCCCGGGGTCACCTCTCCAGGAAGCTCCCCTCACCCCCCAGGCCAGGCTGGGTCCCTCCCCTGGGTCTGTGCAGCCCCTGGGGACTCCCTTTGTTCCACACTTCTCAGCACCGTCCCTCAGCTCCTTTCCAGTGGCTGGCCTGGCACCCAAGGCCAGAACGCACCTTGGATGGGCACTCACTGCTTGCTGAAGGGGGCATCTCAGGGATGGCCTGTTCCCCTTCCCCTTTGCCTACCCCCATTCAGAGACAGGAAGCAGAGCCCCCACCCCACCACACTGGCCCTCTCATTGCCCCCACCCCATCCTGATGCCCTTCTTTGAGGCCAGTGGACAATATACGGGAGGAACTAGTCCTGTCTTGACCCAGCTGTGGTTGGGTGCCATTGGGTTGATTCTGACTCATAGAACCCCATGTGACTGAGCAGAACTGCCCCACAGGGTTTCCAAGGCTGTAATCTTTATGGAAGCAGATCACCAGGTCTTTCTCCTGTGGAGGTGCTGTGTGGGTTCGAACCAACAACCTTTTGGTTGGCAGCCACGCGCTTAACCATTGCACCACCAGGGCTCCTTCTCCTGACCCAGGCTACCCCCAAAATGAGCTCTGAAGTTTAAGCATCTTGCTTTTCAAAACAAGCCAAAAACAAGACAAGTGCTGTAAAAATACCAGTTCACACTTGTGAAGCTTACGTGTTTACGGGGCCAAACATCTGACCTTCCTGCGCTTGGTTTGCGTCCCCACATCACCACCGTGCGCCTTGTGTCTGGGGTCTGGAGGCTGGAGAACAGGTATGGACAAGCACATCTTTAAGCATCTGTAATTCGGAGGTGTTGAAAGATGTGACAACTAGGCCGATGGCCCTGTTCCCAGGGCACTGGCGCTGAAAGTTCCATCGCAGTACATGTTCTTCCAACGCCTGTCCCACACTTCTCAATCAGCCAGGTGGCCAGGCGCCATCGCATCTGATACATAAGCCCTGAAGGACACACTCACTCTCCTGTGGCATCCTGGGTTCACGCTCAGGCAAATGGCTGGGACTCTGGGACAAAGCAATCAGCCCGCGCCTGCATCTTCTCAGCAGCCCTGCAGATGGGCCTTTAAAAGCGGCACAGCTCTGAGATGCCAGCGTTATAGTGGAGGACAAAACTCCTCAGCTCAGATCAAGACCGTGAGAACGGCTTTCTTCTCTAGCAGGGGATCAAAGTGTTTTCCTTGAAAATCGACCTAAGACAGATGGATACCTTTGATCAGCACATCTGGGCCCTCACACCCTTGGCGGATGATGCTTCATTCCACAGAAGGGATTGAGTTCCAGGCCGATCAGGGAACTGGGGCCAAGGAGGTTGGGGCAGCAAGGAGGCCAGGGCAGCTGAGTGGGGATGGGGAGGAGATGGGGTGTGCTCAGGAGTGCAAGATGAGGGGAAGTCACCGAAGCGTTTTGAGCAAGTATATACCACGTTTCCACCACCTGTCTGTCAGTTTGCCATACTCCGGTGGCTTGCATGTTGCTGGGATGCTGGAAGCTATGCCACTGGTATTTCCAATACCAGCAGGGTCACCCATAGTGGATAGGTTTCCAGACTAAGAGAGGAGGAAAGGTCTGGCGATCTATTTCTGGAAACTAGCCAATGAAAACCTATGTATCAACAGAATATTGTCTGGAAGATGAGCCCCCTAGGTTGGAAGTTACTGAAAATACACAGTGACTGCAACAATGGGCTTGATTATACCAATGAAGATGGCGCCGGATCAAGCAATGTTTTGTTCTGTCGTACATGGGGTCTCCATGAGTTGGAACTGCCTTGACGGCTAACGGCGGCAACAACAGATCAACTTTACTCAACAGCTGCATTCTTTCTCCTGGAAGTCTCCACCGATGCAGAGCGGGAGGGATGCTGGCAGGCCCTCTTGGGACGTTCTCTAGAAAGCCCATAGGGCCGTTTCTGCTGTGGGAGCTGCAGGCTCCTCTTGAGCTGGGGCGAAACTAGCTGTGCCCCGAACGCTGCTGGGTCAGTTCTGGGTACTGTCATCCCCTGCCCCTAAGGCGTCGCTGGCCATGTCTGCCTACCACTGTTGTCAGCTGCCGCTGAGTACACCCCAACTCACGGCAATCTTACGTACAACAGAACGAAACAGTGCCGGGTCCTATGCCATCTCCACGATGGCTGGAATGTGCGAGTCCATTGTTACGACTATTGTGTAGTGCCTTCCAACCTGGGGGCTCACCTTCTGGCTGTCTTAGATAATGTCCACGATGTTCTGTTGTGGTCTGCAGATTTTCACTGGCAAATTTTCCAAAGTAGATCGCCAGGCCTGTCTTCCTAGTCTGTCTTAGTCCGAGAGCTCTGCTGAAACCTGTCCACCATGGGTGACCCTCTGGCATTTGAAATACTTGTGGCATGGCTTCCAGAGTCACAGCAAGGTGCAAGACACAACAGCATGACAAACTGACAGAGGGGTGGTGGATGTGTCTGTGAGCTGGCCCGGATCTAGGCAAACAGCCTCTGAATGTTTGGCTTTCTTTAAAAACATGTGGTTACTTCATTTGAGGAGTTTCTTTTTTTTTTGCTTGCTTTAGATTTTACAATTGTAGCATAGAATTGTGTTTAAGAGTAGGGGGTTAAAGGACTCAAAGGGACCCAGTTTAAAATCCTAGCTCCATCGCTTACTAGCCATGCTATTTGGGCAAACCTCTTCCCTTCTCTGAGCCTTAATTTCCTCATCTGCAAAAGGGGAGCGTGCCCAGTGGACATTAGCTTCTATTATCATGTGGCTTAACTGTGATGCCTGAGAGTCTGCTGGGCGGGGGAGCCAGGCACCCTGCAGGAATGGCTGGGGGAGGGCCCTGGGAGAGGACAGAAACAGGGAGGGCAAAGGCTCAAGAGCCTGGTGTCTGTGCTGAGAGCACCCAGTGAGGCTGTGCCGGGCTGGAGGCTGTGGGCAGGGTTCTCCAGGCCAGGGACTTTCCACAGCTTTAATGGTGGCCCAAACTTAAGGGCTGTGCAAGATGGCGTGGCTCTGTCTGACCCAGTTGTGTAAGCACAGCTGAGCCCAGAAGGTCAGCAAACAGTGCCCTCACTATGCATGAGATGCTCCGCACGCCATTTTTTTAATTGCTTGTCTTGACCCTGTAAATTGATTTCAGACTCTCACAAGGGGCTCCTCCAGCAGGAATCCCTGCCAGGCTGGGGGTTGGGGAGCAGCATGACTGGGTTTTGTGGATCCCTGGAGGCAGGGGAGGAAGGGAGGTCAGGTTCTGGAGGGGCTGATGTGGGGAGGGGGGTCGCCCTGGGGTGATCTGGTTCTGAGTGTGGGTGCCCCAGAGGAAAGCTGTAGGGAGGAGGGGAGGGAGGAGAGTGTGAGAAGCCCTGGTGGGAGAGGCGCCTGTCGGGGAGGCCACCTTCCCACCTTCCCCCTCGAACTGGCCAGGGTCAGAGCATTGATCTGGACATGCTTCTGACCTCCAGAAACGGTTCCATGCTCCAGGGCAGCCCCCTGGACACACACGGCTCCGAAGTCAAGTTCTGTGGTGGGGAACTCGTGGGCCTGGGGGCTGAGTCCAGCACCCATGCCAGGTCCAGTTCCTCTCGCTCACCCCAGGGACTCAGTGGGGAGATCCTGGGCCCGGTGGGGATGAGCTGCCTCCTTAGCAGATTTGTAAGAACCAGAAAACAAGGAACCAGGGGCCAGCAGACAGGAGACAAAGTCTTTCCCAAAAAGGGAGGAGTGAGATGGGCAAAGGGCCCTCCCCCATCAGTGGGAGCAGGAGGAGGCCCTTGGTGGGGGGTGCTTCCCTGCTGGGAGACCCTGACACACACACAGGCCATGGTCTGCATCCCAAGATGTAGTCCACTCCCAGGTGTTCAGGCCCAACCAGCCCCCGAGGTGTTGACCGGACTTGAGTTGCGGAAGAAGGGCCGGCCCCTGGGTCCTGTCATGCCTTTAGGCCCCCCGGGCCGGGCCGTGTAAGCCCTGAACTGCAGGCCTGTCACATTCGCAGGCAGAAGGCACAGGCTGGCACTTGCCTTCCTAGACTCATAGCGAAGACTCATCTGGTGTCCCTGCCTCCTTCTTGTTCCTATGGCAGTGTGCTGCGTCCCTGGTCCCCTTCAATGCCATGACAACCCTGTAAGGTTGGCACTGTTGCAGGCAAGATACCAAGGTTCAGAGAAGTGAAACAGCTACTCAAGGTGGTGCAGCTTTTAAGTGGCGAGTCACGATCCGAACCCGGACCTGGTGCCTCCAGAAATGGCTTCTTCCTGGCTGCCCTTTGTTTTCTGGCCAGGCCCAGGCTTCCTCGAAGCCCTTGGAGCTGCCGGGCTCCTGAGACACTCCTGTTGGCAGTGAGGGACGGAGGGGTGTGTATTGTAAAGACATCACCTCCTGCAAAGTGGGGGGCCAGGGCTTAGCAGTGGGCGGTCTGTGCTGCCAACTGGGAATCATCTGTGTGCAGTTGTGTGGGGGTGGGGCAGGAGCCAGGAGCTATTGGAGACGACAAGGAACATCGCCAATCTCACCGACAGGACCCTGCCTGGTGGTGGCCCTCCCAGGCGCCATGTGGCAACTGTTTCCCAATCCTATATCCCACCGGCCCATCCCCCACCCCATCACCACCCCCACCCCCACCCCCACCCAGGGGCTTCCCCGACCAGGGCACCCTCTTTTGTCTCTGCCAAGTTCTCACAGGCTCACCATGCTCCAGGCAAAGACATTTCTCCCTGGACCCAACCTGCAAATCCTCCCTGCCCCTCGGGCTCCCTCCTTCCCTTCTCCACCTGCTACTGGAGAGAACAGTTAGTCTGCAGGGGCGTGGAGGTGGGGTGGGAGGTGCCTCCCTGTCCTCATCCCCACACTCCTCACCACTGGACTCTGCCCTGGACCTACTGGAGTCTCCTCCGAGGCTCCCCAGGAGCTCCTGGCTGCCCCTCCAGGCCCTACCCACCACAGTGCAAGTCCTCCTGACCTCCTGAATTGAATCCATCCCCTCCTGGAAAACACCAAGGTGCCTTGATGCGCTTTGCTTCGTGTGCCCCAGTGTCTGCCCGGCTAAACCTGCACCATGAACCTGTGGGACACTTGGATAATCACCCCAAAAGCCACTTTGTGTTGCCCCTGAGGCCCTTCGCACCTCCAGGGGGCAAGAGTCCCAGCCCTTAGAGGAAAACTGAGCAAGTCACAGGCTTGCGGTAAGTTAAAGCCACTAGAGTCCCAGTTTCTTTCTTCAAACCTCCAATCCTGTAATCACCAAAGCGCAGAACTTGGTTAACGCTGAAATCACTCCCGGGGGGCTCTGCAGGTTCTGTGTGTGCACACACAGGGGAGGTGCCTCTCCCCTCCCTCCCTCCTGACTCCCCATCCTCCTTCCACTTTCTAGTATGAGCATCTGAGGCCCTGGAGGGAAGGAAGAGCAGTAAAGGTGGATGTCCTGCCTGGGCAGTACTGTGGACTGGTGGGCTCTTGGACACTTTTGTGGATCCCTGAGGGGTCCCCATGAGGCATCAAATGGATACCTGCTCAGTGGCTGGGCTCCAGTGACAATGACTCCCTCCTCAGCCCCCAGGAATTCAAAAGTGGCCCAGCCCTCCTCCCTGGCCCATTTGCTTGCTAGGCAACCCCAGGCCAGTTCACTCTGCTCAAAGCATATGTTGTCACACCTCCTTTGCCTGAACAAGGGACAAAGCGTGATTCAGCTGCCACCGGGCACGGGACCAACACCAGCCACTGTGTCCTCTTGGGTCACACCTTGAGGTCTGTGAGGGTCCCACCAAAGCCCCTCTAGGCCTAAGGTGAGACGTGGGCTCCCCCAGGGCAGGCTGGGTGCCCCTGAAGCTCTCTCCCAAGCCCCCTCGGCCCCCATGCTTTCTGACCCCCATAATCCCTGCCCCTGTGGTCTTGGAGCATCCAGCCCTTTGCAAGCCATCAGCTTTTACAATGTGTGACTTCTACCAGGGATCTGCCAAGCCCTGTCTTTAACTTCTAAGGTACTGTGCCTTGTGCCACCATGAGCACGCCCTGTCCCATGTCCTGTCACACTTGGCTCTTGCTCCCTCTCTGACCTCTGCTTCCCTGCCCTGTGCTGGCTTTTCTTCCTCTGCACAGGTCAGACAAACCCAGGTTCAAATCTCGAGTCTGCCATTGATGGACCCTGTGGCTTTAAAAAAAGAAAAAAAAAAAACCTGTTGTCATTGAGTGGATTCCAACTCATGGCAACTCAGTGTGTTGCAGAATAGAACTGCTCTGTAGGGTTTTCTTGACTGTAAACTTTCCGAAAGCAGATTGCCAGGCCTTTCTTCCTTGGTGCCACTGGGTGGGTTTGAACAACCAGCCTTTAGGTTTGAAGTTGAATGCAAACTGTTTGGCTTTGGGCCTCTGTTTTTACATCTGTACAATGGGGTTGCAATAGCTGCTCATAGGATGATCGTGGTGTTTAATTGACCTAAGGTATGTGTCAGGCCCAGCCATTTCTCTCCCCTCTGCCCTTGGCCTATTCCTCACCCCCCATAAGTGCACATGTGGCTTCAGTTCACTGAGGACCTCCAGGACAGTGTTTCCTCCACACCCCTATGCCCTGCTGTGATTAAATTGTGTCTCTCAAAAAGATATGTTGAAGTCCTAACCCCCAGTACCTGTGACCTTATTTGGAAATAGCATCTTTGCAGATGTTATCAGTTAAGATAACATAAAGTCACACTCGATTAGGGTGTGTCCCAACCCAATGTCTGGTGTCCTTATAAAAGAGGAGAGGCAGACGCTGAGGGAAGACGGCCATGTGAGGACAGAGGCAGAGATGGAGCGATGCTGCCACAAGCCAAGGAATGCCTGCGACCACCAGAAGCTGGAAGAGACAAGGACGGATCTTCCTCTAGAAGCTTCGGACTGAACATGGCCCTGCTGACACCCTGAATTTGGACTTCTGGCCTCCAGAACTGTGAGAGAATGAAGTCCTGTTGTTTTGAGCCACCTAGTTTGTGCTACTTTGTTAGGTAGTCCCAGGAGACTGAAACACGCTCCAGGCAGGCCGTGGCTGCCAGCCCCACCACCCCAGACAGAACTAGCGGCTCCCTTCCCTCGGCCCCTCTCACCCCAGACTCCCTCTGCTCCACAACCTCCTTCCCTGTTTGACTGGGCATGTGCCAGGGCAGGGACCCCGTCCAGGCCTCTGACAGGGTCGTGACCTAACTGGTGCCCCTTAAATATTTGTTGAGGGACATTGGTGGCTCATTGGTAGAATTCTTGCCTTCCATGAGGAAGACCCGGGTTCTATCCCCAGCCAGTCCACCTCATACGCAGCCACCACCCATCTGTCAGTGGAGGCTTGCGTGTTGCTATGATGCTGAGCGGGTTTCGGCAGAGCTTCCGACTAACATGAACTAGGAAGAAAAGCCTCACAATCTACTTCTGAAAATCAGCCAGTGAAAACCCCATGGATCCCAACAGTCAGATCCACAACCAATCATGGGGACAGCACAGGACCAGGCAGCAATTTGTTCCATTGTGCATGGGGTTGCCGTGAGTCAGCGGCCAACTCAATGGCAGCTGACAACAACCACAGAATGTTTGCTGGATATGCAAATGATAGCTGAAAAGAACTCGTGGACTCGGAAATTACTATGAACCCATCTGCAGCGCAGAGCCTTAACGTGGGGAAGATTCTAGTCAGCAGCCAATTGAAGCAGCAGGGACCGGGCCCCCCCCACAACCTGCACCCCAGAAGGGGCCTCTCAGAAGCACAGGTCCAAGAGAGGGGTCCGGAGCTGGGCAGAGGCTGTGGTCCAGGCTCGGGGGCACTGACACCCCACAAAACGAAGAGGGCAGTGGAGACAATTAGATACGTCATCAGACCACAGCCCAATGCCTCTGCTGCACCCACAGGCCTCCTGTCCTCGTTTTTGGCCCTGCGTCTCCAGATAGGCTGTCATTATTGATTGAGCCTGTCAGACACCGCCTCATCTATTCACTTTTCCAAGACAGCAGTTTCATCGCAGGGCTGAGGCTCTTGCTCCAAAGCTTCCCCTGACCATTGCAGACTTGAGCCAGGGCCGTGCATCTTAATGATCCTAGCCCTCTGACCTTAAAATAACGAATCCCGGAAGAGTACAGAACAATAGATGTCTATTTTTATGGATTTCTCCAGAATTGTAAAGATCAGCTTAATTGCACTAGCAGATTACATCATTTTCTAGAAGGATTTTTAAAATGGGGAGAATCTTTTCAAAGAACTGGTGAATGAATGTCTTCCTGCCAGAACATACAGGGAGGTGGCTTTGTCGTGCTGACAGCTTGCCCATTCTTACCTGGTCCTGGAGCCACCCCTGGATGCTGCCCAGTCCCTAGGGGAGGAGCAGGCTGCCCCAGGACAGGTGGACAGGGCTCCGTGCAGGTCCTGGTGTGGCTGAGTGACCCTGGTCAGGTCCCAGCCTCCTGACTCCCTCAAAGAAACACTAGTACCACTGGCCCCGCTCTCTGGAAGGCTGGCTGTGAGAACCACATGGCTGTAGGTGAAGGCTGGAAAACAGCTCCTAAACCAAGTCTTGGGGAAGAAGTAGGGATTGGTAAGGGTGGCGCAAACAGCTTGTGATTGGCTACTAACTGAAACTTTGGCGAGTCAAATCCACTCAGCAGCACCTTGGAAGAAAGGCCTGGCAATCTGTTTCCATAAAGATTATAGCCAAGAAAACCCTATGGAGCAGTTCTACTCTGACGCACATGGGGTCGCCATGAGTCAGCACTGGGTGTGTTTTTTTTCCTTTTTTTTGGTTGACCAGATGAGGAGGTGCAGGAAGGCATCCCAGGCAGAGGGGACTTGGAAATAGTGTGCAAAGAGGGGAGTGGTCTGTGCGTGTAGCCCCCCACCCCCAGTGTGGGGTCATGGGGCAGAGTGAGTAATGCTCTTGGTCGTTACACACCTCTTGCCTCTTGTCCTTTCCGGCCCCCCTGGCCCCCCGGGGGATCCTGGAACAACTCTCCCCAAGTCTCTGCACCCACAGGGATCAACAGAAAGCCTTTAAAGAGACGCATGGCAGGAAACATCAAAGGGGGCTTAGCCAAGGGTGTGTGGAAATGGGGCCCTGAGTAGAGATGGGGTCTGGGGGAGCTTGCAGGGCAGGGGGCCTTGCACGGGAGTGTTGTGAATGGGGTCCTGGGTAAAGGACAACATAGTGATCTGGGGATCTTGGGCTTGGTGGGGGTGTTTTTGGCTTCTCCGAAATCAGTGCTCCCTGTTTTAATGCAAAATTGCTATGTCATTATTGTTTAAAAAAAAAAAAAAAAAAGCCAAACCATACGAAAGAGTCCGGAGATATAAAGTCCAGAGTGAATTCCCGTCCCTCACCGCCCACCAGAGGTAAGGCCTGGGACAGGGGCTCCTCCCCATCTAGGGGGCAGACGGCGCCCAGTGGATTCACCATGAGTGAGCGCCACCATATCAACTATGCCAGCGTGACGCTCTGTGACATCCTGACTCCCTGGAACTACTTACACCTTTAGTTCTCTGGGGGAGGGGGTGCCTCTAGTGGCTCCACAGGAAACTTAAAATAACAGTGTGGCCCAAACCATCTCGTCAGGCCCTGGATCTTCCAGATCCCTTGGGATCCCTTTCCAGGGCTTCAGCTACGAGCTGAGCTAAACAGACCTAAGGAGAAACCAGTCCAGCCTCGTGCCTAACCCATGGGGGAGCCCACCACAGGCAGGAGCCCACGCCTGATGTCCCCAACAAAATAAATCTTGCTGCTTCCTCTGAGCGTCTCACGCATGATCTTCTCCCGATTAACAACCCGGCCTGCATGTTCTTGGCTGCTCGCTGCTGACCTCAATTTAGAACTGTCTGCTGTTTGGCTGCTGGAAACGGAAGGTGCTGGAGAGACAAGGAATAGGAAAGATAAGCAGGCTTGTGCAGGCTGAGGGCTGGGGGCCAGGCGGCTGCTGCCCCAGCTCAGAGACGGCCCAGCCACTGGTGAGCCTGCAGGTGGGTGAAGGCCCAGCCAGGCAGGGCTGCTGCTTTGGGGGGTTTCTGAGGCACCTCCAGGGGCTAGGGTGCCAGGGCCGGGGCAGCTCCTGCAGAACTGCTTTTTAGTGGTTACTGAACATCGTGGCCACAGACAAAATGGCCACGTGTGGAACACTCTGACTGGCTGGAAAAACTGCCCTCAGAGCCTTGTTTGTTATGTCAAGACTTGACAAATCCTCTCTGTGCTCAGATTTGGGGACAGGCTTGTTTCTCATGAGCACTGGTGCACCTTCTTGCACTGGGCAGGGAAACCTGCTTCCCTCTCCTGTCTGCCACCAGGAAGCTCCGGGTGTATTTATTTTGCTTTCTGCTTCCTTCCTCCTCACTTCCAAGCTTTCACCTGCTGTTGGTCTTCTCATACCTGTGTGTCTCAGTCTCCTAGTGCTGCTGTAACACAAATACCACAAGTGAGTGGCTTTAAAGCACAGAAATTTATTTTCTCACAGTTCAGAAGGCTGTCGTGGTGGTTAGGTGCCGTTGAGGCAGTTCTGACTCACAGCAACCCCGTGTACAACAGAACGAAACACTGCCGGGTCCTGCACCATCCTCACAGTCACTGCTGTGTTTGAGCCCATTGTTACAGCCACTGTGTCAGTCCATCTCATTTAGGGTCTTTCTCTTTTTCGCTGACCCTCTACCTTACTAAGCATGATGTCCTTCTCCAGGGACTGATCCCTCCTGATAACATGTCCAAAGTACAAGAGACAATGTCTCACCATCCTTGCTTCCAAAGAGCAGTCTGGTTGTACTTCTTCCAAGACACATTCGTTTGTTCTTCTGGCAGTCCATGGTATATTCCATATTCTTCGCCAACACCACAATGTAAAGGCATAATTCTTCTCTGGTCTTCCTTATTCTTTGTCCAGCTTTCCATGCAGATGAGGCGATTGAAAATATCATGACTTGGGTCAGACGCACCTTAGTCCTCAAAGTGACAACAGAAGGCTAGGAGTCTGAATTCAGGGCCCTGGGTCTAGGGGAAGACTCTCTCTGTTGCCTCTGAGGGAAGATCCTTGGCTCAGCTCTGTAGCCCCAGCATTCCTTGGTTCCTTGGGGATCTTCACGTGGCATCTGTCTTCCCCAGTCTGTCCTTCCTCCTGTGTCTAATCTGCTCTTTTTATGACTCAGAAGTGATTAGGTTTAGGACGCACCCTACACTGATGTGGCCTTATTAACATAAAAAAGGAAACTATTTACAGGCAGGATTAGATTCATAGGCAATTGTTGTTGTGTGCCATCTGGTTGACTCTAATTCATAGTGACCCTATAGGACAGAGTAGAACTGCCTGTAGAGTTTCCTAGGCTGTAATTTTTATGGGAGCAGATCACCAGGTCTTTCTTCCATAGAGCCACCAGTGGGCTGGAATTGCTGACCTTTTGGTTAGCAGCCAAGTGCTTAATCATTGAACCACCAGGACTGCTTTTCTATACGAAGAGAGGTTGGGATTCGAACACATATTTTGAGGGGACATAATTCAGTCCATAACACAGTGCTTCTGTCCAACCCACAACATGGCCTCTTGGTGTTTGGGAAAGCAAGTGGTGAAGACTGTGGGCTCTGTGGTCTCCAGTCCCGGGCAGGATTGCAGATCCATCCCAGACATGCCTAGGGGTGGAGTGGGAGCAAGTTCTTGGCCTCCCAGTGCCTCAGACTCTTCCTGTCTATAAAATGAGGCTCTTGCTAGTCCCTGCTGTGAATGTGTCAAGAAATATGGAGTCGTGCACACCAAGCACACGGCACAGCACACAGAAAGCAGGTAAGCTTGAGACGGCCTCCAAGAGTGACCTGCTGTTCTTCTCCTTCCTTCCCCTGCAGGAGGACAGTCGGTGACCCACACTGGCCCTCCCATTGTGGTCTCCTTGGCCAACAAGTCCATTTCCTTTGGCTGCAAAATCACCTACTTATACACTGCAGAATACAAGAGCTTTACAGTCAGTTACTTCTACATAGACGGTCAGGGCAAGTCTAGCACTACGAAGCATGTTAACTGCCAACCCAGCCAGGGCACAGAGAACCAGACCCACACCGTGGAGTGCCAGGTCACCCCTCTGCTGCAGGATGTGTCAGCCACTGGTACCTACTACTGCTCCGTCCATTGGCCACACACCACAAAGAATGGCAGTGGCACCTTCATCCTGGTCCGAGGTAAGACTTCCTCCAAGGCTCTTGCCAGGGTGGAGGGTCCAAAGGTTTCACACAGCAGAGTTGGGGGCACAGAGTCTGAAGTGGGGAATGGTCTGCCTTTTTTCCAGCTTTGGCAAAGCAGAACAGAGTGGCTGCAGGAAGCCCCCAGCCATGTGGGCACGCCAAGGCGTGCACATTTGTGAGGAAAGGACAGAGGAGTGGGATGTGGATCTGCCTCTAGCACCCTCTGGCAGGTGACCTGAGATAGGTCACTTGGTCTCTCAGGTCTCAGTGTCCCATCGGCACAATGGAGGGAATGGGTGTGTGCAGAGTCAGGTGTGTGTTCGTGGGGCCACAAGTGTATGAGCACTAGGCTCATGTACATCTTTCTGAGGACAGCTTCCTAGTTTTTATCATATTCTCAAAGGGGTGGTGACCCCAAAAGTCAAGAATGAGTCCATCACTGAAGCCATGATTCTCCGACCTGCCTTTGCAATTCCCACGGGAAGGAGCTGGAGGCTTCAGAATCCACAGACTTGGGTTTGAACCCTGGTCCTGCTGCTTCCCAGGGTGTGACCTTGGGCCTGCTCTTCATGGAAATACCTTGTCAGTCAAGGGCTTTTATGGGGATGAAATGAGATCATGAATACAAGGGCCAGTGCCTGGTGATTGGAAGTGCCAGTAAATATCAGACATTGGTGTGCCTGGCATATGATTTGCACTTGGTGAATATTTGCCAGATGGATGGATGGGAGGATGGATGGATGGATAGTGGATGGATGGATGGATGGATTGTGGATGGATGGATGGATGGATTGTGGATGGATGGATGGATGGATTGTGGATGGATGGATGGATGGATTGTGGATGGATAGTGGACGGACGGATGGATGGATGGATGGATGGATGGATTGTGGATGGATGGATGGATGGATTGTGGATGGATGGATAGATGGATGATGAATAGAAGGATGGAAGGATGGATGGATGGGTGGTGGACAGACAGATGGATGGATGGACGGAAGGATGGATGGATGAGTGGTGGATGGATGGATGGCTGGTGGATGGACAGATGGATGAATGGATGGATGGATGGATGACTCAGAGGAAGGGGTAGGACTACACCGTCACTTATCCCTGGAGCAGGCTAGCCCCCTGCTAGACTCAGTACAAAGATGTCTCCTGTGGCCTCCAACCCTCACTAAATCCCTTCCCCACCTCAGTGAAGTAGATAATTATTAACACTATTTCACAAATGGCAAAGAGAAGGCCCCAAGAGGTGAAACTACTCCCCCAGGCTCCCATAAGCAGCTCACAATGGAGCCAGGAGTTCACTGAGGGTGGGGGCAGGGGAAGTAAAAGTTGTAGTCCCTGCCCGTAAACAGAATCAAGGCAGTAAACAAAAAAGAGCCTTAGCCAAAGTAAGTGTGGAAAGGAGGACCTGAGGAGAGGCAGGGTTTTGAGGGGGATAGGCAGGCAGGGGGCCTTGTGGGGGAGTGCTACAAGCAGGGTCCTGGGTAAAGGAGAATATAGGGAGGTGGGGGCCTGGGAGTTGGTGTGGCCTGCACTTTTCCTGGGTAACTAACCCCTCTGCTTCCTGCCTCCCCCTCCTAGACTCAGGGTACCGAGAGCCCCCACGGGGCTTCCAGGACGCCATGCTCTTTGGTTTCACTAGCCTCCTGACCGTCCTGAGTGTCCTGGGTACAGCTCTGCTGTTCTGGAAGAAGGTATGGGACATGTGGCAGAGGCAGGCACACAGCAGTGCTGTCCCTCTTCCCCCACCCCCTTGAGGATGCCCCCAGAGGGGCAGAGGGACAGCGAGCCTACCCCACGGTAGGTCCTGGTGGGCCCTGGTGAGGCATGCATCTGTGCCTGTAATAGGTGAGCCACCATCCCTTACCTGTTCCTCGTGGCCCCTCGCACCAGGGGCTGGGAGCATCCTCCTCCCGCACCTTCCCTGAGGTTCCCAGATGCTGGGACTGCACCCCTGCTTGTTGTCACCAGCTCGTTTTTGATCTTGTTCCAAGAAACCAGGGCTCTTCAGCCTTTCCGGGGCACGAACCCCTCTGAGAATCTGATGGGAGCCACAAGCCCTCTCGTGTAACATCTATGGCTCCCCATATTAGGAACAACCCCTGTCCTGGATTTTCTCACTCCCTGGGAGGAAAGAAGCATTTCTCGAGAGCCACTCTGCACCAGGCCACTCGCGGTCTCATTTATGTGACACTGTAACTCTATGAGGAAGGCTTCTTCCCATTTTACAGCTCCGGAAAGGGAGGCTCAGAGAGGTTGTGATTTGCCCAAGGTCACACAACAAGCAAATGGCATAGTCAGGCAGAAGTGTGGTGGGTCAGGCAGTTTGGTCCAGCTCTTTGCCTGGCCCACTCCTGCTCACCCTGTAGGTAACGCCTACCCAGGGAGCAGTGTCTCCTTGCTGGTGCTCCCCAACTGTCGTCATCACCCTACCCTGCCAGGCAGCAAGTGCCATGAACACAGAGACCAACGTGGCCTTGTTCACATGGCTCCATGTTGGGAACGGGGTGAGTCTCACAGACCTGGGTTCAGTGGCTGCCTCTGCCACTTCTGGGCTGTGTGACCTCGGGCAAGTCGCCTGCCCTCTCTGAGCCTTCACCTCCTCATGTGTGGGACAGAGATGCTGTGAGGACGTATCTCGTAGGTTCTTTGAGGGGTGCATTCACATTCAAGCCACACCTGGCACATGGTGGCAAGTGCCATCGTTCCAAGCCATTATTATTTTGTGACTGGGTGTGGCGCTGGCTCCTGCCTGAGAGTTAAGTAGTTCTCCAGAGCTAGTCTCAGAGTAAATGGGCTGGGGCTTGGCAGGCAGCCAGGGTTTTTAATTAGCTCCTGCCCCGAGATGAGGCTGTTGTTGCTCCAGGGTTGGCAATGTGGTGCCTGGGATGAGGGGGGAAGGCCAGGCCCGCCTCCCTCTGCCTCGGGAAGGAGCAGACTGTACCGCCTCCTGCTGGGCTCCTTCCACTTCCCAGCAGGCCGCCCTGCCCTGCCTCTTCGACCATCATTAGTGCTTCACCCGGCAGCCAGGGAGAGCTTCTGAAACCTCCGGCTTACAGCCCTCCCTGAGATGTTTCCCACCGTCCACGCTCTTCATGAGGCTCTGGCCCGTCTTAGGCAGGTCCACCTCTCCATCCAGGCCGACCTTCTTTAAATTCCTCAAGACCTGCAGGCCTTGGCCCATGCTGTTCCCTCTGCCTGGAACATTCTCCTCCCCTTCTTGGGAATGAACCCCTTCTCAGCCCTCAGGCCTCAGTGTAAACAGTACCCTTCCTGCTGGGCTAGGCTTGCCCTCCTTATCACACTTCAGCAAAACCGTAGTTTCACCGTCCAAGTCCCTGCCAGACTCCAAACTCCAGGAAGGCAGGGATGGTGTCTACCTCCTCCCGCTGCCCGGCTAACGAGAGGTGCCTGACAAGCGTGTATTGGTTGACCAAGGGAGTCCTGAGCGCCACCCACGTGCTAGGCACTTACCTTCGTCACCTGCCTGAATTCGGGCAACAATCTCACAGAGGAGATTGGCTATTGCTGAGGAAATTGAGGCTCAGAGAGGGGAGGGGGTTTGCTCGAGGCCACAGAGGCAGTGAGTGGCAGAGCGGGACTGGAAGCCTGGCCTGGCTGGCACCTGCTTGGAGCCCACCCACAGAAGTTGGTCTGCAAGCTGGCACCATGCCTGCCGCCCTACCTCCCCAAGCCAGGCGCTGCCCGGGGACAAGGCCCATCATGGTGTGTTTTGTTCCCCGCGTTCCCAGGCAGACGAGTGGTTTGAAGGACGTCTTAGAGGCATTCGTCACGTTTCCCTTGAGAAGGTGTGGAGGGCACTGAGCAGCTCATGTCTGTGCGACCTGGGGATGATCTGTCACCTTTCCCCAGGCGGGGGTCTATGGTGGACGAAGGGAGACGGGGAGCTGCTTGTCCCCTCACAGCTCTGACTCCTCTCCTCACAGAAACAGATGCAGGTTCCAGGGAAGCAGCGAGCCCGGAAATGCCAGGACCCGAGATCGGCCAGCAGCCCCAAGAAGCCTCTATCCGATTCCATCTACACGGTGAGTCCTGGGGCTGGGGCTCCTGCCTTCTCTCTCAGGCCTGACGGAGGGCCACGGGGGTTTACCCCAGCTCTGATGGTGGGGCTGAATTGCTGGCTCTGTCATACACCAGCTGTGTGGCCTCGCTGAGCCTCAAGGTCCTCACCAGTAAAATGGGACAATAATTTCTACCGAGTGGAATTACTAGGAATCATTATGCAAGTGGAACAAGATCACACGTGTGTGGCCCTGGCCCCCGCTGGCACTCCGCAAGGGTGAGTTCCATCCTTGGCCCACCGCCTCCACTTCGGGAACTAGGGTTATCGAATTGACGAGGAATAAAGGAAGTTCCTTCACTTGACAGTGACGTTGACCAGCTTGCCAGCCTCTTCCCGTTTTTCTTACACAAACAACATCACAGCAACAACAGCAAAAAGCACAAAAAGAGGAAAAGGGCAAGCACTATCCCACACCCTTAACACATCGAGGACTTTTGATTCCCCACACACCCCCTCCTCCAGGCCACATGCAGACATTGTTTTATGTTGTTACAATCACAGCGGAGACACGGGTCTGGATCCTGTTTGTTCCACACCTGTGTGTCCTCAGCATTTTCTGTCACTGACGGTCCTCCTAATTATCTGAGGAGTGGCTTCAGCACGTGGGCCAGGGGAAGCTTGGCCTCGTGCCCAGCTGGAGTATCCACCCCACCCCACTCACCCATCCACACGCAGCCACTCTGCTAGAGGCAGGGCCGGGAGGACAAGAACCGTTCTCTGCCCGTCAGATTCATTGTAGCTCCACAAGTAACACGTGTTCATTGTAGGGAAAGGAAACAATAAATGCCACCCAGCATCAGCTGGGGTGTGAACTCCACGAGGTTGGATCCAGGCTGCTGGGATCCTCATTCCACAGCTGGAAGGTGCCAAGCTTCACACCTGGGTCCGGTAGGTTCCCCTGGTACAGACACTCCGGCTGCCTCTGGCACTAGGATTCTGCCTGTACCACGCTGTCACTATTCCTGTCTCCACCATTGTGATACACACGTGAAACTCGAGCCCTTCCTTGCTCATTGCCACAAAACCCCACCCAGAAGGCGTTCAGAATGCAACCATGTTTGCTGAGAATGGGGCAGGTGCGGGCAAGGCAAAGGGAACGTCCCCACGGGGCAGCGCCAACGGTTCCAATAGAACATAACGCTTCCAGCTCTCAAATGGCCGTCAGCTCCTCCGCCCCAGAAAATTCCACTGGTTGCTGCGCCCCGTGTGGCCCCAGTCTCCCTATCTCTCTCCTCTCCCAACAGCTTATCCTAGTATTTCCCTCTGAGGAATTCTAGTGTCAGCTGTCAGATAAAAACTGTCTCTCTCTCTCTCTCTAAATGTATATATTATTTTATATATAGATGCATATATAAAATATATTCAGCCCTGATGGCACAGTGGTTCAAGCACTTGGCTGCTAACCGAAAGGTTGGTGGTTCAAGCCCACCAACTTCTCCTTGGGAGAAAGATGTAGCAGTCTGCTTCCGTGAAGATTACAACCTAGGAAACCCTACGGGGAAGTTCTACTCTGTCCTATAGGGTCGCTCTGAGACAGAATTAACTTGAGGCAATGGGTTTATATCATATGTATCACATATATACATACATTTATATGTGTGTGTGTGTATATGTATCTCAGTATATCAAAAAGAATAAAACAACCATCATCCATTTAACCTCATCTACTTCCAGAAGAAATGCTAATAACATGGCATTTTATGCCTAATCAATCTTGTATACACAAGAGACACTCACACTTTTTTTAAATTGGAATCATACAGCTATTTTTTTCATGTTACACTATATCATGAACATCTCTCTGTGTGAATAAACATCCTTCTACAAGATTATTTTTAATGGAGGAGATTCACTTTTGAATGGAACATCTTTCTCGCCGGTGTCTAGAATCTCCTGAGGCTTAGGCAGACTTCTCTGGCTCCTGGAGAAGATGCCCAACTGCCCCGCAGGGTGGATTGGAGAGATCTGAGGGCCAGAAAGGAGATGTGAAGGGAGGCCATGGGACTTTGCTAGCCCTTGAAACCAATCCCTGCCAGCTGAGGTTGGCCCTGGGCAGGCAAGATTAACATTAGCCACAATAATGATGATATCAGAAGCCATTTGTTAAGCACCCACTATGTACTAGGCACTGTGCTAAGGCCTTATTCCCATTATCTCACTCCTATGAAGGCAGGGGTTCAGTGGTAGAATTCTCACCTTCCATGTGGGGGACCTGGGTTTGATTCACAGCCAACGCACTTCATGTGCAGCCACCTCCCGTCCATTAGTGGAGGCTTGCATGTGGCTGTGATGCTGAACAGGTTTCAGCAGAGCGTCCAGACTAAGTCAGACTAGGAAGAAAGGCCTGGCAATCTACTTCAGAAAATTACTCAGTGAAAACCGTATGGATACTAACGGTCTGATCTGTAACCAATCATGGGGATGGTGCAGGACCGGGCAGCGTTTCATTCACCCGAGCACGGGTTGCCCTCAGTTCAAGGCTGACTCGACAGCAGCTAACAACATCAACAATCTCAATCTTCATAGCAAGGCTTTAGGATACAGGTGTTGTCCCCATTTTAATTTTATTTGCTAATTGTTTATTGCTGATATACAGAAATATGACTGATTTTTGTATGTTGAGCTTATTGCTAGATTCAGTCCTTAATTCCGATGGTTTAAGGAGTCCATACTTTTGGATACCTTTGGATTTTCTATGAAATCCATCACGCTGTCGTTGTTGTGTGCCATTGAGTTGATTCTGACTCAATGGTTAAGCCCTTGGCCGCTAACCAGTGGCTCCAAGGTCGAAAAGACCTGGTGATCTGCTTCTGTAAGTATTACAGCCTTGGAAACTCCATGGGGCAGTTCTACTCTGTCCTATAGGATCGCTATGAGATGAAATCAATTGTGTCATCTCCAAATAATGACATTTTTTATTTCTTCCATTCCAATCCTAATACTTTTTAATTTCTTTTTTCTTGCTTTATTGCACTGTCTTAGACCTCCAGTGTGATGGTGAATAGGAGTGATGAGAGCAGGCATCGTTGGCCTGTTTCCCAACCTCCGAGGAAGGCTGTAAATATTCACCATTCAGTATGATGCACGCTGAAGGTTTTTTGTGTATCTCTCCTTTTACTTCTTTTGTATTTAAATTTTCTAATTTCTTGAGATGGATACTTACAGCATTGATTTTCAGTCTTTCTTCTTTTCTAATTTATACATCTTGAGGCTATAAATTTCCCTCTAAGAATGGTTTCAACTACACCCCACCAGTTTTGACATATTTTCGTTATCTTTTAGTTTATAATTTCTACTGATATTTCTTTCTTAACCTGGGGGCTATTTAAAAATATTTTGCTTAATTTCCAAAGGTCTCATTATCTTCTAGTTATCTTTTTGTTTTTTATTCCTAGCTTAATTCCACTGTGATCGGAGAATACGTTCTGCGTGATTTTAATCCTCTGAAATCTATGAGCCTTGCTTTATGGCCCAAGTTGTATCCCATGTGCAGTTGAAAAGACAGGTACTCTGTACGCTTGAGTGAGTGTTTTACATATGCCAACTAGGTCAAGTCTGTCGATCATGTTGTTCAAATGTTCCATAACCTTACTGGGTTGTTTTTTTTTTGTTCTTTTTTTTCAGTTGCTAAGAGCAGTGAGTTGAAGCCTGTCATTATAATTGTAGATTTGTCTATTTCTCCTTTAATTATGAGTATTTTTGCTTTTTATTCATGTGGAAAATGCTCATGATATATTGTAACATAAAAAAAAAAGTACTACTCCGTTTTGTAAAAAGAAAAAATATTGACCGATTAAGAGCGTGGATCTGGAGTGGATCAGACAGACAGGGGTTCAAAGCCTAGTTAACTCTTTTGCTCACTGGTTCTACTACTTAAACGTTTTGAGTCTTGGTTCCATAATCTGCAGGGCTAATGATGCATTATTACATACACAACTTACAAACATGATCTTTTCTATCTTAAAATCCTTATCTGGAGCCCATATCTCTCTCCAGCTACCTGTCATTTCTTAACGATTCCTTAGACGCTGACTCTTCCAGAGTTGTCAGAAGTCTCTCCTCTTTATCTCCCCCCTTTCCTTTCTGACCCCTCTGTCAGGTTTTCACCCCACCTCTCCACCAAAACTTTTCCTTCTCAATGTCACCAATGGCCTCCACATTGTTAAATCCAAAGGTCGTTCTTAGTCTTCATCTTTCTTAGTGAATCAGCAGCATCCGACACCGTTTGAGCTCACCCTCCTCCTTGACACACTTTGTCCACTTGCTTCTGGAACACCACACTCTCTCCTGATCTTCCCCTGACTCACTGCCACACTTCTTCAGTCTGCTTCGCTGGTTCCTCCTCAGGTCCCCAGCTTCTAAACACTGGAGCAACCATTGGAGCCCACCCTGGGACCTCCTCTTTTATCTTCACTTTCCTCCCTGGGGAATCTTATCTAGCCTTAAGGCTTTGAAGATCATCTGTACCCGGACAACTCCACAGTTTAAACCTCCAGCCCAAACATCTCTTCTGAAAACTGGATTCAACTTTTCTTGGGTGTCTAATCAGCGTCTCTCTCAAACCAAATTCCAAATCTTTACCCATCAAAGTGCCCCTTCCCACAGCCTTCATTGGAGTAAATGATCACTCCATCCTTGTACTCTGACATCATCCTTGCCTTCTCTATCACTCCACATTCCTTTTTTTTCTTTTTTTAAATTATGTTGGAAATACACACAACAAAAGATACACCAATTCAACAATTTCTACATGTGTAATTCAGTAACAAGGATTATATTCTTCAAGGTGTGCAATCATTCTCACTGTTCCTTTCCAAATTATTCCACCACTATTAGCATTCACTCACTGCCCCCCTAAGCAAAAATTCTACCTTTCCCCTCCCTCCCACCTCTGGTAACCAAAAACAATCTTTGGTTTCTATATATTTGCTTATTTCATATAAGTGAGATCATATAGTATTTGTCCTTTGGCTAATTTCACTCAGCATAGTGTTTTCAAGGTTTGTTGATCCATGTGGTGGCACACATCAGGACTTCATTTCTCTTTATGGCTGAGTAATATTCCATCACATGTATATGACACATTTGGTTTATCCATTCATCTGTTAATGGATATTTTGGTGTTTCCACCTTTAGGCTCTTGTGAAAAGTGCCTCAGTGAACGCTGATGCGCATGTGTCTGTTTTTGTTGCTGCCTTCAAGTCTCTCGGGTATTTTAGAGTGGAATAGCTGGGTCATACGGTAATTCTATGTTCAACTTTTTGAGAAACCACCCAACTATTTCCACAGTGGCTGTAAAATTTTTCCACATTTTACATTCCCACCAGCAATGGCTGAGGGTTCCAGTTTCTCCACAACCTTGCCAATACTTATTGTTTTCTGTTTTTTTGAATCATAGCCGTTCTAATCGGAGTGAGATGGTATCTCATAGTGGTTTTGATTTGCATCTCTTTAATGGCTAATGATGCTGAGCATCTTTTCATGTGTTTATTGGCCATTTGAAAATTCTCTTTGGTGAAATGTCTGTTCAAGTCCTTTGCCAATTTTTTTTTATTGGATTGTTTGTCTTTTTGTGGTTAAGATGTAGAAGGGTTTTATATATCTTGGATAAGAGACCCTTACCGGTTATACAGTTCCCTAAAATTTTCTCCCAGTCTGTAGGTTGCCTTTTCACTCTTTCTATAAAATCTTTTGCTGAACAATAATATTTCATTTTTATGAGGTCCCATTTATCTATTTTGTTTTTTGCTGCTCATGCTTTTGTTGTCTTATCTGATAGTCCTTTGCTGAAAACTAGGTCCCACAGCTTCACCCCTACATTTTCTTCCATGATTTTTGTTTTCGTTTTCACATTTGGATCCTTGATCCATTTTGAATTGGTTTTTGCGTATGGTGTGAGACTTCTCATTTTTTATCCTTCGGCAAGATCTGTCCCCTTCCCATCTCTCCAGTGCTAACACCTGGTGTGAGCCACAGCAATTTCTTACCTGTAGTCCTGTAAGTGGTCCCTGATCACTGGCCTGCTTTTATCCCTGCCCACACAGTGTGTTCTCCACCTGGTGGCAGCCGGAGTGATCCTGTTAAACCACATCATTCCCTCTCTGTTTGGAGCCCTTGGTTAGCCTAGGTCCTCTGAGAAACAGACACCAAGAAGGGATTAAATGTGCAATGATTTTATCAGGGAAATCGCTGTGAGAGAGAATGGGGAGGGAGCTGGGAAAACCTGGGAGAGCTGTCAGACTGAGAGGCAGGTCTGAGTCAGAGTGAAGAAGTGAGGGAAGGACGGCAGGGAAGTATCTAGATAGCCTCGTAGTCTAAGGAAGGTTCAGCTAGGTGGTCGGGAGGAGTCCCCGAGCCTGTCAGTCATCCGAGAAGCCCTGTGTGCCCCAGGAACAGGAGGACTGTGACGCTATCCTTGCAGGCTCAGCCACTGGCTGGCAGCAGCCCATGGAGAGCGTGGCCTCGAAACAAATGTGGAAATGGCTGTCCAAGCCAGCAGCTGGGGCTGCTGGTCAATCACAATCCCTGTAGTTGGAGGCCTGCAAAGCACATTCTCAGGGCCACTGCAGTCCTCAAAGTTCCTGTCCCATCAAAGTCAGAGCCCTCACAGTGGCCACCAAGATCTCTCTGACCACAAGTCCTCCTATTCCTTCCCCTTATTTCCTTGCTCCAGCCACACTGGCCTCCTTGCTGCTCCCTGAACACACCGGGCATGCTCCACCACAGGCCCTTTGCACTGGCTGTTCCTGCTGCCTGAGAGTGTCCTTCTTATGCTGTCTACAGCGTCCCCCCCTTCTGCTCTCTACTCAGCTGAGACCTTCTCAGCTGGGCCTTTCCTGGCCTCCCCGCCACCCCGACTGCACTGTCTTCCTTCTCTCGTCTCTCCGTAGCCAATGTGCCCATCTACTTTTGTTGCATTGCTTGTCTCGCACCCCACCCCGCTGCAGCAGCCCAGTGCCCAGCACACAGTAGGTGCTTAGAACGGCCATGTGGGTGAGTGGAGGATAGCTCTTATCTTCCAGGATGTCTGGGGCTCTGTGGGGCCCTGTACTAGGCAGAGTGGGCACCCTGGCAGGTGTGGGCATTGGCCTGGGGCTGGCACTCTCCTGTGGCAGCATGCTTGGACACCTCTCTTGGCTCTGTCCCCAGCCTCTGCCTGACCCAGCGCCCTCATTCTTGCTGTCAGCCTCCAGCACTGCTCCTCGCTGTGGCCAGAGGTACCTTTCTCATACACGCCTCTGATGCGGTCACTTCCCACTTAAATGCTCTCAGTGGCTCCCCATTGCCTTCTCCTTGGCCTGGGGCTCCGGGCCTTCATGGAAGGCCTGTCTCAGTCCTGCCTCTACTACTCCAGTCCCTGCAGACTGGACTTCACCATTATTCACCATTTTTTAGACATGCCATGCCCTTGGCCTAGAGCTAGGGCGCTCCTTCTCCACTGAGGGGGTCTCCCAGCTCAGTCAGCATCTTTCTGAACACCCCCTACCCCGCCATTCTCTCTTCATCCCACCCCAGATGGCATCATACAACTCTCTCTGCTTACAGGTGCCCATGCAAGGGTAAATATCGTGCTGCCAAAGTCACTAGGGCTGGGTATTAAGGGTGACCAAAGTCCAGAACCCTTAGGTCTGCTCCAGCCCTAGGGCAGGGTTGTGACTTCAGCTCTCACCTCTGCCTCCCTGGAGGAAGGTCTTGGCCCTGACTTCAGACCTCTACTGGGGTTGGTGACCATTCTGAGTCAGCTGGCTCCAGCCTGGGGCCACCTCTGCTGCTCACTGAGCAGCAGGAGGCAATAGGCCCTGGAGGCAATGGGCCTCAGACAAACAGCCACAGCTCAGCCCAGCCCAGCCCAGCCCCAGGCCCAGCCCAGTTCAGCCCCAGGCCCAGCCCAGCCCCAGCCCTGTTCAGCCCCAGCCCTGTTCAGCCCCAGGGCCAGCCCAGTTTAGCCCCAGGCACAGCCCAGTTCAGCCCAGCCACAGCACAGCACAGCCCAACCCCAGGCTCAGCCCAGCCTAGCCCAGCCCCAGGACCAGCACAGCCCAGACCCAGCACAGTCCAGCCCAGCCCCAGTCCAGTCCCAGTCCAGTCCAGCCCAGCCTAGCCCAGCCCAGCCAAGCCCCAGTTGAGTCCAGCCCAGCACAGCACAGCCAAGCCTTAGTCAAGTCCAGCTCAACCTAGCCTAGCCCAGCCCAGCACCAGTCCAGTCCAGCCCAGCACAGCACAGCCCAACCCAGCACAGCCACAAGCCCAGCCCAGTTCAGCTCAGTCCCAGCCTAGCACAGCCACAAGACCAGCCAGTTCAGCTCAGTCCCAGCCCAGCACAGCCACAAGCCCAGCCTAGTTTAGCTCAGTCCCAACCCAACACAGCCTGGTCCAGTCCAGCCTAGCCCAGCCCAGCACAGCCCAGTCAAGCCCCAGGCCTAGCCCAGTTCAACCTAGTCCTTCCCAGTCCAGCCCCGGCCCCATCCCACTCTGCTCTGGGCCCAGACCCAGCATCACAGACAGCCCATTCCAAGGCCTGGGCAGCCTTCTTGCATCCACACACCGAGTAAAGCAGTCCCCCCTCACCATGTCCCACCACCACCACCAAGAGGGCCAGCAGGGTCTGGTTTAGCGCCTCCGAGGGTGTCCTGTTGACAAGGCTGCACCCTGCATCTCAGCCTAGAAATGCAGGTCACACCCTGAATACCAATGCAGCTCCACAGGTCAGGACCTGCCACTGGCTTCACTCAGCAGCTGTTAATTGGCGGCAGCCCATTGCCCGAAGCCTCCCTGCCCCACCCCCAGCTCAAGGCTGCCCTCCGGGGTCAGAGCCCTGCTCTGGGCAGGCTGCTCCTCTCCTCTTCGTCTGCCCTGGCCGCAGGCTGCCTGGACAGTGGGAGCACCCAGCTGGAGACAGGAGGCCTATGGTCCAATCTTGGCCTTGCCACCTAGAGCTGTGTGGCTTTAGACACCTCTGGGCTGAGCTGTGGTGGCTCAGTGGTTAAAGAGCTCTGCTGCTAACCAAAAGGTCGGCAGTTCAAATCCACCAGCTACTCCTTGGAAATCCTATGGGGCAACTCTACTATGAGCTGGAGTTGACTCAATGGCAATGGGTTGGGGGGTCCCTCTCTGGGCTACTATGTGGAGGGTGGGCAACCAGCATGAGCTTGACGTGAGGGAGAAGGGAAGCACCTCTCTGGACCCTGATCCATTGCCCCCACCCTAGATGCCAGCCAAGGGACAGTTCCCTCCTCTCTGTGACCAGACATGTCCCGCCTGCCCAGAGGTCTCTCGGAGGATCTGTGGGTGTGGGTCTAGCTGCTGAGGGCGGGTGACACCGGGGTCTGAGGACTAGACCCCACCCCCATGTGCCAGGCTCGAGGGGGGCCTGGTGTTTGGTGGGCATGAGGGTGAGACAGGCCAGAGCAGGCCTGGAAGTCTCCCTCCACTGGAAATGGGGCTTCTCCTTGGGGCGGCCCTGCCCCCCCTACTCGGGGGCAGGTCAGGAAACCCCTCTCTCACGACGTATCCTCTTTCTGGCTCAGAAGGCTCCCTGAGCTGGTCCCCGGGCCACCTCGCGATCTCTGTGTCTGATGCTCTTGACATGAGGGTCTCCCAAGGGCCAAAGGGTTGATTACACGGGTTTCCACGTCCAGCTGCCTCTCGGTGCAGCTCTCCCACCTCCCTTCCCTCCTCCCTCCCTCCTCCTGCCTCTGAGCACTACCTGCTTCTCCAGCCTGCCTCCAACCCTTGCTTGCCTGTTGCCAGGGAAACTGCCTCCTTGGCAACCAGCCGGCATCCATATGACATGTGCACACGTGGAAGGAGGCTCCTGACTCTTGCTCAGGCTGGCTGTGGGCTCTGCTCTGGCGGCCCCGACATGGGACCCTGGGCCCAGCAGGATTTGAGGGAGGATCCGGCCTGTGCCTACAGAGAGAGGAGAGAGGCATCAATCTCTCCCTTGATGATCATTCAACAGCTGCTTGTTCTGCACCTACTGTTTGCCAGACCCTGTGCTGGGGGCTTTATGCACAGTATCTTATTTAATCCTGCAATGAGCCTGCAAGGTAGCTGTGGTTCTTCCCATTTGACAGATGAAGACACTGAGCACACAGAGGCTGGCAGGTATCAGAGCCAGGAGTTGAAGCCAGCTTCGTCTGACTTCACTTGGTTCTTTCTACCATCTAGCGGCTTCCTATCAGGGCCAAGAGTGAGTGTGGCCCCGGGACACACCCACGTGAGTGAGGAGCCCCCTCCCCACGGCCCATGTGGTGCTGCTCGCTCTGTGCTGAGCACAGTAGTAGGTGCAGGGACGTGCACACAAACCAGGTAGGCACCTGCCCTCCAGGAGCTCCTGTCCGTAGAGGGAGGCTTGTGGGGAGTGGTGACTCACACGCCCCCAGTGCAGGGAGCCATGAAGGCCAGAGCCTCGGTCCCCCCCACCCCACTGGGGCTCATCCATTCCCTCAGGCTTCCCCAGAGGAGACTGTAGGAGGACTGTGGTCAGAGAGTGGGTGATGGGAGGGTGAGGCCAGAGCCAGGTGCCTCAGGAGCACTGGCTGCCGTGGGTGAAACAAGAGTGACAGGGAGCAAGAGGCGGCATGCTGAGAGGCCAGGCTGGACTCCGGAACCCCTCGCAGGACTCCAGTGGCCCTAAATGGGAGAGAAGGCGCTTGACCCGAGGGTGCCAAGGTCATCTTTGAGCACGGGTTGGGCTGGGGGGTCCACTGAGGCCTAGAGGCTGTGGATCGGGGTGGGGGACCCTCACAGGGGCAGGGGCTTTGAGCCAGGGGAAGGAGGGGAATGCCAGGAGGGTGTCCTGCTGGAGCAGTGGCCGCAGGTGTCAAGGCTGGGGGTTGCTGGCTGCCAGGCCCCTAAGGGCCTGGGGACAGGCAGGGACAGTGGACATGGGCCTGGAGCCTTCCTCTTGCCAGCAGGTGGAATCCCGGATAGAGCCCAACAGGGCCGAGCGCAGGAGCTGTTGTAGGTCCTTGAGGTGGGGGGAAGGAGGTGGCAGGGGCACAGAGAGGATCCGGCACTGCCCAAAGGGGCAAAGGGCGGGGTGACCCTGAGAGAAGGGACGGCAGGTGTGACCGACATGGCATGGCTTGGCAGCGCGGGCATCCCCTCACAGCCTGCGGCCCATGGGCTCTGCCTGCCCCTGGGCTCTCGTGGGGTGCTCTGTAGCAGGCTGGGAGGCCCGGCAGCCAGGGCCCAGGCACTGCTCTGTGTGCACTGCCCCAACCCTCCCGCCCTGTCTCCTGCAGGACCTGCAGCGCCGTGACACTGAGGTCTACGCCTGCATCGAGAGCGAAGCCAACAACCTGCCCTTCTCGAGGAGCCCCCTCTCCCAGGTATGCAGGAGTGGGCAGCAAGCCCAAGCCTGACTCTTTTACTAATCCCTCAGACCCTCAGTCTCTTCATCTGTGAAATGGTGCTTAAAGAGGACCACGTGAGTGACCCACCTGCTATTGAGTTGGAGCCCTCTCTCTGAGGCACCTGGCCCTGCAGCTAAGAGCACAGGTAGCTGGACTGGTGGGTTTGAATTCCTGCTCCACCACTTCCCAGCTGGGCAGCCCTGGCCAAGTTACCTAAAGTCTCTGTGCCTGTGTCTCCTCGTTGATAAGCTGAAGAGCTTATCAGTACCACCTCGGATTTACCATGAGGACTGGACGTTGTGCTGAGGGGGTGCCTGGGACCCGGTAGGCGCCCTTGCAGAGTGAGCAATCATAACTACCACTGGGCATAGTGCTGCGTCTAGACTGGCCAATCAGGCAGGGGTGTTGCGCTTCTAGCCCGCCCCCAGGCTGGTGCTGGCTAGAGTCCAGAGCTGACCTGGTGAGGTTATTCTCATGACAGGACCCAGGCGTGTCACTCAATTGCACATTATCTCTTAAACCTTGGTTTCTGTTCAATGCATGAGTGGTGTTTTCCTGCAGTACCAACGATCCCTGAACTCAGATGTCCCAAGTTAAATGTCTACGCCAGAGCTTTGAACACTACCGAGTGCAAAGGTTTCTTAAGTCAATACAGGAGCCCATGACTGCTGGATGGGTCCCGGCACCTTGGAAGGGCCAGCAGGGAGTGAGAAGGCTGGTGTGGGGCCTCCCCTGGCCCACGATGGCACTGTTGAATCTCCCCTTCTCAAAGGCCTTTCTAGACTCAGCCCTGAGTCTAACTGGAATCAGGGCTTCCCCACTTTGGGGCCCCGAGGATGTCTGGACCACCTCGGGTGGTGCCCGTCCTTGTCCCAGGCCAGGGGGTACTGGGCAGGAGGGACAGGCACGCCCCTGCCCTCCTGGAGCCTGCAGAGCACACAGACACCTACAGCCTGGCTGTGAAGGGTGGGCTCGGGGAGGGGCCAGACCAGGGCAGGGGTGCAGGGGCTCTGCAGGGTGAGTAGTGGGTAGCCAGGGAACAGGTAGGGGAGGCGCTCCCAGGCACAGGGAACTGCATGTGGGAAACCCTGAGGCAGGCAAGGGGAGCCCGTGTGGCTGGGGGCACAGAGAATAGGGGTGGGAGGAGAAGCTAGCAAGGGGACAGGAGCTGTGTCACGTGGGGCTTGGGGGCCTCGGGCAGGCCTCCTTGTAAAGCTCAGCGTAAGCAATCCATCTGACTACCACTGGTTTAGTGCGCAGTTTCATCCTCTGCTACCTATACTTCTGCATTTCTTTCTTTCTTTTTACTTTCCAGGCAGGACTGCACAGATCTGAAGATGAAGGAGAGTTTGGCCTGGTCTATGAAAATCTCTAGGGTGAAGGTTTGCCCTGGGTCAGAGGCGCTGGGCAACCCCTCCCTCCAAAGCACTGGATCAGTGCCAGCAAGAAGGCCCCAGGGGTGCCCCATTGCCTCACCCCACATCCAAGGCCCTTCCTGCCTTGGCCTATCCCGCTCCCCCATTCCGCACCCCGGGCACACCCATGGAGTGTTCTGCATCTTTATGCCTTTGCCCAGGCTATTCCTTCTGCCAGGCGTGCCCTTCCTCCCTGGCCCAGTGGCCGAAGCGCCGTTCAGTCTCTAAGGGCCTACCTGGACTCTGCCTGTTCCCCAGGCCCTCCTCATCCTCTCACGTTCCGCAGAGCAGTGTACGCCGCTGCTCTCTTGGTGCCAGCCTGCACCACGGCCTCTGGTTTGGTGTGTCCCACCCTAAGGCGGACTGTGAGCGCTGGCAGGGCTCCCTGTGGTCAGGGCTGTGCGCACGAGCATGGAAGAGGGGGTGAATAAACCAGTGACTGTGCAGATGGCTCCACCTCCCTGTCACTGCCCCCCAGGCCAAAAGCACAGGGTGGCCACTCTGGGCGTGAGCAGGGGGCTGGCATGGGAGGCTGTGGGGTCCGGGTACCATGAACAATGCAGAGGCTGGGCCAGGTGCAGGGGCAAATCAGGGGGCGAGGGCGTCTCTGAGTGGTGGTCATTGGGCTGGGAGCCTGGAGCAGGGAAGGTCTGGGCACCCACCCGTGAGGAAGGAGGTCCTAGTCTATTCGTTAGCAAAATACCACAGAGTGGGTGGCTTGAAACTGTGTTGTCTCACAGTTCTGGAGGCAGGAAGTCCCAGTTCAGGGCGTCAGAGGGCTGTGCTCCCTCTGAAGGCCCTTGTCTCTTCCAGCTTGTGGTGGCCCCAGGCATTCCTTGGCTTGCAGCTGCAGTGTCACATGGTTGTCTTCCCCTGCGTCTGTCTGTGCCTTTTCTCCTGTTTTATAAGGACTTTACTCATATGGGATTAGGATTTACCCGAGTCCCGTGTGACTTCATTTTAATTTAATTGATAACGTCTTCAAAGACCCTATTTCCAAACAAAGTCACGTTCACAGGTACCAGGGGCTAAGACTTTAATAGATCTTTTAGGAGGAGACAATTCAGTCCATAACACCTGGATATCTTTTTTTTTGGGGGGAAGGGGTGGCAGGTGCTGGCTAAAAAGACGATGAATGGCCTGAAGCTCTCCCCTCCCCTAACAAGGACCCCAAGGTGGTCTCTTATCAGCCTGCCCCCCTACACTTATTGTGCCACCTCTCTTTAGGCCTCCTTCCACTCTCAGGGCCTCCGCTGCTCCTCGCTCCATCTAAGGCCCAGTCCCCAGAATCCCTCCAGCTGGCCATCCTGACCTACCCGTCTGCTCTGTCCTCCATGTCTACTCGTCCGTCCTCACCGCCCGCCGGCTGCCCCCGCTGCCCTGTGCAGACCAGCCCCTTCCCGCTTGGCCCCGTGTGGCGTCCGAGGCCACCTCTCCCCCATCGCAGTCCAGCTGCGGGCTCGGGGCTCGGGGCTCCCTCAGTGGGCAGAGGTTCTCCTTCATGTTGTGGAGACTCAGGACAGTGGTTCCCTGTCCTTGGCACCGGGAGCAGAGCCATTTCTGTTGCTTGGGACACTCACATTACCATGCATCTCACCACACAGCAGCCCCAAGACAGAACGGGAATCCCATTTCACAGGCAGAGGGCCTAAGGGCAGGATCACCCAGGCTGTCTGGCCCTGCCCCCTCCCAGCAGGTGCTAAGACAGCCTTCTGGAACTTACCTCCCTCCCCCATCCCTCCACTGCTTTTCTCATTTGTGAAACAGACAGGTCAGTCCGCCCTCCCCAGGCTGCCCCAGGGGCCCCAGAGATGCCCTCGGACCTGAACCCAAAATGTGCCGGGGAGGGTGGGGAGCCTAAAGTGCAGGCCCCAACCCTGGCCCCTGAGCATCCCCCGGCCAGCGACTCTTGGGTGGCACCTAAAGCTGTACAGGTTGGGCCCCTCCCAGCAGGGAGAGAAGGGCCGGAGGAGGGCAGGCAAGCAGGACAGACCAAACCCCAGAAGTTCCCAGGGACCCTCTGCTCAGGCAGTCTCGGGCTTCCCTGCCCACATGCCAGCCTCTGGCCTCCCCAATGGGTCTGGGCCCAGGCTGGAAGCACACAGCCAGAAGGACCCTTGGCAGGATTACAAGGCTGTGTGGAGAGCAGGGCATCGAACCGGTTCATTTTGGTTCAAACCCCTGCTGAGAAGTTGAATTTCCACCCCAGATATACTGAATCAGAATCTACATTTTAACAAGATCCCCAGGTGATTCTTACCTATACGAAATTTTGATAACCACTGCTCTAATAATGGTTCTCAGAACTGGTCCCTAACCAGCAGCGTTAGCATCAGCTGGGAACTTGTTAGAAATGCAAATTCTTAGCAGGGCTTCCAACCCAGAACGAACAAACGAAGCCCTGGTGGAGAGGCCCAGCTGTGGAGAGGCTGTTCTGGGAGGTGAAGCTGCCTCTCACAGAGCTGCTGCCCAGGTTTTCCTCCCTCCAGTTCCCCACTCTGACAGCCTTGAGGGGGCCGGGGAAGGAACAATGTCAGCAGGACGCGGTGAAGCCCCCACCTCCGGGAAAGCTGGAGCCAGGAAACCTGCATCCCCCGCCTCCCAACCTGTCTGTCCTCAGCTCCAGATCCCTGTCCCCCACCGGGAGTCAGCTTCTCCTCTGGCCCGAGGGGAGTGAGGGGAGGCTGGTGGGGCTGCACCAACTCCCCACCCCCACTACACTGTCTGGACACACACATCAACCTCCACCTGGCCTCCCTGCAGGTGCCCAGCCCTCACAGTCTCCACAAAGCAGCAGAGGGGTCCTGACACAACCTAAATTAGGTCACATCCCTCCTCTGCTCAGAACTTTCCACCATCCCCCTCACTTGGAATGCAACTCCAACTCTTTCCTGTGGCCTATACGGCCCTCCCTCAGGGACTGCCTGTCAGCTGTCACCCCTCTATGGACACAGATATTGCCAGTGTGGTGGCCTGGCCTGGTGTAGTGCTGGTGGGAGGCCAGGTCTGCAGTGAGCAGGAGAGAGGCAGAGGCACCTCAGAAGAAAGGCCTTGTGATCTACTTAGGAAACATCAGCCATTGAAAACTCTATGGAGCAGAGTTCTACTCTGACACACACGGAGTCATCATTAGTCAGAACCCATTGGGGCAGCTGCAGGACCCTCTGAGGGGCTTTGACCCAAGGTGGGGTAGAGGGAGAATCTGGGGCCCCCAATATGCAGCAAGGAAGCCAGAGACCCTGTTCCCCAGCTCCGGGACTGAGCTGAGGGGCAGAGGTTGGATGGCAGTGAAGGGTCCAGAGGGGACAGAGGAGGCCCCTTGCAGGCAGGCTGCAGTCTGACTCTGAATCGGTGGAGGAGAAAAGAGAGAGAAGAGAGGAAGGGAGCCTGGGTTTCCAGTGACAAACCCCTCCTGGTGCGTGAAGGACGGAGGAGAAACTGCTGAGAGACCAGCGGGTGTCCTTCACGACTCACCACTCAGTAGCAACAGGCTGCTGAGGGCAGGGTGGAGGCCGCCTGGCCACCCTGGGAGGTAGGAACCCCAGCCTGCGACCGTCCCTCTACCTGCCTCTGTCCCCAAGGATGTACCAGGTGGGCAGATCAGGGCCAGAACAGGCGTAGGGGGCAAGGCTGGTGGAAGGGTAGGGGTAGAGGTCTGGGCCAGGAGGAGCCAGGGAGTGCTGAGGGGGAGAAGCTAAGAGAGCAGGGAGATTGTGCCAGGGAGAGAAGGCTGGAGTCCCGGTGAAGGGGACTTGGACCTGGAGGAGCATTGCTGGCAGTGGTCCTTCAAGCTAGCAGGGACGTCCCTGTAAGCCTGTGAGGGACTGGCCTCAGGCACTACTTGCTTCTGTTGGGACCCTGCCCCAGCGTCCCACCCACAGGGACAGATGTGTGTCTCAGGGTCTTAGCCGATGCTTCCCTCAGCCTGTCCTGTCCTGGCCTGGTCCTGACCGGGCATTTCTCTGTGGAGCCTGCCCTGCCCTCCCAGGCCAGGCCCAGCCACCCTCTTCCGAGCCTCAGGGCATCTGAAACGTTTAAACTACTTGTGACACCTCTGGCTCCATCCGCAGCTCCAGGGTATAAAAAAAAAGCAGTTGTCCCAGTGTGTTCTGATTCATGGTTACTCCCTGTGTGTCAGAGCAGAATTGTGCGCCATAGAGTTTTCAACGGCTGATTTTTCAGAAGTAGATCACTAGGCCTTTCTTCTGAGCTGCTTTGGTTGGACTCAAACCTCTAGCCTTTCAGTTAGCAGCAGAGCATGTTAACTGTTTGCACCACCAGGATAGCAGCTCCCGGTTTTGTGTGCCTTTGAATGATTCGACTCCTAAATGGCTAGAATTTAAAGGCCCCTATTCTACCCTGTTGGAGCCCTGGTGGCATAGTGGTTAAGAGCTCTGCTGCTAACCAAAAGGTTGGCAGTTTGAATCCACCAGGTGCTCCTTGGAAACCTATGGAGCAGTTCTACTTTGTCCTACAGGGTCACTATGAGTCAGAATCAACTCTATGGCAATGGGTTTGGTTTGGTTATTCTGCCCCTTCAGGAGTCCCTGGGTGGCACAAACACTTAAGCACTCAGCCACTTACCAAAAGGTTGGCAGTTCAAATCCATCTAGAGACACCTCAGAAGAAAGGCCTGGCAACCTGTTTCCAAAAGGTCATAGCCATGAAAACCCTATGGAGCCCAGTTCTACTCTGCACAATGGGGTCGCCATGAGTTGGAATGCACTCAACAGCAGCTGGCTTGGGGTTTGGTTCTGCCCCTTTCGGTGTGTTTCAGCCTCTCACCCTCCCTTCTGCTCCTGCTCCACCCAGCACTTGCTTGAGAAAATCATCCCCGGAAACTGAGCCCAGGAACATGAAGAGGGTGTGGGAAGCAGTGGCCCCTCCTCGGCAGGAATTTCCAGAGGATTCTGTGCAGCAGAGTTTCCATGGGAACGCATGCCTGTTACACACTAAATCCCAGCGGGGCTGGGGTGCTCTCTCCAGCCAACATCACAGGACGTTGGCACGGTGGCCTTGGCCTTCCAGCCACCATGGCTGTCTGGCTAACCTGAAAACAAGTTACAGACAAAATCGGCCTTTTTTTCAAACATTCTAATTTAAAGGCCATTCTCGTACTAAGGATGCCTGTGGGATTTCAGGAATGGATTTTTATGTAGTTCAATAGTTTTCTTGGCAGACAACTCAGCCAGGAGAGGTGGGCCGTGGCCTCAGCCCAGCCGGGCTGGCTGAGTGGCATGTAGCTCTCTGCCCCTCTGGCATGCCAGGGGGTGTCACTTGCCCACCTGAGGGGCTTTCAAACCCTGAATCCAGACTCCATAACATAGTTGTTTATCCATTCATCTGTTGATGGGCACTTAGGTTGTTTCTATCTTTTTGCTATTGTAAACAACGCTGCAGTGAACCCAGCTGCACATGTCTATTCGTGTGGTGGCTCTTATTTCTCTAGGAGTGAAATTGCTGGATCATGTGGTATTTTTATTTCTAGCTTTTTAAGGAGGTGCCATATCATTTTCCATAGTGGTTGTACCATTTTACATGTCCACCAGCAGTACGTTGCTGTTGTTAGGTGCCGTCAAGTCGATTCCAACTCATAGCGACCCCGTGTACAACAGAATGAAACACTGCCCGGTCCTGCACCATCCACACAGTCGTTGCTATGCTTGAGCCCATTGTTGCAGCCACTGTGTCAATCCATCTCGTCGAGGGTCTTCCTCTTTTTTGATGACCCTCTACTTTACCGAGCATGATGTCCTTCTCCAGGGACTGGTCCCTCCTGATAGCCTGTCCCAAGTATGTGAGACGAAGTTCCACCATCCTTGCTTCTAAGGAGCATTCTGGCTGTATTTCCTCCACGACAGGTTGGTTTGTTCTTCTGGCCGTCCATCGTATAGTCAATATCCTTCGCCAACACCATAATTCAAAAGCTTCAATTCTTCTTCAGTCTTCCTTATTCATTGTCCAGCTTTTGCTTCCGTAGGTGGTGATTGAAAACACCATGGCTTGGGTCAGGCACACCTTAGTTCTTAAAGTGACGTCTTTGCTTTTCAGCACTTTGAAGAGGTCTTTTGCAGCAGATCTGCCCAGTGCGATGCATCTTTTGATTTCTTGACTGCTGTTTCCATGGGTGTAGATTCTGGATCCAAGTCAAGGAAATCCTTGACGACCTCAATCTTTCCTCCATTTATCATGATGTTGCTTATTGGTCCAGTTGTGAGGATTTTTGTTGTCTTTATGTTGAGGTGTAATCCATACTGAAGGCCGTGGTCTTTGATCTACTCAATAAGAGCTTCAAGTCCTTCAAGTCCTCTTCACTTTCAGCAAGCAGGGTTATGTCATCACACAACCCCAATACACTGTTTTTTTTTAAAACACATTTATTAGGGTGAAATATATGTAACAAAACATTTCAAACATTTTTATGTGTACAACTCAGTAACATTAATTACATCTACCCTACTATGCAACAAGCACCACTATCTGTTTCCAAATTTTTTCATTACCCCTGTCAAAAACTCTGTATTTCTTAAGCAATACTTCCCCATTTTCAGCTTCCCATCTGCCCCTGGTAACCACTAATGAACTTTGGTCTCTAGGCATTTTCGTTAAATTCCCTTTCCATGACCTTCACCTCCCACCCTGCATCCATGGCCCCTTCCCAGAGGTGAGGACTGGCTCACTCGGTCGAGTATTCTCCCAGGCTGTTTCTATTGCATCTGCACACGTCTGCAAACATATAAAATGCGCGGTGTTTGTGCCCAGATGGGATCATTCTGTAGGTGGTGCTGTGCTTGCTTTGTTCATGCAGCCCCACGTGGTGGGGATCTGCCTGAGACAGCACACGGGGGCTTCCACGCTCAGATTACATTTACAGCAACGGATTCCACAGGCACAATGGATGCTAATTTAATCGGGCCCCTGCTGTTGCTGTTAGTTGCTGTCCGAGTGGATTCCGATCATGGAGACTCCATGTGTGCAGAGTAGAACTGCTCCATAGAGTTTTCAAAGCTGCAACCCTTCAGGAGCAAATCACGCGGTCTGTTCTCTGAGGAGCCTCTGGGTGGGTCTGAACCACTAACCTTTTGGCTAGAACTCGAGCACTTAACCGTTTGTGCCATAGCGGCCTTTTCCGTTGGTTGCGATTTTTCAGCCTCACAGGGGACGCCCTTGTGCGTGCCCTCTCGGACACATCTGCAAAACTTTCTCCAGGGAAATGACAAGGAGGAATTGCTGAGTCACAAGATGTAGCATTTACACGTTAACAGACACTGCCAAAGCGCCATGCACAAAGGTTATACCGGTTTCTGTTCCTTGGGCTCTTTATCTACAGTACCTCACTTCATCCTCAAGACAGCCCTGCAAAATGGGGGGCTTGTCTCCCCATCTTACCCAAGCAGAAACTGTGGCTCAGGAAGGCTAACTGGCTGTAGGCTGCGCAGCCCAGAAGGAGAACAGCTGGGCTGGCTCTCAGACTTGGGTAGTCCCGTGTCATGTGGGGGTGGGGCAGGGGGTCGGGCAGAAAGATCCAGAGAGCACCTCAGTGTCCTCCTGCGGCTGGGGAAGTCCAAACAGGGGCAAAATTCCTTCTGTGATGGCCTGTCTGCTTTATGTCTGCTCACATCAGGGTTTCTCAAAACTGTTGGGGGGAGGTGGGGTCTCCTGACCCCAGGCATGTCTGCTGGGGGAATGGAGACAGGTCAGCAGAGGTCATGGGGTCGAACCTGCTGCTGCCCACACCCACTGGAAGCCTGGCTCCAAGCAGCCTGAATGTTTGGATCCTGCTGGAAAAATCCCACTGGAAAATCCCGAATATAGCGAGCCTGGAGGTGTGAGCTGTGAAGCATTATAATCCGGGATAATGCTGCTATAATTGGCATTGTTTTGCATTTACAATCTTCTCAGTACCTGAAAACCTCCTCTGCAAATGCAAGAGTGAGTTTTAATTTACCACTTGGTAGACCTTGAGGGCTTTGCCTCTGTTGCCCACTGCCCACCCTACCCCAATTCCCAATGAGCGCCACAGGTTTCCACTGACCTCACTGCCATTGCCCAGGGCATAGTCCTGTGCCTAGCTCCCCACCAGGGCCCCAGGCTACTCCAGGGACCTATCTTCTCCCAAGACCCCACCTTCCTTCCCCTGCAAAGCACACCCATCATAGTCTTCCTTCAACCCCTCTTCTTTCCAGCCCTTCCCAGTCCCCACCCTCAAAATGGTCTTTCTATACCACAGATCTAATCATGTCACTCCCCTCTCAAAACCCCAAAGTATCTTATATTTATGGCCAATCAACAAGGGTGCCAAGATAATCCAAGAGGGAAGGAACTGTGTTGTCAACAAATGGTCCCAGGAAAACATGCAAAAGGATGTATTGGACCCCTACCTCACACCATACGCAAAACCTCACAGTAGCTTCCACTGTCCACAGGCTCAAGGCTTGACCCCTTGCACTCAAGGCTCTTACAATCCATTCATTCTTTCAACATTTACCCAACTCCACTGTGATGGAGGCTGAGCATCAGAGACAGACAGTTCTGCCCTCTCAGACTCCCCCAGCCTCATTTCTGCACACCTCCTGCTGGCCTCAAATCACCTCAAGTCTCAACCTCTCATCCACCAGAAATACAGGGGTGGGAAGAAATCCAGGAGTCAACCAGGGGGAGGTGTCCCCAGGTTATCGAGGGAGCAGGTCAGGACTCAGGAGACAGGTGGAGGCTGCAGAGAGATGATAACAAGGCCATAGTGGCCACGGCCACAGGAGGAATGAGGCAGTGGAGAACGTGTGTCAGAGAGGCAGGATAGTGCCCCACCTGGGCCCAGGGCAACCCTGGTCAATGGTTCTTGAGGAAGAGGCCACATTGCCCCTGAGTACAAACCCCTGCACCTGCCTGTGCCCCCACGGAATGGGACCATTCCTGGCGGGCTCGGCTTTAGGGAAACCTGAGAGCAAATTCCAAACCAATCAGAGCAAATAAATGAGGGGTGATTACTGACAGTGGGTGAGGATACACCACAGGGTGCCTCCGAATAGCATCTCCTCCAGTACGTTCTAAGCGCTTTATAGGTCATTAACTACTTGACAGAGACAGCCTGACACTTAAAGCAAAGAATTCGGAGCCTCTGCTTGGGAAAATCAATCAGAAATGAAGACGGACCGTCGCCGGCGGGAGGATATGCTGGGTGAGCAGGCGGGACTTGATTTACACACGTTTAAGGCCCTCTTCTTTGTGTAAAGTGAGGCGCCTGGTATTTGAGGCCGTTTATACATCCCAAACTCTAAATACTTTACCATCCCCCATTTTATCGTTAAGGAAATATTTCCGACATGGAAAAATACAAGCTTACATATCTTCGTTCACCACCGGACCCCAACAAATGAAGCACTCCAGCTATGGTTGAAACAACCACGTTTTAAATATGTCGATTGTTTCTTCTTTCTGCCTTTTCAAGTTCTTGAGGTTTCCAGCCCCACCTCGTCAGGGAGACCGGCTGCCCCTGCCCAAGACACGGCTCCGTCCTCTGAAACCTAAGCGCAATTACTGCCTCTTTAATTAACTTGGCAATTAATCACCAGCTGCTTGTGAACCAGCTTTTATTGTCCTTGATAATCTCGGGGTGTGGGTGGGTGTGGGGACCAGGCAGGCAGGGGGAGGAGGGATGAGCAGGCAGGGCCCTCTGGGGGTAGGAGGCTGGGCAGGGTGGGCTAGAGGGGGAGGCCGGGGAAGGCCTGCTATCCAGATGGGCGGCCCCCTCCTGCTCTGTTTGGGCAGCTGTCAGGTACCAAGAGAGTCCCTGGGTGGCAGAAACAGTTAAGTGCTCCCCGTAAGGTTGGAGGTTTGAGTCTACCCAGAGGCATCTTGAAAGAAAGGCCATTTCGGAAAAATCAGCCATTGAAAACCCTATGGAGCACAGTTCTACTCTGACACACACGATGTCACCATGAGTTGGAGTCAACTTGACAGCAGCTGGTTTGGGTGTTTTTGGTTCATGTACCAGGACCGAGGTGAGCTACTGGCAACCCCAGCAGAGCAGCGGGCAGCTAGGAGGGGATCCCCCTGGGTACACCAGCCTCAGGGCCTCTGCGCTTGCCTCTATCCAAAACATTCTTTCCTCATTGAGCCCCATGGAATCTTCCTTCATCTCCTTCAGGCCTTTGCTCAAATGGCATTTCTCAGAGAAGCCTTTTCCGACACCGCCTTTCCCCCCCCTGGAATCCCCCAGCCCCCTCCCCTGCTTTATTTTCCTGTCTAGCACTTCTCACTGTCTGACATTCTATTTTCCTGCCTTGCCTTGTTTATTGGGTCGCCCCCACTAGAATGTCTGCTAGGAGTGTCTGCCTCTTCCCCGCTTTAGCCCCAGAATTCAGTACATATGTAATGAGTTACTGAGTGAATAAAGAAATGACCGAATTAAGGGGGACCAGGTCAGCTACCACCTCCCCACCTATCACTGTGCTGAGCTCACTCCTCTCTTCCAGTCTCAACTGGAACGCCCCTTCCTCCTGGAAGTCCTCTCTGACTGCCGTCCCTCTCTCCCGTGTCCAGGCCTCCTGCTCCTTGTGTTTCTGCTTCCTTGAGCTTCTCTCTCCCAGGGGAGGGCACGCTAGGCAGGAGGACCTGCTTAAGCCAAGATTTAGGACTGAGTATACCAAAATTAAGGCTGCACAGATGAATTGGAATTGACTCAATGGCAGTGGGTTTGGGTTTTTGGGTTTGGTTGGTTGCAGAAAAGGAGCCCTGGTGGCACAGTGGTTAAAGCGCTCAGCTTTTAACTGAAAGGTTGGCGATTCAAACCCACCAGCCGTTCTGTGGGAGAAAGACCTGGAAATATGTTCCCATAAAGATTACAGCCAAGGAAACCTTATGAGGCAGATCTACTCTGTCCTAAAGGGTCGCTATGAGTCAGAGTCGGCTCCATGCACCTAACAACATGTCAAAATTAAGTCATAATATCAAGAACAGATCTGTATCGCACTTTACCCGCAATCTCTCATTTAATCCGGGAAGGAGGTGTTATTTTCCTGGTTTTGTAGCTGAGTATCAGGAGGCCTGCCAGGGAGTCCAAGGTCACAGAGCCTGTACATGACCGTCCTACCCAGTTCCCCTTTGCCGTAACAGATGTGGACGTCCTCCACAGCCCTGGGCCCTGGTGCAAAGAGCAGAAGACCACGTCTTGTCCAAGCTCTGGAGGGTCTAGTGCTCAGTTAGTGCCGCCCCAGAAGACATACCACCTCCTTTGCTCCTGTCCCCCCACTGACCTCCTCCTCATCGATGGGCCTCCAGGATGTACCCTGGCTCCTGTGCACCAGGCCAGCTGTCCTCCGTGTGTGCCTAAGCCTGGCTGTCCACGCCACTGGAGACAGGGCCTCAGGCAGCATTTTTCTGGGCAATTAACCCTCCCTTGCCCAGCTCCAGCAGCAGCTCCTACACTCGCCTTTGTCAGGGGAAGCCCTCTTTCTCGTCCCATCTCAGAGACCACCCCTCCATCAAAAGAACCCACCTGGGGGACTCCCAGAGACACCCCCCAGAACAGCATTCCTGCTCAAGTCAGATTCCTTAATGATGGTTCTCATGGCTCCCCCAGGGAGATCCCCCATAAGCCCCCCAAACCTCCAGAGGTAGAACGTGTCACCTGGTTTGAGGAGGTGCATGCATCTAACTTGCCCTGTGAGGGGAGTTCCTGGGGGAAGGAGCGGGCCCAGCATACCACGTGGATCTTAACATGGAGGCCAAGCCCAGCACTGAGAACAGCACCCTCAATGAAATGACTCCTCTTCTACCCATCTTCCGCTCTAACACTCTCTTGAGAGATGGGGCAGCTGCGGCCCTGATGCCCCACAGGGCACTGCTGTGTAGAGGTGATCTGAGGTTCAGTGACGTGAGCTTGTCCCAGGGTCAGTCATCCACTCCCAGGTGCCTTTGGGCCAGTGACTGCATTTCTCTGCACCTCAGTTTCCCAATCCTTGACGGGGACTAGTAATACCATCTCCCAGCCATGTTGCCAGTATTAAAGACAGCCCTAAAAAGCTGGAGGAGCCCTGGTGGCACAGTAGTTAAAGCTATCTGTTGCTAACCGAAAGGTCAGCAGTTAGAACCTACCAACCTCTATGAGGGAGAAAGATGTGGCAGTCTGCTTCTGTAAGGATTACAGCCTTGAAAATCCTATGGGGCGGTTCTACTCTGTCCTATGGTGTCGCCATGAGTGGGAATTGACTTGATGGCAGTAGGTTTGGTTTTTGGTTCTAAAAATCTGTATGCACATTTCCCACTAATTCAATCAATAATCACATTTTGAGCACCTACTCTGGGCCAGGCCCTGGAGATACAGTGGTGAGCAGCATCGACCTTGTGTCCCTATCTGGCGAGAGGTGTTACGCATCTGGTGCCGTCGAGTCTGTTCTGATCATAACGACCCTGTGTACAACAGAACAAAACACTGCCCGGTCCTGTGTCATCCTCACAATCGTTGTTATGCTTGAGCCCATTGTTGTCACTGTGTCAGTCCATCTCATTGAGGGTTTTCTTCTTTTTTGCCGACCCTCTACTTTACCAAGCTAGATGTCCCTCTCCAGGGACTGGTCCCTCCTGATAACATGTCCAAATGCGTCTAAGAAGCATTCTGGCTGTACTTCTCCCAAGACAGATTTGTTCATTCTTCTGGCAATCCATGGATATTCATATTCTTCACCAGCACCGTAATTCGAAGGCATCAGCTCTTCCTCGGTCTTCCTTCTTCATTGTCCAGCTTTAAATGCATATCAGGAGACTGAAAATATCATGGCTTGGGTCAGGCACACCTTAAGCCTCAAAGTGACATCTTTGCTTTTTAACACTTTAAAGAGGTCTTTTGCAGCAGTGGTTCAGAGATTGGCTGCTAACCAAAATGGTTGGCAGTTCGAATCCACCAGCCACTCCTTGGAAACGCTATGAGGCAGTTCTCCTGAGTCCTATATGGTCCGGCTATGAGTCGTACTCAACGACAATGGGTTTTTGCCGGTTTTTGCAGCAGATTCGCCCAATGCAATACATCGTTTGATTTCTTGTCTGCTGCTTCCATGGGCGTTGATTGTGGATCCAAGTAAAATGAAATCCTTAACAACTTCAATCTTCTCTCCGTTTATCATGACGTTGCTTATTGGTCCAGTTGTGAGGATTTTTGTTTTCTTTATGTTGAGGTGTAGTCCATAATGAAGGCTGTAGTCTTTGGTCTTCATCAGTAACTTATCTGGTAGAGAAGACAAAAGGCACAGTTACCCCTCGGGTTGGTAAGTGTTGTGACAGGGAGCACGGAGGCAGCGAGGAGAAGGCTGCAGAGCTCAGGAGAAACCGAAAGAGCAGCAGCGGCCACTGGAAAAAAAAAGGCAAAGAATAAAACACGAAAACCTCCATCCTCACTGCCTCAGCCCCTTCTTCTTCGCAGCCAATCACGCATCAGCATCGCCGGCCGGGCGACCAATCAGGATCTTGAACAAGAGTCCCAGTCGCAGGCCAAGGCTTCCCAGGGGAAGGAGGCTTGAGCCGACGCGCCCCGGCCCCGCCCCCGCCCCGCCCCGCCGCGCCTGCCTGGAGACCCTTGGCCGGCGTCCGGCCGCTGGGGCCGCGGATTGTCCCAAGGGCCCAAAAGAGCCGAGCGGGGGGCCCGAGGGGAGCAGCTACGTGACTCGGGAGGATTTATAACATTTTCTTTGGCCACCAGCAATATTGCAAAATGTATGAAAGAGACGGCGCAGCCAGGAGAGGAGCGTGAGCGTGCGAGCAAGGTAAGCAGCCCCGGCCGGGCTTGTTCCGGAATGGGGCACCCGGAGAAGGTTGGGGGTCCTTCCCACACTGCGCGATGTCGCAGGATCTGCGTCCCTGGCTGCGCTATGAAGGGTCTCGTGAGCTTCGGGCAGTGTAGATGCGGCCTCTGAGCTGATGCGTCTCCAGTGACCCGGGGGCTGCCGGGGCAGTGTAAACGCCGCCCCAGCGCCGAGGCATCTCCGGCGACCCGGGTGCTGCCAAGGCGGTGTAGACGGGCGCAGATGGTCTGGCTGAGGCGTCTCTGAGATCCAGAGGTAGTTTAAACTGGTCCCCAGGGCTGAGGTTGGCAGTCCCCGGGACTCGCGTCTCGTAAGACTGTGGAGACGCGGACCTAGACTGAGGCCCCCTCCAGCGACCCAGGGGCAGATGAGGCTGTGTGGACACGGGCTTGTGGTTGAGACGCCGCAAAGCCCTGAGCAAGCGTAGACGTTGGCCGACCCGGAGCGGAAAGTTTCCTGAGAGCGCGGAGCGGGGTGGCGGGGAGGAGGGTCCCAGCGCTCAGGAGCAGCGCCTCCAGGGGCGGAGAAGCGCTCACCTGTCACCGTCTCCAGCTGCCTCCCGGGGCCGAGGAGCGCCTGGGAGGTCCCCCAAGTCCTAGCCCCAAGCTGTAATCCGGGCGCATCCCCCTTGCTCCCCGGGGGCTTCGTAGAGTTGGGGGGAGTAACTGAACCGAGTCTAGAGGAAGATGGGGAGACTTCATTTCGAGCCTTGCGGGCTTGTTCATCCAGCAATACTCTGCCCTGCCTGGAGCCTGGGGTATCCTCATTTCACCCGTGAGCAATCTGAGGCACAGAGAAGCTGCCATATGCTGGTGATCAGCTGAGGGGACCCAAACTTAGTCCGTCCAAACCCAGAGCCTGGCTTTTTCTGTCCTTCCACTTCTGCCTTTGTGAGGAGAAAGGATGCCAGGCACTGGGGGGGGGCCAGTGTTGACGGGATTCGAGGCGTGGTGGAGGTGGTGCTGGATTGGGACCCCTGGGTCTGCCTCCAGCTGTCTCACGTGACTGCAGGTTGTCCCACAGCACCTGCGAGGGAATGAATGGAGGACAGGAGGTAGTGGCAGACAGAGTACTGGGGGATGATGCTAGCACCCACCTCCCTCATCCCCAGGGGCGCTGAGTCTGGGGCAGCCCAGGTAGGGTGGGGCACCTTTTAGCACTCTCTGCTGTAGGGGTCAGAAGACACCAGACCCCAGTCTCTGCCACAGGTAAGGGCAGAAGGAAGCCCAGAGAGGAGAGGAGAGACCCAGGTGTCCAGGGTGGTTCTTGGGTAGGCTCAGTCTCATCTCCCATTCTCTCTGTGCCCTCTGTCTCAGCTCTACTTCCATACCCTTCGAGTCACTGTGATTCTTCCCACCACAGGGTCTTTGCTCGTGTTTATTCTTTTGCTCAACAAATAGTCATCAAACACCTCGTATGTGCCAGGTATGGGCAACTCGGCTGGGAACAGGGCAGACCCAGTCTCTGCCTTCATGGGGCTTCGAGACCAGTGCAGGGACATCGACAATGAACAATAGTCAGGAAGGGGACAGAAGGGACTATGGGAGTGCAGGCGCATGGGGAGGCAACCTTAGGTGGGTGTCCCGGAAGGCCTCTCTGCGGGAGTGACACTGAGCCAGAGCAATTAATGCCTCCTCATCCTTTGGGCCCCAGGGCTAGTGTCACCTCCTCCAGGAAGCCTCCTGGACTTCCCTGACCTGACACTTCCCCTATGACGGACTCTCATAACCTGAGGACCACCCCTTCCATGGATATATTCGTATAACTATCTGATAAACAGTTGTCTCCTCTTGTGGACTGTAAGCACCCTGAGGGCAGGACTCAGATCTCCTCTGGGTATACAGTAGGCAAAGTGCTAAAGGAACCGGTAGGATCTCCTCAGAAAAACCGGGACTGCTGAGCTGGGTCAGACGTCCAGATGGCAGGCACTTTTCTTTCCCTTCCCTGGCCTGAGTCCTGGGCTCCACACCCCGTTCGCTGATCCCAGAAACGTAAAAGAAACCAGCAGGCCAGCGGGGACAGTGTGAGAGGCCTGGTGCAGCCAGCCCACTGCAGCGCTAGGGCTGGCCCGCCAGAAGGGGGAGCCTGCCGGAGGAGCTGGGACAAGCGCCCAGAGTCCCCCCTCACGTGGGGAAGGTATTTTCTGAGCTCTGACGGGCCTCTTTCTTCTGTCCCTGCTCTCGAAAGCTGCTTGCCTTCAAGTGCTGCTCTGGGAGGACGTGCTGGCCAGCAGTGCCCCCAGGATGGCCAGGGTACAGGGCCACAGTGCTTGCCTGGCTCCTCCGCCCCCCTGGGTGGGTAGGAGCCGTGGGCGACACCTCTCTGGCCGGGAGTCAGCCCTTTAGGCCACAAATAGCCGCCCAGGTGCCCTGCAGCGCACTTGAAGCCCTGACTGGGAAGCAGAGTGGGACTCAGAGAGACTGACTCTCATTTTTATTTTTCGTGGTTCCTGAGCACCATGCCTTTCCCCTTCCCTGGCTCCATCAGACCTGTGCACCTGGCACCTTGCCTGCCCCAGATTACGCTCTCACAGATGCTCGACAAAGCTTTTAGCGCCCACCCCCTTCAGAGACTGAGCTGCCGCCACGCACGGCTAGAAAGCAGCTCCACGCTCTATTCAGCCTCTGTCAGGGACAGAAGAAAAGCGGCCTCCCCACCCACCCAGCCAGCCGCCCTCCTGCCTGCAATTGCTTTAAAAAATTAATTTGCGATGATTTACTCCCTTCTGTTCTGTAGGGATCTGTGGGAATCACCAGCATTTTAAATATGTATTTAAATCAGTTTCACTGCTCCCCTGTAAACCTCAACTGCATCCCCCCACCCAAAGGAAAGAGCACTGGATTCGGAGTTCAGGCCAAGCTCTGCTAATGACGAGCTGTGTGACCTTGGGCAAATTACTTAACCTCTCTGCGCCTCCATTGGCTCCTCTGAAAATGGAGGTTAATGATAATCCCTCCCTCACAGGGTGTGTGAGGATGAAATTAGATAACGTTCAGGGAAGAGCTGTGCTACGCCTGGCCTGTGTTTTCTGTTCCCTGGTCCTTGCTGTCCCACTAATTAGCTTGGTGACCTTGGATGAGCCACTCAGCTGCCGCTGGCCCTCCCTTTCCTCGTCTGTAAAGCACAGGGGTTGTTCTAGGAGGGGAGGCACAGAGCCCCCAGCCTGGAGCTCTTGCTCGCTATCAGGGGCCTCGGTTTACTTGGAGATGTACCCCCCCCCCCCCCCCCCCGCTCAGCTGTCTCTGCATCCGCGCCTGCAAGGTCTCAGGGCTCTGTACCCCAGGGCCCTGCGGTCCCTGGCTCCTTCTCAGGGCCATTAGCGTGATGTCACAGGTCTCAGAGGTGGCCTCAGTGGGCATGTGGCCAGGCCACCAGGAGGCTGGGACCCTGCTGGTCTGTGGCCGGTAGGGCTCCCCCCAAGGGCCTGGAGTCCCCCTTGCCAGTTGTGTGCGGCAGCTTCCCAGGCAAAGCCATTTCCATCTGTGTACTTTACGACCCCTCAAGCCGAGTCTGAGTGTAAATTAGTTCTACCCTCTGCTTTTGTTGGCAACTGTCAGCTCCTTGGAAGCGAGGGGCTTTGTCAGAAGAACAAAGCTGCGTGAGGTTTTTCTGATTTGGGGGGAGCGCGTGCCTGGGGAGGCCTCATTGCTTGCTTCTCTGTGTCAGCCGCCAGCCCTGGCCTCTCAGACTCGCTGGTTTTGTTTTGGGTTTTTAAATCCTCTGGCTTAGAAGTCACATATGTTTGTGTGTGTGTGTTGGCTGCGGGACTTTTTTCCCTCCTTTTTGGCCTACATAGCAGTTTTCCGGGGAAGCTAATTCCAGGGACTGAACTTTTCAAATCACTCCTTCAACAGCTTTTAAAAATCTGGACCTAGTTACTCCTGTCATCCGTGTGTAAAGATTTAGAAAAAAATTCCAAACCCAGGGGTGGGCAACCGTGATGATGTACTGCTTCTGGCAGCGCCCTGGCGGCAGGCCCGAGGTCAGAGCCGATATGTCAAGCGGCTCTTGGGGGTGGGGGGTGGGGGCATTGTCTGCTCGGCGCCAAACATCTGGATATTTAGACAACATCTGGGTGGCTGGCTTTTTCAGGTTTCTTCCCGACATTTAATATCACAGCCATTTCTCCTGCCTCCCACCAGCCACACCGCTTCTCCTCCCAAACACACCCAGCCCCTTCCCCCGCCCGCCTGACGCCTCAGAAACATCCATTCTTTCCAATTCCCCAGTGTTTTCCCCCTACCGGAAATCTGATGGGCTTATGACATCATGGCTGGCTACTGAGCGATGAAGTGATTGCCACAAAGAAATCCGACAGATCGCCTGGATTCCGAAATCACTTTCCCTCCGGCTCTAGTAACCGCGGCGTGAAGTCAGGCGAATTTGAGCTTTGTTTCAACAACAGCAACCACTAAGCATTGCCCTGTATTCAGTACAGTTTGGGGGTGGGGGAGGGGGAGGAAGCAAACAAACCTTTTGGGCAGCATTCTCTTTTAAGAGAAATGCTGGTTTTTATGAAATGAAAGTGGCTGATTCTCCAGTCGGAAACTGCCTGTGAAGGTGCTTCCATGTCTGTTCCGTGTTTGTGCATCCTGAATTCACTAATAAAGAACTGGGAATAGTTTATCTCCCTTCATTATTCAGATGGAATGGATTTTTTTTTTTTTCAGGCCCATAACATTCACAGGGTAAATTGCTGGTTTATGTTTTTCCAGGAATCCATTTTTACGGTGTGACCCTGGACCTGACCTGGTCTGCAAACGTTGTGTTTCCCTCTACTGGTTTTCCTGACCGTGAAACTGTTCAGAGGGCGCGCGGTGAAGCTTACAAGTCATTCTTCTCTGGGCATAGCTCATGGGGATGAACGGCGTACCAGCAGGGCAGGGACGGGGACCAGCCAGCTGAGGGCCTTCTTCGGGTGGAAAGTCTCTTCGAAAGGAGAAAGGAAGGAGGGCAACCCATTGTCTTCTCTCCTCTCAAAAGGGAGCAGGGATCCCAGAAATAGTTCCAGGCTGAGGCATCACTTCAGGACCACGAGATTCAGGTTGAAAGGAAGTTCAGGATTTCACGGGCCCCGTGGTGCCTGCCCAGCCCCCAGCTAGGGCATTTGGAGTTCAACAGACATGGCTGGAGCCCTAGCTCTTCCATGGACACCTCTCAGTTTCTTCCCCTGTAAAATGGGTACAGTGGTCCCTGCCCTGCCTACTGCAGAATCTGGTGGTACTGACCACGTCCCAGCTGCTCAGCCACACACCAAGGGCTCCTGGTCAGTCTCTGAGCTTGGAGAGGCAAGTGTGGATTCTGGAGTTGAGTCTGACTGCCTGGATTTGCATCCCAGCTCTGCCACTTACTACCTGCATGACATTTACCTGTATGACAGTCTCTGTGCCTCGGTTTCCTCATCTGTCAAACCATAATAGGACCAACCCCATACCTAGGGCTGTTGTGAGGATTAATGACTTTGGAATGGCATCTGGAACATAGTAAGCGCTCACCAAGCATTAGCTGTTATTATGGGATGTGCCGTGAGCACAGGTGGTGGATAACAAGGACTGAATGGATCATCCTCATCTCTCTGTACAGAACTTTCTATGACTTCCCATTGCCCAAAGGGAATAAAGCCTGCCTCCTTATCTGGCCCCCATTACCTCACACTTGGGCTTCACACACTGCTCTTCTCTCCCCTTGCTGCGTCTGTCTGTTCATCCTGGCAGCCAAGCTCACCACTTCCTAGTCCTAACAGAATAGGTCACATTAACTGAACACTGCCACCATGTTGTTCTGCGCACTTTACGTGGATTGACTCCTTTGACCCTCATACCAACCCATGAAGGGAGTACAGTTATCGTTCCTATTTTGTGGAGACAAAAACGGAGACCTCAGAGGTTAAGTATCTTGCCCAAGGTCTTGGAGTCTGGATTGGCCCCAGAGGGGTGGGCCCCTGCGCCCATACACTTAACGCGGGTTCTACTGGCTCCCTTGGGCCTTCGCTCCTTCTGTGTCCCCACCTTATCCCCGAGGCAGGAGCAGCTGCCTTCCCAGAATGCACACCCCATCCCTGTCTGTCAAGACTCCTAGGGCATCTCGGCCAAGAAGTCTGCCCAGATCACCCCTCCGAATCACCAAGAACTGCTGGCGGGGCCACACGTGCCCCTCTGGGGTGTGGGTTTCCGTGGTCAGCCCTGGGGCTGTCTGTCTGCTTCCCCTGGAGGCCTGGAGCTGGGCTACCCCAAGGCCTTACAGGCTGGCTCGGCAGGCATTCATCGAGGATCTACTGTGCATGACCTGGCGATCCACACAGCAGGTGCCCGCATCAGCCTGGACTTGTCTCCCCAGCTCCAGACCTGCCCAGCCAGTGCCTTCACCACAGTTCCACCTGGTGGCCAGTGGGCAGCCCCAGCCCCGCGGCCCAAAGTAAGCTCCTGCAATTCACCCCAAACCTGCCCCATCTCAGGTAATGTCACCTCCAGTTTTCCACTCCCTTACTGAGGCCAAAGTCCTTGGGGTCATCCTTGACTCCTCTCTCTCGCCTCCCTCAGTCAATCCATCAGCAAATCCCATTGGTTCTTCTTTCAAAATATATCTGTGGTTTTCCCTTTGCTCCATGTCCACTGCCAGCACCCATGTTGCTCGCCCGGATGGGTGCAGTGGCCTCCTCATGGGTCTCCCTATTCCCCCTTCACCCCTTCTTGTCCAGTCTCCATGCAACAGCCAGAATGGTCCTGTTAGAACCTAAGGTGGATCCTGCACGGGTCTGCCCAGAACCTGGCAATGGCTCCCAGCTCACCCAGAGTCCAAGCAGAATCCTGCCTGTGTTCCTGCCTCATCCCCTCTGACCCCAGCTCCTACGACCCCTCACCTCACTCACAGACCTGCTTGCTGTTCCTCCAACATGCCCAGCGTGTTCCCACTTCAGGACCTTTGCACATGCTGTTCCCTCTCTCTACTGTACTCTTTCCTCCTGGGCCAGGCTCTGAGGACAGAATGGGAAGGGGCCACCTCCAACAGCCCTTGCCCTGAGAGCAGCCCCATGGGTCCCCGTGGGATCCCTGTCAGGGGAGGTGTGGTGTCCAGGCCTGGGCTGAGCCGGCCCCCAGACATCTGCTTCCAATCTCATCTGTCAACTGGGCAGGGCTGTGGCTGGCACCTTGAGTATAACTGGAGACCCCAAAATGTCTTTTGGAAAGCATGGCCTTGAGGACAGACGTGGGCCTCGCCGCCACTGACTGTCACCTTCGAGTGAGAGCCCAAGTCTCGTCTTGTCTTTAAAATGACCTCCCTGCTCTAATCATAGCCCCCACCAGCTACCCCCAAGCCCCACCCCGCCCTCCGGAGCTTTCTGGTGCCCTGGCTAGGAAGTTGCTCGATGCCAGGGACCCAGAGAGCTGGGAAGTCTCACCCATGGTCTCTGCTGTGGAGCTGCAGGCCCAGGCCATAGAGCTGGTGTTTACTGAGTGCCTCCTCAGTGCCGGGACTTTGTTTACACTTGCTCTAATAATTCTTGGGGTGGGGCCTACGATCTCTGTTTCACAGGGGAGAAAGTCGAGGCTCAGTGAGAGGAAACGACTTGGCTAGAGCAATAACAGAGCCAGGCCTGTGGGACTCCAAAGTCAGTGAGCATTGCCTGTCCACCCCTCCCGAGGCAGCCCCTGGGAAGGAGCACTGGCTTTGGAGCCCTGGAGTGTAAAGGGGCACCTTAGGCTGTGGAGGAGTACAGATCTGGCACACTCCTGACTCTGCCTCATGTCTTTGCACATTCGGTTCCCCCTGCTCACCATGCCCTTCCTGATAGGATCCTTTCTACCCTCGCTCCCACCAGGATTAAGAGCCACCCGTCTGTGAGGCAGGACAGCACAGCAGCAAAGGCACATGGTCAGGAGTCTAGCAGGCATGTTTTCAAATCCTCTCCTTCACCCCCACTGAACCTGGAGGGGAGAAGGAAGGGGGAACAGCATGCGAGCAGAGGGAACCGCATAGGCAAAGGCAGGAGGGTGTGAGTAGGCCTGCAAGAGCTGCATCAGTTTGCAGAGATGTAGCCATGATTAGGGCAGGTCAACCCTCTCCTGGCTCTGGGTCTTTGCCTGGCCTGCCCTTCCCCTTCTCCTCCTGTCTTTTGTCCTGTAATTCCCTGCTCAATGGTGTCCTATCACTTCCTCCCTGAGCCACTATCCCCCACACACTGCTCCTTCCCCAGTGTTCCCACAGCCCCATGCTCTGCCTTGATTTGGGCAGTTGAGCAGTCAGTGACCTGGGCTGTGCAGTCTCTGTCCTGCCAAGTACAGTGGTAAGAGCCTCGACTCAAATCCTGGCTCAGCCCCTTACCTGCTGGGTGACCCTGGCAAAGTTGCTTCACCTCTCTGTGTCTCTTCACCTGCAGAATGAGAGTAGCAGCCCCCACCTCACAGGGTTCCTTAGGCGACTGAATGAGGTTGTGCTCGTAAAACAGTAAACCACCCTGCTCGGAAAGCCAGCCAGCTGGGACACACCCGTTCATACATGTCGTCACTATGACTGGTGAGTCCCTTGAGGGCGGGGCCTGATGTCTGGTGCCCAGCCCATGGTAAAGCGGAGGGGGTCTCGGCCATCACTTCTGGAACCAGTGGGCGTCCATTCTCTTGCTCAAATGTGGATTTCTAATAAAACTAATAATAACCTAAATAGTTATCATTTATGGAGTGCCTACATCATCCTGTAAATCCTGACCACCCTGAGATGCAGACGTATCAGACCCATTTTGTGGACAGTATAATTGAGGCTTTGAAGGTCTAGCCTGCTTGCCTACAATCCAGTGGGTTATGGGCTGAGTCAGGATTCGCATCTGGGTCCAGCTGACTTTGCTGTGCTGTGTGTTGGTTGGGACCCTGTCCTGTTACGCCCCTTGCTGAATGGTCCAGACACGCCTCCTTCTCTTTCTATCTGTATGCCGCCCCTCAGAGCCATTGGGGTAAGAGGGTATGGATCTGGGGACCTATGGGGGTCAGCTCAGGAGTCCTGTGCCCTATAACACATACACACAAGCATGTGTACACAGATGCACGCATACACAGATATGCACGCGTACACATACACACACACACAGACACCCCCCCCCCACACACACACATCCGGTTCTGGTGAAATGAGTTCCTTAATGAAAAAGGAAAAACCAGCTTGAGAGATTTTTCCCCTAAGCCCTGAGGAGTTACCTTTGCCCTGGTTTTCTACCCTAGAGGGTTTGTTACTTTTGTCCAGGTCGATTGACATTTCCTGGGTGAGCTGTAAACAACTTGCGGTTTAAGACTTTTGTCTGGCCCTGGGCTGCAGCCTGCCCTGTGATTGGTATGCACCTTGCAGGGATTGGTTAATAAACCGTGCAAATGAAGTGACTATGAACTATGCAAAGCTTACTGTGCAAATAAAGTTTCTGTGGTCTACTGAGAGGAGGTTGGTCAGTTTGTGGACTTGGTAGGAGGGCCATGCCTTGAAACTGACAGAGCTGTGTATATAAGCAGCCAACCCCCACAGAGGATTTTAGAGACAGAGAGAAGCAGGAAGAAACAGAAGGAAGAAGGAGAAAAAAGCAGAGAAGCAGAAAGAAAGAGAGAGAGAGGAAGAAAGGAACCAAGGAACCTCCTAAAAGAGGTGTAACGCAGGTCAAGGGCTGTAACACTGAAGGTGGTGACAGGCCCAGAAGAGGCCCAGCGGCAGAGCCGGCAGCAACCCCAAGTGGCAGGGCCAAGAGGAGGCCCATGCAGCCAAGAGGAGCTGAGAGAGCTGTCCTGCACCGAATCAAGGGAGACGTTGCCTACATTCTTCTTGATCCTGAGTTGTACCCTGTTACTTCTTTAATAAACCACTTAACTGTAAGTATGGTCTGTGAGTTCCATGTGGCTATTGCAATGGATTATTAAACCCAGAAGAGAAGTAGAGAGTGCCGTGGGAGGGATGACTGGTGTCAGAATTGGTAAAAAGTTTGGAGGGTGGAGGTATGTCTGACCTCCGCCTCAGGGGAGTCAGCCTTGGGCTGATCTTGATTCAATTATCCCCCTCTTAAGTTAGATAGGTTCTGATGCTCCTGCTACTCCTGCTACCATTTTATAGTGGCCTACAAGCTTGGCTGGGTCTCCAGGGCCATGTCTGACTCGTCTCCGCAACTGCAACCCCTGTGAAGTCCCTGTAAAATGCTCCGGGTCGAGCTGTCACCGCTCATCGATTTGTTTCCTTGGTCTCTGAGCTGTCAGCACCGGTGCCCGCATCAGCACGTCATTCACAGGGTCAGATGGAGCTCGGGGACTCCCGGCTCCGGCTCAGTGTCCTTGGCCACCCCTGGCCCAGTCGGAGTGGCAAGGGAGGCCCCAACTTTCTCTGTGATCCAATCTCATCTGGCACGGGCAGCCAGGGGAGCCTGGAACTTCACTGGGGGAACTTGGACAACTCACGTGACCTCTCTGAGCTTCAGTTTGTCCAGTGGCACTGTGATCGCAGCCTGGCCACTCTGTCTTCCCGGCCCGGCAGGATCTGAGGCTCGATAGGAAAATAAACCTGGAGGATTGGAAGGAGGAAGAGAGTGGGAGAAACGCAAAGTGACAGTGGCCAGGGGTAGCATGCAGAGGAGGCCCCGACTGCGGGGTCCACCTGGGCCCAGCTGGAAATGGTGCTGCAGAAATGGCTCTTGAACCACATGGGGAGATTGGCCACCCCTGGGGTATCTTCCCTGGAACTCCACCCTGCAGGTCGCCAGGGCTGTGCCCATCCCATCGGCCTCTGAGAGAGATCAGGCAGCCCTCCGGAGGGGAAGGTGGTTTGGTTCCTGAGGGGCCTGGGCCAGGAGGGTGGAGGACTTCTGGGGGCCTGTGGGGGGCCAGAACAGCTGGTGGTCAGGGGATAAAAGCAGTGATGGGGCAGGTATGGATGTTGTGCCTAGGGCAGGTCAGGCTGGGAGGAACAAGCCTGGACACCAGAGAGGTTCGTTCATTCATTCATTCATTCATTCTGCATGTGTTCATCCAGCACCTCACCTACGTCCTGCAGGCCCATGCTTAGTGCTGGGGACACAGCAGTGGACAAGACAGACAAAACCCCGCCTGTGTGGAGATCCCATTTTAATGGAGGGAGACAGACAAACAACGTGATAAAGCAGTCAAATGTATTGTGGTTTATTGAACTACCACATAACTGCCAAGGGGGAGAATAAGGCAGGGGAAGAAGCAGAGGTGGGCTGTTTATTTGTTTGTTTTTTCCCCTAATTATAAATAAGATGACCAAGGAAGGACTCACTGAGAAAGTGGCATTTGAGCAAAGACATGCGGCAGGCGAGGAAGTGAGTCAGGTGGCATTCTGGGGGAGGAGCGTTCCAGGCAGAGGGAACAGCCGGGGCAGGGACGCAGAGGCACAACCCAGGTAGAGCAAGGAGGCCGTTGTGGCTAGAGGGATGAGAGCGAGGGGGAGGGAGAAGCAGATGAGCTTAGAGAGGAAATGGGGGCCAGATGGGAGGGCCTCCTGGATCACCCGTACAGGAACTCTCCGGCAGCTGAGTCGAGAATCGACTCGGGGAGGGGCAGGGGCAGAACCAGGGAGTCCCAACAGGAGGCTGTTGAAAATAATCTAACAGGATTTGCTGATGGATTGGATGTGCGGGGAGAGAGGAGAGGCGTCAGCGATGACTCCAGAGTGTTCTGGTCAATTTGTTGGGAAGGCTGGGTGTAGAGGCTCAGCCAAGGCCCTAAGGGAGCACGGAGACCCTCGGGTGGGCTGGCACAGGACCAGCGAGGAGTTGGGGGTGGTTCTTTTCTAACAGTCAGATGCCTGTAGTCAAGAAGGGCCCAGTTTGGCAGTCACTTGTGGATTACAGAGCTGGGGCTTCCTGCGTCCCAGCAGTTCGTGGTGCTACACCGATCGTATACCGGCCCTAGAAAGGGCCATCCTCTGGGGTTCAAGAGGCCATGGGCCAGTCTGAACCCCACCCACTCATCCCTCTTCCTTGTGCATTTGTCCATCCTTCTATTCACTCTCCTCCCATCCCTCCCTCCTCTACATCCATTCCCCCTTCCTTTTCCCTATCCTTCCCTCCCTCGTCCCTTCTACCCGCTGTCCCTCCTCCCATCCAGCCAGCCCTTCCTCAGCACCTCCGCAGTCCCAGGCACAGCCCTATGCACTGGGGCCGTGTCCATGAACTTGGCAGACAGGCCCCCCTGCTCTCATGGATTTCACCTCCACGGTGTCTGAGCCTGAAGCAAATTCACCACAGTAGAAGTCCAGAATATGGGCCCATGGGCCAGGACTTTCTGGGATACTCTTAATTCTTCCCAATTTAAGGTCACTTGACAAGTTTGTGATTTGGTGGTTAAACATTTCTAAGTCATTTCAAATAAAGTGGTGATCAGAAAAACTCCCGGTCGGGTCAGGCTTCCTGGTTTGGGTACCAGAAAAGACTGGCCGAGGCTCAGGGAGAGAAGAGGGAAAGGGCATTTGGGGTGGGAAGAACAGCACGCGCAATGGCACAGCGGGGGAGAGTGAGGAATGGACGGAGCTTAGAGAGCCCGGAGCCTGGGTGGCCTGCACGCCCACCTGGATGAAAGCCAGGCGGGCCGACCAGGCAGGGTCTTGTGGGCCCTGCTGGAGCATCTGGCTTTTGTTCTGAGGCCAGTGAGGAGCCATCGAAGGTTTCTGAGCTGGAGAATGACTCACCCTGTGCTGACTTCTAACTGTGGTGGCACCTTGGAGGACAAATGAGAAAAGGCAAGTGGTTTGAGGCAGGGAGGCCAAAAGGGAGGTCGTCGCCTTGGCCAGTAGTGGGCGTTGAGACCTGACCTCAGGGTGCAGGGTGTCAAGAGAATGGGTGTGGGAAGCATCACAGGGTGAGTGGATGGACCTGGTGGGGCTGGACAGCGCCGCCTGCTCAGAGGACCTCACCCCAGATGTGCTCCTCCTGCAGTGCTCCCGCCCCAGGAAGTGTCCCCACGCCCGCCCAGCTCTTTATACACCGGAACCTGGTGCCATGCTGGACTCCCTCACCCCACACTGGTCCTGTCCCCAAGTCACTTTGATTTTGGATAGCAAATTCCTCCCTATTGTGACCTTCTGCCGTATCTGTGCAGGCGTGGCCTAGGGCTAGACCTGCCTTTACAGGCCTCGGCTAAGGCTGTGATCTCCCCTTGGCCTCCCGCCTCCTGCTTTGCACTGCTGGTCCATCGCCTACACAGCAGCCCAACGGATCCTTCTAGAACCTGAGTCTGGCATGCTGCCCTCCTCACCCTCATAGTTTGCCTCACTCTAGGAAAGCCTGCCCAGCATGGCCCTCCCCTCTTCAGCCCCCCAGCTGCTCCACAGATCCCCCCCGCCTCCTAACACTTTCAGGCTCAAACTGAGCTTCCTATACTCGCAGCACTCATTTGGCACCTATTCCATGCTGCCACCAGGCTTGCATCAAAGGTTGGGAACCGTGTGAGGGGACAGAGGCTCAGTCACGGGATGCGGAGTCAGGCCTCTCTGAGGGCCGGACATCTGACCTGAGATCCAAATGATGAGCAGGAGGGTGGGGGATCAGGCAGAAGTGAGCTGGACCCATTGGAGGAAAAAGGGCCCCGGCCCCACACCTGGTACTCTGATGTTGCTTCTCATTGTCTCAGTGGTGGCTTGGGAGGGGACAGGTGGGCAGGTCAGCTCCTGTGGGTCTGTGGGGCAGGACCCTTTTGATTTATAACAGCTTTATCGAGATATAATTCACGTACCATAAAATTCGCCTGTTTAAAGTGTACAATTTGATGGTTTTTAGAGCATTCACAAAATTGTGTAACCATCACCACAACCAACCCTGGACCATTTTCATTACGCCAGAAAAGAATGCTACCCATCAGAAGTTACTCCCCTTCCCGCCCCCACCCCCCACCTCCCTCCTAGGCCTCCAAACCAAAACAAACCCGTTGCTGTCAAGCCGATTCTCATAGCGACCCTATGGGACAGAGTAGAACTGCCCCATAGGATTTCCAAGGAGTGGCTGGTGGATTCGAACTGCCAACGTGTTGGTTACCAGCTGAGCTCTTAACCACTGCACCATCAGGGCTCCCTGCTAGTCCTAGGCACCCACTAAACTACTTTCTGTTTCTTAGCTTTTGTTTCGAGCACTTCATAAAAATGGAGCCTTTTGTGTGTGGCTTCTTGCGCTTAGCAGAGTGTGTTTAAGGTTCAGCCATGTTGTAGCATTATCAGTACTTCATTCCTTTTTGTGGCCAAATAATATTCCATTGTACAAACCCACCAAACCGAAAAACCAGACTCACTGCTGTTGAGTCAATTCCGATTCATAGTGACCCTGTAGGACACCGTAGAACTGCCCAATAGGGTTCCCAAGGCTGTAAATCTTTATGGAAGCAGACTGCCACATCTTTCTCCCACGGAGCGGCTGGTAGGTTTGAACCACCGACCTTTCAGTTAACAGTTGAACGCTTTAACCACTGCGCAAGCAAAACTCCCTACAAATGCACCACATTTTATTTATTTATTCATCGCTCGATGGTCGTTCACATTGTTTCCACTTTTTGGCTATTAAGCTGTCGTGAACATTCTCATACAAGTCTCTGTGTAGACTTATGTTTTCATTTCTCTTGGGTAGATGCTGAGGAGTGGAATTGCTGGGTCTATGGCAACTCTGTATTTAACCTTCTGAGGAACCGCCGGCCTATGTTCCAAAACGGCTGCGCCATTTTCCATTCCCCACAGCAACGTATGAGCGTTCCCGTTTCTCCACTTCCTTCCGACACTTGTTACTGTCTTTTGATGTGTGCGTGTGGTGAAATACATATAACAAAATGTTTGCCATTTTCAACCGTTTTTACATGTACAATTCAGTGACATTAATGACGTTCCTTGTGTCATACGATCATCACTACTACCTGTTTCCAGAGTTTTTCATCATCCTTAACACTGAGCGTACCTGAAGCAGTAACTCCCTATTTCCCCTCCCCCAGCCCCTGGTAACCACTCAAACTTTGGTCTCTATGCATTGGCCTGTTCTAGATATTTCATGTAAGTGAGATCATACAATATTCGTCCTTTTGTGTCTAACTTATTTCACTCAGCATCATGTTTTCAAGGTTCATCCATGTCATAGAATGTACGAGAACTTCATTTCCCTTTACAACTGAATAATATTCCATTGTACGAATATACCACGCTTTGTTTATCCATTCATCTGTTAATGGACACTTGGGTTGTTTCCACCTTTTAGCTATTGTGGATAATGCTGCAATGAATATTGGTGTACAAGTATCTGTTTGAGTCCCTGCTTTCATTCTTTCGGGTATATACCTAGGAGCGGAATTGCTGGGTCATGTGGTAGTTCCATGTTTAACTTTCTGAGGAGCTGCCATACTGTTTTCCTCAGTGGCTGTACCATTTTATGTTCCTGCCAGCAGTGAATGAGGGTTTCAATCTCCCCACATCCTCGTCAACACTTGTTATTTTCCATTTTTCTGATCATAGCCATCCTACTGGGGGCAAAGTGGTATCTCACTATGGTTTTGATTTGCATTTCTGTAATGACACCAAGCATTTTTTTCATGTGTTTATTGGCCATTTGTATATCATCTTTGGAGAAATATCTATTCAGATCCTTTGCCCATTTTTTAATTGGGTTATTTGTCTTTTTTATTATTGAGTTGTGAGAGTTCTTTACATATTTGAGATACAAGTCTCGTATCCGATATATGATCTGCACATATTTTCTCCCATTCTGTGAGTCGTTTTTACACTTTCTTGATCAGGATGTTCTGAACTTGCAGCACAACGAGTTGTTCATTTCGGTGAAGTCCACTTTATTTTTTTCTTTTTTTGCTTGTGCTTTAGGTGTCATACCTAAGAAACTATTGCCTAATCTAAGCTCTTGAAGATGGATGCCTGTTTTCTTCTAAGAGTTTTATAGTTTTAGGTCTTACATTTAGATCTTTGATCCATTCTGAGTTAATTTTTGTATATGGTGTGAAGTAGGTGGGACTCTATCTTAAGTGCACTGGGAAGCCCCTGGGAAGGGATGAAGAGACCATGAAAGTCTGCAGCCCGCCCCTTCCAGGGGCCTGGGCTTGAGGCCACTGGGGCTCCTGTGTGCATGTGTGTCTGATTCTGGACAGGACTTTGGCCTGTGGGTGGGTGTCATCTGTGTAAATCTTCCAGACTTTCTCCACGCAGCGATTACCCCTTCTGCCCTTGTCAATACTGACAGCTGAGAGTGGTGGTGGGGAGGCGGGGAGGAACCCTGTGCCCCAGGCTTGCTGTGTGTCCTCAGGCCAAGCTTCTAACCTCTCTGGTCAACTCAGACAGAGTCCCGGGTGGGGAGATTGGGTGAGTCGATTCAGAGAGGCCACAAGAAGGTGAGAACATATGAGCAGAGCCAGCTCTGGGGGTGAGATCACTTCTGGCCCTCTCCGTGGGGCCCCTGCTCTGGGGCCTGGGAGGACTGTCTAGCTCCTCGCAGCCTCCTTTGTGTTCTTGCCCCAAACACAAAGGGTGCCCAGTCGCCAGAGGCTCTGTGCGGGGTCCCCAAACCCACATTTCAAAGCAGGGTTTCGTTTGCTGCGCAGTTCAAGTCCCCCTACCCTGCCGGCCCCTTTTGGGAGTCTGCTTGGGCAGCACTGAACATAATCCTAAACTCAGGAGCCGGTGGGCCGAGGGCCTTGTGAATAAATCTTAGGCCACGGCAATATGTGGTGAAACAGGTCCTGGATGTTCAAAGGCACTGTGTCAGAAAAGACTTGGAGAAGATGGACCTTTGAGAGCTGGGCTTTGAGAAGGGATTTTGCCAGAAGAACAGGGAGGCCAGCATTCCAGGCCAAGGGAGGAACTTGGGCAAAGGCTGGGAGGTGTGAGAGAGGATGGCAGAGGCGGGGTTCAGGCTCAGTGAGGGTCGGCTAGGTGGGTGGGACCCGGCTGTGTTGGGGGAGAGGCAGAAGGTGAGGCCTGGCCCCAGGAGGGAGGAGCTGGGACACCAGGCCAAGGAGCCAGGCTATGACCTCAGAGGTCTCACTGAGGGGCTCCAGTGTCCCCAAAGGGGGTGGACATCTGCCCCCTGAATTGCCCCCACCTCCAGCTCCCTGGTTCCTGCCGCCTTGACCAGCTTCAGATACCACAAGGCGACTACTTCACAAAGACTCCAGGGCCACCCGCCCATCAGGGCCTCAGCCCTGGCCCCGCAGCTGGTTTTCATCTCAAGGAAAAGGAAAAAAGCCAGTTCCTTTCAGGGGTGACTGCAGAGAAGCTACCACCTGCTCCACGCCTGCTGTGACGCGGCCACAGCCGCCACTGCGACAGGCCAGCCACCTCCGTGGCCCAGAGGTCAGGCCTGTGGCTTAGTGGCCGCCTGGCGGGCAGGCAGCAGGAGGGAAGTCACAGGCCTGGGCTGCGGAAGGGCTGCCTGCCAGGGCAGCCGCAGCCCCTCGGGCCAGGCCCTCCCTCGCCCTGCTTACTTAAACTTCCCTGAACTTTCCATAGTTTGTAAGCTGAGCTTCTAGGACTGAGAATCAAGTGAAACGGTAAGAAAACAGAACCCAACCACAGCCTCCGGCTGATTCGGCTCACATGTTTAGGGGTACTTTCTCGGGAAGCTGGGCTGAAAGCAGAGGAACAATGCTTGCTGGGCTTGTCATGTGGGGTCCCCTCCTCCTGCGGTCCCTAGCCTCTCATTCTAGCTTGCGACCCTGTCATTCACTGTCAGGCTGTCAGGCACCCCTTCTGGGAGCCCATGGGCACCTGGTCTCTGCAAAGGCACCAGTACACAGGCCCTGCCCTCAGGGGTTCAAAGTGCAAAGCAGGGAAGTGGGGTGGTGGAGGGAGAGGGGCAAGGCAGTTTGAGGCGGCACAGGCCCAGATTGGGGGTCTAGGATGGCCCCTCCCGACACTGGAGAGGGAGCTCCATGTGAGGAATTCTGAACTGTCCTTCAAGGAGGGTTGGATTTCCAAAAGGCAGTGAAGGCATTCCAGGGGCGAGAACAGCATGTGCAAGGCCTGGCACACTGGGGAGGGGGCTGCAGGCTGGTGTTGGGGGATGGTGGAGAGACAGGAAGGTGAGAAGCCAGCTGGGCTGACTACCCTTGAGCCGGTTTTGTGTCCTCACCCCCACCTCCCTGATGAGCTACTAAGTGCTAATGAGAGGTCCCCTTCTTAACCTCTGCCCGCCCCTCGATCCACTGACGTCCCGGACCACTGCCCAAAGGCCTGCTGGCGCTGACTGGGTAGAGACAGTGACAGTGTTTTTCTCCTTTTCTGGAGTGGGCCTCAGGGCTTGCTCCGCACTCTTTCCCGCAGTGCCCCAGCTGGGCCTGCCACCCGAGCACAGGGACCCCCTCTGGCCCTGCTGGCGCCGGGCTTTGGCAGGCTCTGGGCCCCGAGGCCCCGCTGCTCGCTGATGCTGCAGCAGCCGGTGGGCTCAGAGCCGCAGTGTGAGATTTATTGTGGTTTTTAGGGGGCGTTTAGGAGCCGATGTGATAATGTCTGTGAACGCACTTTGTAAACTGTAACGGGGGAGTGCCGGGCGACGGGAGCTCAGCCCCCAGATGCCATCCTGGGCTCAGCCTGGAAGCCCCTCCAGGCCTGGGTGGGCCGGTGGTGGGCGGGCCTGGAGAAGCCCTGCCAGGCTCTGGGCCAGGAGTCCCAGGCTGCATCTGGCATCATGGTACAGGCCTCCCCGGGCCTGTGGGGGCCGTCTGTGTCACCAGGCAGCTCTGGAATGAGCTGTGAGCCAGAAAATTGCCCGGGCCCTCCCTCACCCGAGAGGCGCAGTTGCACTGCGGTGACAGGGACACGCTTCTTGGCTGCAGAGTGGGGAGGACTCCGTGCTGTGGGGGGGTGAGGGGTGGGGGGGGCGAGATAACAAGGGGACAGCGGCTGCCTGTGGGGAGGCCAGGGGTGTCTCTGCCATCTGCTCCTCTGAGAATCTTTACTGGGTGGCAAATTCTTGTTGAGCACCCACTGTGTGATGTGCTCGGCCCTGTTCTAGATACTGGGGGTACGGCAGGATCAAGACACACACAATCCCCACCTCATGGAGCTATGCTCTCTTGAGGGAGAGAGGGAGAAGACAGTCAACTGGTGAATAAAGATGATGGTTTTAAAGAACGATCGTCACTATTGAGACAGCAGACCATGGGAGCTGGGAGTTGGGAAAGGCCCCTCTGAGGACATTTGGGTTGTGAAGGAGACGTGTTTGGAAAGCCGAGGGCAGAGTCTTCCACAGGCAGGAGCAGCAAGCGCAAAGGCCCTGAGGTAGGAAGCAGGTTGGTGGGTTCTAGGGATCCACTGTGACTGGAGTGGAGAGATGGGGAGGTGAGGGTGGCTGGGGTTGGGTGCACAGGACCTTGGAGCTGGGGGGGGGGGATTTGGTTACCCTCTGTGTTTGAAAGGCCACAGATGTCTGAGGGGCCCTTTGGTTTACGGAGTCCTTTGGCCTGAGTGTCCTTACTCACCGTCACCCTCACAGGCCTCGTGATCACTGCTCAGCAGACAGGGAAACAGAGGCATGGAGGGTGGAGCGGCTTGCTCAAGGTCACACAGCCAACAAGTGGCAGGGCCAGGCAGCTGGGACAGGAAAGCCCCTGAGTGCACCCATCCACCCATCAGGACCCTCCGGCAGCTGCTCTTCTGGTCTCTCTGAGGGTCCCTCACCCTCTCTCTGGGTGGGCCCCCTCCATGGCCTCTGGGACAATCCTGGGCCCTGAGGGGCTCAGGTTGTCCCCCTACCACCTGCCAACCACCACTGTCCAAGGTCTGCAGGCCAGGCAGTGTCAGGCTCCCAGGAAGGCTGGACAAGGGGCCGCCCTGGGTCAGGTGCCCCCAGCTGGCCATTGTGTGGAGCTGTGGCCAGGTCCTGTGGGGCCTGTCTGTGCTTGATCCTGGAGCTGATGAGGGGCGGTAGAAGGGTCAGGTGCAGAGAGCACAAAGAGGCTGCTGCTGCAGGTACTGCCATGTCCCCGTTTTACAGGTGAGTGAACCGAGACCTCCCCAGGGAACCCCAGCTGGCAAACAGCACAGGTGAAATTTGAACGCAGGTCTGTCTAATTATATACTACACTAAAAATCATGCTCTGTGGTCTTATGAGGACAGCAGGAGAGTCTACTTGAGCTTGGGATTGGTAGCCTTTATTAATCATGACAGTGATGAGGAGCAAGCTAACGCTGTTTGAGCGTTACTGCATGTGGGGCTCTGTTCTAAGCAGTGGATCTGCATTATCTCATTTAATCCTCAGCACAAGCAAAGAGGTGGGAACTGTTGCTAATCTCCCCATGTTACAGATGGGGAAAGTGAGGCCCAGAGAGGCTAAGTAACTTGCCCAAGGCCACGCAGCTGGTACAGTGGAGCTGGGATGTGGATCCTCCAGGGCCCAGGCTCTTAATCACTCCCTGCTCCTGTGGCCCTCATCAAGGTCACAAGCCTTGAGCCTTATGATGGCCAGGCTGTGCTGATTGCTTCTGCACCCATTGTCCATGCCATCCTCATGACGGTCTCTGAAATCAGTCACTCTTGTTTGCACCAGCCCCTGTGCTTTTTACAGATGAGGAAACTGAGGCCTAGAGCAGGTAAGTCTGAGCTGGGAGGGCGGAAGTCAGGATCCAAACCCAGGCTGGCTCACCTCATAGCACTTGCCCCCAGCTCTCTGAACTGTCCATTAAGGAGGGCTGGCTTTCCAAAAGGCAGTGAAGGCATTCCAGAGACAAGAACAGCGTGTGCAAGGCCTGGCACATCGGGGAGTGGGCTGGGGCTGGTATCTGAGGGGTGGAGAGACAGGAAGGTGAGAAGCCTCCTCCTTGGCAGTCTGCTGACTTTGTTTACAGAAGCTGGGGCTGTTCACCCGTATCACAGGTGGCACACCCAGGCCCCGGGAGGTAGTGATTTTGTGCATGGGTGTTGGATGTTGAGGGCACCTAGCTGGGCCTCCCAGATCCATGGCCACTGTGTTGAGGGGGTGGTTGAGGAGGTGGGGACAGGGTCCTGAGCCTTTGCCAGCATGTGCAAGGCTCCGAAGGGAGGCCTAGAGGAGCCAGCTCTGGGACTCAGGTGCTGTGTTTCCTCATTGCAGACTCGTCCCACCTCCTAGACTAGGCATTGGATCCAGTCCTGAAGAGCCTCACCTCTCTGGGAGGCAGGGCACTCTGGAGAGCCACACAGGTTTCCAGCTTCGTGCCCTATCAGCCTTGTGACCTTGGGCAAGGTCACCCTCTCTGAACCTGTTTCTTTTTCTGTAAAATAGGATCATGGTGACTGGCTGGGTTTGTGATACGGATTATTAGTCAAACCTAGCCTGTGTCTGGTGGCTGGAGAGGGGCAGCTTGGGCCTGGCCCAGGCCCTGGCCTCTGCTTGGGAAGCAGCAGGGGAGGGGGTACCCAAGAGGCCCGCCTGGGGGTCTTCACAGCTGCTGTGGCCCAAGGAGGGCTATCTGGGCCACTGTCCCCACCACAGGTGCCGGCCAGCTGCCATCCTCAGACCTGTGGTCCTGAGCTGGCTGTGTCCTCACAGGTGCCAGGGAGGCACCCACGCCCGCCCACCCCCAGACTCCACCCAGGCTGACTGCACCTTCTGGGAGGGATCTGATGCCAGGCTGCGGGCAGTGGCAGCAGAGGCCCCAACGCCTTGGCAGTGGGAGTAAGGTGGAGAAAAATGAAGCGTGGAAATCATTAGCTTCCTTGGTTGGTGAGAGCCACCCCGAATGAACATTTGGGGCTTTTAAAATGAACATCAGCTGCAGGGACTGGTGCCCTGCGCCCACCGCAGCCCAGGCCACCTCGCGGAATCCCAATCCCAGCCACTCTCTTTCTGTAGCTGCTCAGCCAACACTTACTGAGCGCCTACTGTGGGCCAGGCCCTGAGCCAGGATGGGAGGGAGACTCCAGCCAGACAGCAGCAGCCCTCTGGTGATGAGAGCACAGCCGCAGAGGCCATCGTGCCAGGCGGCCAGGAACAGGCCGGGAGGAGCCAGCGCCATCACCCCCTGGAGGCTGTCGGGGCAGGGGTGGGATGGGTGACCACTGGGGGTGGGGGTGGGCTAGGAGGCTTCCCAGAACAGGGGCTTTAAGGGGTGAGGGTGGCCACTCCACAAGGGGGACCTGCAAAGGCCCTGGGAAGGGCTGGTGCAGGAGAACTCACGTGTCTTTGGGGCCAGGCAGATGGGCCCAGTGGGGACTGGGGCAGCTGCCCACCAGTGTTCTGTCAGGACAGCTGCCAAGTGGCAATGCAGGAGGGGGAGGCTCCTGCCAGAGCCTCTATATTTCAAACGAAGATGGAAATGTGGGCTTTTTTATGTGAAAACTCCCGCTTTTTAAATGGGAATTAATTCCTATTAAAACCAAAAAATACTGTGGGGGTCAAACCATGCATGGCTTCAGGCTGGATTGGGCCCCGTGGGCCAAGAGTCTCCCATCTCTCCTGTCAGTGGTGATCATGAGAGGGGGGTGTGGGGGCAGAGCAGGCTGGTTAGAAAGGGGGCTGGTCTGTGATAAGGCGGGGGCAGAACAGGCCGGTTGAGCGGTGGGGGGTTTGTAGAGTGGGGTAGGGTGGGCCAGTTGCATGGTGGGGGACTTTGAAGGAAATGGGGGAGTGCAATCAACCCACTGGATGGAGGTTTGTGAAGGGAGAGGTGGGGGCAGAATGGGCGGGTTGGATGGTGGGCGTTTGCAGAGTGGGGTGGGCCGGTCGGATGGTGGGGACTTTTGAGGGGAGGGGGCGTTGGAATGGGCTGGACGGCGGGGGTTGGGTAGTAAAGAGGGAGGTGGGGTAGTAAAGAGGAAGGTGGAGCGGAATGGGCTTGTCGGATGGTGGGATTTGTAGCTGGGGATGACGGGTGGGGTGGGCCTAACCCCTACAAAGTGCGACAGGACGTGGGGGGCTGTGCGCGGGTGGGTAGGGGCTGGAGGCAGCGCCCCCCCACCCCCACCCCGCCCGGCGCGCCGCGGCCGCCCCGCCGCCTCCATCCGGGCCTCTCCCCACCTCCCGCCCGCCCGCCCCCGCCCGCGCCCCTCCCCCGCCAGCGCGCAAGGCTTCGCCGCCCCTCCTCCACCCGCCCGCCCTCCGCCCGCTCTCCCGGCTCCCTCCTGGTCTCTCTTAAGTGCCATCGAGGGGCGCCGGGAATTGCAGCCAGTAAATCGCGTCCCACCACTCAGCAGTGGGGCCACCGCAGCGGCGCCGCCCGCGCCCGCCGGGAGCCCGCGCCGCCGGGCGCCTCTCCAGGGCCCGCGAGGCCCGCCCCCGCCCGGCGCGGCGCTGCGCAGGGCCTGCCCCCGGGCCGGCCGGGGCGCGGGGCCCGCGCTGGAGGCGAGGACGCGGCGGCCGCGGGGCGCACGGCCCGGAGCGCGCGGCCCGCGCCCCCGCGCGCCCTGCCCGCGCCCGCGCCCCGCGCTCCGGAGCCCGGCCCAGCTGCCCCGGCTCTCCTGCGGGACTGATGCCGGCCCTCCGGCTGCCAGGGTAAGGGGGCAGCGCGGGCGCGGCGGGGCGGGCGGGGGAGGATGGGCGCCCGCCCCGGGAGCCCGGCGCCCGCCGGAACCAGCTTCTGGCACGTGGGGGCGTCCCAAGTTCCCGCTGGAGGCCGGGCAGGTGGCGAGAACGCGGGGGTGGGGTGCTGCAAGGCTGGCACTTGCTGCGCGCCTACTGTGTGCCGGGCCTGACCCACTCACCCCAAGTGGAGGGTTCTGTCCCCATTGAGCAGATGAGAAAATGGAGGCTGAGAGAAGGCAAGTAGCTCGCTCAGGCGCCCCAGTTAGGAAGTGACCAAGCCAGGATTTGACCCTGCGATTGCTTGAGGCCGAAGCCCGAGCTCTCCTTACTAGGCCCCAGCAACAGAGTGGAGCCTATGAATATTTCATTGTAGAAAAGAAGAAAAAAATCTTCCATTGTCCCACCTCCATAATGCAGCCACTGTAAGCGTTTGGGTTCTTCTTTTCGGGCTTGTTATTTTTCCTTCCTTTCCTTAAGTGTGTGTTCTGAGGTCAGCTGGACCCTGCTTCCATCCTGAATGTAACAGCTTCTTTGGACAAGTACCTTTGCTCTCTGAACCTGAGTCTCCAGGCCTCAGAAAACTGGGAGACTCCCAGGCTGCAGAGGGGATTTGACAAGGGGGTGGTGGGGAGGGTCCAGGGCTCGGGGGAGGGGCTGTCATCCAGCAGGGGTTCATGGAGCACCTACTAAGTACAGGCCCAAGGGGGACCCCGGGGCAGGGGGAGGGGAGTCAGGCCCATGTGCTTCCGGCTGGAGGGCCCTGTCCAGCTTTGTGGGTGCTGTCTGGCCCCACACCCTGCACTCCCCAGGCCCCTGCCTCCCCCAAAGCGTTTCAGAGGGGCAGGCTCTGGGTTCCCTCTGCCCTGGGAAATGCACTGCCCTCACAGGAGGAGGGATCCAGTGCTGCTCAGGATTTTGAACCCAGGGCCAGCATTCAGGGCTGGCTTCTCCTAAGCCCAGGCAGGGTTTTGGGGCCTTCTAGGCCATTGCCAGGCTTACAAGTTTAGCAGCAGGCCCAATTCCTCATCCTCCCCCAGGCCTGTGACATCACGTCCATCCAGCTCCCAAATTGGGAATCACAGGCCTGTGGCCTCCCTGCCCTTCCATCCAGTCCACCACCAGTTCCTGTTGGTCAGTCCCACAAATAAATGTCTCTCCCTCCCATTGCTCTCTGACCTGGACGTGCCCAGCCCCACAGCCTCCACCATCAGCTTGGGATATTATCATCAAAACTGTCCTTCTAAATGCAGTTCTGAGCTTCTGAACTCCTTAGCAGTCCACAAACCTAAACTAGGCCAAACTCCTGAGCTTGTCCTGAGGGCCTCTGTGGTCTGCCCTGCTCTCCTTTCCAGCCTCGCCCCCTGGGAGCAGGGTGGTCCCCCGGTCGTAGAGCCCCTGAGCATTGGGTCTTCCCTGTGCTCTCCCCCAGGTACTCCTCCCCACTCCTGCCATCCTCAGGGCTTTCTCTGGGGTCCCCCCTCCCTGTGGCTTTTCCTAGACTCCCACCCCTTCGTGGGCGGGCAGGCGGAGTGAGGCTCCTTCCCCTGGGTGCCCTGCCTTTTGTGAATCCCTCCATCATGGCTCTCCGCATGGCGCGGCATGCTAGAACGCTTTCACGTCGGCCTCCCCCACCAGACTGGGTGCTCTGGGAGGGTGAGGGCCCTTGCTGACATCCCCAAGTTCAGCACAGGGCCAGGCCCAGAGCGGCCAGTTCGGTGGTCTTGGAGGCGTGAACACTGGGGAGTGAATGCTGGCCGAAGCAGATGGACCTGTACTCCTTACAGGGGATCTCAAACCCCATGGGGGCCGGTGCGGGGCAGAAAGTCACCAGCCTCTTGCCTCCTTGGGGTCCCCTCCTGGTGAGCAGCTGCCCTGGGTGCAGGGTCCAAGCCTGAATTTGCCCCTAGGTGACTGCAGGCTTTGATCCTCAGCCATCGGTTTGGGGCCAAGGTCCTCTTCACCTGGGTTTGCTGGGGTTGTGATGGTGGGCTCCCAGGCAGAGGGCAATGGTCTTTTGGGCCAAGGCAGTGGCTTCAGTTTTCCCTGCCCTGTCCCCTGGGGCCTGTGGCCCCTCTGCCCCATGGAGCCCACCCCGCTGTCCTCTTAGGGAACAGGGAGAGTTATGTCAGGCCCTCTGGCCGAGCGCCAGGGCTCCCCAGGGAGCTATAAATTGACCTGTCGTGAGAGGGAAGAGATTAATGTCGGCCATCTTCATTAGCGCGTCCCCTGGGGTGATGGCGTCTGCCCTGAGCTGGCTGATTGGAGAGGGTGTGAGTGAGTAGGGGGTGCTGGGGGTCCACACTCCCTCCCCGCAAAGGCCAGGGGCAGGGGCCAGGCTGGCCTGCCAGCAAGCAGTGGCCTCCTCCCCGGTAGCAGGGCCGTCCCCCTGGCCTCTGCTCTCAGCAGCAGGCGTGCGCTTTGATGGAGGACCTGTGTGCTAATTGGGAGCAGAGATGCTCGCCCCACGGCTCCACAGGGGCTCCCGGCTGACACTGCACTGCCAGCGCCGAGGCATCTGTGGGGCCTTCATTAGAGGCTTTTCCCCTGACCAGAAGGAGCCCGCTGTGGGCGGGGTGGGGGGGCTCCCTCTACCCCTTCCCCCCTCCCTCCTTCCCTCCCTTTCCCCACCCCCTCCCCTTCTTCAGTGTGTTGCTAGCCGAGAAGAAGGCAGTTCTGGTGTGTGCAAGAAATGATGAGGGCTTCGGAGGCAGCTGTCCGGGTTTGAAACCTTGTTCTGCGGCTTGATCACTGTGACCTTGGGTTAGGCCCTGACTGCTCTGCACCTCAGTGTGCCCGGTTGTGGAATGGGCACGGTCATGCCCCCTGCGGGGGATGAGCATCAGATGAGGGAATGTGTGTGGACAGGGCTTTGGAAATGAGGACCAGGCAGAGCCTGGGGCTGCCCGGGTTAAGATACTGGTGCCGCCACCTCCCGTGAGGCCCCGGGCCCTCCAAGCCTCAGTTTCCTTGCCAGGTGATAGCTGAGGGCCGGAGCTGGTCTGATGGGGTCCCTTTCAGCTGACAGAGTCCCATGGGAAGTGACTGAGCAGCAAGCCAGGCTGCACACATTGTCACATCATTCATTCACTCATTCGTTCATGCATCGCCACGTCTCCTGTGCTGGGGTTCTGCACCCACAGAGGTGGTTCAGAGCTGGCCTTGTCCTCTGATAATCCCCTTGGGGAAACAGACCCAGAAACAGATGGGGAGAAGGCTGCAGGAGTTGCTGGGACCCCTAGAAAGGAGTCTCCTCAGCCCTGGGGACATCTGGAAGGCCCTGAAGCTGATTCCTGCTTGTCTTGGGGGGAAGGCTATGAGAAGGGGAAGGGCCTGGTTAGTATCTGGTATCACTGGCCTCAAGTCTGTACCTCCATAAGCACCAGGCTGGCTAAGCGCTGCTCAAGGTTGGGGGTGGGAGCGGCTGGGCCAGGACCACCCAATGGGATGGTTGAATCTGATTTGAATCTGTGTCGCTCACTAGCTGAGGGTCATTCTAAGGCATATGATTTTGCCTCTCAGCCTCAGTTTCCTCATCTGTGCAGTGGGGTCGCACCATGTTCAGTGCCTAGCGCCCATCTGATGCTGAGAGAGAACACCAGGAGCACTGTTCTTATGGTCATTTCTGGGCTTGGGCAGCGGCCCCATCTCCTAACACGTGGCCTTTCTGGAGAGTTTGCAGCCAAGTGAACCCTGGTTAGGTGGGGTGTGGGCTTCTGTGCAGCCCCACATCTCTGTATCAGCCAGCCAGGGGGTGTATTAGTGCTCTCTGTGCACCGGGGAATGTTTGTACCAAAAGCGCGAGATTTGGTGTCAGAAAGGTCCTTGCTCTGTAGCCTTCCAGCTGTGTGGCCTTGGGCACATCACTTAACCTCTCTGTGCCTCCATTTTCTCATCTGGAGCAGAAATGCAGTGCTGTAGACTGAAAACCACAGTGCATATTGCACTGATTTGTAAGTGCCCATCTTGTGTGAAGGTCGGAGCACTGGACCAGGAGTCCTAGCTCTAGGTGGAGCTCCTGCCCCTTGCGGACCTGCTGTGTGTCTTTGGGTGCATCTGTCAAAGGGTGCTGTGGTGTCTGCCTGCCTCATAGAGCTCTTCTGAGAATGAAAAGACCTGGGTTGGGGGGGGAGTTGGGGAAGTGGGGGGTTTGCTCAGGGAAAGGCTTAAAGGGCTGGCGTGCTTTCCTGAAGGTCCCGGGCGCTGGGATGCAGATAACCTCCCCAGTTTCCTATCTGGAAAATGGGACCAGACACCTTGCCGGCACCTGTCCTTAGATCTCTATGATCTTGCATTTAATCAGAATTTTTGCCATTGTATTTGTAATACGTCTGGATGGATTCCAGCCCGATTTAATGTCAGATGTGCTGAAATATATTGTTATCTGAATTTTAATATATTAAGATGGCCCTTTGGAAGTCACGTGTTGAGAGGCAGATGATGAAGAGCTTCCTATTGTTGCTGCCGCGTGCCGTGCCCAGCCCGGTCCCGCCTGGCAGACACAGTCACAGGAGCTGGCAACATGGCTGTCTGCCTCCGCCTCTCTGAGCAGGCAGGAATCACTAACGCGTTAGCAGTTTCATTAAGCCTCTCGCCAGCCTCCCCGCCTCCCTCCCGGGCCTCCTCGGTAATTATTTTCCAGCCCTTCCACTCCGCAGCCCCTTGGTGAGCTCTTCCGCATCGGCCTAGTGGCCCTCGCAGCCTGGGCTGCTGGGACTGGGCTTTGCCGAGGCCCCTGTGGGCACCCCCCTCCTGGCTTTCTGCGTTGCCATTTAAGCTTTGTGTCCCCCTGAGGCCTCCGTGAAAATGCAGATCTGCTGCCTTCCAGGGGTGGTGGTTAACCCATTATTACACACTCGGCACGGCACGTGGCATCTCCTCTGTGTGGCTAACCACCATTCAGTCAGGCAAAAAGTTTTTCAGTCCTTCTGGGGCTGCCGCCACCGAGTGTGCAGTGGGGGCCCCTGCTGTGAGGGGGATGGGACTCCTTGTGCTGCGAAGCTGTGAACGTGCTGGGCATGAGTGGGTAGACAGATCCTGCAGTGTGAGACCCGTGGAGACCTGGGTGGGGGATGTGCAGAGTAGGACCAGAACCTGGGGTATCTTCCTGGCATCTAGAGGTCCTGTGACCCACTCCCCCCACCACTAGTTTCCAGAGTGGATATGAGAGCAGACAGGCCAAAATACCCCACACTCTGGCCACAGTGGTTGGTTGAGAGATGGGCGTGTGGCCATCTGAGCCAATTAGAGGCTTCTCTGGAACTTTGACTTAGAGCCACAGGGAAGCCAAACTGTTGTGGTTGCTGAACCAGAAGGTGTGACTGTGGGACTGCTGCCACCTTCTTCTGCAGCACATCTGAGGTGGGGAATCTTGGATGCAGTCATCACATGGAGGGAGGGAGAGCAAAGACTGGGGACTAGATTTCATTTGAGCTTCTGGATCCAGCTATGCCTGAAACCACCCCTGAGTTTTCAGTGACATAAGTCAACACATCCTCTTTTTTGCTCAAGTTATTTTGAGTTGGTTTTCTTTCTCTTGCAACCAGTAGAGTCCTGACTGATGTAAGAATCAGGCAGGATTTTACAAAAGAGGTGATATTTTCAGTTGGGTCTTGAAGGTTGAATAGGAGTTTGCCTAGCAGAGACGAGGAAGAAGAGCACTCAGGTGGGAGTCAAAGGTTTGGAGATGTGAAAGTACAGACTGTGGGGGAACACGGAGTAGCTGACTGTGGCACCAGGACTTGTAAGCAGAAGTGACAGGAAAGGAGGTGAGGGATGGAAGCTGATACCCGGTTGTGAAGGCCTTGAATGCCAGGATGAGAAGGGATATATGCTGGAAGTGCTCAGACTGTGGGAGGGACAAGCAGGGGGAGGAGGTATGGGCTTGGGAAGGTCAGAGAAGATGGCTTGGGGAGAGGTTTACTGGCAGAGGAGGGGCAGGGAGAGCCCCAGGGGCACAGCATGGGTCTGAGAATTGGGGTGAGAGGAGGAGCCCCAGGTATCAAGAGTGGAGAAGTACAAGACCAGACCATGGGAGCCTTGGACATGAGGCAGCAGCATCCGGAACGCCCTAGGGAGCCCCTGGTGTGGTCAGGCCTGGCTGCACCATGGAGACAATGGCCATTCATTCCCTCATCCGTTGACCAGATTTACCGAATACCTACTATGTGCCACGCCGTGTGGGTACAGCAGCGGCCACTCACACGCAGCTGCTGCTGTCACGTAGCTCCTGGGCTGATGGAGGACACAACAGTGAGCAAGGAAAAAGACAACTGAGGATGTGAAACAGTTGTGTGGTGGTGACCAGGGTGAGTGGGCACGTGGGTACCACTGGCTGGTGTGCTCTGTGGAGGCCTGTCCGAGAGGAGACGTTTGAGCTGAGACCCAGAGGACTAGGAGGGCCAGCCATGGGGAGATGATGGGAAGGAACCCTGGGCGGAGGCAGGGGCAAAGGCCCTGTGGCAGGTTAGCCCTGTCGACGAGCAGAAAGGAGGCCAGTGTGGCTAGAGCATGGTGGACACGGGAGGTGGTGGGGCAGAGCCCAGGGAGGGGCTGGGATTTTATTCTCCTTGTTGTGGGGTCTTTAGAGGGTCTCAGTGGCAGGAGGGAGATGTCAGTGAGGCTGGAGCTGGGGGAAGGAGGAGGGAAGGTGGAGGCCTTGAGAGGGCCCCCGTTTCTGGACTGGGCACTTGGAGGGATGGAGGAGCCGTTTGGGGAGGTGGGATGCCTAGAGCAGTGCAAGCTGGGAGAACGTCTCGGTGGAGGGATCCAGGGGCAGCTGGAGCTGCTGGTTAAGCTGAGGTCATCCAAGGGGAGGGGAAGTGGGAGCCAAGGCCAGGCCTGGGGCCCAGAGAGAGGGAGGACATGTAGGGTGGTTTTTCCCAGGTGGGAGCAGAGGACTCAGGGAAGGAGGGCCATGCGTATGGAGGGTGAGGGTGTGCCAGGTGGGGCCGGCGAGCAGTGGGAGCTGCTTGCTGCCCTGGACACGGCCGCTTCTTAACCACTGCCCTCCCCGCCAGTCCTGGCTGGGGTGCGTGAGTGACCCAGCCTGCTGCCCGCTGCCTTCTGTAGTGAGGAGCTCACCCAGGCAGCTCTGCTCTTGGCACCAGCTGGTTTGCTTGATTGAAGGAGGCCATGTTAATGGGGCCAAGGTCACAGGCTGCAGCCGCCCCAGACCTGTGGGAAGGCACCTGAGACAGCCCTCCTGGCGTCTGGGGGCAGGGGAGGGGTGGTGACTGGCCCTCAGACCTTGGTTGCCTGCTGTGGGTGGGCCTGGGGGTGATGTGAACGCTGGGACCCCACCTGCCTCCTAGCCTCCCAGCCTGGAGTCTCAGCACACTCAGCGATGGCACTTATAGGTCCCAGAGCCGTGTTGTCTCTGCTGCCAGGTCTTTGTCCTGCTGTGCCTTCTGTCTGGAGCACTCCGTACCACCCTCTGCTCTCTACTCAGGGTTGAGGGTGACAGAGGCCCCTGGTGTATTTCCCTCTGCTGGTCAACATTCGTTCTTAATAAACACAACAAGGCCCTACTATGCACCCATACCGTGCGGGGGATATTTGTGAATAAAACAGACTGGGTCCCGGCCCTCGCGGAGCTCGCAGTACAGTGGGAATGACAGACGGTAAACTGGCAAACACGCAAAAATGTGTGCAGTGCAGATTGTGGGCAGAGCTGTGCAGGAAAGCTGAGGGGTTCCAGAGAAAGGCGTGGGGGGCGCTAATGGAGGCAGGGTGGCCAGGGACGCTTTTATCGGAGACCCGAGGGAAGAGAAGGTGCCAGCCATGGGTGGTGTAGGGGGAGAGCATCCCAGTGGGGCTGTCTGCTCTCCCGTCTATCTCCCTCACTCATGGCCACGCGGGAATCAGCCCAGAGCTGGGGTCTGTGTTGGGGCTGAGCTGCCCAGACAGGGCCCTCAGGGGCAGGAATGGTATCCGGGGGCCCCGTGGAGCCTAGGTCCCAGAAGCTTGAGCAGAGGCTAATACTAGGCTGCGTTGTGGGATCCAGAGGACGAGTAGCCCTGGGTACCACAGCCGGCCAGGGCCAGGGCCTGAGATACAAACAGGCTGGCATCTTGGATCTGGCCTCAGCCATAGGCCCTGCTGAGCCATCCGCTGCTGAGGACCAGGGTGAGGGTCACGTGAGGTAATGCATGGGAGGGGCCGAAAGTCCCACTCGGCAGACAGGCAGGCAGAAGCATGGACCTGCTCCCCTTAGAGGCTTGAAACTGATCTTGGCAAGTCACTTAATTCCTCTGAGACTCCATGTCCTCATCTGTAAAATGGGCATAACGATGCCTCCTTCATAAGGCAGCTTGGAGGATTCACAAAAAAAACCAATTTGCTGTCGAGTTGACTCTGACTCAGGATGAGAGACCCCATGTGTGCAGGGTAGAGCTGCTCCATAAGATTTTCATGGCTGTGACCTTTTGGAAGCAGATCACCAGGCCTTTCTTTTGAGGTGCCTCTGAGTGAGTTAGAACCGCCAGCCTTTCGGTTAGTAGGTGAGCATTTAACCATTTGTGCCACCCAGAGATTCCTGCTCAGAGGATTAAATGAGGTAATACTTAGTGCAGCGCCTGGCATGGGGCAGGCCCTGGGTGTGTTGTTACTCGTTGCTGTTGAGTCAGTTCTGATTCATAGCGACCCAATAGGACAGAGTAGACTTGTCCCATAAGGTTTCCAAGGCAGTATCCTTTACTGGAGCAGACTGCCACATATTTCTCCCACAGAGCAGCTGGTGGGTTTGAACTGCCGACTTCTTGGTTAGCACCTGAGCGCTTAACCACAGCACCATTCGGACTCCTTGTGTTGTCATTACCACTGGGTTATTCTTGGCACTTGCTGAGTGTGTAACAGAGGCGGCTGCTGTTGATTTGTGGTGTGTCCTGAAGCCTTGCTAACTGCTGTACCTCCAGGTTCTAGAACAGTGCTGGCAACACACAGTGGGTGCTCTTTTGGTGTTTATTGACCGACTGCCTGACTGACTGAGTGGACGAGTAACTGGCCGAGTGAGTGAGCCGGCCCCAAGTGGTGGGGAGAGGGGGACAGACCACGCTGGCTCCCTACTCTGGGGGCTTGAGCTATGCTCAGTGGGTTGACCATGGGGATCCTGGCCATCTGGCTATTTCCCTGACCCCTCACCAGGGCAGTCCTAGAATACTAAGCATCTCCGAGGCTCAGTTTTCTCCTCTGTAACATGGAGCTCATGGTGATCCTGACCCTCTGCCCAGTCCTGGGTCGTTGGCAGACTGAGAAAATGATATTCAAGGGACCAGAGGCCAGCTGAGCCCGCAGAAACGTTGGCGATGACGCTTCTCCAGTTTTCACTTCTCCAAATGTCACCCAAGGTCTCCGGGAGATGGGTGAGATGTCCCAGGCTGCAGATAGGGAAGCGGCCCCTCCTACCCCCAGCTGCTGGCAGCATGAGGAACATCTGGCCGTGCAGCCCCGCCAGTGTTAAGGGCAATGCTATGTTGAAGAGCCTCCGGAGTTGGTTACCACAGGAGTCTGCACTAAGCTTGGCCTGGGTTCCACTGCCCCATGCCTGTAGTCCCATATTCCAGCAGGCTTCTTGGAGGAGGCACCCTAGAGGGCTGGTGCTCCTCCTGGAAGGGAAGCCCCAGCCTGGGCCTGGCACACAGCAGGTGCACAGGAAGGCTACATTCAGGGGTGGGGGCCTGGGCTCCACTGGGGTCTGCCGCTGGCCCCCTTGTGTGGCCTCAGCAGTGAGTCGCCGATTCAGCTGGCATGTGCCGGCCTGGGAGTGATGCCTGAGGATCCTGTGTTTCACCTTCTGAATTGCTCCCAGGTGTGGCTGGGGCAGGTGTACTCATAGGAGCCAGGGAAGTGGGGAGGAGGGTAATACCCATTTTCTTCAGCTGCCCCTTGGGGCAGGTGCCTTACAGTTGGGGAAACTGAGGCCCATAGAGGGCCACGGTGTGGGGAAGCTAGATGCATTTTTACTTCCGTGTGGCCTTCACTCAAGGTGCAGTGGCTGTTGGCTGGACTTTTGCACACTGTGGGTTCGCTCCGCTGTCTTTGCAGTGAGGCAACCCGTCGCTGCCCCTACTTTACACATCTGGAAACCGAGACTGTGAGAGGCAAAGTGACAGAGCCAGGATTTTGCTTTTATTTAATCTTTTTTGGAGGCATAATTTAGCAGAAAAGTACAGACATCCTAACGGTATGGCTGGATGAATTTTCACATACATGTACCGCTGTGTAACCCCACCAGATCCAGACCTAGAACCTTCCCAGACCCCGAGGCTTCCTTGTGTCCCTCCCAGTCATCGCCTGTCGGCCGCCGGCACCACCAGCTTGAAATCACAGATAACTCGCCCATAGAAATAATCCATGGAAATGATGAGATTAAGTAAAGCAGTTCTGGCATAGAGGTGTGTGTGTGTGTGTGTGTGTGTGTGTGTGTGTGTGTGTGTGTGTGTGTGTGTGTGTGTGTGTGTGTGTGTGTGTGTGTGTGAAAAAGTATAATGCATGTTATTTGTGTAAAAAGGAGGTAACAGTGTAGGTTCGCTTTGCCTAATTTTTTTTTTTATTTCTTCCCATACAGAAATGTATACATATGTTGTTATGTGACCCTTATTGCTCTCCCCATACTGTGACAGCACACTCCTCCCTTCCACCCCTGATTCCCTGTGTCCATTCAACCAGTTCCTAACCCTCTCTGCCTTCCCATTTCACCTCCGGACAGAAGCTGCCCATTTAGTCTCTTGTATCTACTTGAGCCAAGAGGCACACTCCTCACGAGTATCACTTTATGTCCCACAGTCCAGTCCAATCCCTGTCTGAAGAGTTGTCCTCGGGAGTTGTTTTAGTTCTGGGCTGACAGAGAATCCAGGGGCCATGCTTTCCGGGGTTCCTCCAGTCTCAGTCAGACCATTAAGTCTGATCTTCTTCCTAGAATTTGAGCTCTGCACCCCACCTTTCTCCTGCTCCGTCAGGGACTCTCTGTTGTGTCCCCTGTCAGGGTGGTCATTGGTGGTAGCCGGGCACCATCTAGTTCTTCTGGTCTCAGGCTGATGAAGTCTCTGGTGTATGTGGCCCTTTCTGTCTCTTGGGCTACTGCTTTCCTTGTGTCTTTGGTGTTCTTCATTCTCCTTTACTCCAGATGGTTGGGACCAATTGATGCATCTTAGATGGCCGCTTGCAAGCTTTTAAGACCCCAGATGCCAGTCACCAAAGTAGGATGCAGAACGTTTTCTTAATATTGCTTTGCCCAGTTCTGCATTTGGTATAAACAGCGTCCTGCAGTACGTCCCCGTTCGTGTCTGCTGCTTTTGCTCAGCACGTTGTCTGCGTGTTGTCTGTGCTGTTGCTGTATCAGAAGTCAATAGAACTGGGATTCAAACCCTCTCCCTCACTCTCCGCACAGCACTCAGAGCGATCACTCCTGCTTAAAACCCTCTAGTGGCTCCTGTTGTCCTTGGAATAAAGACCCACATCTCCCCTGGCCTCACCACCTTGCCTTCTGCCTCCATCACCGCCTCCAGCCACATCGATGGACCTCCTGTCCTCAAAAGCCCTAAGCTCCTTCTCACCTCAGAGTCTTTGCACATGCTGTTCCCAACTCCTCTCTGTTCCACCCCTCAGCTTCCCTTTGGCCACCTAGTCCAGCTCACCCTTCAGGGCCCAGCTGGAGTGTTGCCTCCTCCAGGGAGCCTGCACTGACCTCCCCACACCAGGCTGGGCCCGCCTGGTGGATGTCATCAGGCTAGTTCATATTTTCTCTTCGCTGCCCTTGTCATCTGTAGTTATGTGCTGAGTGTCTGCCTCCATCTTAGATAGTAAACTCCAAGAGGCAGGGATGGTGTCTTCCGAGTTCACTGCTGCATCCCCAGAGCCAGTCCTTGAGTTGTTCACGGGTCCGCCAGTCATCATTCATTCATCAAGTCCTAAGTGCCTGACACAGATCAGCCACTCGGCTCATTGTTGTTGAGTGAGTGAATGAGTGAATGGATAGATGAATGAATGAAAGGTCTGTCTGCCCCAAAAGCCTGCACTCTTTCTACTACATTTCATCATCTGATACCCTCTCTGGGCCTCTGTTTCCCCAGTTGTCACAGGAGTCAGACCCTCCCCTTCCAGCCAAGTTCTGATCCTGATGATGGGGGCAGCTGGGCGAGGCGGGCGTAGGCTGGCTCTGGCCAGCAGATGCTGGGGACAGCCCAGCTGGGCAGGGAGATGGCCACAGGCTTTGGGGCAGGTTCTACCCCAGACAGTGAGACCTGCTTGTGTGCTGACCTCAGCATTTGGCAGGTGCTTTCCACATCACATCACCAGAGCCCCCATGCCCCTGCGGGGGTGCAGGGCTCGAGGCTCAGAGCTATCAAGGGACTTGCATGGCCACCTAGCCGATGTCAGCCTCAGAGCTGCAGGCTCGGCCTGCTGGGCCTCCAGGGGCAGGAGGAGGGGAGGTTGCTGGGTGTGGGAGGCACGGGGAACAGAGTGGTGATGGGGGCGTCATGGACCTGAGTTCAAGCCTGATGTGTCCCCCACAGCCGTGCGGCCTTGGTCAAGTCGCTTCCCCACGTGGGGTTTCCCCATTCATTTCCCCATCTGTAAGAATGGGGGTGACTGTGATGATGGTCCCTCCTTGACGGGTCCTCGGAGCTTCGCAAGACCTTGGGGGAGCACACAGTAGATCTCCATAAGGCTGGCCATCCCCAGAGCCTAGCCAGACCAGGCGTCAGCCAGAGCCGTGCAGCACGGGTGGCTCAGTGGCATGTCAGCCAGGCAGGCGGGTGTCCTGGGGCCGGCTTTGATTAGTTCAGGTTGACAGTCGCGCTCCGCGGCGCTGCCGGGAGGGGAGCCCGTGATTACCCTAATGAAGCTTGAACGCAGTTTGTCATCCAAACAGCTGGTTCGGAGCTGCGCTGGCTGCCAGCTGCCCGGCTCAGCCGCACAACTCCTACGCCCAGTGCTGCCCCAACCCTGAGCCGACTGCCTCCAGGAAGACCAGTGCAGGAGGCAGCAGCCTGGGGGGTCTGCGGGGCGGCCCCTGGGAAGTCAGATGGACCCTGGGGCCTTGCTAGAGCCTTGGACTGGTGGAGCAGGGTGGCTTCTCAGGGTGCTCATAGGGCAGCCTTCCCTCTCTGGATCTCAGTTTCCCCATCTGTAATGTGGGCATTGGGGACCATGAGCTTCAAGTCTGATTTCTGAATCCTTCCTAGACCCCACAGACTGGGTCAGAGGCCTCATGGGCACCCACAGCCTTCAGAGCTGGCTCCATCATCCCTTGGTGGACCCGGTTGTCACTAGAGATCTAGATGGTTGACATCGTGTCTCATTCACTCACTTATTCAGCAAATACTTAATGAAGACACAGCAGTGGGCAAGCCAGTAACAGCCCTGCCTTCATGGAGCTTGTAGTCTGGTGGAGGAGATGCATGGGGCCTTGACCTTGTCTGGGGGGCCATAGAGGGCTTCCCGGAGGAGGTGACACCTGAGCCCAGAACAACCAGGGGAGAAAGAGACACAGGGAAGGAAAGGTGTTCCAGGCAGAAGGAATAGCACGTGCAGAGGTCTTGTGGCGGGAGGTAACATGGCGTCGTGGGGGAGTGTGAGGTGTCTGGACATACACTGAAGTGTTGGTGCTTCCGGTTAGTGGGCTCTCTTCACGCCCTGCCCTGGGTAGGTTCAGTGTGGTTCTCTCTCACTGAACCGTTCTGACAGCCCTGGGAGAAAAGATCATTGTCCCATGCTGCAGAGGGGGAAACCGAGGCCCATAGCATGGGACAGTGGTGCTTTGCAGCCTCAAGCCTGCCCAATAGGCCTCTGAGAGGCCCTGGGCCAGGGGCTATGGGCTTGGGCTGGAGTGGGTCTCCAGGGGGTGCTCAGTTGAGGAAGGGGTCAAGCTGGGCCCTTGTAGGCGGCGGGGGACTAGCAGGCAGCCTGGGGCCTCCATTGGCTGGTGAGGGGTCTCCTGACTCTGGGCCAGTGGCTCTTGAGTCCCCACTCCCCCTGTACCCACTGAGGCATTCCTAACAGTTTGAGGCCACCCTTTCCTGAGGGCCTGGCTTGGATGGGGGATGGGCTGGGCAGGAAGAGAAAGAGGACTCAGGTGTAGCCCCCAGGGCCTCTGGCCTTCCCCATGCCAGCCCCAGGCTGCTTCCCAGTTTTCTCTGTCACCACCTGAGGCTAGGCTACATCTCCACCTTCCTGTACTCGGCAGTGGCCTCCTGGGTGGCCTCCCATTCCCACTACCCTTTTTATCTCGCCACTCCCTCCCCTCCATACTATCTGTGGCTCCCCGTTCCCCCAGCACAGAGCCCACACTCTGGCCCCCCTCCCCTTCCCACTTAGTCTGCTTGTTTTGCTCACTTGGTCCTGTGAGTAACCATGGCCTTCTGCAGAGGGGAGTGTGGGCCCCGGGCCCTGCACAGCCATCTGTCCTGTGGCCACTCACCCAGCAGGTCTAGCTGGGCTGGGTGCCAGATGTGACAGGCGCTCGCCCCCTGCAGCTGGGCAGACGTGAGCAGCCCTTGGAAGCCTGAGGGCTGGGATGAAGGATGGCTTTATGGCCTCGCTGCAGGAAGGGAGGAATTCCCAGCTCACTCCCTCCTTATTGTTGCCTGGTGTGACTGCTACCTCCAATGTTCACTTCTGCCTGCTGAGGTGCTGGGACAGAACTGGCTTATCAGATCCAGCCGCCTCTCAGAGGCCCCTCTGGGCCTCTGCCCCAGCTCAGACAGGGATGGGGGCAGTGAGACTGCCAGTGAGAGTGGGGAAGGGGCACGGTGTGGACTGAGCGACCCCAGCTGGCCCAGGCCCCAGGTCGAGTGGTACAGCCATGCTGGGTCTCAAGCCTCACAGATGGTGGGTGGGGAGGCCACAGTGGACTCCAGCCTTGGCAGGGGGCTGTCAAGAGAATGCCAGAATGCTTGTGCCCCCCACCCCCACCCCGCCGCAGCCTTTGCTTGCGTTCTTCCTCTACCTGGAATGTCCTTCCCTGGCCGAAGGCTGGATCAGGGCTTCCTCTGGGGCCAGAACAGGCCTCAGCAAGTGGATTCAGCTGAAGACTGAATGATACCTTCCCAAAGGTGCGTGGGGCACTTGACATGCATCATCCCTTGACTCTGCCCACAACCTTATCAGGTAGTGTGATCCGTCTCCCCATTTTACAGATGAGGAAACTGAAGCTCAGAGAGGTTAAGCAACTTGCTCAGGGTCACACAGGCAGGAAGTGGGTGAGCTAGGATTTGGTCCCGGGAAGGGGGTAGGGCAAGTGACCAGACCAGGCTGAGGCGGGTTGTAGAGGAGTGCCATGCCGGAGAGCAGGACCAGACCCCGGGGGCCTGAGTGCTTCTGGGGCCTTGGGGCTGAGCTGCCTCCCCACTGGCCCTCTGCAAGGCCTGGACCTCAGAGCCAGGTTCTGGTGAAGTGGGCCTGTGACAATGCCACGTCTAGTTTTGCTGGGTCCGAGGGCTGTGCAGACAGTCCCCAGCAGATGGGAAACATGGCCCCTCACCACGGTCACTCATCAGCCGACCTCCTAAATCAGGCGCTTGTGCTGGTACCCGGCTGACTGAGACCAGGCTCTGGATGAGGCCAGGGGACACTGACGGCATAGATGGTGCAAGGAGCACCGGACTCCGAGCCTCATGGAGTGGCGTTCCTACCTGGGCCACCTTGGGCCAGGCACTTCACCCTGCTGGGCCTCAGTTTCCTCATCTGTAAAACCATAACTGGTCGGGACAGAGCTTTAAGTTGGCAAAGAGCTGCCGTGTCCACTCTGGGGGTCTCAGAGGGGTGGCATCAGCCCTGCTCGCCTTCTACAGAGGAGCCCAGAGAGGGCATATGACCTCCCCAGTGTCACACAGCCAGGTGATTGCAGGGCCAGAGCATGAGGCATGACCCACCCACCTGCTCTGCTGGCGGCCACTCAGCCAGCCATTTAAGTAGTATTTACCAAACGTCTTTTCTGGTAGGAAGGCACAGATCTTTTTCCACGGCCTGGAATCCCTGTGGCATCAGATGCAGGAGGGAAGGGGAAGTAACACGTATTAAGTGACTTGTGTGCCGGGCACTTCCCCAAGAGGCTCGAGTGCTCGCGACATCACTATGAGGTGAGCAGTATTATCCCAGTTTGGGATGGGGAGGGGACTGAGGCCCCGGGCAGTCTGTCACAGAGCCGAGGGGCTCTCACCCAGGATTGACTCCAGAGGTCGGCCTGGCTGTGGGGCCGCAGGAAGGGCACCATGTTGCGAGCACTGCTGGATGCAGCCCTTCCTCACAGCTTCCCGAGGTGGGACGAGGCCTTGTGCTGAACAAACAGGAGGCGGGAGTGGGTGGGCACCTGCCTGGGAGCTCGTTGAGGACAAGGACAAGGCCTCTTCTTGTGTCCTGCCCACCTAGGACACCTGGCACACCGTCCAGGCCCGGGGTGCTGTGTGAATGCAACAGGATTGAATTGAATCTTCAAGGCCCTCCTGGTGCCCATTCAGCTCGTTGCTGAGGAGTTGGTTTGGGCTAGCGCCAGCCCCTGCCTCAACGATGCCCGCAGGGAGGGAGCTGGTGTTTGCCGGGCAGGAGGCGGGCAGGAGGAGTGGTGGGACGGTGAGGTGGGCTTGACCCCAGCGAGAGGGAGGAGGCTGACAAGGGGCCAGAGGACAGGGGTGGCACCTGGGGGGCACTTTTTCTGGTGTGGCCCCCCAGAGCCAGCCCAGGGTGACTGCTGCTCCGTGGGCTCCCTAGGGAGGAATGTCGCCACGCTTGATTTTGCCCCTGCACAGCCCGGGGAGACCAGGAGTGGCTGCTGTCCCTGGCATCTGTCGGTGGCTCCATTGAGTATCCGTGTGTCCAGCAGGGAGCAGGCTGAGAGGAGCAGAGGTCTGGCTGGGGCGGGGGGTGGGGCTGCCAACTGAGAGGCCTGAATGCTGAGAGAAGTGCCTGGAACTGGGGCTGCCAACGTGCATCCTTGAACTCACGTTTCCTTGACATTTGTTCATTCATTCATCATTTCCTGAGCTCCAGCACTGTGCAGGGCCCGGGGACAAAAATGAACGCCCTGATTCCTGCCCTCAGGGACAAGGAGAGAACCCAGCACCTGGTGTGGCTTCTTGAGTCCTGTGTTCGGTGTGCAAGCCTGGTGTTCTGCTCCCACCTTGCCCCCAAATGCTGGTGACCATGCTCTGGCCATTTTGCCTTCTGGGCCTCAATTTCCTCACCTGTAAAATGGGAATAATTATATCCGCTCCCCAGGGGGCTGGGAGCTCCCACGAGGCAGTGGCTGTGAAAGGGCATTAGGGGACCACATGGTTTGGAACAAACGTGGGGATGATCTTGAATTGTGGAGATTACTCTCTGACGTCACTGCTTCTGTTTTGTCTCCCGATTTCGATTTCGCTCAACTATCAGATCCAGTGAAATTAATTACTGTTTACTTGTTACCGTATCTGGCTAATTCGTCCCTCCTCCCTCCCGTGTCCTCATTTCCCTTGTTTCCTGCCCCTTTCCATAATAACAGTGACAACAACAACACCACATGCTCCCATGGCGCCTTGCTCTGGAGACACATTAACTCACGAGGTGGGTACAGTTGTTACCCCATTTTACAGATGAGGAAACAGAGGTGCAGAGCTGGAATTCAAGCCCGGGCCACCTGACTCCAGGGTCTGTGCTCTGAACTGTGGTGCCCACCACTTCTCTCCTCTTTCCTGCATTTCCGCCTGCTCCATGAAGGAAGCACGGCGTGCTGGGGGCCCAGCTAAGGCCGGAGCCGGGAGACCTGGTGCTATCCTGCTCCTTGCCACCTCGCCTGCCTTCCTTCTGTTCCTCCGTCATGGTGGGTGCGTTCTGAGCCTTTGCATTTGCAGTATCTCCTGCCTGGAGTGCTTCTCCCTGGGATGACCTCTGAGAACACCCCAGCTCCAGCATTGTTAAGTCCAGTTGCCGTGTCAGTGTGGCTCCCCCAGCCGTCTGCCCCCCTTCCCCAATCCTCTCCTGGCTGGGAGAGAGCCTCCCAATCCTTGTCCTGGCCAGCCTCTGTGAAGCTCAGACCCTTCCAGGGTTGGGATCCTGGGGCTCGGATGTCCCTAGAATGGGTGGTTCAGTGGGGGCTTCGGCCTCTGAACAAAACCAAGCCAGGTGAGTGATCCAAACGTGGCCCTACAGGTGGAGAGCTTCTCCTCCCCCACTGGGAGTCCCAGAACACTCATTTATTTATCCACGCAATCATTCATTCACTCACTCACCAATGTGTTCGGAACCTTCCAGCTGGCCACACACTCTGCGCTGAAGGAATCCTTGTCCAGGGCCTACAAGAATGCCCACCTTGTCTCTCCTAGCTTTTCCCAGTCCAGTCCAGACCCCACCTCCTCCCCGGAGCTTGCTTCCTGCGTCCCCCCAGGGGGACCCTGGGCCTGGCTGCTGGCTTTTGATCTCATGATCAAGGAAAGGGCCTGTTCACCGCCGTGACATCTTCCAGCTCACCTTCTTCTCCCTCTTGGCCTTCTGGGGTAACTGCGGGGAAGCCCCGAGCCAGATTTGCAGCCAACCTCTTAAAGGGCCCTGGGGCGTGTGTTGGAACTCATGGCCCCCCACCACCCAGTGGTCTCGTGTCTCCTCAGTGCTCACAGCTGCTGCTTCAGTGCCTGGAATGGGGCCTGGCCAGGGACAGATTACCCAATAAGCAAGGTAGGCACGGCCTTACTTGTATCTACTTAGTAATCCGTGCTGCACAGTTTCAGCTGTTTTTTAAAGTGGTGAAACCCATGTGAAATTGTGCAGTAAGGATTACTAAGTAAAACACAAGTAAGCCGGTGCATACCTTGCTTACTGGTTAATCTGCCCCTGGGCCTGGCACACAGTGAGCCCTCAGTTTACTGAATGAATGAGTTCCTCCTTGCTCCATTTTCCTCACCTAAGTGCCACCATCTGTGATTCCAGCTTCCTCAGATTCTTTTTGGATGAGAAAGGAAAACACTAGAACAGCAACATTAATAACAGCAACAGTAATAGTTATTTGTATTTATTGAGTACTTACTACGGGCTGGCCATTGTTCTAAATAGTTTACGTGTGTCAACTCCTTTACTTCTTCCAGTCCTGTGAGGTGGTTACTAGTACCCTCTCCCACATGAGGAAACTGAGGCACAGGGTGAGTCACAATTTGCCTCAGGTCACAGAGCTCCTAAGTGGCGGAGGTGGGATTTGAACTCAGTAGGGCCCCTAGTGCCTGTTTGCTTGAATCAGTAATTGTGGACCTGAGCCTGTTTTGCTCTGGAAGCGATAAGGGGTCAAGAAAGCTGCCCCATGGGGCATACCTCATAGGTGGGTGGACAGGAGGGCGGGCAAGGCAACGGGCCCGCGCAGAGCCCTGCTGGAGGTCCTGAACCCTTAGCTCCAGGGGCTGGCGTGGCCAGAACTGGGGCCTCAGGGAAGCAGGAGCCTGGCTCACAAGGCCACAGGCAGGGGTCTTCCTTCCTGCACCTGCGGGGGCCTCCCTGGTGTCCAGTGAGCTGTGCCACCTGACTTGCAGGTCCCAGGTGCCAAGCTCCACGTGCCCTGCAGGATGTGTGTCCGAGCCCTGTGTCACGGCAGGTCAGGACACACAGCCCCCAGGCTCTGCCTCCTCACTAGCAGGCCTTAAATCCATTTCCAGCCCTCGCTCCTGAATTGCTTGTGCGGCTTTTACAGTTGCTTGGGGAACTGTAAGTCTGCGTTGCCTGACTCCTGTGTGTTTAAATTCTCAGCCATAATGTTATATTAACTGATTTTTTTGCAGTTTTTGGGAGACAGTGTGTACATTCCTGGGGCCGTGGGGAGTGGGGATGTCCATGTACATGGACAAACGCAGCTGTGAGTGCTGGGCCTGGGGCTGACCCGGCCCACCCCCAGCTGGTTCCCCCAGACGTGTTACCTGCCAGTTGGGTTCACAGTGCCATGTTCCCCCCAGAAGTGGTGAGTGCTGCCATGTACCTGGTAAACTTGGCATCCTGGCTCAGGATGGCTCCAGAGCCCTGGCAGGGCCTGTGGGTTACAGGGCTGTCACTCATTTGCGAACTGACAAGTGCGTCACCCCCTCCCCAACTCCCAGATACATGCTGAGCACACCCTGTGCCCCTAGCAGTGGAGACACAGCAGTGGTCCCAGAGATGCTAACACTAGGGGCACAGACATTAACCTCACACGTACATAGTAGCATGAGCCTGAGCCGGGACTCAACCTGGGACGCTGGGAATAAAACTGGGTAAGGGATGGGGATGGAAGGGTGGAGGGGACTGGGGGACGGGGTGGGGAGCGCATGGGGCAGAGGCCTGGAGGAGGGGGAGCTGGCCTCTCTGCTCCCAGGTGGTGCTTGAGCAGTACAGGCACTGCTCTGCACGTTTTCTCAGTTAACGCCCACAATGATACGTTGAGGGTCATTGTCCCAATTTTACTGATGATGTCCAAGGTCAGCAGCTGCTAAGTGGCCAAGCCAGTATCAAACCTGGGCTGTGAGGCTCCTCTATCCACATACTCACCACTCTGTTCCACAGCTCTCTGGGAAAAGAGAGTGTCAAGCAGATAGAACAGTATGTGCAAAGGCCCAGAGGCCAGGATGTGGTTGGGGAGTCTAAGGAACAGCTGGAATGCCAGTGTGGCTGGAGCACAGTGAGCAAGGGGAGGGGGGAATGGAAGAGGGGAGGGGGAAGAAGTCCTGGGGCCCAGATCTTGGGGGCTGTGATGAGGAATCAGGGGCTCACCTGAGCTCTGTCCTGTTCCTGAACCAGGCAGCAGTGGTGGGAACAGAGGGAACATGGTGAACGGGGAGAGGGAGAGGAGCAGAGCCCCAGGGCATGGCACGGTAGGCCAGGAGCTCCTGTGGGGCAGATGCCTGAGAAGGAGTGCTGTGGGAAGTTCCCCGGAGAAAGGGAAGACCCAGTAACTCACAGCCACAGTGTAGCTCGGCTCTGGGGGTCTGATGACCAGGGTTTCCCAGCTGGCTTCCGCCAGAGTGCTGGCCAGGCTCTGCAGGGTGTGAAGAAGGGCTGGGAGCACCGCCCTGGTACTCTTTCTGTAGTTGATCACTTGTTGCCCTGATTTCTTCATCCAGAAAATGGGGATTGTGATATTGGCCACCCAGGGCTGTTGATGAGGATTAGAGATACTGGCAGTAAGGGGGTCAGAAGCAAGAGAAGCCTTGCTCCTTACTGATCACGTGCTTGTGTGCATTCTCTCTCTCTCTCCCTCTCTCCCTCCCTCTCTCCCTCCCTCTCTCTCTCCCTCTCTCTCTCTATCTCCCTCCCTCTCTCTATCTCCCTCCCTCTCTCTCTCCCTCTCTCCCTCCCTCTCTCTCTCCCTCTCTCTCTCTCTCCCTCTCTCTATTTCCCTCCCTCTCTCTCTCTCTCTCCCTCTCTCTCTCTCCCTTTCTCCCTCCCTCTCTCCCTCCCTCCCTCTCTCCCTCCCTCTCTCCCTCTCTCTCTCTCTCTCTCTCTCCCTCTCTCTCTCTCCCTCTCTCTCTCTCTCCCTCCCTCTCTCCCTCTCTCTCTCTCTCTCTCTCTCCCTCTCTCTCTCTCCCTCTCTCCCTTCCTCTCTCTCTCTATCTCCCTCTCTCTCTCCCTCTCTCCCTCCCTCTCTCTCTCCCTCTCTCTCTCTCTCTCTCCCCCTCTCTCTCTCCCTCTCTCCCTCCCTCTCTCCCTCCCTCTTTCTCTCCCTCCCTCTCTTCCTCTCTCTCTCCACTCAAGTAATGTCCCCATTTTACAGGTGAGGGAACCAAGGATCAGAAAGGGAAAGGACTTGTCCGGACCCCCCACTGGGACCCTAATGTGGCTGGGCCTGGTGGGCCAGGGCTCAGGAAATGAAGGGCCTGGGAGTAGACACCTCCCTGCCTCCCGCACAGTGAGGTAAGAGTAGGGCTGCCCAGACAGGAGCGGTAGTTTGGAGCACTGGCGGGTAGGTGCAGCCTCAAGTGGGGCACAAAGGCAAGGCCCCAGGAACATTCTCCTGACCTTTGTTCGTCCTGTGCTTGCCACCTGAACATGCTTCCCTCTCCTTGCCAGGTCCTCATCTTTTAATCCCCTGCTCAGGCCAGCACCTCCTCCAGGAAGCCTTCCCTGACTTTGCCCATGATGGTCACACACCTCCTTGGTGCCCCTACAGCCCTGTACTCACTGCGGTCTCAGCATGGGCCTTGTTGGGTGCCATCATGTCTGTTTGGGGGCTCTCCACATGCAGGGCTTGTGTCCCAGTCCTCCTGTGCCCCCAGTGCCCCTCACAGGACATGACCCAGACCAGGTGACAGTGAGTGACTGTGGGAAAGAGCTGGATGGCGCTCAGGCTGGGGTAGTGGCAGGGGCCTGGTGAGCAGGTGGCAGGAAGGCAATCAATGGGCACCAGCGGGCTGAAGCCCTTTCTCGGAATGTCTGCAAGTCCTTGGGTCCAGTGGGCAGAGAGGGAGCCATGGCCCCAAGGGATTCCTGAGCCCCTATGGGCAGATATTACTCCTGGCTGGTTGCTGGACTAGGCCCATTGGGCTATGTGGTCATCAGGGGCTCCCCACGGCCTGGGGGTGGCCAACACCCCCTCTATTAGGGCAATTTCTGAGTGGCAGGCCCTGGTGACACCCTGTATTTGGAAGTGCCCAGGGTGGTGCCAGCTGGGATAATGAGCCCTGGGGTTTTACCGAGCAGGGCTGGTCACCTGCGGCCAGTGGCTCCACCCAGAGTCATCCCTCACCTGCGGTCCTTGATGAAGGCTTAGTGGACAGTGCTGGGGGGTCACTGGGCAGGGGGCCCCCTGCCGGCACCCTGGCTGGGCCTGGGCCCCACTCTCTGGAATCTTCCCCCAATGCCAGCCTCCGTTCTTCCTCTTAATGAGGAAAGCTCTTCTCCCCACTGTCCCCCCTTCTTCCAAAATGGATTTATCATTTCACTGCGCCGCACCCCGCCCTCCCCTCCTTCTCCAGGCCACAGAGGGAAGTAGAGGGTGTTATTGTATGTCTTAGGTGATTGTTGCCCGTATGCCCCAGTCTCTTTGGGGTGGGGCTAGGGGTTTGGTGGGGAGTAAGTAAATTATATATTGAACTCCTAACTGGAGCTGAGGCCTTGTGGTTTCCATGGCAACTGGGCTGGAAATAGCTCGGTGTGACATCAGCGCGGTACAGGTATAGCCGGATCCAGCCGTTCCCCAAAACAAGCTGGCTCCAAGGGGAGCAAGGGATGTGCAGCTAATTAGCATATTCAAATAAGGCTGGCGAGCAGGGTGGGGCCTGGGATGCCCCAGCTGGGCCTGTGGCCATGGCCAGGGCCTCTGGCAGGTAAGTGGGCTGGGGGTGCTGGTGGGGTCAGGGCCAGGCTGTCCCCGGCACGGGCTCCTGGGCTGGACCTCCCTGAGAGGCCTGCTGCTGCCTGGGCCTGCCTGCCCCATGGGGCTCTGGGAGTGTGGCCAGCAGGGCTGCCAGGGGATGGGCAGGAGCAAACGGCGCGGAGCTGGCATGGTTTCCTGCCTGGGCTCGAGCGGGCGCTGGCTGCACTCGGCTCAGGGTGCCTTTGAATCCAGCTACCTAAATGGGCCCTGCTGGCTGGCTGCCATTTTTCTCTCTGGCTCTGTGAGGGAGCGGTTACCCTGTGCCCACTATGGCTCCGCTTCTTTGCCCTCCTCACTCCTGGGTCATGGACCCAAACTCCTCTCCCCTCCAACTGCTTTGCTGCTGCGTCCACCCCGCCCCCACCCCAGAGGAGAGGAGAGAGCAAGGCCCCTCATTTGTGGCTGGTCACTCATCCTCTCTCAGCCTCAGTTTCTACATCAGGGAAATGGTATTTTCCCTGCCACCTGCCTGCAGGGTGTTGAGGAGTGAATGAGGTGTTAGTGGGAATGGGCCTGGGTGAGCTTGAGGGAGGAGGAGGATGAGTTCTGTCACCCACGTTTGAATCACGGCAGCATCATCCCAGGACCCTCCTTACCCCCCTCCCCCACACACCCTGGGGAGACTTGAGAACTTGCAGTAAATTTCTGGGTGAGGTGAAACATTGCCACCTTCATTGTGGTGATTTCCACACCAGGGCTCTTGGCTGAACCGCTGACATTCGAGCTGGGTGTTCTCTGGGGCTTAATGAGATAATTTATTCATTTCAGCAAATGCTGAGGGTGTGCTGAGGGAGGGCGTGGTGGCGAAGGGGGTGAGTCAGACCCGGCTGGGCCCTAGGAGCACATGGTTAGATGGGGGAGGCGGGTGGAGACAGCGTGGCCAACAGTCTCCGAAGGCCTGGGGGTGTCTGGGAAGATTGTTGAGGGCATGGGACATTTGAACGATGCCTCACTTGGCAGTGAAGGGGGCAGGGAAGGGCGTTCCAGGGAGAGAGCGGTGGATGGGCACGAGGCATCTGCGGAGGGTGACATTTGGCTGCAGCTGGAGCCCAGGGCCGGAGCAGAAAGTGATGGAGATGAGACCAGAAATTCTGGAGGAGCTGGAAGCCAAGGAGCTTGGATGTGAACCAGGAGGCAGTGGGAGCCATTAACGGTACTTTAGCAGGGGAGTGATGTGATCAGCTCCCAATTTTAGAAAGAGATGGGCCAGAGAGGGCAAGCTCGAGGCAGTTCAGATGGAGGTGGTGGTAGTTGCGGTCATGGTGCCGACAACAGGAATACCAGTTCCAGTTCCTCCAAGGAGCCCCTCTAGCCGTGAGTTGCCCCTACCTTGGACAGATTGTCCTCCTGATCCCCAGACAAGAATCCATCCTGCTGATGGTTTTGCCTTCACAGTCTCAGCCCCGTGATATGGACGGCCCAGGCATGAACTGACCTGCACAGGGTCATGGAGGTGGACCTGGCCAGGTCCACCTCCAGTCCTCAAACACGAAGCTGCTAGCTCAGGGTGTGGTGTGGTTTCCCCCAGCACCCTGCCCCGTGGTACAGCAGTGGGGTGAGTGGAGGTCGACACACGCAGTTCAGTCCGCCCAGCTGCCTAGCTCTGGGCAGCCGCTGCCCCATTTTGGGCCTCGGTTTTCTCAGCTGTAAAATGGGGTGGCAGCAGTACTAAGTCGTGGGGTGCATAGGTAAAGCTTTCAGCACAGGAGATGGGAGCACTTGTTCTCCTGGGCCCAAGGGTCACTGGGGACAGGTGGCACTCGGACTTCGGCCTCCTGCAAGGTAGAAGCACTGCCCCAAATATTCTTCGAGGAGGGGACAGCAGAGATAGGAGGGGCGCTCATTCCCTGCTGGGGCTGGAGGCTCCTGCCAGCAGTTTCGGTGGCTGTGTTGCTGTGTTCTCCTGGGACAGGTGTGGCTTTGTGTGTTTGGGGACAGAGGGAGCAGAATTCACCTGGGATGCAAGAATATTTGGGGTGGTGGCTCCTCCCTGCAGGAGGCATCTCCTCCTTGCTACCCTGACCGCAGAAGCCTGTCTGGTACTTTGTGGCCTTTGTCCTGTGTATACCTGGTGACGTTTCAGCATGTAAGCATGGCCTTGTCACTCCTCCCTCAGAACCCACTGGGGCTTCTTGGTCTCAGACAAAATCTAAGCGTCTTGATATGGCCTCTTGTCTTTGTATCTTTGTTCATGCTGTTCTCTCCGCTTGGACACCCTTCCTCTCTCTCCACCTGGCTACCTCTGGCTCAGTTTCCTTCCTCCAGTGACGCCTCCTCCAAGAAGTCTTCCTTGACCAGCCCTCTCCCAGGCTGGTAGGTGTCTCTTATGTGCCCCCAGCCTCTAAGCGCCCCTCGTTCACAGCACTGCCCACCTCTTTCTGTAACCACTAGCTCCTTGTCCTGCCTTCACCATCAGGCTGTAGAGAGACTTGAGGGTGGTGGTAAGTCTGACTGTGTTTTAGCCCCAGGGCCACCTCAGGACCTCACCAGAGGTGGAGGGTGGATGTTTGTTGAGTGAATAGGTGAGCGAGCGGATGCTGTTCTTCCTGCCTTTGTCCACTCCGTTCACCTGCTGCCTGGGCCGCCTTCCCTTCCTCTCTCACCCTTGGGGCCTGGCCGGAACGCCCACCCGCAGGATGTCTGCCCTTCAGGGGGCCCTTCCCCTCGGCCCACCCAGCACGAGGGTCTGTCACAGAACCCCCAAGGCTCTGCTATTTCTGAACTCGGAGGGCCTGGCTGGCTTCTTCCATTTTCCAGTGACAGCCGCCCCCGAGGCAGTGCCTCAGGCCCCTTCCCATTGGATGGTCGGTGATTACTGATCACTGAACCTTTCCAGAACCTTCCCTCTCTGGCAGGACTGTGGGAGTCTCTGGAAGTGACTGTAGCTGCCCATCTGCCCCGAGTCTCCTCAGACCACTCCTTGATCCCATGCTTTTGGAAAACTATATGGAAACTGGCTTTGTGTCACCATATTCAACTTCCTGTCCCCTTTTACTTTAAAAAGCTGATTTAAAACAGAAATTCCCGCTGTAGTGTGAGCTGAAGACTTTGGCCAGTGGGACGGGAGGAGGATCCTGGCCCAGCTGGGTTAAGGGGAGTCCTGGTCCATACTTTGGTCATTCCATTTGCTGCCCTCACTGGCTGGGTGCCTGAATGGGAAGCCCTGGGGGGCCAGGTCCATGTGGCCTCCACCTCCATGTGCATTTGGTGATTCCCATCTCCAGACGCTGCTCTGGGGTCCTCTGTGCAGCGTCTAGAACTGTCATTCATTCTTTCATTCATTCAGCAGACATTCACTGGGTGTTTGAGCTGTGCCAGGCTCGTGTGGCCTTGGGAGTTCAGAGTGAATAAAAGGGGTGCAGGGCAGGATCCTTGCTCACCCCTGGGGGAGACAAGGCTCATGCTGCTCCACAACCCCTCCCGGTGCAGCCCCCAGGCCCCTCTTCTCGTCTGGCGATCACTGGGTCCGAGGCCATGGGAAGCAGCTGGACCAGGTGCAGGCTGCCCGCCACTGCAGGGGGCATTGCTGCCTGGGGTTTGAGCTCCTCCAAGGGCCTGCAACAGGGCCATGGGGAAATCATTTTCTGACAGCGGCCATCAAATTTGCAGAGAGCCCATTGGTTCTCTTTCGGCAGTGGCAGCTGGTCTGTGTCAAGTCCCTCAGAGCACACATCCGGAAGAGGCAGGCTCAGGCCAGTTCCAAACGTGCACCTGTGTCCCCTCCCAGTTTATTTTTTGGTCCTTGGGTTAGAGGAGATGCCTTCTCCTCACCTTGGGGTTGCCATGCAGGGCTCCTCGGTGGGGGCAGCACCAGCAGGAGCCGAGTGTCCCTCAGGGATGGGACACCCCTGCTGCCCCGCATCTGCCCTGTTGTAGGCACCATTCTGGGTTCAGAGGATGTGGCGTTGAATGTGGCAGAGTCCCTGCCGTCTCCCTGAGAGGGAGATGTTTCTGCTGAGATGTGACAGACAGCAAGGAGCCAGCCATGCATGGCTCTGGGGAGGAGCCTTCCAGGCAAAGGGACCAGCCCGTAAAAAGGCCCTGAGGTGGGACTGGGCTGGCTGTGTTCATTCTGTTTGGGCTGTGGTGAGTGTGAGATGCCCGCCTGGGAGTCATCAAGGGTTAGAGCTAGGGTCCCAGCAGAGCCCCAGAGGCATCCAGAGGAAAGCAGGGTGAATTCTGGACAGATGGTCACGGAAACACTGGAGGAGCTGGTGTTGGGTGTGTCATGGAGGGACAGGGTTTTTTGCCTGGTGGAGTTAGATACAGGAGGGGCTTTTGAGGAGGCAGGGGCTCAGAGGGGTGGGAACTTGAGGGCTCACTGGGCAGGGCTCTGCTCATAGAGTAGGGTCCCCCCATCGCGTGTGAAGGTGCCTCATCAGGCCAATTCCAGGCCACCCTGGGCTCCCAGAGGCCTTTGATAAACTCACCTCGTCGACTGCTCACCATCGGGTCTATGGGGTCAGCGGCATCGGCATTGGTGTCCTGCAGTGCACCGGGGTGAGCACCCATGTCCCCACAGCTGTTTCTGTTCATTGCAGGCCTACTAAGTGCCAGGGGCTGAATAGCACTGACATAGTTACATGACCCAACCCACAAGTGGGCATTATCACCTGTACTCCCAGGTGGGGAGGCTGAGACCCAGAGAGTCGGGAAGCTGGTCCAGGAACCCCAGTGTGGAGGTGGTGGGGGTGTGAGCCAGGCAGGGGAGCTGAGCCAGGAGGGTTGCAAGACCTGGTTGCTCTGAACTTAGCTGGATAGGGAGCCGTGAACCACCCCCAGTGCCAGGCCAGCTCCCTAGGAACCCACCTGTCCTCTGGGCACCTTTCCCCCTAGCTGGGCAGATGTGGGCCCTGAGGCCTGTGTGTTCTCCCCTCTCGGGGCCTGGGGAGGGAGGAGGCCAGCCTCACCTGCTGCTCAGAGACTGGAGAAGGGAAGGAGATGTTCTATGAACTTTTAGGGACCTGCCACCTCTGACACCCACCTCCTGGCTCATCATGGCAAGGATGACCGTTCACATCTTTCAGATGAGGTGGCCTCTCAGGTGACCAGTGGCTGGGTGATCAGGGATCTATCTGTCCCCCAGCCTAGTCCACACACCAGAGAATGATTGATAATGGTGGTGGTGGCCATGAACATGGGCCATGGTCTTGGGCTTTGATCTCCAAAGACTGTTTTGCCAGGGCAGGGCGCATGGATTCTGGAACCAAAGCTCCCCCAGCCCTGGGTCCCCTGCACCCACCATCACAGCTCCCTTCAGTGGAGTCTGCTGAGGCTTGGGCCCACCTGGCCTGGCTCCATCAGACCCCAATCAGTAAGATCAAGTCCGGCTAGGGAGTCTGTCTCTTCTACCAGCTGCACCTGTGAGGATCTCACCCCAGCAGAGACTGGGCCAGACCAGTGGAGGCCACGGCTGTGTGGACTGTCCTGGTGCCAGGCAGGTGGGAGACCAACGTTCTGACCCCCCAGTTGCTTGCTTATTCATTCACTCATGACGGGTACCTCCTAGGCACTGGGGACTCGCCTTGTTCTCTCAGTGGCCCCTGCACCTGGTGTGATACAGGCCATATGTAGATGCCCCATGAATACCACCCACCCTGCAAGGTGATTTCAAGGTCCTAAGAAGAACCCACCCTCAAAGTCTTCCTCTCTTGCCTGTTGGCAGAAATTTTACCATTAACAATTCATTCCTTTGGTGTGATTATTGCCCATTGCAGGTTTTTCTTCTAAAATGCAGTCCCCTTAGACTCTCACTACTTCCTCCAGGAAGGAGTCCCTTCTGAGTCCCAGTCTCTGGATAACCCATGCGCACAGGAGGCCAGGAAGCCAAGGCTGTCATTAGTGTACAGGGCTCTGGCACAAGGAGCTTGCAGAAGAGGCAGGGAAAAGCAGCAGAGCCAGCCTGAAAGAAGAGTGGTAGGTTCTTTGCGCTTGCAGGGTGCCTGGGATTGTTCCATCATTGCACTTACTGTCACCATAGCTGTGGGCTGAGGGTATTTATCACCATTTTGCAGGGGAGGGGACTGAGGCCCCCAGCAGGTCTCCCAGCTGGAGGGACTGAGGCCGAGACTGGGGTCTGCCTGGCCCCCATCCGTGCTCTTTGGCTATACCTCACTCCTGCTCGAGACTTGGCTATGTGATGCTGACATGATCCCCACAGGGCACCAGGTTACCCCCCTGGGCTTGCAGCTGCCGAGGGAGGGCCCGATCCTCACAGCCTTTGCACTTTATGAAAGGCGATCACATCTGGAGTCTGGTTTGAGCCTTGCAACTACCCCTCTGTGGCAGAAATGTCCCCATTTCTCAGATGAGCAAACTGAGGCACAGAGAGCCCAAGGGCCTCACCCATGGCCCCCCAGCAAGGGTGTTAGAGCCGTTGTACTCACTCTTATGACACACCATCTAGTGTCCCTCGCCACCATGGGGAAACAGGTAGGAGAGCCGTGGGCGGGGCTTGAGGGTCTCGGACTTGGTTATGGTACTGGGAGGTGAGTGTCCAGGCAGCCCCTTCTGTCTCACTGACGTGTCCAGGTCGCCGGCCCTCCTGGGACCCCAGCCCTTGACCACCTGGCCCCACCTAGAGCTGACTGCAGGCAGGAGGTTCATCACCCGACCTGGTCGGTGCACAGGTTCTGGAGACAGGCCTTGTGTGAGCAGCAGTGCGGCAGCCAGACCACCCACCTGTCTCCCCTCCCGTTGTCTTCCTGAAGAGAGTGATCCGTGGACGCCATGCCAGGAAGCCCATGGCCAGCTGTGCAGCTCCTAATGGGTCTACCCTGCAGGCCGTATTTTCTCAAGTATTGATGAGCTGGTGTCATCCAAGACACGGCCAGAAGCTGAGCTAAACTCAAGACAGATCGGGCCTTCGCCTCATCAATCTGCTGGCGACTGCTCTGCTGGGAGGAGAGAGGGCAGTCGGGCGGGCAGCCCCGGCCTCTCCCCAGCTCTTGGAGTGGTCATCTTAAGCCACAGATCTGCCTGTTGGGCTGGTTCATTGCTCCCTGTCCAGGAATTTGCAGGGCAACCAGTTTCCGGCCACCTTCCCGGCTCAGGTACCCCGCCTGGCCGCTGTTGCTGGTGGGATAAAATCCAAACTGTTCCCCTCAGCTCCCGAGCCCTGCCACTCAGATTCCCCGCATCATTACGTTCCAGCCACACAGGCTGCCTCTTGCTCCCACAGGCCACACTCCTTCCTATCTCAGAGGTTTGCTGGTGCTGTTCCCGCTGCCTGGAACACTCTTTGTGCTGTGTCCCTTCCTCTCAGCTAACGCCCTGTCATTTAGGCCTGGCTGAAACCACTTCCTCAGAGCTCCTCTGATTTTCACCTACAAACATACAACAGGCTGGGCCCCCTGTTATTGCCAGTGGTCTTACAGCACCCGTTACCTCTCCTGCCAAACCCTCCAGATAGTTGGAATCAATCAGTTATTTGTGAGAGTCTCTGTTACTGCTCAACTGGAACATCAGCTCCTTGGCCCCAGGAACCACATATGTGTTGTTTCCCACTGTATCGCTGGTACCTGGCACACAGTAGACTTCCGCAGACATTTGCTAAGTGAATGTAGTGTGACTCCTGTTATCTTAATTAAAAATCTTCACTTTCCCACTGCCCGTAGGGTGAAATCCAAACTCCTCAGAGTGGCATTCAAAGCCTTCAGGGTCCAACCGAAACAATTGCTTGTGCCTGGAGTTCCTGCTTCTCTGCTCCCTTTACGTGGTGAACTCCTATGCATCCTTCAAAGCCTCAATTAGACACCATCTTTTCTGTGAGGATCCAACCTCTGGTTCAGCAGCTGCTGGGTATCAGGCCCTGTGCAGGGCAGTGGAGAGACAGGGCTGGGAGTGACTGAGCTGAGGAGCAGCCTGACGTGGTGATAGTGATAAAAGCTAGGCACTGCCCTAAGCAATTTTCTTCTCATTTCCTCCTCACCACAACCCTGTGAGGTGGTGGTATGAGCCCATTTTACATATGAGGGATCCTGAGACTCACAGAGGTGACTTAACTTGCACGGAGTCATGCAGCTTGTTCGTGAGAAACTGGACTTAAACCAGCAGCTGTGTTCTTCATCACTCGCTTCTCTGTCTCCACTGAGGGGGGTGTGATGGGCTGTAAGAGCTGAGAGGAGGCCCCCACTCCCCCAACCATGTCTGTGGGACAGGTGGACATAGGGAAGGTTTCACAGAGGAAAAACTTCGGAGCTGAGACTAGAAGGGACTGTACATGTTTTCCAGGCAAAGAGGAAGCTGGAAGAGCTTTCGGGCAGTGGGGACCATGTGGCAGAGGTGTGGAGGTGTGAGAGAGCAGGGGGACGGGTGTCGGGCTGGCTGCTGCAGCAGGGGGTGCAGAGAGGTGGCGGTGCAGAGAGGTGGGGGTGCAGAGAGGTGGGGAAGACTCGAATGTTTGGGAGGAGGAAGTCAGAGGCTTGGGGGTGCTGGGGGGAGGTGGGAGGGAGGGGAACAGTGAGGAGGGAGACTGGGGAGGTGGGCTAGGCCAGGGTTGGGGCTGGGCTGGGCAGGGAGGCTCAGGACATGGGTGTCTACCTGGGGAGGTGATAGGCTGGGGGCTCCTGGCATGTATGTGGTCTGTTGCTGCTCATACTCTGGCCACAGAGGGGTCTGGTTTCTGGCAGCTTCCAGACTCTGCAGCCCTTTGTGTCTACCTGTCCAGTACCATTGTGTTCCCTAAGCAGTATCCCTTCTAGGCTGGTACAGCTAAAGGGCAGGTGGGCAGGGACCCTGGGGAGCTTTTCCTGAGGCTAAATCCTTGGGGGAAGGACATGAGAATGAACCCAGCGACGGTCCCACAGCGTCAGTCCCTCTGTTACCTGCCTTCTCATCTGCAGATTGGGCAGGTGTACCTGCCCCTCCCAGTCCAGCCTTGAGATAACCTTCCTGGGCCCCAGTCCACACATCTCACGTGGCCCACTAGGCCAGTGGCCTGGGCCAGCTGGCCCCTCCAGCATGCCCTCTCAGCCCCTGCACCCAGGCTGCTTAGTGCCCTCTGCCCAGAGTGCTCGCTGCTGCCAGGGTCGGTGTGGTCTCAATGAGCTAGCGGTGGGCCATCCCAGCTCATCTTACCCTCACCTTTGCCCTGCAAGGTGGTGTTGCAGCCCCATTTCTGCAGAGGTGGAAACAGGTTGAGAGAGGTTACATCACTGTGCGTGATCACCTAGCCAGTGCGGATCCTGCGGCTGTCCCGAGGCCAGACCCGGAGGGATCGCCCTCGTCCAGTCCCCACCTCACCTCTGCTCGCCAAAACCTCGCCATTCTTCAGGGCTTTGCTTGGAAGAGCCCGACCCAGTTCTGGCACGTGGCAGAGGCTTGGGGTTCATTCATTGGCTCATTCACTGATTCGTTCCCAGGTATTTTGTGCCTGCCCACCTCCCTGGGCACTGTTCTAGGCACTGGGGACACCATATAAAGGCTAAAGCCCAGACTCGGGGGTCTGATTTCATGGCTTCAGCCTCACCAGGTAAAGGGTGGGACCTCTGGTAAATTTCCTTTCTGAGCTTCAGTTTCCTCATCTGTAAAATGGGAGTGACATTAGTGTCCGCCCAGGGTGGTTGGGAGGAGTATGTGTGTGAAGCGCCCAGAACAGTGCCTGGCACACAGTAGGCCTTCTGTCTGCAGCATGTGTTACTGTCTCCATGCCTGGCTTTCACAGGCCCCTCCTCCAGGAAGTAACCCCAAAATCCTCCAGGTGAACGTCTGCCTCCTCTGAGCACCTGTCGTGTGTCCCAGTGGTGGCATCTGAGGGTCGGGTGGGTCCCCTGCCTGATCGCAGACTCCTTGGGGGCCAGAGCTGCCCCCTCCCCCCGCCCCGTAACCTCCTCACCCCACCCCAGCTACCAGTCCAGGGCTTTGCACGTAATAGACACTTAATACATGTTTCTGGAATTGAATTAACGATAAAACGAGATAATGGCTTGGAAGGAGCCTGAGTTGTTAGGAGGGAATGCACAGCGTAAAAACCAGGCATGTTTTTTTAAGCAGATTAATCTGGTCTTAACTCATTCTAATAGCTCGTGCCCCTATTGGCTAAGACCATTATAATAATATATGGCCAGGGCCGTGGAGCTGGGAGATAGCAGTGCCTCAAAGCTTGCCTTCCAAACGGATACTCCAGCAGGCTGCCTCCTGGCTCTCCAAGCTGGAGCCCAGAGAGGCCAAGGGACCTGCCTGGGGTCACACAGCTGGGTGGGGGAGGGTGTGAGGAGACCAAGGCTCAGAGAGGCCATGGGGCTTACTGAGGATGCACAGCTGGAGGAGGTGAGCTGGCACACGAGGCCTGATCTTCCAGTGGGATGGTCCCATTCCATTTCAATCAGTGCCTGTTGGCAGGACGGGCCTCCCAGTTCCCATCCTAGGAGGCTTTTCACTCAGCTCCTCACCCCTGAGAATCACTGTCCTCATAGTTGGGAAGTCAAGTTTAGTGCTTCAGGTTAGAATGCACAGACCCTGGAGGAGATGGCATGAAGCTGGTATCAGTCATTCACACCTTAGTCTGAATTCACACCTCAGTGAGGGCTGACATTTGAGGGAGCTGGAAATCCAGGATATTGGAAGAGAGGAAAAGTCTGGCTCCTGTCAGATTGGGTGGGGAGTGGGACCTAGAGCAGTGACTCCAAGGTCACCGGTACCCCAGTGTGGAGTACAGATGGAAGGCTGGGAATTGGGGAAGTTGAGTTGACTGGGGGAAGGAAAGCTTGGGGACTAGGACCTGTCCCTCCCTCCCCTTCTTAGTTCTCACACCTGTAATGACTTGCCTGGCACTGGAGACACAGTGGTGACCAGGCAAGGTTCCTCCGTGACAGCCTGGGGTAAGGGTGACCGTGATTGGTCAGATGTGAGTCGTAGCTACTGCAGTGGGTGTCCTGCGTGACCGTCCTCCTTCAGCTCATCTCAGGCAGCCCTGTGCTGTCACCAAAGCCACCAGATGACTTGGTTTGGAGCTCCGCCCCTGCCTCTCCCTCATTATCAGCCTCGGACAAATTGTTGCCGTCCCTAGCCTCCATTTCCGTGTCTGTAAAATGGGCTACAACGGCTCCAGCACAGGGTGTTGAGGAAAAGGGACCCAGCATGGCCCAGGTGCGAGTGAAGCCCCATCAGTGTAGTGCCCCTAGTTCTGGCTGTCCGGCTCTAGGGTGTGTCTTCTGCCCCTTTGATCCGTGGGACCCCTGGGCTAACTGCCTGTTGATAAAATGTGAGGGGGGGCAGGTAAGGAAGTTTCTCATAGCTGAATGTTTCCCCAATTCGGAGGTCCCTGGGTGGGGACACACCTGACCCTAGAGATCCCCTAGCAGCCAACCCTATCATGTCCCACCTGCCTGCTAGTGTGGGGATGAGCCCTTCAGCTGTTGGCCCAGCTTGGCAGGGCGGCTGCAGCTTTAATCAGCCATCGTGCCACTTTCCTTGGAAGGAGAAATTGCAGGTGGCAACTCATAATTTCCCAGGCTTCTCCCTTTCATTAATTTCTCCCTGCAAAATGGAGGCTTTCTGCTGAGCCAGGGAATTGGCAGCCATGCTCGGCATCTCGGGCCCAGCGTGCTCAGCTCGAGGTGGGGGCCGAGCATGCTGTGCCCACACTGGCAGCCACCGTGCCCCCACGCAGAGGCAGAGGTTTATTCCGTGTTCAAATTGGCTTGCCGAGCCCCACTAGGTCCGGAAAATTGCTTGGTTTGCCCTGTGCTTGCTGCTCCGTCCCCGCTGGGGAGGGAAAGCGGAGGTCGGGAATCTGCTAGGGTCAGCCTTCTGTGGACAGTGAAGGGGTGGAGGCCTCTGAGCCCCCAGGGACACCCCTGCCCTCTGCACCTATCCCTGCTGACCAAGCCTGGCTTCCCGCTGGAATGAGCTGGAGTGAGCATTGGGCTGCCGGTGCCTGGAGCATCCCTTCCGAGGGGCTTTTCCTACCAAGTGCCTCTGAGGGAGGGACAGGCCCCGTGGGAGGATGGAGAGGGGGCAGATACCCTGGGACTTTGGGGAGCTCCCAGCGCAGGGGGACTCCAGCTAAGGATCATCATGGTCGGCCAAGCCAAGGGAGTTGGGAGGATGGCCTGGGGAGGGCTCAGCAGGCCGGGTCTGGAAGGACGGTTGGGGCAGAGCAAGGGAGGTAAGAGGTTCTTGAGCCTGGAACAGCATGTGCAGAGGAACAACGGCGTCCTCCATCCATTCATTCCAGCTGCCAGTTAAGGACAGTTGGGTAGATGAAGGCATGGATTTAAGGGACAAGCCAGCCAGAGCTCAGGGTGAGGAGTTTGGTCTTCTCTCAGGGCAGGGAGAGGTTTGGTCAGACGTACAGTTTAGAGATCTGTGGAGTACCAGTGTGGAGAATGGGGGGGAGGGGGATATAGGAGGACCAGGAAGGATGCTGGGGCTGAGGGGGTGGGATGACTCCAGGTTTCTAGTCTGGGTGACCAGGTGGATACAATGCCATTCCCTGAGAAGGGGGCTGGGAGACATGGGGAGGAGGGAAACGGTCCTCATCAAGAGGAAAGAGTCAGTCACCACTTAGTATGAATTAGGGATTAGTGCAATTAATATTGACCTCTCACCTGGAGCCCTGATGTTGCAGTGGTTAAAGCACTCGGCTGCTAACCGAAAGGTTGGCAATCTGAACCCACCAGCCACTCCGCGGGAGAAGGATGCGGCAATCTGCTTCCATAAAGATTTACAGCCTTGGAAACCCTATGGGGCATTTCTGCTCTGTCCTATAGAGTCCATATGAGTTGGAATTGACTCGACAGTTTTGAATTCTCACCTAAAGCCAGGAGAAAACATGGGGTATGTGGGGGTGCTGTGCCTGTGGGATTGCATGGGGAGGCGTCAGGGGGTCTGCTGCCCAGGCCTTGCTTCCTCTTCTACTTGGGGGACCTTGGGAGTAGGGCAGGGAGAGGGACGAACGAACACAGTGTTTGCTGTGTGTCTGAGCTCCCCACAGGCTGCGTACTCTCTGCAGGTCTCTGAGCTTCTCTGAACCCTATTTTCTGGGTTTGGAAAGAGCACAGACTGTGGAGATAGACCTCAGGGCCTGGGTGCTGGAAAGCTGGTTGGGAGTCAGGCAGGGAGCACGGTGGATCCTGGGGTTGGGCAGGGAGCCTGGTAGATCCTGGGGTCAGGAAGCTAGAGCTCTCAGGACTCCAGTGCTCAGCCTGGAAGAGGGTCAGTGCCCGCCCCTGGCTATACAGGATGTGGCAGTCGACTTCCCTAGGGAGGCTGACACACCACATCTCAGGACCACCCACGGGGCAGGGTAGTCGAGTGCCCTCAATATGGAGGAGTTGAACAATGGGCAGCCAAACCCCACAGCTGCTCACCACCCTAGCCAGTCAGTTACTCCTCTGCACCCCAGTTTCCTCAGCTGTAAAATGGGCTGGTTCTGCCCACCTTGCAGGGCTGCTGTGAGACTTGAGTGTTGATAGGCATGCCTGTTACAGGGCTGGCACACAGGAGGCCATAGCCCTACAGGTGGACTGGTCCCTTCACTCACCTCCCAGGGCTTGTGGTGGGGCTAGGGGAGAAGCATGGGCAGCTGCCACAGGCTTTGGGAGCCGAAGGTGCCTCATCCTGTCAGTTAGCAGGTGAGTTGGGAGGGCAGGGGGTGAGCACAGGAGGCATGTGGGACCGGGTGCCTCAGGGCCCAGGGTGAGGGACTCACAGTGAGATGGTGCCTCCCTCCCCCTAGCCCAGGGTTCTCCCCTCCTGCCTGGCTCCTGACCCAAACCTTCCAGCACCCATCCTGACGCACGAATGGTCCCACCTGCACCCAGCCCAGTCTCCCCACCTCCCGTCACAGACTCCACCTGCCTGTCCCCCAGTCCTTGGCCTACTGGCGGAATTTCTAGGAGGGAACCGAGCGCGACTTTGATCTTTCTGGAGGAATGGGCAGCCAAGGCTGGGTGGGAGCTGGCTGTATATTTTCTCCAGTAGTAGGGAATTAAGTAGACAGCAGATGGGGATCTCCGGGCGGGAGGGGCGTGCAGCCTGCTTCGTATCAGCCTGAAATATGGCCCCATTGCTGCCAAACCTCAAAGGATGCTACCTTTGGGCTGGCTGGGAACCAGCTTTGATGTTCTTGCAGGAGGGGGAAGGGGCAGGTCTCCCCTGGCACTGAGGGGGCTGCAGCCTTGGGCTTGGCCCCAGTGCAGTTGGAATGTGATCTGCCAGGCACCTGGGAGAGAAGGGCCCTTCTCACCCTCCCCCTCCACTTTACCCCCTTCTTTCTTTCTCCATCCTCTCCCTCCCTGCTCCTCTCCCAAGTGCCACCTCTCTTTTCTCCCTCTTTTTGCCCCCTCTCCTCCCCTACCTGTCCCTCTTCCTCTCCTGTTTCCCTCTTCCCTTTCCCCCTCCCCTACTCGTCCTCCCCGCCCCTTCTCCCCTTCCGCCTCCCTTTGGCCTGAGCCATCTCCTGGTGTGCGCACCTCCCCCACCCACAAAGGGGCCTCCCAGAGAATGCCCTGGAAGGGGCACAGGTGTAGGGTGTGAGGGTGCAGGTTTGACTCTCTCCCTCCCCGGGAGGCCAGTAGTGTTTGAGAAGGGTATGAGACAGCCTGGGGTTAAGCACTGGACTACTAGCCAAAAGATTGGCGGTTCAAATCCGCCTGGAAGCACCTCGGAAGACACTCCTGGAAGTCTGCTTCCAAAAGGTCACAGCCTTGAAAACCCAGTGGAGCACAGTTACATTCTGCATACATGGGGTCGTCCTGAGTCAGAATCAACGTGATGACAGCTAACAGCAACACAGCAGTGTGCTGGGGTGGAGGCCCGGGTTGAGCTAGACAGCGCCCCAGCCCTGGAGGAACACCCAGATGAGGGGGGCACATAGTCGGGTGAAGAAGTAATTCCAGAACTGCAGGGCGGTGGGGTGCTGTCGGCAGGGCTGGGGCCCATGTCTGTTTACTTCTCTCTCCTTTCCTCTCCTCCCCACTGTGAGACATGCAGGAAGCCCACCAGTCAAGGACCTGGAAGCAGAGTGCCGACTCATGTCTGCCTCTCACTGCCTGGTGACCTTGGCAAGGCCTCGGGTTCTTCATCTGTGAAATGGGAATCGTTAGTGGCCTCCTTGCATCTGCTCAGAGGCTGGTGGGCGAGGTGAGCTTGGTCTCATGAAAGGGAGGGGGAGAGAGAGAGACATGCACGCATGCACAGACACACATGCACGAGCTCAGCAGGCCTCACGTTCTGTTTGCGCCTATGCACTCTCAGCACCTACCCCGGCCAGCACACAGGCCACAGCTGTCTGAAACCAGGATTGAAGAAGCCCACTAGGTCTTTGGACCCCTCCTCCCAGACCTTGAACTTTGTCCCAGAGCATCCTCTCCCCTGGGCCTGTCTGCCCCGTCTGCATCCCCTTCAGAGACCCCGACTGCAGCCTCCACCGACCATTTTGGTGCCCGTGGAAGACTCACTGCTGAGTGCCATCTGGTGCCCATCCTGACTTTGCTGCAGGAGCCTGGGCCTGTTTCCCTATGTGGAGAACGTGGCTTCTAACCCCGGATAGTGTTGTTATTGGCAGCATCAAGGCTCCTGCTCAGTGTCCCCCCAGCTCCCCAAGCATGGCCCCTTTCCCCACTGCCCCCTTAGCTGCTCCTCTGAGGTAGGGCTGCCCTGAGCTGGGCCATCACAGGGGTTCTCTCCCTGAGGCACCCCAGCAGCTCCTCTACAAGGGTGCTTCCTCTTTGGGGGCTCGGCTTGAGGGACTTGCCTGAGGTTGGCCATGGGCCTGGGGTGGGACTTAGGCCTGCTGGCCCCAAGTCTTGCTCAAACCAGTCCATGTGGCCACTCAGCCAAGGGGCTCTGTTCTCTGGAAAGGTCTTCCTTGACTGGAGCTGAAGTCTGCCTGCGGGAACAGCTGCCATCTGCCTAGGTTCTCCCGTTGGGCTGGTAGAGAGGGAGGCCCCCCATCCAGCAGCCTTCAGAGAGCCCAGGGATGCAACCAGGCCCCTCTCCCAGGTTCCTCTTGCCCTTGGGATAAAGTCAAGAAGCCCTGTTCCCCCCTGTCCACACCTCCAGCTGCTGAACCGCTTTGAAAAACCCTGCTTTCTCTCCCGTGTTTTCCTATTCAGAAACAGACCCTGCCCCCACTTTACGGGTGAATTCCAACTAGGAAGGACCAGGTCTGGCCGAGGCCACCTGTCGTGCCCGGCTGAGTCCAGACCCCTGTCACAGCCCATCACCCTGCAGTGTTTATGTTCACCCTCTCGAGACTGAGCCCTCGATGGGGGCAAGCACCTTGTCTGTCTGGTCGCCTGTCTGCCCGGGCCTGACACCAGCCCTGGCACTGAGTGAGTGCCCAGTGAATACTCAATAAATGAACAAATGAGTGAGTGAAAGACTTCCAGAGCTGATGTCCAGCCCCACACCTGACCCCCTACAGTGAGTATCTGAGTGGCCTTCTCCCTGATCAGATACCCCCAGGGGTTCTCAAGCCTCTGAGTCTGGTTCCTGAGGATGCCCCCAGCCTCCTTGCAGCTGCAGCTGTTCACACTTCCTGTCCTGGACGCTTGCTCCCTGGTCTTTGCAGATGCTGTGGGGCCTGTCTAGAGTTCTCTGCCCCCTGCCCTGGGACCTTGCACCCTTATGGGGAGACCACCTGTCCACCTACCCCCTCGGAGCCCCCACTTCTCTGCTGTGACCACAGTCCAGCACCTGGCCCCTCCTCTGGCCTTGTTTGTGGGCTGATTCAGAGCTGGCAGGAGTGGATGAAAGAAGGAATGGTTAAGCGCAAGAATACATGTGAGGCTGGGGTCTCAGGAGTGGAGAGGTTCAGGGGCCTGGCAGGCTGGGCCAGGAAGGAGTGTGGGGGGCGCAGGGAGGAGGGGCTGAACAGAGCCAGAGACGCAGGCCTGGGTTCCTTGCTCAGGAGTGAGGAGAAGCCTAAGGGGTGGGCATCTTTGCCCTGGGCCTGGGGGAGGAAAGGCTGGATGGGCAGGTGGGTGGGACTGGTGGTGGTAGCTCTGAGACCCTCCCTCTGCCATGCTGCTATCCTCCCCACCCCGCCACCCCTGTCAGTCACAGCCTGTCTGACTGTTCTCGGTGGCTCCAGCCCTTGCCCCATGAGTGTCCGCTGGGACCTTGAGCACGCCCCTTCCCCTCGCTGGGCCTCAGTTTCCCCACCTGTGAAACAAGTGCGCTGGAGCTCCATCAGAAAAGGCCAGTCTGGGCCCCAGTGAGGACATGCTCTGTTTGGTCCACATGGTGGTTTTTCTTTTTTTATTTGAGCCAACATTTAAAGGGGGAAGATTGACATAAAAATCCACATTTCCGGCCTCTCTCGATATCTGGGCTGGCCTGCCACCAGCCTTCTGCGGGCGGGCTTGGCAGAGCTGGGTGGTCCGCAGCTTGGCCCCCTGCCCAGTGGCTGACCAGGGGCCCCTCTGCCCCACGCTTTCCTAGAAGGCGCAGGTTCCAACGCCTGCCTCCCCGTCCTGTCCTGTCTGACTGTATTCCCCCCCACCCCCCAGTATTCCAAACAATCTGCCTCGTTTTAAAATTCTTCCAGCAGCCCCAGGCCCAGTGGCTTCTCCCAGCAAAGGAAGGAGAGTGAGGAACAAGGCAGCACGTGACTGTGCTCTGCGGCTGGGGAGGCTTTGATGTTGCGGAGATTGCAGCCTGCCCCTCCCCCTCCGTTCCCTCCGCCCCTGGGCCTCCACTCCTCCGCCTCCCCCCTTCTCTTTTCTCCCCCCCCCCGCTCCCCCCTCCCCCTCCTCCTTTCTTGCCCCTCCTTCCTTTCTCTTCTATTCTCTGCTCCCCCCTCCTTCTCTGGATACCTCCTAATTGCCCTCCACTCCTGAAATTACCTGGCAGGGTGAGATGCAGGATGGGTCACCGGAGGAGGGTGAAGTTTTGGGGAGGGGGCCACTGTGGAACCGGGAACTGCAGGGGTGGGAGAGGTGAGTTGTTGGCTGGGGAGGGGAAGGGAAGAGTAAGTGGTTGCTCTGCTGCGGAGGGCCCCCCCCCCCCCCCGGGGCGGGGAGAGGGTGTTCCTGGGTGACCCGCCACTGCAACATGTTTTATTCATATGGCCTTGAAGTCAAGGCTGCCCTGTGCAGGGCTGCAGCCCCTTTGGCCTGGGACGGGGGTAAAACTGAGACCCCAGGGCACATATACCAGCTTACAGGAGGAGGAGAGCAGAGAAGGTTGTCTGGGGAGGGAGAAGCTATAGAAGGAGGGGGGCACTGGGGTGTGAAGCAAATGCTTGAGGCTCTGAGCATCAGAGGTGCGGTCAGAGGAGGAGCCCTGCAGTCCCCAGCCCCCTTCAGTCCCCAGCCCCCCTTCAGTCCCCAGCCCCCAGTGGTAACCCTTCCCTACTGCCTGCCCCTCATTAGGGCTCGAGTGGGCAGAGAGGTGAGCCTGTGAGATTAAACATTCTCTGGAAGTTCTACTTGGTCACCCTGGGGGGCCCTTACTGGTCTACCCCCCCGCCCCACCTCCCTCCATCCCTCCCATTCCTTCTCAAGACTGGGATCCTCAGAGCCTCATCCAGATTTGCCAGGTGACTGCTGAGACTCAGTTTCTCTCCCCACAGAGGGCAGGCAGCGGCCATGGAGACCTTTGGTGTCTGCACTCCCGCCCCAGCTCCTCTGGTCTGTTCATACCCAGGGGGGTGCATCATCTCTGTAGGGGGTCTCCCTGCCCTGCCCTTCATCCTCTGCCATCTCTGGTTGGGTCCTGAGCCCAGGTCATTGGACTGGTGGGGGTGGAGGGTTCCTGTCCTGTAGGGGTGGGGAACATCACTGCAGCAGAACCCCCCCGCTGGCCCAACCTAGGCTCTGGCTGCTCGGTCACTGCTCCAGTTTCGTGGTTAAATGTGTTCCCCTGGCGGGTGCGCTCATGAAAGGCAAGTGCAGAGAGAAGCAATTTGGGCAACTCTAACCGTGCCAGCCAGCAGGTCTGCTGTACTTGGCTGTGGCTGGGGAGGTGGGTGCACTCACCCTACCCTCTCCCAGCACCATCACTGTGCAGGTGAGGGGCCTGGGCTCAGAGAGGTGACAGACTTACATTATAGCCATGGGGACCCAGACCCCACCGGGTTGGGGCCCCTGCTACCGCTGGAAGCCCAGGCAGGGGGCCAGGGTGGGACTTCAGTGGTGCTCGGTGGGGCTGCGGCAGTTCTTTGCCAGCCTTCCCACTGTAGAGTCCCCAGCAGCGTTCCCTCTGCCCTGTCCCCTCCTCGAAGCCTCTTGGCTCCTTCTCTGGGGTGTGTTTTCCTCAGCAGCAGCTGCCCTCACGTTCCACACCCCCTGGGCACCCCCAGCCAAGGCCAGACTGTCAGGGTGGTCGCCAGTGTGTGGCACTTCCACTGTCAAAACCTATTTGTCCTCTCCCATCCCTGCTCCATTTTGGCCTCTGAGGCCCAGGGCATGGCCCCCCTCTGGGTTAGGGCATCTGGTGATGGGAACACTGTGGGTCCTCGGGTCTAATTTATACTCTGATTGGCTGTGCACCCTTGGGTATGTCAGTGTCACTCTTTGGGCTTGTGAGAAATGGGGACGATGGCAATACTTTCTCCCCCACTGGCTTGCTGTGAAAATTGAATGAGGGGATGGACAGTGAGAAGGACCAGCACCTTGTACAGATGTGAGCAACTGTGCCTTGCACACCTTTCCACCTCAGTGCCCGGCCCTGAAGCACACGCTCACTGATTCCTGCTCCCTGGCACAGACCTTCCCACTGAGCTTCAGGCTCTCCTCACATAAACCAGGAGTGGTGGGCCCTGCTGGTAGAGGGGATGCAGACCACAAGCCTTTCCCTGTAGTGCAGCCCATGGTCTGTGGGGCAAGAGAGATCCACACTAGAGCTGGGTCTGCACTCGTTTGTCTGAACTGGCTGGCCCAGGATTCCCCTTGCTGCATTTCCTGAACCTGCCTTGTATGGGATGGGGAGAGGCATAACAAAGGGGCAGCCCCTGGGAGTTTTCCCAGCTGGCCCTGGCACCTACCCTTTCCCGTGCCCACCCTCTCTAGCTTAGCCATCCCATTGTGGGTGCTCAGGAGGCTGTGGAGGGCCTGGGGCGGGCAGCTGGGGTCTGTGATGAGATGAGCTTCGTTGTCCCTGGTACCTACTCATTCCTGCAGCTCAGTGAATATGTCCAGCTCCCAACTGTATTTAGGGAACATGTCCCCTGCCCAGGCCGAGGGTGGGGATGACAACTGTGCCCCCTCGCCTATTTTCTGTCTTCAACTCCTGACCAGCTCCATAGTGTGGCTGTCTCTGATGGTGCCCATTTTACAGATGGGTGACTTCCTTGCCCACAGCCGCAGAGCTGGGCTGTCTAGCATAGGCATGGGCACCTGGGCCTGCCTGAACCAATGGAAGGTAGGAATCAGGGTACAGATTCCGGGGTCTGAGTTCAAATCCCGACTCCTCCCCCAGCTTGTGTGGTTCTGGGTGAGTTAGTTACTGCCCCTCTCTGAGCTTCAGTTGCCAGAGTGGGGATGGTGATAGCATCTGCTCTCGGGAGCCATCAGTGTGGTAGCATGTAAAACACCACTCTGTGGATGCTTGCTGAGTATCAGCTGTGGTGGTTTCTGTTTTTATTATTATTTGACTTGAAACACCCCCTCCCAAGCACTGCTTCCTCAATAGCTCTCATCCCTGAAGGGCCGAGCTGAATTAACGAGGCTGGAGTCTCCTGGGACCACATCCCCAGCCGCAGGGCCCCCTTGTAGCTGTGGCAGTGAGGAGAAGCTTGGCCCTGTCCCAGCGACCTGGTGAGGGCACCGTTCAGGGGCTGGGGTCTCGGCCCTGCCTGGTCTGTCTCCCGGCTCACAGCTCGGGCACTGTGAGCTGGCTGCCGGCCAAGCTGTCTCCCTGCTCACCCGGCTGGCGGGCAGCCCGGGCCCAACGCCAGGGGGCCGGCTGGGGGGCAGCAGCTCGAACGCCGCGGGGCTGTGATCCCAGCCAGGAGGCTCTGGGCAGGGTGGGGTGTTGGGGCCACCAGCCGCCCCACTAGCCCTTGGGGAGCCGGGCACAGCTGCGCTGGCTCTCAGCACTGCCCCCCAGGTTGGCGCCTCCACAGAACTGGGAAGAGCGGATTTGCAGAAGCAGCAGCGAGAAAAGCACAGCCTGGGCAGTGGGCCCACAGAGCAGCGCTGAGCCTCCCGCAGCCTCCACCTCCTCACCCAGGAAATAGCCAGTTACACTCTCGAGCCCAGACCAGACGTTCACCAGTGCTCTGTCCAGAGCCTGTGCTGGGGACAGGGGGTGGAGCATCCAGTTAGCCAGACCTGGGGCCGGGAGGATAGGATGATGATGATGATAAGCAGCACCTAGCTAGCACATTCCAGGCTCTGTTCTAAGTCTGCTACAGATATATTAACTCATTTAGTCCTCACAAAACTCCTATGAAAGAAGAATTGCTGTTTACCCCCATTTTAGAGATGTGGCAACTGAGGACTCAGGGAAGACCATACAACTAGGAAGTGGCCAAGACAGATCTGAACCCCAACAGGCTGGCTTCTGGAGTCCCTGGGTGGCGCAGTTAAGCACTTGATAATTCAGATCCACCCAGAGCCCATTGGAAGAAAGTCCTGGCAGTATTTCTTCCCAAAAGCCACAGCCTTGAAAACTCTGTGGAGCATGGTTCTGCGCTGCAACACATAGGGTCACCGTGAGTCCATTGGGTGGCAGCTGGGTCCACACCTTCAGTAATACGCAGTGTTGAGAGTGGCCTGTAGCTGTGGGAGACTGGTCACTCTGCCTGGGGCATGGGGAGGCTCCCGGAGGAGGGGATGGATGTGTGGGTTGGGGATGAAATGCACAGGATTTCTGTGCAGGCAGAGGGGGATGAAACAAGCTTGCTTTGGAGCCTGGAGGCCCCACACGGCGTCCAGCTGTTGGGGAGCCTGCTGTGTGCAGGCCCCGGGCCCAGGTGTGATCACAGTGAGGTAGGGATTGTCCCCAGGTAGGGATTCCCAGGTAGGCATTCCCAGGTAGGGATTCCCCAGGTGAGCCTGAGGGGTAGAAGCAGGATTCAAAACCAAGCTCCCCAGCTCCAGAGCCACCTCTTATCCCCTGTCCCTCCACAGCTACTTGGGAGCTTTTGACAGAGGTGGCCAAGATGGGGGATTAAAAGGGGGGGGTTTCTCTGAAGAGGTGCCATTTGGGTTGTGACCTGATTAACATGAACCAGTTGTGCAAAAACGAAAGAGAAGAGCCAGGGCAAAGGTCCTGAGGCAGGAACAGGCTTGGCGTGTTGGAAGGACTGGAAGGCAGGCCCTTGGCTGGGCAGTGTAGAGTGGGCGGGGCTCATGGAGGCAAGGAGACTGCAGTAAGAGGTGTTTGGGGGTTCTGGGACAGAGGTAGCCTGCACTTCACTTCGAGTATTGTTATCTTTTCTCTCGGCTGGGAGGCAGTGCCCAGGCCGGAGTCAGGACACCAGGCTGCTCCCCCTTCAGGTTCTGTGTTGGGCCCTTTGGTTAGCCTCAACCATCCGTGTGTCCCAGGCCCAGCACGTCTTACTGCATGGAAGCCACTGAGCACCATGGGAATGTGCCCTGTGGGCCATCCCTGTGCTCTCAGACTCTCCATTCAACCACACCACCAATCCCGTACAGCAGAATCCTGGACAAAGACCACGGCAAGCCGTTGCCCCCCGAGCCTCACTGTCCTCCTCTGGACAGTGGGGACTCAGCCTCTACCTTGTGCTTGACTGAGGGGCTTAACTGAGACGATTTCCGTCAGGTCCCTGCCGGGAGTCTGGCCTGGCCTCCATCCATGGCCGCTGTTGCAGACGTGACCGCGGGGCCCAGCACCCTGGACAGCAACGGCCTGGCCCTGCCCTCTCCGACTTAGCAGGGAGGGCCTTCCCCACCAGCTTCCCGCCCCCTGCCACACCGACCCCAGCCTCCCTTCCACGCCCAGTCTTTAGTCTTCGGCACAGCCTGGTAATTAAAAACCTTCAAGGGGTACTTTATTGAGTTAGCATTAGTTATTTTGTCAGGCCGGGAGAGTGAGAGAATTATCTGTCCTCCGGGAGAGGGGGCGGGGGCAGGGCCAAGATTGGCAGGTGACTGCTGGCTTCGCAGCCCTAGGGGGACAGGACGCTCCTCACTGCAGGCCTTGGGTGGTGACAGCAGGGAGAAGGAACCTGCTGGCAGGGTGGGGGGCGACCCACCGGGAGACTGGCACCATGAGATGTTCTCACTTGCCAGCCCTGGCTCCTGTCCTCTCCGCTCTGGATTTCAAAATCAGCCCCTACCAGAGCTCTAGATGGCGGCTTGCTGGGGACGAGGGGGTGAGGGCTAGTTTCTTCCAGAGCTGGGTTTGGGGGTGCACTAAGCCTCTTGCCTCCCCAGGCCTCCTCCCTGCCTACGCACCAGTTCCCAGAGCCTAAATGCTCCCCTCCTGGAGCCAGGTAAGGAACACCTGGCATTTGGCTCCCTGGTGCAGTAGGCAAGTTCCCTCCTCTGTCTGCGCTCATGTTCTCACCTGTAAAGTTAGAACAATAGTCCCTCCCTCTGGGTAGGGGGGCTGTCATGAGGACTAAGGGAAGTGTGAGCCCCTCAGCCATGGGAGAGGATCTGGTTTATTCCCCTCGGCCTGTTTAAGTCCCAGCCCTGAGGGAGGGGTTGACATTTGCCCCTTACTTTTTGGCAACTTCTCTGAATTCCTGCAGTAACCTCGCAAGATAGATGGGGTCAGTTCATATTCTGAATGAGTAAACTGAGGCTCAGAGTGCAGAGGTGGTTTGCCCAGAGTCACAGCGAGGAGTGGGGAGGCTGGGCCCAGACCCAGGTCTTTCCCACTCGAGACAGGAGCCGGCACTAGACAATTGAATCGTTTGCGGGCAGGTGCCAAGGAAGGACGCTGTAGGCTTCACACAGGCTCTATGTCCCGCCTCTGCCACACCTTCCAGAGGCCTTGCTCCACAGGTGAGTCCTAGGGGGAGGCTCAAGGGCCACCCCCTGGCCCCTGCACCTGCCTATGAGGGCCCAGCTCCTGAGATGCAGGCCCTGCCACCCCTGACTGGCAGCACTGAGTCAGGGGCCAGGGAAACATGCAGGGTTTGGAGCCCAGGGTGGGGGAGAGTGAAAGGACACCAGCCATGTGGCTATGTCACTGTGGTCAGACAGGGTCACCCCATACAGCTGTCCAGAAGTGAGCCATGGGCAGCAGCAGACCTGGAGGCAGGGAAGACAGGTACAGACAGTGAGGAGGGGCTGGCCTGGGATGGGAAGGCCTAGGCCCTGGCTCCCTCAAAGTCATGGGGCCTGTGTCTCACCTGGGTCATGCTTTGCAGCTCACACAGGCTCCTTTGCCCTCAGGTTCCTGCCCAATGTCCCCCTCCTCCAGGAAGTCTTTTGGGATTTTCCCAGGCAGACTCACTGTCCACTCTTGGGTTTCCACAGCCCACCTTGGTTACAGGTCACATGTTGGGATGCTACTGTGTCTCTCCTTGCACCCAACCCTTCCAAAACTCCTTGAGAATAGGGCCGGGCCCTGGGTTGTGTCTCCAGTGCCTGGAACTTGGCCTGGCACAGACCAGACGGGATCAGAGTGTCGGCTGCATCCCAGCTCTGACTTGGATTCCTCGTCTGTAAAGTGAGTCCAGGAACAAAACTGACTTGTGGATCTTGAGGGCAGAAGAGGGCGGCAAGGGCTTCTTTTACCAAACACCCGGGCCAGACCTGGGAGCCAGAAGGTGCTGAACCTGGGTGAGCTACCTCCTCATCAGATGGGGGTGTTAATCTCCCCACCCCATGACTGTGAGATTGTAGGGAGGGAGCCCAGCACATAGGAGGGAACTATGTGTTCACTTCCATTTGTGCTTTGTCTCCGTGCCTCAGTTTCCTCATCTGAGACACGGGAGCGAGACCTCTCGGTTTTCTAATGCACGCAACACTTATATGAGGGTGGTGTGTGAGAGACCTGGCACGCGCCCAGGTCAGGCATCTCTGGTCCATGGGGCATGGGGGACGAATGGCAGTCCTCAGGCTGGACAGCACGGGCTGCTGTTAGGGAGGTCAGTGAAGGCAAGGGTCTAACCTGCATCCCTCCCCTCCGTGGCTTCAATCTTGATTCTCTGAACTTGTCTGCCGCTGGAGAGAAATTGGACTGAATCAGAAACACTCATGCAGCCCCCTTCTGCACTCTTCTTTAGGCTGAGCCCACCTTTCCCGTATTCCTACAGTCTCTGCCTTCCAGTCAGAGCAGGAGTCAGGAGACCTGGGTTCTGGAGGCCCTTTCTCAGCACCCTGGGGCCTGTCCCTGGCCTGGTCTGGCCCAGCCTGGGCAGCCGGAGACAGGGTTAGCTCAGCCGGCCTCAGTCTATGCCAGCCCTGGTCACACACACCTGGCCCTGCCCAGCAACCTCAGTTCATACCAGGCCCGATGGGTCTCCCTCGGTCACAGCTGGCCCTGCCCTGTGACCTTGTCCACACCAGCTCTGGGTTCCCTCCTGTCCCCACCCTGTCAGACCCAGCCCCTCACTGCCCAGTGTGCCATCCCTCTATCAGCTGTTCCCTTCATGCTCTCATCCCATTCCTCATGAAGAGGCCGCCTTCACGGTGCCACTCACGAAAACGCCCCTGGTCCCAGCCAGGTGAGGCCTCCTGAGGGGGGCACCAGTACAGGACTGCTGCTCCAGGGCTCAGGGAGGGCTCGGACCATCGGCTGCTTTGTCGAGTGGCATCCTGGGGTCCCAGTGGGTGGACTTGAGTCCCAAGGCCTGTAGTCTGTGGTGGGTTTAGGCCACTCATCTGTCCACACTGGTCCATTTTCCAGTGTGAAAACTCCCTTTCCTCCTGGCTGGTGACTGCTTCCTCCAGGAAGCCCTCCCTGGCCACCAAGGCATTGATGGAGGGCTCCTCCCTAGGGGCTCAGGCTGGACCATGATCGTCGGTCTCTTTCTCTGTTTCCCCACCAGGCTGTGCGCTCCTTGAGGGACCTTGTACGTTTACACAGTAGGCACTCAGTAAATGCTTGTGTTTGTTGGACAGGATGTGTGAGCTGGACTGGGGTGTGGAGGGAGGCTGTGTGGTAGGGAGGAGGGCCCTGGGTTTGGGTTCTAGAAGCCTGGGCACTGATCTAGCTTGGCCATGTACCTCACTGGTCTGTGCCTCAGTTTCCTTACTTGCAAACAGGCATGTTAAAGCTGCCTCCCATGGTTGTACTGAGGTTGAACGAAGATAATGCAAGAGGGAGCACTTTGCAAACTGTAAAGCTCCTGAAGGTATGACTCTTTCCAGTGCTGTTCTAGGGGCTTCGGTGGGTCAGGAGGGTCAGGAGACTGCTCCCAGGGCCTGTGTGCTCAGGGAGGAGGCCCACCCTCGTCCTTAAATTGCCTGACTTGCTGGGGGCTCCCTGAGGGCAGGCCAGCACCTCCTCCCTCTGTCCCCAGGCCCTTCCTTCATCCCCAGGCCCATAGTATCACCCACTGAGCCAACAGCTGAAGGGGCAGGCCCTCCCCTGTTTGCTTCAGACAGAGCCAGGGGGCTTGGGACAGACATGTGCCCCGCTCCTCAAGGACCCTCTGGAAGCCAGAAGCCTCCTCCGCTTGGCCTTTTTGGGCTCCTGATATTAGTGGCCACACTCTGGGGACAGAGCCGCCCCACTCTGCTAAGCAAGGGTCAGGAGTTGCCAGCAGCAGACGCCTGCTCCCACACCCCCAGCCCACCCCGCCAGGCCTGGGCCAGGCCCACAGCAGAGCCCAAGCCTCCTCTGGAGTCCCCTCCGCCGCCCACGTTTTTATATTTTGAGCAGATGAAAGATTTTCATTCCTTTGTGTGTGTGTGTGTGTGTGTGTGTGTGTGTGTGTGTGTGTGTTTTAACTGGGATTAGTTGGTCCCTAGCTGCCAGTTTCTTCAAAGCTGTTGTGTTGAGAGGACATCAGAAGGCCCGTGCTGGGAGGCTTCTATGGGGCCCTGTGCTTCCTGCAGGTCCTGGGGCGGGGGGGCTCAGGGGCAGGACTGGGAGGAGAGAGAGGGTGAATGGGACGACCCCTGCTGCAGGCACGAGCCCACTTCCAACCCTGCGTGGCTCATGTTAAAACCACAGCTGGGTCTTGGGGCCGCTGCCTCCCACCTGGCTGGCCCTGGCCCGGGGAGGGTGGAGGCCTGGGCCTCTGCCTCCTGAAGACCCCTGTCCCCCTACCCGGTCCCCCCCCCATTTGCTCCTGAGCAGCAGCCACCAGCACAGGGGGCGCATGCGTGCGGTGGGAGGGAGCTGGCTGTGGAGAATTAATATTCCTGGAACATCGTCCCAGCCGCCTGCACGCGCCGAGGAGAATATTACGGCGATTAGCGGTGGGAGTTCGGCCTGCACGCAATATCTGGATGGAGAATTCGGTGTGATTAATCTGGCGCTAAGTAGCAGCCTCCGGGGTCCGTGGGGCTCTGGCATGTTTGGAATGGGAAAAAGGCTCGGGAGTGCAGCGATTCTTTGGGGGGCTCTTTGGGGGTCTGCCAGGGCAGCAGCTGTGCCCGGGGCAGGCTGCAGGCCCCTGGTGGCCCCAGGCAGGCACATCACCCTGTGTTTGCTGCCATTGTGGCCTGCCAGTTAGTGGGAATGTGTACCGTTCTGAATTCCAGCTCACTTGACACCCACCCCGACACCCACCTGGCCTGGAGCTCCAGGCCTTCCTCTCTCCGTTCAGAGTCTCACAGACCCACATTCGAGTTGTGGCTTCACTGCACACACCAGCAAGTCTCGCCACCTTTCTGGACTTGGTTTTCTCATCTGTAAAACGGGGCACGTGATGTCAGAGAAGAACTATTTTGCTATTTACTACTCCCATTTTATGGAGGTGGAAACTGAGGGCGTGAGCATTTTGCACAGCGAGGAAGTGGCACTGTGCTATACAGATGTTGGGGATTATTGTTAATAATTCTAGTAATAACCTAACTTTGGGAACCTCCCAGAGAGTGTGTTGGGGAGGGGATGCAGCAGCAGGGAGAGAGAACTGGTTATCTTACAGATTTGAATACCCCACCCCCCTGAAGTGGGGGTCCACACCAGAAAAGTTGATTCCTGTTTTAAAATCTGTTCTGTGGATGTTTGACGGTGGATCTTAAGGCACTGATGAAGGCAAGATGAAGATGCTGGTGATGGTCTTATGGGGATGAGGGGAGGTCTGCCTGACCCTCCTTCTTGCCCTGTCATCGGCCCGAATCTGGGCATTTTGTTGGATGGAAGCATTGAGTGTCAGGGCTGGAAAGGAGTTTCCTGCTGTTCTTCCCCAACGTCTTCACTGTGGATGAGGAAGCTTCGGATCAGAGAAGTAACTGGCCTGCCCGAGGGTGCACTGAAACAGAGGTGTGGTGGCGTTGAGTGGGGGGTTGATCTTTGGAGCCAGCCAGGCCTGCACTGATCTTGGGCAAATTTTCTTTCTCTGAGCCTCAGTTTCCTCATCTGGGGAATGGGGACATTCAGTCTAGCTTCTCAGGTTGGAACAGCGTAGTGGGCCTGGAATAGAGCAGGCACTCTGCTCTGTCAGCAGGAGAAGGTCTAAGTTCTTCTGGGAGTCCAGTGTGTGCTGCTGGTCCACCTCCTCTGCCCAGGGGGCCAGACTTGCTAAAAGCTCTTGTGGTGGCAGAACTCAATCATTGGACTTTTTCACTCAGTTGTTTTGAGCTGCAAGGACTGAACATTCCCAAATCTAATTTGCAGGGGTTTTTTTGTCAGCGAGACCTCAGACCTCCATGCAGTCCATCATTTTGCCCAGAGATTGATGCTGGATCAATGGTCTTCACTCCCCCTTTCCCAAGCAGGAGATGTAATGTCCTTTGAAAGGGGGTTGGTTTGTGGTTCCCAGCAGTAGAACAGCCTGTGGTCTGGAGGAACTAAATTTGAAACTAGGCTTTGCAGGAGGAAGGCTTTTAGTGAGCTTTGAGACAGCTGGGCATGGTGCAAGGCAGCAGGAGTCAGGCAAGGCAGGCGGGGCTGGCTGTGCCTTTGCTGCTGACTCCCCAGTACCTGAACAGTAGGGGCTCCAATAAGCACCGTTTGAGTGCCTGCCTGCATGCATGACTGGGTGCATAGTGCCTGTCTGCATGCATGACAGGATGTATGGTGCCTGCCTGCCTGCATGACTGGGTGGATGGTGCCTACATGCCTGCCTGCATGACTGGGTGGATGGTCCCTGCCTGCATGCATGCATGACTGGGTGGATGGTGCCTGCATGCATGCATTACTGGGTGGATGGTGCCCACCTGCATGCATGACTGGGTGGATGGATGCATGCTATGATGAGAAGCAGTAGGGGTGTTGGTTAAAAGCCAGATTCTGGAGCTAAGACAATCTGGGGATGAATCCTGGCTTTGCTCTTTATTAACTGTGTTACTTAGGGCAACACAGTTCTGCTTTCTTAGCCTCAGTTTGCTCATCTATAAAATGGGGGTAATGGTAGTCCTTCACCACAGTGTAGTTGTGGATTTAAATGAGTTAATCTTCATCAAAACCTTAAAACGAGTGTACACAGTAGGCGCTATACGAGTATTAACTGTTGTTATTGTCGTTACAAGGGTCCCTGGTGGTGCAGTGGTTAAACAGCTCGACTGCTAACTGAAAGGTTGGCGGTTTGAACCCACTGTGGGAGGAAGATGTGACAGTCTGCTTCGGTAAAGGTCACAGCCTTGGAAACCCTTTGGGGCAGTTCTGCTCTGTCCTGTAGAGTTAGGATGATTCAGAATTGACTCAGCAGCAGCAGGTTGATCGTTGTCATCATTAAAAGAGCTCTGACAAAGTGTAGGCTCTTAACTCTGCCACTGAACGACGATGGGACCTTAGGCAAGTCCCTTCCTGTCTCTGGGCCTTAGTTTCCCCATCTGTAAAATGATTGGACCAGATGATCCCAGTACCCCTCCCAGCTCCATTGTTCTGGTCTCTGTGTTGTTTGCCTTTATCCCTGGCAATGACTTAACCACAACAGGGATTTGGTGTTCACTGAGTCTTCAGCTCAGCACTGCACTCCCCAAACCCATGCTCCCGAATGCAGGTGACAGGGCCCCTCCACCCAGGCGTGCCTGGGAGTTGCCTTTGGGACGTTGGGAGCCCCATCCTCCTGCCCATGTGTTTGCTCCCGCTTTCCTTCCCCAGCTCAAAACTTCCTCCTCCAGGAAGCTCTCCCTTCTGAGCCTCTTTTCTGCACCTTTTGCCCCTGGCTCATGATCCCACCTCACCCATGCCAGAGTGTTCATGAAAAGTGACTGAATGGCTGTGAATGTGTGTTTATGGTTCAAGGGGACAGGAGGGAACCACGTTTAGTGAGTATCTACTGAGTGCCAGGCTCTGTGCCTGGCACTTCATTTTCCTTGTCTGAAATCTCACTCAAAATCTCCATGAAGTAAGGACAGTTAGCCTGCTTCATAGAGGGGGTTGAGGCTTGGGGAAGTTATGTTGGAGCCTAGTCTGCTCCCCTAAAGCCCACTTCCTTTACACCGTCCCACTGGGTCCCTCTCAGACACCGCTCCATCCCCTGTGGCACCTGCGGGCCCTGATCAAATGAAGTCATAATAACAATGGCAGCTAACATGGATCTGGCCCCTGCTAAGAGTACACACTACATCTCTGATTTCATGAAATCTCACAACCACCTTATGAGATAGGTTCTAATCTGTTTTAAACGTGGCGCATTACGAGGCTCAGGGAAGTTAAGTAACTTGCCCAGGGTCACACAGGAAGGAAGTGGTAGAGCCCAGATTCAAAACCAGGCAGGCTGAAGTAGGTGCCTGCTGAACTGAATTAAACTCCTCCAATCCACCGTTACAGCCAGCCTTGCCTAGGTTCCTTCATGTGTGCCCACCCACTACTGAGTGCCCACCGTGCCAGGGGTCAGAGGGCAAGGCAGACCCCGCTGGGGAGGCAGGCAGATGAACAAGCAGCTGCAGTACTGCTGGGGTCTGGCAAGAGCCCACATTGTGCTGAGACCCTCCTCACGGGCCCTGCTGGTGTCACCTACATTTCACAGAGGAAGAAGTGGGCTTAGAGGGGTCAAGTGGTGTCCAAGGTCACACGGTGAGTGAGTGGAGGAGTCAGGGGTTGAACCTGAGCAGTCTGCCTCAGCCCCCATTCCTTTCTTCCCGGGACACTAACTTGGACTTGGGGGTCAGGGGATGGTTCTCAGAGGCAATGCTGTCCATGCTGAGACCCTCATGTAGGCAGGAAAGGGGTAGGGGTGGAGTGAGAAGCTGCTCCCGGCCCAGGGAACAGCATGTGCAAATGCTTGGAGGCCAGAAAGGAGGAAGCTGTTTGTTCTGGGTTTTCCTCGCTGGTGTTTGCGGTTGCACGCACATCTCCGTGGAGTAGAGTCCATTTGTCTCCGAAGATTTATTGGTGCCTAGTGTGGATTCTGCACCGTGTTGGGTCTCGGTGTGGGGAAGGATCAGTGCAGAGCCTGGTGGCTGTCCTAGACAGAGGTGGGAACTCTAGTTCTGGGATTCAGGGAAGGCCTAGGAGGAATGGAAGCACTTTCCAGAGAGTGGAGCAGCTCTGTGGCCTCTTCTGTAACCCTGACGTTGGGACGTGGGACGGACGAGATGAGATAACGAGCCTGGCACTTGCTGGAGCCTCACCACACGTCGGTCCCCTTCCCAGCCTGACGTGCCAAGGCCTGGAGGCTCAGATGCAGGTGTGTGCTGTGTTTAGGGCAGTCCGTGGGCAGGAAGTGCAAGGGTGCTGCCATGGGGTTGGTGGCCCAGGGCCTGGAGGGACCAGGGTGTTCTCAGAGGAGGTGGGCCAGAGACCCAGGGTGGCCTGAGTGGCTGTAGAAGAGGTAGCACAGGCCCAGATCAGTGCAAGTCAGGGATCTGGCTGTGGTTCAGAGCCCAGGCGCTGGAGACGGGGGTCCCTGTTCTCTCACACCAGTTCCTGGGCCTCGGTTTCCCCATCTTAACGTGGGCATCGGCACCCACCTCACGGGGTCAGAGGGGATGTGTGAAGGGCCTGGTATTGCAGGTTGTAGTGCCCATCCGTTGGAACTTGCACTGCTGGCTGTAAGCCCAGGGACAGAGCTGGGACTTCAAGCCAGGCCTCCTCCCACTCCTGCCTCCCTGAGATGGATTTGGGATGTAGGGTGGTTGGGCTGCTTCCCCCCTACCCCGCCTGTCCCACCCCTGCTTCCACTGAAGCCTAGCCTGTAGGGGTAGCCTGGCTTGGTTATCCCACCAGAGGCTTCGTTCCAGCATCCGGCCAGTGAAGGTTTGAGAAGCCCTGAAGCTGCCTGCCTGGACCTTCAGGCTTTGGGCCCCTTCCCTGGCCCTGACCAGCCCTTCCCACCCCCCGGGTATTTCCTGGCCTCAAATCCCAGCTTAGCCTCCTGCTGTGCCACCTCAGGGAAGCCATCTCCCTCTCTGAGCCTCATCAGGTAAAATAGAGCTCCCTCCCTGCCATGGCCACCTCCATTAAGGTGATGAGTGCAAGTCTCCCTGGCACATAGTAGGTGCTCTCTGAGCGTTCTCACATGCTTCCATCCCAAGGACTCCAGGCACAGCGGTACCCCGCAATCCTCATCCGTGGTAGGTGTGCACCCCTTTTAAGCCATTCACTCTGGGGCCAATTATAAACAGACACATAATGGCCCCTATCTACAGAGATAAAACAGCGTTCAGAGATGCACCGCTGCTCCTCCCCCCCCAACGCTGGCACGTACTCTCCGCTGTCGGGGTGCTCCCCTCCCTTCTCCACCCTCCTTACTCCCCGCTGCTCCTCTTCACCCTGCAGAGGTGAGAGCAGCTGGGGCGTGATGTCAGAGGCGCTCGGCTGATGTCACCACCCCGGCCCTGTGACTTCACTTGCCGGCTTGGGCAGGAGGAGCCGCCTCGAGGAGGCTGAGAGCTGAGGAACTGCCCCCCCTCTTCCTTTTTCTTCTCCTTTTTTCCCTGTCCCCTCCTCCTGGCCCCGGCTCTGGAGTTGTCTTCCTCCCTCCCGGCCAGCCGGCCGTGGGCTCAGTCACAGGGTCCTGGGGCAGGTGCCAGGGAAGGATACAGCTGCAAAGGTAAGGACGTGCGTGGTGCCTGTCCCTCCGGTCGTGAAAGTTTGCTCTGGCTGCGAGGCGTGCCCGCTGGCTGTTCCGCCGCGCTGCCCAGCTGCAGCTTCCGGGGGCGCGGCAGGGCGGGCAGGGGGCTCCCAGGCATCCCTCTCGGCTGTGTCCCCATCAAAGGCTGCAGCTGCTCGAGTGGCGGCTGCGGCTTTGAAACTGCCATAAAGAGCTGTGGTGGGAGGGGTGTGCGGGGGTACCTTCAGAGCTGTGCCTGGGCTGGTGGCAGACAGGAGGGGCGCGGGGGCTGCTTGGGGAGCTTGGTGGCTGGGGCAGCAGCAGGGGCGTGAAGGGCAGGCCCCGGGTCGGAGTCCCTGGGGCTGGGTCACCACTGCCGGCCCTCTGGTCCAGCACCAGCTGTGGCCAGGACCCCAGCAGTGAGGGTGCAGAAGCAGCGGGGGGCGGGCGCTGGCTTCTCTCTTTCGTCCCCCTAGCCCGTTGTTTCTAGGCATATCCCCCTCCCACCCGCAGAAGGCCATTTGTCAGCGGCGACTCTTGGGACAAAGGAGGGGGCAGTGGGTGGTCTGCTGCGAGTTGGGCAATGGGCACAGAGTGCAGGCCGGGGAGAAAAGCCAACGATTAAGAGGCAGATCGAGGGCTCTGCTCGCTCAGGCTGTCGGGGGAGCCGTCATTTTGTGTTAGCGTGTGTGAGTCTGAGGTGGGAGGAGGAGGAGGGGGAGAATGACAGGAGAAGGATTATGACATTGTGTTGTCTCTGTTTGTGGTAAATGCAAATTTGGCACCAGCGGCTTCCCGGGAAAAGCAGCAGCAAGTAACCCAGGCCAAGGCCTTGGCCCAAACATGCTGAGGGAGTCCACAAGGGGTGGTTTGGGGTTTTTTTTTTCCTTCCCTTTTTTCTGCCAGGCGTGCGCTTCTACCATTTGTTTTTACAGTGAAGTGCTGGAGACCGACAGGCCGGCATGGCGGGGAGGAGCTGGGCCTCTTCCGCCTCAGTGTGCCGGCCCCCTCCTCACCCTGTGTGAGGCCAGGCCACTCTCCCGCCCCCACCCCTGAGCAGTTGCCCCTACTCAGTTGCCTCCCTCCCCGCTGAGCCGGTCCCTCTGACCTCCGCCAGTGTCACGGTCCTGTCCTTCTCGTACCCTTAGCGTCCTGAGGTCTCAGAAGGCTACTTCTGCCCACAGCTGCTTCCCAAAGGTGACCAGATGCGGAGAACACAGGACAGAGGCTGGGATGGGGCCACAGGGACAGGGCCCTGGGCTAGGTCTGCTTCCGGTGTGGATCCTGCCCAGGAGGCTGGCCAAGGGCTCTGCAGCCATGCAGGCATTTGCAAAGTGTCCCGAGACATAGACTTCTCTGGTGGCCAGTGAGGGCAGGGAGCATGAGCCTGGGTCTGCCGGGCAGCAGCCACAGCCCGAGCCTCTGGGCTGCAGTGGGGCTCAGACCCCCGCAGGGACTGAGAGTTCCGAGCTGGGAAGCCAGGAAGGTGTCCTCTGTACAGATGGAGGGGAAGAAGAGGGCTGTGGCCACAGGGTCCAGCCTGTCACACATTAGGCCTCAGTCCCTCCTACCCCAGAAGCTAGTCCCTCACCTGGACTCACCGTCTCCTCTTTCACCTGGTCAGGGCCTTCTGGATGCAGTCCACCTCCACCAGGAAGCCTCCCTTGCCCTCCTCCTGGATGGGCCTGGGGCCTGTGCTGTTCCCTTATCCCCTCCCTCAGTTACAGCCTTGACCAATGGCATGTCTGTCTCCCGTCAGGCCCTCTGGTACAGGCCCCCCTCCCTGCATCCCCAACACCTGCCCAGAGCTGAGCATAGAGGAAGTTTGTGCTTGGAGCTTGAGGGAGCAGAGCTAGCCTTGGAGATACCCCAAGATGGAACAGCGCCCCCTCCCCAGGTGTGATGGGCCTGCATCTTTTGGGAAAACCTTCCCACTCTGAGTTTTTCCCCATGGAGCTTGGTGTTTGGGGGACAAGCCACAGCCACGCCTGAGAGGGGAATGCCGCCCGAGCTGGGAGCCTCCTGTGGTTAAATGACAAGTCTCCGGAAGCTGGTGGTGGGCTCACTTATTTACCCTGGCGTTTCCTCAGGTTCTGGGCCCACAAGCCAAGCCGCAGAGAGGAGTCAGAGTGTTGTGGGAGTGGGGGTGGGAGGGGCAGCTGCTGCCTGCAGGGCTCTGGTGCCCCATGGAGCTCTGTGTGCCAGGTGGAAAAGGATGGAAGTGGAGAGGCTCTCCCTGAGGCCAAGATGCTGGGTCCATTCCGGGCCCTGGGCCAAGACCCTCCTGACCAGAGGTGCTGGGAGAGCCAGGCAGGGCAGTCACAGTGAGGGGCCAGCTGGCCTGTCGGCTCACATCACCCAGCCTAGGCCCAGAGCACCTGCCCACTAGGAGCTGGGCACCCTCCTGGCATTCTGAGATGGGGAAGTACACCGAGCCCTCTCCCTCCAGACACCCCCAGTCTGACAGAGCAGGTGGCAAGCTCCCAAGATATTTAAAAGGCAGTGACCTGGGTGTAGTAAATGGCAGAATGGTGGTCAAGGCCAAGGACTTGGGAGCCAGGCTACCTGGGTTCCAATTCTGTCTCTGCCACTTACCAGTTGTGTGGCCTCGGGCAGATCGCTTGCCCTCTCTGAGCCTCGGGTTCCTGGGGTAATAATAGTACCTACATCACAGGGCTGTGGTGAGAATTCCATGAGATAATTCTCACAAAGTAGTCAGCCTGGCTCCCAGAGGCCCTCAATAATTGTTAGCTTAATGAAAAGACAACCCAGGAGAGTGAAGGCTCTAACATGTTGTATCTGTGGGCCAATCACTCAATCCCTCTGAGCCTCAGTTTCCACAGCTGTAAAATGGGGCTGGTAACTGTATCTGGTAATAATAGTGAACAATTAGTGAGCACTTACTGTGAGTCCGACAGGCTTTAATAACTACATATCAGCTCATTTAGTACAGGCTGGCACGTGATAAATACCTCTTTCCATTCTACACAACATGCGGGGGCAGGCAGGAGCCAGGGCAGGGAGGAGCCCCAGAGATCGGATGTTTTCCGGGTAAAGCTAAGCTGGCATCCATGGTTAGTGTGCACAAGACCAGAGGGAATTGGATTGTAGGGTACAAGGCATGAAGGCCAGAAAGGGCCCACCCACCACTGCATGAACCACCTGGGGCTGAACATCCCACAGACATGGTGGAGACCTGCCTGGTCGCTGCTACGTGGCCCCCACCCCAGGCCTCGGTTTCCCTATCTGTACCATGGGGACTTAGGCTCACTCACCTGTCACGTCAGCTGCTCGAAAGTGCTGAGACCTTCTTGTCACTTTGATTTTCTTGAATGGTTTCCACATAGGGTGTGACTCGGGCAGTATTATCTCCCCATTGATTTTTTCAGAAAGGATGCTTTCTCTCCTTACATTGTGCAGTCAGCTGGCAGATGAACACCTCTGTGCCTCACCTTCCCGCTGCTCCATCCGCCCCCACTGTCACCTGGGGTGAGGTGAGGGACCGAGAGGGTCTCTCAGGGCATGGGCTCCCCGGAGGGCTCCTGAGGGTGTGGTGCTGCCCCATCACCACACAGGTGCCACAGCACACCCGGGAGTGGGCATATGCAGGGCTGAGGGAGCCACCTCCAGGAGAGGGGCCCCCAGCTGCCTTAGAGCCACCGGGTCCACACTTGGCTTTGTGAGGCTGAGTGGCCCCCAAGGACCAAGCAGCTCATTCGCTATCCCTCCTCCCCTTAGCTTTGGAGTCGGCCGGGCTTGCCCCTGGCTTCACCCTGCCCGAGCTGGCTGTGTGGTCGTGGTGCTGCATTCCCTGGGCCTGTTAGCTCACAAGATGAGTGATCCCACCTCCTGGACACAGCACTCAGGTGCAGAGTCCCTCATTAAGCACTTGAGTGGATGCAACCCTCAGTGGTGAGCGATGCTAATGGCCCCATTCTGCAGAGGAAGAAGCTGAGGCCCTGGAGCTTGCTCAAGGTCACACTGCTCTCTTCTTTCTTATTTACACTCCACTCACCACCAAAAAGGTGCTGAGGCACATCTGAGGCAGGGCAGGTACAGGGAGCCCACACACCATCTGGGAGGGAGGCTGCAGAGACACAAAGCCTGTAATCAGGTGGTTACCACACAAGCTTCCCACTACTGTCCACATAGGGATCTATCAATGGGATAGCAGTCAGCAGGCATGTGGGGAGAAGGGGCTGCCCTACACCGTCACGGACCTTGAGGAAGGTACAGTCTCACTGGGGAGGGAGGGTGTGTGGGCACCTTGTCTTCTCCGTGCAGACCTGAGCATCTGGCCCACAAGAGGTGTCCAGCAAAGACCAAGTGGATGCATGGAAAGTGACGAATGGACAGTGTGGGTGGGACCCATGGGTTGAGGGCTTGGTCTTAGGGGACAGACACGACATACCAGGCAGGCCCATAGGTCGTCGCTTGCCAGGTAGTGTGCCTCCAGGCCTTTGTATGTGTTTGCCGGAGCATTTCCACCCACCTTCCCTTAGCTGGTGCATAGGGCTGCTGAAGGGCTTTAACCAAAGCCAAAGCAAACCCACTGCTGTGGAGTTGATTCCGACTCATAGCGACCCTATAGGACAGAGTAGAACTGCCCCATCGTGTTTCCAAGGCTGTAAATCTTTGTAGAAGCAGATTGCCACATCTTTCTACGTTTGAACCGCCAACCTTTCAGTTAGCAGCCAAGCACTTAACCACTGTGCAACCTAGGGCTTCTTTGAAGGGCCCTACCTGGGCTCAAATCCTGGCCCTACCACCCACTAGCTGTGTGATCTTGGGCTAAGTATTGCTCTGAGTCTCGGTTTCCACATCTGTAAACAGGAGTGATAATTGTCCCCATCTTTTAGAGTTGTTGTGAGGATGGCGGGAGCTGATTGCAGGTAGTACACTGAGCACATGGAGAGTTTTAGGAATGCCCACTTGTCAGCCTCTTGAATCAGCTCAGACCCCTTTATTCACTCAGCATTTACTGAGCACCTGCTGTATGCCAGACATGACACCAAACACCAGCCTCTCCTGTGCTGTGGGCTAGGCTGCCAGCCTCAGGGCCTGGGGGTTGTGTCTGGTTCTGATGAGCAGGTGGAACAGCCTCAGAGAATTGGTGTGTTGGCTCCCACTGCTGGTGTGACAGATATCCTGATGAAATACGTCACTTTTATACATTTTGAAAGGAAATTTCTGGAAAGCTTGCTTAATCCTGGAAGTAGCCTGAACTGTCAGGTCCTAGTCTTGACTTTGCTGAGGGACCCTCCCTCTCCTGGGCTTCCGTTTCCTCATCTGTAAAACGGGGCTGTAACCGGGCCCACCTCAGAGGGTTGATTGTAGGAGATTGCTCGGGTGAGACGTCCTCTGTCAACTCAGAAGCACCTCACAGCTGTTGAGGTCTTTCTGTTCTGTTTCTGGTCATTCACGAGACAGACAAGCATGGCGGATGTCTGTGTGCTGTGTGCTGATCAGGGCGTGGACTTGATGGGATGCTGGCTCTGCTCTTGAGGGCTCCCTGAGTGGTGGCCTTGCTAAAACCCTTGAACTTCCTAACTTCCAGAGAACATAGAAGGCCCCTCTGGCGGCCTGGCCCTTCAGTGGGAAACACTATTAAGTGTCTTGTCCTGTCCAGTAGTGCGTTCCACAAATGCTTTTGGAGCAGCTCTGTGTGCTGGGCACTAGGCCGGGTGATCTGGATGCTGTGGAGGCCCAGAGGTCAGCCCTGCCCTCGAGAGCTCAGGCCAGGAGGAGGGATACTAAACCTTACACCCAAATGATCAGATGACTGAGGCTCTGGGGTGGCCAATGTAGGGACTGGGTTTTTCAGAAGAGTCTTGGCCACAGGATTATCTGGCAGCATCATTTATAAATGAATGTTGTGTCCTCTGCTCTGAATCCTTTGATGGCTCCCCTTTACCCTTGGGATAGGGGGCCTGCACAGTCCTGTTCCAGCCACGTCTCTGCCTCCTCTCCAGCTTTCTCATTTCACTTACGTCACACAACCTCCCTTCTTTTCCTGGAAGACTGCTTGCACCTTCCTGCCTCAGGGCCTTTGCCCATGCTGTGCCCTCTGCCCTGGGCTCTCTTCCAACCTCACCACGTGACTATTCCTGTCTGTCTTCACATCTCAGCTCAAATGTCCTGGGTCCCCAAGACTTAGGGTCCCCATCACATGCCCTTTGTGCACCCACCACGCTTTCTTACTAATGCTTCTCGTGCTGTTATCGAATGATGATTGTGATGATTTGCTTTCTCCTTAATGCCCCCATGGGTCCATAAGCTCCATGACGGATGACAGGGACCCTCTCTGTCTTGTTTACTGACTTGGGCTCAATGCCTGGCATATGACAAGGGGTCAATTAATGTTTGTTGAATGGATGAATGATGAGTGTTAAGATAAGACTTCATGGAGGAGGTGGGTTTGGCATAAGACTTGCAAGAGGGCCTAAGTTCAACCTGCAGGGGAGAGAGAAGGACATTCCTGCTGGGGGAGCCGAGGGGCACACGGTGGGAACACAGCTCACTTGGTTTGGCCAAGAAGCAGCATGGGACACTGGAGAAAATGTTGCACAGGTGAGCTGCGGCCAGAACAGATGTGAAGTCTAAAGCCACTTAAGGCCCACTGAAAACTGGAGCCCGGGGAAGAGGGCCGAAGAGGGCGTCTGAATCATTGGGATGAGCCTGCTGCAGGGACAGATGGGCCGGGGAAACGGCTGCAGCCAGAAGGACCTGATGAAGAGCTGGAGAACCCGTCCGCTCCTGCTGTTTTCTCTTCCCCCAGAGTCACACAGGTACTTAGGCAGGTGTCCTCACAAGCTCGCAGGGGGATACTGGGCAGTGACAGCGTGGCTGCTTCCCTAAGATAGTCGCCAGGGCAGCCACCCACGAGTCACTGGGGGCAGAGACAGAAAGGGAGCTTGTGTTTGCATTCCTCAGTGCCTCCTTTGTGAAGGCAGCTTCCAGGTCCACACTCCAGCCCTTTGTGCCTTCCGAGTGACTGCACAGGCAACAGCCCAGGATTCATGCCACTGAGGCACCAGCCGGTGGCAGAAGATAAAGCAGAACCATTTCCACCTAAGCCCAGCAAACAAGACCCCCTTCTGTGCCTCTGAGAGGAGGCAGCTGATAGGGTCAAAAGAGCCAGGATTCTGGAGAAAGACCTGGGACAAATCCCAGCCCCACCACTTAGCAGCTGTGCGTCCTTGGGCATCTGCTTAGCAACTGTGGGCTTCCGTGTTTTCGGCTCTGAAGCAGGGGCTGCTGTGGTGGTGTGTGAAGGTGAAGCATGGTGACACGTGAAAGCCCCAAGCGCAAGGAGCACGAGGCTCAGGGAGCAGTGGCCATTATCCTGGCCGAGGTTTTTCTCCACGGTTTGAATTCTTCTCAGGAAGCTTGGGTCTTGGCTTCAAATAAAGTGCATGTCAACAAAACAGGATGGAACAAAGTCTTTTCCCAGTATGCCTCAGCACGTGGCACTGCCTCCCCGTGGAGCCCAGACAATGATGTGGCTAAAAGTCTCCCGCTTTGGAGCAGAAGGAATCCCAGTGGAGAGGAACCTCCCTATTGTTATCTCATGATAAAGCAGCAGTGCAGGGACTGTAGAGCCCAACCTGCCTGGGTTCAAATCCCAGCTCCGCCCCTTCCTAGCTGCTTCTGCCTCAGTTTCCTCATCTGCAAACTGGGGTAGTAGTAGTACCCACCTCCTAGGGTTGTTGTGAGGATTAAGTGAATTAATACAGATGGAGTGTTTAGAACGAGCTTTTGTCACTGCTGTTGTTGTATCAGGAGCCCAGGTGGCACAGTGGTTAAGAGCTTGGCTGCTTACCAAAAGGTCAGCAGTTCGAATGCACCAGCTGCTCCTTGGAAACCCTACGGGGCAGGTCTAGTCTGTCCTGTAGGGTTGCTGTGAGTCGGAATGGATTCAACAGTAGCAGGTCTGGTTTTTGGTTTGGTATTGTTACATCAGCAAAAAAGAGGAACACCATCAAAGAGATGGATTGACACGGTGGCTGCAACAATGGGCTCAAACGTAACAACAATTATTAGGATGATGCAGGACCGGGCAGGGTTTCGTTCTGTTGTACACAGCGTCTCTGTGAGTCAGAACAGACTCCACGGCACCTAACAACAACGTGGTTACATCATTTCATCTTCACTTTCACTCTTTGTAGTGCTGTGGGTGACTCAGTCGGGGCTCTGCAGTCAGAGGGCTGAGTTCAAATCCCACTCTGCCTCTTGTTAGCTGTGTGATCTTGGGCAAGTCTCTTAACCTCTCTGTGCTCCCATTTCCTGCTCTGTATAATGTGGATGGTGATCCCTGCCTCACACGATTGTTGTGAGGAGTGAATGACGGCACCAGGAAAAGGGACCGGACTCTCTGGAGGCACAGATCGCTTGACCCCTTCCCCCACCCTTTCCCGTTTACAGATGGAGAAACTGAGACTCAGAGCTGTTATGTGACTTGCTGAAGGAATGTATCAGTGGGCCAGGCTGGGCCCCCAGCTCAGTGACCTGTGCTGGTGCCACCACACCAGGGGCCGCCCAGCAAGAGTCCAGCCACACAGGGCCATCCATGAGTGCCAAGACAGGGGTTGGTGATCGCCGGTGTGATGAGGCTATGAGGCTTCCGGTGTCTTCTCCTGGGGCTGTCTCTCAGGTCACCCGTGGGAAGATGAGTAAGCTGGTGGACAGCAGCTGCTGCTTGTGGGGCAGGCACAGTCTCCCAGGTGTGGGGTGTGGGTCCAAGGCCCTGAAGAGCTCAGTCTCCAGGGCCTTAATGTGTCACCTGTGGGGAGAGGCTGGGGCTGTCCTCCAACACCTCTTCCCCGTCCACCTGTAGACTTTTGGACTCACTAACCATCTTATCTGTGTAGCCATCTTTCAATGATTACTGAGTGCCGGGAAGCTTAGTGGTTAAGAGCGTGAAAGACTTGGGTTCAAATCCCAGCTCGGCCTCTTTAAGCTCTGTGATTTGGGGCAAGTTACTTAAACTCTCTGCGCCTCAGTGCCCATCTGTAAAATGGGGGTGATGACAGTACCAGCCTCATAAGGTTGTTGCAAACATTAAATGGGATGATAAAGGGAAATCTGCACAGCGCCTGGTTCCTAGTACACTTGGGTTCCTCTGGGCTGTATGGTCATCAGTTAACATTATTATTTTATGGACATGGTGCCTTAACCCTGCGTAGGGTGCCAGAGACCCTAGGGAAGCTGAGGTGTCTGCCCTGCAAATGCTCACAGCCCGATGGGGAGACAGACACATTCACCAACAGCCCAGTGGGACCCCAGAGAAGGGACCTATCCTGTGATCCTGGAGGAACAGGGTAGGGGCAGTGTTGAGGGGCACACCTTGCGAGCAGGGGTCACTGTGAGACCCTGTGAAACAAACAAATTCATGCCGAGTGTATCACAAATACGAGGCCTTGCAGGAGCCCTCCCTTGTCCATGTCTGCAGCCACATCTCATTCTTCTTGCCCTACACTGGGCATTCCTGGGCACAGCAGGCAGCCAGTCCCCATGCCCTTAAAAACCATTTGCCATCAAGTTGATTCTGACTCATGACAACCCCACGTGTGTCAGAGTAGAACTGTGCTCTGTAGGGTTTTCCATGCTTGATATTTTGGAAGTAGATTGCCAGGTCTTTCTTCCAAGGTGCCTCTGGGTGGACTTTAATCTCCAGCCGTTTGGTTAGCAGCCAAGTGCATTAACCATTTGCACCACCCAGGGACTCCTCCATACCCCCTAAGTCGGTATTCTCTGGCTCTCTATTTGGATAGACAGAGCCACCCCTGAATTTACCCCAGAAAGAATGATTCAGAGCCCCTGTGCCCCCTCCCATAGGGCTGACAGCCCAGCACACAGCAGGCACTCTGTGGAATAAGGGCATGCCCAGCTTTGCCCTCCGGAGTGTGTACATGTGTGTTCTCTTCAGCCCACAAATGATCCCCAACCCCCGCCCCATCTGAGCAGTCTTAGGCCCAAGGGTGTGATCTCTGAACACCCTGGGTCAGAGGGAAAGGCATCCACCCAATTGTGGCCTGCAGCCTTCCCCAGGAAGGCCTCCAAGAGTGGCAGCTGGCTATGCATGGGGAGAGGCCCAGCAGGCCAGTAAAGAAAGAAAGTAATAGGTAAGCAGGTGATGGGTGCTGGTGAGGGACGATGCTGGGGGGACTTCCCACTCTTTTACCCAGAGGAGGCCTTTGCAAGTTGTTTCCTGGAAGACTCGAGACAAGCCCAAGCCCCAGAGCAGGCATTCCAGCCTTCCTTCTGGGCGTGTGAGAAGCCAGCAGAGGCCCCTCCTGAGAGCAAGGAGAGCTGGGGCATGGTGAAGGAGAAAGGTGAGGGTTACATGTGAGCTCATGAGCGAGCAAGAGAGGAGGGATGTCGCCTGCTGCTGAAGGCAGGGACACCGGATCACTTTGCACGAGTCGCTGATCTGCTGAGCAGGGCCAGTCTCCTCAGTCAGTCGGCGCTGACAGATGGCAGTGGAATCGGTGACCTAGAGGCAGAAGGCTCCATTTGTAATCCTGGAGCTGCCTGGGCGCCTGGAGGAGGGCAGAGGGGTTTGTAATAAAGGGAGTGACACAGGGCTTCCAGAAGCTATCACAGCTAGGAGGAGGGAAAGGATTACTTTTGCTTCTGGAATTGATACCACTGATTCAGTTCAATAAGTATTTTTCTAGTGGGCCAGGTTAGGAGAGGGGGAAAGAAATCCCAAACTATTCTTTCCTCAAAGAGGCCAAAGTGAGGTTGGGATGAAACAAGGAAAGACTGAAAGACACTGGTGTAATCAAAGAGAAGGGGCTCCCGGAATCCTGCCACTGGGATCTCGGGCAGTCACTTAGCCTCCCTGAGCCTCAGTCTGCTTATGTGTCATATTGTGCCCATATCACAGAACTGTAGCTGTTGTAAAACTGTACTGAGTTCTGTATGCAGATCTCTTTAGATTCCCATAACACCTTATGAACACGGTCGTATTAGCCCCATTTTACAGCTGAGGAAAGCAAGGCTCAGAGAGATGACTTGGCTTTTCCAAGGTCACAGAGTGCAAGAGTAACCCAAATCCATCTGTTGGCCATAATGCCCACGCACGTTCTTTCTCCAAGTGGTACCCAAAGGTAAAGTGACAGGTCACCAGGATGAGGAGGTTTCCAGGTAGCGGTTGAACGGGCAGGGTCCTGACAGGGCGGGAATGAGTGTGCAAGGGGAGGCTGCAGGGTTGGTTCCAGGGCAGAAACGGACAAGAGCCTGGACTTGTTTTCTGTCTGTTTTCTCCTTTCGAATGAGGCTCTGCCAGGGCTTCACGTCGCTTGCCCCTGGTCTGAGACCCGAATGAGCCAAAGGAGAGCTGCTGAGGAAAAGGGCGGGAAGGAGGAATGATGAGGCTTGAGACCATAAGGAAAGGGATTTCCCTTCAAGAATTCTCTCACAAAATTGAGGGTACTCCAACACCCAGGCTTCAGGAAGCTCCCTCATGTTCTCTCATTTTTGTCCAGAAAATGTGGGTCTGTGCCGAGAGTCCCCCAGCTTTCTCTCTGTGGTCTTGACCCAAGCAAAAGCCAAGCTTTGGTGTTTAAAGGTTTTGGTGCCTGAGAATTTGAAAATGAAACTCATAGTTAGAAGAACAATGGGAACAGCTGGAGGGCAGGGCCTGAGGGCTGTTCAGCTCAGGACCGGAAAAGCCCAGCACCCCACCTAGCATACAGGAGGTGCTGAGGAACCAAGTCCCCAGGAATGGCCCTGACCTGTATGGGAGCCAGGTCTCCACTTCGTGAGACTGGCTAGAAGCCAGGAGAAATCACTGCCCTCTCCCAACCACAACCTCCTGCTGGAGGCCCAGAGCCTTGAATCCCCTTCCTAGGGAAGCCAGTGTTGATGAAGCCTGGTTAGGTGGGGTGAGAGGTGAAAGGGTAGAGCCAGGCCCTGGGGAGCTGTGCACCTTAAATATACTGAAATCTGGAGCCCCAGATCTCAGTTTCTGTCCGCCTCTACCTGTTGCCCCAAGCGCTTTGCTAATTCCAATTTACTTTCAAGTTGGGTTGTTTCAGGGGAGAAAACCACTCACTTTCCTAATACTTAGGGCAGATGGGGGCCTAATTTAGAATCACCAGTTTTCGCCATTAATAAATAGAGTCTGACCCAAGCCATAGTATTTTCATTCACCTCATATGCATGCAAAAGCTGGACAGTGAATAAGGAAGACCCAAAAAGAATTGATGATGCCTTTGAATTGTGGTGTTGGTGAAGAATATTGAATATACCACGGACTGCCAGAAGAAGAACAGATCTATTTTGGAAGAAGTACAACCAGAATGTTCCTTAGAAGCAAGGATGGCAAGACTTCGTCTCACGTACCTTGGACATGTTATCAGGAAGGATCAGTCCCTGGAGAAGGACATCATGCTTGGTGAAGTACAGGGTCAGTGAAAAAGAGAAAGAGCCTCAAGGAGATGGACCGACACAGTGACTGCAACAGGGGGCTCAAACAGCAACAGTGGTGAGGATGATGCAGGACCGGACAGTGTTTTGTTCTGTCGTACATCGGGTTGCTATGAGTCAGAACCAACTGGACAGCAGCTAACAAGAGGCCTGGTGGCACACTGGTTAAGTGCTTGGCTACTAACCGAAGCTCAGCAGTTGAAACCCACGAGATGCTCCCTGGGAGAAAGATGTGGCAGTCGGCTTCTGTAAAGATTGCCATATTTTTTTGTAAAATAATGTGACTGCGTAAATAATGCACTCACACATACAGTGCGCGTAGCCATGCCTAGGAAAATTAACGCATAAGGGGTTGCAATGGTTCAGTAAAAATATGGTAAGCCTAGGAGACCCTATGGGGCAGTTCTACTCTTTCCTATAGGGTTGCTATGATTTGGAATCGACTCGACAAGCAATGAGTTTCAAATTGAAAGTCCCTAGTCCAACCTCCCCTTTCTCCTTTGTGCCAATGGGAAACTTAGAGGCCCAGAGAAGGGACAATTTAGTTAGGTCACTGGGTGGGTTGGGTAGGTTACACTGCACAAACACCTCAGTGGACAACTGAGATTGTCTTAAGAAAAATAAAGTTGAGCCATGCTCTTACTCCACAAAACCCACGTCAGTTTTGCTAAGGAAGGCTGGGAAGGACTGAGGCCTTGACATCGCAAGTCCTCCACCTTATCTCCAAATTAACTCAGGGCCCTGGGTCCGACCAGCTGAGCGTTGCAGCTTCCTTTAGATGCCACCACAGGCCACGGTAACTGGTATTTGTTGAGCGGTTATTTTACAGGCAAGGTAGGCGGGCATCCCCTCTCCTCGCTTTTATCGCCCAGGAAGCAAGCTCGGAGAAGGCCCAAGTCTCTGGTCCAAGGACACCTGCGCCAAAGGGCGAGGCAGCAAGGAGCTGGGCATGAGAGGGCGCTTCGCGGGCAGAAGCCACCCTCAAGCCCGGCCCAACTAGGCAGGTTAGCGGGGAGGAGGCCGGGCCCTCGCCTGCGGGCTTCCCAGGCTGCTGGCGGCGCGGTCCTGGCGCTGGAGGCTCCAGAGAACTCCAGAAATCCCAGCGAGAGATTCTGGGCCACCAACTCCCCAGAAAGTTGGCTCCCCGCCACCTCGGAGACGGCTCGAAGCCGCGGGCAAAAATGGCACTGGTCGAGCGGCGAGGTGCGCGAGCTGCGCCCGGCAGCTGCCAAAGTGTCTATCCGCACGACGCCGACCGCCGGCCCGGGTCCCGGCCAACCTCGCGCTGCCTCCGCGCAGCGTCGCGGCACACGGGTGGGCACGCGCGCGCCCGCAGCCCCGCCCCCTGCGCCCGGCCCCCGCCGCGCGCCCTCCCACCCGCCCGCGCGCCGCAGCCCGAAGCCTCCTCATTGGCCGCGCGCCGTCACCTGACGCTCTGTTATTTCCTGTGTGTTGGGAGAATGGAGAGAAAAAACCCTGAGCCGAGCCGCTTTCGGCCCCTGCGAGGTGGCCGCGGCCTCCGCCGGGGGAGCCCTCCCTGAGGCGCGCCCGACCGGGAAGCGAGCGCGCGGACCACAGCGCGCCTCGAGGGGCCGCTGCCCCGGGCCCTGCGCTCGAGCTGGAGGCGGCGGAGGCTCCCCACCCCCACCCCGTGCAGCGCCGCCCGCCGCCGCTCCCTCCCCGCCCTCCCCTGGCGGAGGCCGGGGGGACGGGGCGGGGGGCTCCCGCAGGTAACCGCCGCCCTGGCCTGGGGTGGGGGAGGGGCCTGGGCGGATGCGCTGGGGCGGGCGGGGTGTCTGGACTGGGGGGCCGGGGCAGAGGTCCTAGTCCGACTTGGGAGTGCTGACCCCCCGTACTCCGAGGCTGGGGCTGCTGAGGGGAAGGGGCCGACTCCGGGCGCTGAGGCGAACGGCCCTGTCTGGCCTGACCTCAGAGTGCAGCGAGGAGGGGCTGGACCGGGCCCAGGGGTGCTGAGAAGAGTCTGACCTGGCGTCGGGGGGCTGAGAGGTCGTGCCCCCCAGGGGTCTCAGCCCGGCCTGGGTGTTCATCGGGGCTAGGGGACCGGTCCTAGCTTGAGGGTGCTGTGGAGACGGTACCTGTTAGTCGCGGCCTTGAGTGCAAAGGCGGAGGGTGGGAGCGGGCGGTGGCCGCCTCGGGGCCCCCGGCGGCCCCGGGAAGCCGGGGGCCCTGGCCTATTCGCTGCGGGCCGGAGGCGAGGCCGGCGGCGCGAGGGCCGCGCCGGGGCGCGAGGGGTCGGAGCGCGCCCCGGGCTGCGGGAAGGACGGCACCCTTTACTGCCATGTGAACACCTGAGGCCATGTGGACGCGGCGGCTTTTCACCGATTGGGGGCGGAGGGCAGGTACCCGCTGCGGTGCGCCCGGGCTCGGCGCGGGGCGGGGAGCGGGCGTGGGACACACTTCCTGTGCGGGTTCTCCCCTCCCCGCCGCGGGGAGCAGGGCGGGTGTCTCTGATCCGGTGGTCTTGGCGAACCAGCGCTCGTTTGGGGGCCCGAAGCGCTACGTTGCTCTTCCTTTTTTTGGGGGAAAGTCGTGGTTGAAAAAGAGTGGCTGATCCGTCCGGGCCCTCTGTGGCGGCGGCGGGAGGTGGAATGTCTCCTGTGCGCCGCGCTGGGAGTGGAATTTGGTGAGGTGGGGGTTGCCGGGGAGCGCCCGCCTTCCGCGGCCTGTGGGTGGGGATACTAGCAACGTTTGCTTGTCTGTAGTCAACCCTTTGGTCTGTCCTTAGGGGCCAGAGCAAAATTAGGATTTCCACCGCCCTTTCCTCTTTGCTTTTTCTCCCTCAAAGTTTAGATGACTTTGGTAACTGCTGTAAAATGGATGGAATTTTCGAGCTATTATCTAACAGGCAGATCTTTGCATGGTAATTGGACCCTTATGTTAACAGCCTCAGCGAAGAGTGAAGAGTTTTATAAAACATTTTAAATGGGGTGGCAGCTTGGTGGACGGGGAAAGCTGCATGAATTCCGACGCGGGAGACCAGGGATCTACTTCCCAGCTTTGCTACCAAATAACCTGTAACCCGGGGCAAGTTACTCATTTTCTCAGGGCCCTAATTTCCTCGTCTGTTAAATGAGGATTCTTCCCCAGGTCAACCATTACAGGTGTTAGGCTTTTTTTTTTTTTTTTTTTTTGTTCTTTCCCATCTTGTCGCTTGTTTTAGCCATAGGCAACTTTTCTGAGAAATGCAGGCTATACCTTACGTGGCTTTTCAGAGTCTCTCTTGCTTTAGTTTCCGGCCTCTTTTCCAGCAGAGCATAAAACTTGGTCAGGCTACAGTTTTTCCTCAAATCTCAGGGGTGTTCGGTGCGTCTCAAAAGGTTCAAGTAGTATATTATGCTAGCCTATGTTGAAGGAGCTTTGTAGTGTTTGTTTTTGTGTAAGAAGAAATTACCAGAAAAAAAGATTGCAGAGAACATTTGACTACTTGGGAACTGTGGATAATGTAGGTGTGTTTGGGTCTGTGTGTGTTAGTTAGCTCAGAGAAGTTTCAAGTTCTATGCAGGGGATTGTGGAGGAATCTTAATGAAAGTTCTTTAAAGGGACATTTGGTGTTTGGCTCCCTTTTGAAATTTCCAGTGTCAGTGTTCTCAGAGTAGGGATGAAGTGGAATTCCGTGCCATCTCCTGTGAAATGGTGTGCCAGTGGGATTAACTATCACCTCAGGGTGCACTAATTAATTTGCATCCACAATTTATATTTTAATGGTAGCCGGATGCTTTCTCTCAGATGCTGAAGAACCCCAATTAGTTTCACTGATTTTATGGTGTGTGAGGGCCTTAGGCCATGCTTTTGGCTAGTGAGTACTTTTAGACCAACCTCAGAAGTTGGTCTTATTTGGCTTAAGTTTCTACCACTAATTTTAACTACCATGATGCTTGAAGGGCATGTGCCTGTATCTTTCTGAGATTACATTTTTTATTCATTCAATACAGTTTCAGAAAGGTTCTCAGAAGTGGAATGTGCTCATAATGTTGACTTTGGAGGTGATGTTAGTCCCAGTTTTCTTCTCTGTTAACATCAGACCTGTCACATAGATAGATAACCTTTATATGTTTACACAGATGATTGGGATTTTCCTAAAATAGGTAGTTTATTCTATCTCGGTATTTGAATTATGACCTTGTATTCATTGTGGCATTTTTAAAACCATAGTTATTTAAATGTTGAGTAGTTACCACATACACATATATTTACATTTGTCTTATAACTTACAAGGAAAGAATATTATTAGAAAAGTTTTATTCTATTTGTTTGCACATATGTACCTGAGAGAAGGTTGACAAATTGGTAAGATGTCAGAAGACATTAGTTTTAGTTCCAGTACTGCCAAACTGGGTGATCTTGAGTGAGTTCTATAACCTTTTAGTGGTGTACTTTTTTTTTTAAACTCTATAAAATGAAACGGAATGTAGTTGAAATGATCACATCTATTTAGACCAAGAACTTAGAATTGCAGTCATGTGGTAAGTTCACCTTCTCATCATATAGATAGGAAAGGATGCTAACTTTTTAAAAAAAAAAACAAAAACAAAACCCTTATGGCAGACTCTGACCAAGGTATTTTAAATGATTTTACAAAATTCACCCAGCAGACTTGAGAGTACTTTTAAGTCCTGAGAGGTCATAGAGCTCGTGAGGGTCAGGGCTTGGATGTGACCCTCCTCTCCTTGGCTTCACAGCCTGTACTAGGTCCATTATACCTCACGGCCCACTGAAGGTACAAGCCAGTTAAAGGTAGACACAGCCTTGGAATCCATATATTTCTGCTCTGCCCCCCACCCCCCCTTTTTAAACCCAAAATCTGGACTCCAGCAAAATAATGGAAAAGCATGGTTTTAGTGACTATGCCATGTGGTTTAGTGATCCCAGGAAATTTTCTAAACCTTCACCTGGCCAGTTTTGCCAGTACATCTGAGATTTAATCTTAAAAGTTTTCTCCTTCATGTATTAGTTCACAGAGGGATACAATACCTAACGGGCTGTCTCTCATCCTGTGTGAGTAGTTCACAATGCACAGGAATGATTATCATCTGGTGACTGCTCTCGGTTTGGCCAGTTAAGACTCAAAAGATACACTTAAGAAAGTCCTTTCCCCACTGTGCTTAAATGGTCTTCCTCATGGGGGGTTTGTGTTCAGGGCACCTTAGTGCTCATTATAACTGTCCGGGGCTTCCAACTCTCCTGCCTTTGTTTTCTTTTTGTAGTGGTCGAAAAGAAATAACAAAATGAAGCAAAACAATAAAAGCCTATTTATATTAGAGAAAAGCAGTACATCAAGGTTATACATTTGAAATATAATGTACTGAAATCAGGGCTTTCATAGAGCATAATTTGGTCACGTTGTACTTAGACTGGATAGGTTTTTGATTATTAGTTAGACTTTGCATGTCCTTTAATATCTATACTATGTTCAGTATGGGTGAGAAGGGTCTCATGGCAACAAACACAATCAGTACTTTCTGCATTAGAGCTGTGTTTACCTTGTAGGTAATGCTCGGCACTCAGCAGGAAGATGAACTATAACTTGAGTTATTGGTGTATCTGTGGCTTGTTATCTGATGCTTCATTGTGGGAAAGTTAAGAAAGAAAACATTAGCTACTGGGGAAGTTATCCTTTTGCAGTATGTACAAGTAAGCTCTTCTGTAGGGAGGGTAGAAATTAATTGGAACACTTGACTATCTGCCTGATTGGAAGATGGTTTCCATGTTTGAATATAGTATCTCTGAAAGTGGGTTAAGGTCCTCCTGTGTGTGTGTTACTACTTTCATTCATTAGCAAGTATTTGTAGGTACTCTTCTAAGCACAGGAGATGCAGTGGTTGGCAAGATAAAGAGCCTGCCCTGGGAGACTATAAACAGTAAATAAATAAGAATGTCAGGTGGTGACAACAACTATGAAGAAACCAAAAAGATAACGTAATAGTAACTACTTGAGGGTGCTCATGAAGATGTTCCCTGTTTTGAAGCCTTTTCTGCCAGCAGGGCAGTCAAACTTGATGTGTGGGATAGATGAAAATGGCATTAAACAAAGTAAATAATTTACTTTAGCCCTGAGCATCTTGAGAAGTTAATTCAAAGAGTGGAGGTGGGTTGGTTGAATTCTTCCCTCTGCTTTTATTTCTGTGCTTTGTAAATGAGGACCTGGCTCAGAAGAGCTTAAGGGAAGCATTAATGATACCTTGTAAAGCTAAGACCACCACCCATCTCACTTTGTGGTACTGTGATGGCTTTCATGTTGCTATAATGCTGGAAGCTGTGCCGCTGGTATTTCAAATATCAGCAGAGTGTCCATGGTGAACAGGTTTTAGTAGAGCTCCAGATAAGACATATTTGGAAGAAAGGCCTGGTGATTTACATCCAAAAATTAACCATTGAAAACCCCATGGATCACAGAATATCGTCTGAGACTTCAGCTCGTATACTTTGGCCACGTCATCAGGAGGGACTGATTTCTGGAGAAGGACATCATATTTGGCAAAGTGGAGGGCCAATGAAGGTGAGGGAGATTCTCAGTGAGATGGATTGACAAAGTGGCTGCACGAGTGGACTCAAACATACCAACGATCATGACGATGGCACAGGATGGGCAGCTTTTCGTTCTGTTATACATGGGATTGTTATGAGTCAGAGCCGACTCGACAGCAACTAACAACAAAGTGTGAAAGAGGAGTGTTGTCTGCTTTTATTAATCATCCTGATAAGAAATGTGATGATGTTACAATATTGGTTGGTACTGGGCAATATCAGAAACATCCTTTAGCTTTGTTTTTGTTTCTTTTTTGGGGAGTTAAATTGGGGTGTTACAATCACCTTACTTTGTTAAAGCTTCAAATGACTTCTCTATTAAGGGCACTTTGCTAGGTATTGCTTCAAATGGGCATCTCGAGGGACTGAGTAGAACTTGGGTAAGGAGGCTGTTGAGGGGAGAGGCTATGGCTGGGGAGGAAACTGTGCAGGTAAGGCAGGTTTCAGTAACCATAGGTAGCAGGGTTTGTCCTCTCTCAGTCTTTCTCAGTCAGCTAGAATTCATCACCCTTCTCCCACCCTTTCTGTACTTTCTGATTGTAGAATTACAGAGCTGAAAGAAACCTAAGAAATTGTCGGGGCTACATTTTGGCTTTACAGCTCAGGAAAGATGCCAAGAGGATGGTGACTTGCCCAAAGATACGCCGCTTTAATCCTGACAGAGTCAAGGTGAGGACCCTGATCTTTACCAGCTAGGCCAGTGTTCTTTCCACTGAGCCCCACACACTCACCAGAGGATAGATAGTGGCTCCTGAGCGGGAAAAGCCTCTGGGTACTAATGTACTCACTTATGAAAAAGCCCATGTAGTTCCAGTCTTAAGAACCTAAGGAAGAGACAGCACATCAATTTTGAAAGCAGAGTACAGACAGAAAATTGTACCGCCGTTACGTCTCAGAAAGATAAGTAGTCTTGGTTTCTCATCCTGATGATGTCTTGGTCCAGAATGGGTGACATGGAGTAGCTCTCCCTTTGTCATATTCAGCATTAGTTAGTTGTGCAGTTAGAATGAGGCCTTTTAGATGTAGGGGGCACTTCTGAAATGTGATTAAAATTGGATTCTAAGATTCAGAATAGTGAAGGCCCCAGGAATCTTAAGTTCCAGACCTCAGTTTCAGGGGAGCCCAGATTTCACGTCTGCATTCTAAATAGGAAGCATTACTTTCGGAGCCTGTAGGTTGCTCACTGTGCCTCACAAGGGAAAGGATTCCAGATAGCAGGAGTAGGGCTACTTCCCTGGCTGTTTCCCTGCTCTAACAGGCCAGCTACCTGGGGGCAGATTTTGGATCTCTTTGGCAGAGATGTAAGGGCGCTGTCTTGAGGAAAGTCCACATGATGGTTGTCTATGGAGGCAGCACAGCATAGAAGGAGCTTATGCAGCCTCACCTGCCTACATCACTTACTAGCAGGGACCTTGGGAGTTGCCTGAGCCAGAGATCTTTATGTGTAAAAAAGATATACAAGAATAATGATGGTGCAGTAAACGGTTCAACGTTTGGCTGCTAACCAAAAGGCTGACAGTTCGAACCCACCCAGCAGCTCTGTGGGAGAAAGCCGTGGTGGCGATCTGCTTCTGTAAAGATTACAGCCAAGAAAACTCTGGGACAGTTCTGCTCCATCATGTGGGGTTGCTATGAGTTGGAATTGATTCTGTGGCACCTAACAACAACAAGGGTTGTTGGGAGAAGAAATTTAAGTAGGAAAAGTATACATAGTGGAGTGCACTGCCTACAGGTGGCACTTAGTGAGTAGTAGCCATTCATGAACTGAGTGTTCTTTGTTGTGCTGTGTACCAAGGCATTGGACTACAGCAGGGCTCGCTCTTGCCTGTCCTGTTGATTCTACATCCTCATATACCTGCTCAGTTGTTGTTAGATGCTGTCAACTTGGTTCCAATTCATAGCAGCCTTACGTATAACAATGAAATGTTGCCCAATTCTGTGCCATTTTCATGATCTTCATAATCGTTGGTGTGTGTCAGTCCATTGTTTTGGCTATTGTGTCAGCTCACTAGAGAAGGGCAATTAAACAGGGGCAGTTATAAAGGGAGCACAGGGTGCTTGTACCAGGTCATGTAAACTTTGACTTGAAAGATCACAGGAGGCTTCCCAGAGGAGGACCTTTTCCTCACTTCCTCATCAGCCTGCTTCCCTCTTGGCTCTGGCCTCTGTAGCTTGTTCCTCCACCTTTTCTACTTGACCCTTGGTGTTCTTTGAACACCTTCCCCCTTTTGGTGTCCTCTCTCCCTGGATGAGCTTGTGTATCACCAGACTTAAATGATTATCCGTAAGCTGGTGACCCCCACGTTGATATCTTCAGCTAGACCTCTCCTAGCTCCTCCAACTCCTGCTTGACACTTCTGCTTGGATATCTCCCCAGTAACTTGAGCTTCCTGGGTCCAAAACTGAGCACTTATTCCTCACAAACTCTTTCTCCTCCATTTGTCCCTATCTTCTTAAGTGGCTCTACCATCCACCCAGTTTCTGAAATCAGATTCTTCCTTTTCTCTCACCATCTTCCACATCTAACCCATCACCAAGTTACTGTCAGTGTTATTTCCATAATAGGACTTGAATCTGTCCACTTCTTTCATCTCCACTGCTACTACCCTCTGTGCTGCTGTTTTCTCCTACCTGGAACACTATGATTGCCTGTTAGCTGGCCTCCCATTTCTATTCCTGTTCTCTATCCTCCTTTGCCCAGAGCAGCCAAGATTCACCCATCTGTCCCTTGCTGACAATCTTTTAATGGTTTCCCCTTGCACTTAGGAAAAAAAAACCCAGTCTCCTTCCTGTGGATCACGAGGCCTTGCCTCTGCCTGCCTCCCTGACCGCCTTGTTTACTGCTTTGGCTTTCTGTCCTCTACGCTCTATACTGCCCACAATGACTCTTTCAGTCCCCTGAAGGTGCCAAACTCTTTGCCACCTTGCAAACCTTTTAAATGCAGTTTCCTCTGCCGAGAACACTCTTGCCAGCTTTTTCTCATCCTTCAAGACATTTGTTGAATGAATAAATAGGATGAGATAGGCAGCAAAGGAGAACAGATGCAGAGGAAAAGTGTCTGGAGTACGTGTACAAAGGATTAGAAAAAATATGTATATAAAGAAATGTGTTTGAGGAGTTGAAAGAATGTGTGTTGGTTGTAGCGTAAGTGGAGTTGTTCAAGCAAAATACCTAGGAGTCTAGCAGCCAGAATTCAAATACAGTGCTGATGGAAGTATAAGATGACACTTTGGAAAACTATTCGGCAGTTTTTAAAAAAGTTTTTTTAAAAAGTTAAACATATGTCTACCCTACAACCCAGCAGTTCCATTTCTAGGTATTTATCCAAGAGGATTGAAAAGATATGTCTACAATAAAAACCTTGTACAGCAATATTCATAGCAGTTTTATTCATAATAGCTAAAAACTGGAAACAGTCCAGATGTCCATCAGCAGGAGAATGGATAAACAAACTGGTATGTTCATAGAATGGAAGACCATTCAACAATAATAAGAAACCAACTGCTGATACATGCAATAAGAATGAATCTCAAATACTATGTGGAGGGAAAAGCCAGCTACAAAGGAAGTGCATAATGGGTAATCCCATTTATAAGACATTCTAGAATTGGCAAAACTAACCTTATGGTACTACAAATCAGATCAGTGATTGCTTCTTGGGTGAAGGGGGACTGATGAGAAAGGGCCTTAAGGAAACTTTCTAGAATACTGAAAATGTTCTTGGTCTCGATAGGCATTCATCAAAACTGATTGAAACATACACTGAGGATCTGAGCATTTGACTATATGTAAATCATACCTAAAAATGACCTGGGAATTGTCCTAGATTTCTTTCTTTCCCTCACTCTCAACATCTAATCCCCTAGCAAGCCCAGTTCACTTATGTCCAAAATATATCCTGAATTTATTCCCTCCTGTCTCAAGCACCATCCCCTCTCATCTGGACTACTGTATTATTAGCCTCCTGACTGATTTTCCTACTCCCTATTTTTGCCCTCCCAAACCATTTTTTTTCCACTTGTCAACTAAACTGATCTCTAAACGTTTCAGTTAGATTATGCCAGTTCCCTGCCTAAAACCTTCAGTGACTTTCCATTGCTTTCATGGTGGCCAACAAGATCTTACCTGACCCCTGCCTCCCTCTGAGCTCATCTGACTTGGTCTCCTTGTGCCCTAAATTCCAGCCTCCTTGCCTCCTCTCTGTTTCTTGAACACCTCAAGCTCATTTCTCTCTTAGGACCTTTACCTTTACACTCCTCCCTCTGCCTAGAACACGCCAACCCACTGCACGACTTGTTTCTGTCCGTTATTAGGATTCAACCTTATGAGAAGTTTCCTCTGACTGTCCGTATCTGAAGTAGTGCCCGCATCACATCACCCTGCCTTACTTTCGCGTAGCTTTTCTCACCATCTGAAATTATCCTGTCCTTTTACTTGTTTTTGATTGTTGTTGTTGCTTGTTTCCTCCCTCTAGGATTAAGCTTGTCTCGTTCACTGCTTTATACTTAATGTCTCCAGCAGTATTTGGCCGATAGTGGGCCATTTGTGTTGAATAAATGAAGGTATTGAGGATGGTGGAGATAGGGATGAGAGCTATTTAGGAGGTAGACTTGATGAGGTAGAAGAAGGAGCCAAATAGAGTCAAGAGTTCTGGTTTGGGAAGCTGAGTGGTGATGGTACCTGCCTTCACTGAAATAGGAGACAGAGCTGGGGAGGAGACTGGCGTGGGTATACAGTGACGACTTTAGTTTTGGACTTAAGCTTGAATGCTTGTGAGACATCCATTGTTTGAGGCACAGATCTGACATTTAGAAGAAGGAGCTGGGCTGTAGATTGAGATTTGGTGGTAGGCATATATGTCATAATTCCATTGTAGGAGTAGATGAGATTGCTCATGAGTAAACATGCCATGTGAGTATATAGAGAAGTGATTCTCTCCTTGTTTCCTGCCTGAGTGATGGGCTTCTCCCACCAGTAACAGGGACTTAGTCTAGGGACTTTGTAGTTTTAGAACCCTCCAAAGAGTTATATTATTGTCCCTAACAATGACAAGTCAGCTGAGGCGGCCCAGGACAAAACTTCTGGGGAATGTGAACATTTAAGGGAGCAGAGCCCCATTTAAAGAGCGGAAGGGAGGAAAAGCCAGAGATCGTGGTATTAGGAAAGAGTGTTTCAAATCACAAGATAGCTGAGAATGTTGGGGGGGGGGGAAGCTTTAGGGGAGTAGGGGTAATGAAAGCCAGATTGTTGTATATTGATGAGAAAGTGAGGTGAGGACATGGAGACAGTCAGCTTAGAATCAAACCTTCCCAAAGTTTTGACTGTTAAGGAAAGTGAAAAATAGCTGCCGGGAGAATCTGGGGTCAAGAGAAGAGTTTGTTTGTTTGTTTGTCTGTTTTAATATGAAAAACTTGAGCATGTATAAATCTTCATGGGAAGAAGCCAGCAGAGAGGACAGTGTTTTAAGAGGCAGAAGAGACGGTGTCGGGTTGGAGACAGTCTTGGAGAGCTCAGGACAGGTGTGATCCAGAGGGATTGGCTTTGGATGTAAGAATACCCTTCTCCCCAAGCAGAAGGTGTGGGCCGGTGACTGCAGGTACTCCAGAGCAGGAGGAGGTGAGAGTGCTGTCTGTGCTGTGCTGGCCCTCTGTTAAGGACAAAGGGAAGCTGGGAGTTGGAAGTTTGAAGAAAGTAGAAAAGATTTGAAGAAACTGCTGTGGCAAGCAAATACAGTTGACTAAGGAAACAAGAATTGCAGAGCAAAAGTAAAAAGTAGTTAAGATGAGGTTTCTACCTCATGGGATTTTAGAGAAGGTGGTCAGACCTTTACAGTTCTCTGTCTAGTTTTGGGTTCTAGTGACTCCGACTCAGCTTTTCCTGCCTTGCATCCAGCGGTTCCACTCCTTCCAGATCCACCTCTGCCCTTAGACCAGTGACTTGAAAATTAGTCCCCAGAGTCCTACTGCTTTATTTAATTAACAAATACTTAGATAGCGCTCACTGTGGAGGTCCGTAGCAGTATCCTGAGTGTTCTGTCATTCAGTCCCATTGGGGGGGGGGGCGGTCACTTGATCCCCTGGTTGGGCTACCCCAGGGTCTGCAGAGGCATCTGGGGCCCAGGTGGCAGGAATGGGCCAAATCGGTGAGTATCATCCTCTTCCCATTTCCAGCCAGAGCCAACTCTGCTCCTCTCTCTCTTATCTTTTGGGTATCTATGTAAGATTTTTGCTGTTAAGAAGACTTGTAAAATATTTTCAAACGTTGTTACAGCAGGCTCCAAGGTCCTTGTGGTTTTCCTTGTGTTTTGTTTTATATTACAGCCCCAGCATATGGTGGGGTGCCTATCAATGCACTGAGTGGACATACTCATTTTGCCTCTGAGCCTTTGCCTTTTCATTTGGAATGTGCTACCCCCTCCTCCACCTTATATCGATGCATTGCAGCTAATGTGTGTCAGATATTACATAGAGACTGCATCTTTTTCACCACAAGGTTTATAATCTTAGATGTCCACTGTATGGATTGAATTGTGCCCCTGCCCCCCCAAATTATATGTGTTGGAATCCTAACCCCTGTGGACGTGATCCCGTTTGGGAATACGGTTTTCTTTGTTACATTAATGAAGCCACACCAGTGTACCCATACCCGTCAAGTCAATTCCGACTCATAGCGACCCTATAGGACAGAGTAGAACTGCCCACAGGGTTTCCAAGGCTATAAGTCTTTACGGAAGCAGACTGCCACATCTTTCTCCTGCAGAGCAGCTGGTGGATTCAAACCACTGACCTTTCTGTTAGCAGATAGCACTTAGCCACTCACTGCGCCACCAGGGCTCCTTGCCATATCGGTATTGGATGTGTCTTAAACCTAATCGCTTTTGAGATATAAAAAGAGCATATTAGGTACAGAAGAAAGCAAGCACAGATGAGAAAGATAGGTGCCACCATGGAAATCACCAAAGAACCCAGGAGTGCCTGGGCTAGAGAAGCAGAGACAAGGCTTTTCCTCCAGAGCCAACAGAGAGAGCCTTCCACTGGAGCCAGTGTCCTGAATTCGGACTTCGAGCCTCCTGAACTGTGAGAAAATATTTGTTTGTTAAAGCCACCTGCTTGTGGTATTTCTGCTAAGTCAGTACTAAGAAACTTAAGACAGCCACCATGCCTTGTTAGTATTTATGCCCCTTTCAGGAGTCTGCACATAGTAGGTGTTAAGTAATGTTGAATTTGGATTAGTTGTAGAAAACTTGCAAAGGGTTCCTAAGAGTGAGTAAAATGGTTAAAGAATGGGGAGAAGAGGGGTCAAGAGGAAATACAAGCCAGAGAACAAAGTTGATTATGTTGAAGAACGTCAGCCAACTATTTTCTCAACTCGAGAGGGAAAACAACAGCAGATGAGGTTGGATGGAGTATTTGTGATTTAGGTGAAGAAACTGGAGAACTCTGCCCTCTGAGGAACGCTGGGAATTTCTGGAGAGTTTTAGAACAATAAAAGATCTATTTGTGTTCAGTAATTCCTAGTTGACGCCAGAGGTATAGAGACTATGCCATCAAGATTCCAGCCAAATGACTCCTATAAACTCAACCATGCACAGTGTAAATGAACCCAAACAGATTTACAGGTACCTATACAAATAGTGAACAGGCATGAACAAAAAAGTACACGTTGCTTTGGATTTAGTGCTACTGTTTTGGGTTTTTTCCTAGTAGGTGTTTGAGTTTAAACATAATGGGAGTAGGATTTTCATCATCTGTGAGTTGAGGAAGGCTTTGTGAAAGTGGATTTACGTTCTAAAACACTGAATAGAGGAAATTTGAGTTGGAGTGAAGGACATTGCAGCTTGCGTCATTTATTAAATGTCTCTTTTTTTTAAAAAGGCAACTTTACTTATACTACATGTACTGAAAGTTGGCTTCCCCTAAAGATAAGGACACAGGCCAAATGAAGCCTATGGGAACAAAACACATCAGAAAAAATAAAAGAAAATTTCTATTTTAATTCAGCCAAGATTGCTAAGTGGATACCATGCTAAATACGAGAAATGCAAAAATAAATAAAACATCCCTTTCCTGGAGCCTACTGTCTGTGGGAGAGCCAGACATGGAAAATTAACATTTATAAGGTCTGTATGGAATCTGTAATGTTATAGTAGCAGTTTAGCCAGAATGCTGGGGTAGAACTAGGGAAAAGAAGCCACTATTCCTGACTGCGTAGGGGAAGAATATGGGAGAATGCTGTAGAAGAGAGGACATTTGAGCAAGACCTTGAAGGGAGGGATAGAAGAGAGAGCCAAGGGGATAAGTGGGGAAGGAGAATTCCCAGAATAGGTCTTTCAAGAGTGAAGCTGGAAAGTCTGTGGCATATTATGTTGCACAGCACAGGCTCTTGGGGGATTGGAAATGAAGGGAAAGTCAGAAAAAACCTTTGACCAAGCAGTGAGAGAGCAAGGTGGTAATAGCTTGGTGATGAACCTTGAACCTGGGGACAGGGCACTTGATCCTCATACAGAGAGTGAGGTTTTATGAAGAAAGGTGTGATATAGTTGAGAATTGTTTTGACTGTGAGGAGGGAGTTGAGGGGGAGATGGAAGGACTGGAACCAAATGGTGAATTGTCTTTGCACATTCCTGTTCCTAGTTTTCCTATGGCCAAAATTCTAGTCTTTATAAACAGGGTCTTTAACATTATAGCAACTGGTTTAAATAAAATATGGTTACAGGAAATTTTGACATCAACCCACTTGCACTTGAATCCAAAACAGATAGGCAAAGATATTTTATCAAAAACTTGAATAAATAATATTTAAAATAATTATTGTTAATAGATACGTAGTTCTAGACATTGTTCTAAATACTTGACAAATAGTAACTTGCTTAATTCTTCTATGAGGTGATTGTATTAGCTCATTTTTAAGGTGAGGAAATGGAATCACAGAGAGGTTGAATGACTCGCCCAAAGTCACCCAGCCTGTAAGTAGCAGAGCCAGGATTTGGAATCAGGCACCCTGACTCTGGACTGTACCCTTAACCTTGTACACTGGCTGATTCTGTGTTTATTTGAATGAGCAGGAAGATGATTTATGCAGAATAGGTTTGTGATGGTTTTGAAGGGTAAGAGTTTGGTTGTGGATTGTAGGGAAAAAAAGTAGAGTAGAGCACAGGATTTGCTGCCTTGGGATCTACCTGCTGGAACATCAGCTGCCTGAGGGCAGGGACTTGTCTGTTTCCCATTGTATCCCTTGCATCTAGAATAGTGCTTGACAGGCAGTCATTGCCCAGCAAATATTTTTTTAGTGAATTAATAAATGAACTAGTGTTTTGCTGTCAACTCTAAAAAGAATATGCCATGGAAGCTTCAGTTTCTTTTTCCCCCTTTGGTTAGCTGTTTGTGGTCCCTTTCTAAATGAGTTCCATGAGTTTATTGCTTGCTTGCTTGTTTTTATTGAACTTATTTTGCTCAGCTTTCAAAGGATGTCGGCCCAGTCTACTGCTTTCTGGATTAAGAAATCAGCAACTTACTTTCAAAATGAAAATGTTAGGCTTTGAGATTTCTGCAGAATTTTTTTTTTTTTTTTTTTTTTTTAGTTTTCTAAGTTTGGTTTAATTTCTTTCTGAAATGTTTGGAATAATTTACTAGTGACACAATGTTGTTTCTGGGAAGGATTTTAATAGTAGATTTTTTTTTTAATTGTGGTTAAAGTATACACACCAAAACGTTCTCCAACACAACTTCCACATTTACAGTTCAGTGGCATTGATTACATTTTTCATGGTGTGCCGCCACGATCACTATCCTTCTGCAAAATATTTCACCACCATTAACATAAACTCAGTGCCCCCAAACAAAAACTCCCCTTCTCCCACCCCTCATGACCATTAATAATCTTTGATTTCTACGTATTTACTTACTTCATGTAAGTGAGAGCATACAGCTTTGTCCTTTTGCAGTTGACTTATTTCGCTCATCACGATGTTTTCAAGGTACATCCATGTTGTGGCATGCATCAGGACCACGTTTTGTTTATACATTCATCTATTGACGGATATTTTGGTTGTTTCCACCTTTTGGCTATTGTGAAAAGTGCTACTGTGAACATTGGTATACAGGTTTCTATTTACCTTCTTGCCTTTACTTCTTTTGGATATATGCCTAGGATTGGGATTGCTGGGTCATATGGTAATTCTATGTTCAACTTTTTGAGGAACCACCAAACTGTTTTCCACAATGGCTGCACCATTTTACATTCCCATCAGCAATGGATAAGGGTTCCAGTTCCTCCCCAACCTTGCCAACATTTTTTGTTTTGTTGTGTTTTTTATCATTGCCATTCTAATGAGGGTGAGGTGATAATCTCATTTGTGGTTTTGACTTGCGTCTTTCTAATGGCTGATGACAGAGCCTTGGTGGTACAGTGGTTAAGTGCTTGACTGCTAACGAAAAGGTTGACAGTGAACCATCAGTTGCTCCACCACAGAAAGATATGACAGTCTGCTTCCATAAAGATTACAGCCTTGGAAACCTTATTGGGCAGTTCTCTGTCCTAGAGAGTCTGTGAGTCAGAATCTTCTCGTCGGCAACTGGAATAGGTAATGATGTTGAGCATCTTTTTATGTGTTCATTGGCCATCTGAATATCCTCTTTGGTGAACTGTTTGTTCAAGTCTCTTACTCATTTATTGATTGGGTTATTTGTGGTTTTGTTAATTTGTAGAAGTTTTATATATATTTTGAGTATTAGGCCCTTACTGGATACATGGTTCCTGAAAATTTTACCCCAGTCTATTAGGTTCTGTTTTCACTTTGTTGATAAAGTCGTTTGATTTAGTTTTTATGAGGTCCCATCTATCTATTTCGTTTTTTAATTGAGTTTTAGTTACCATATCTGATAATCTATTGTTAAACACTAGGTCCCACAGCCTCGGCCCTAGATTTTCTTCTAAGAATTTTATGGTTTTAGTTTTCACATTTAGGTCTGTGATTCATTTTGAGTTGATTTTTGTGTATAATGTGAGACAAATAGCAGAAATCTTTTTATATAAATGAGATTTCTTTTGTTTGATGCTTTTGGTTTTTTACATGCCTATATTTAAGATGCAAACATTGGAAACGTTATTAAAGAATTGGAATTGCTTCTAATTATAGTAAAGATAATATAGTTATGTAATCATTTTTAGAAAAGTTTGATAAACATTTCTCAACAGACCAAGCACTATTCCTACTTCCTCCTTTGTCAGTATTCTAATACTTGATACTGGATCTTTAGCATATCTGTATATGTATGCTAAGGAAGCTTCCTTGATGAGTGATTTGTTAGGAATTTCTCTTCCAGGAACCCAAATCCAGCAACCACAAAAAAAGGGGCTTTACTAATGTCATGAAGTCACAACATGGATCATGTAGAAGTCATATCTGATTTCACTTGCAAATTGGTAGGTGATGTAGACTGGAGAAGTGGACTGATGGTTCTGTCTGCTTTAGTCCAGTCTGTTAAATCATATTTGAATGGGGAGATGGGGAATTTTGCCTCTTTCCTTCTATAAATGAAAAGATTTAGTTCCATAAGCCAGTATATTATTTATCATATTGATTTGCATATTTTACTAAAACATATACCTCATGCTATGACATGGATAAACCTCGAAAACATGCTGAGTGAAATAAGTCTGACACAAAAGGACAGATATTGTATAATGCTGCTTCTGTGAAATATCTAGAATAGGCAAATACATAGAGACAAGTTTATTAGTGCTTCCCAGTGGTTGGGGGCAGGGGGAATGGGGAGTTATTGCTTAAGGGGTACTGAGTTTCTGTTTGGGGGTGATGAAAAACTTTTGGAAATAGATAGTGGTGATGATTGCACAACATGGGGAATATGGTTAATGTCACAGAAGTCTACACTTAAAAATGGTCAAAATGACAAATTTTTTGTTAGGTATACTTTACCTCAAAACAGTATTTTTTAAATTATGTATACCTTGTAATATTTTCTGTTAATGATTTGACTCTACTAAAAAAAAAAACTTGAAGAAAGAAATCTTACTACCCTAATAGTATTTTTATTGTAGGATTAAAATGGTCATATGAAAAGTTATTTTTGTTGGAATAGTTAAACTTGAAAATAATTATGTGTTAAAGAAAAAATGTCGAGAATATTAGCCTGGTGTTTTAGTTAAAACAGCTTTTAGAACTGTCTTTTAATTTGGATGAAGATGATTCTTAATACTGTTTTATAGAATATTCTCCAGGTTTCTGTTTGCAGATGGTTCATCTCCCAAGGTCTTGCTAAGTGTTTCAGATAGCTTTTGCTAAATTATTACTTAGTTTTTAGATGTAGCAACAAAATCATGTCTGTGTATATTAAACCACTGATCTAATAAATCAATGGCTGACATTTATAAATCCCTTCCAAGTGCCAGGCAAAGCACACTCATTTTATATTATTGTTTAATTCTCACAAAACAGCCCTATAAGGTCAGTACTTTTTCTGTGAAATGGGATAAAGAAAGAGATTCAAGAGAGATTCGGTAACTTGCCAGAGGTCACTTAGCCACTAAGTAATGGAGCCAGGCTTGGAACCCAGCTTGTCTGGCTCTACAGCCTGTTCCTGCCTTTTAATGTAAAATGTGTACTTTATCAAAATGTGCACGTTATTGGCTACTGCTCTCTCCCTCTGCAACGACGCCTTCTCCAGCTGCCCTAGTTCTAAGCAGCCCCACCTGCACACACTTTCTTCCTCTCTGCCTCACTCTTTTTCTTCATAGCGCTTATCATTGATATTTTTGTCTTTATCTGTTTCTTCTAAAATATAAGCTCCCTGGGTTAGAAATTTTGCCTCATTTACCTTTGTATCCCTGTTGCTTGAGTAGTGGCTGGCACACAATAGGAGCGGACAGATTAGCTGTAAAGAATACGTGCCATGAGGATGTATCAGTCCGTAAGATTTTGTTTTTATCACTTTTATAGGACAAACATTTTTTTTTTTAATTTTTAAATTTTTTCCCATACAAAAATTTATATATACATTGTTATGTGACTCTAATTGCTCTCCGCATACTGTGACAGCACACTCCTCCTTTCCACACCTGATTCCCCATGTCCATTCATCCAGCTCCTAACACTCTCTGCCTTCCCATCTCACTTCCGGACAGAAGCTGCCCGATTAGTCTCTTTTATGTACTTGAGCTAAGAGGTACACTCCTCACGAGTATCACTTTATGTCCCATAGTCCAGTCCAATCCCTGTCTGAAGAGTTGGCCTCGGAAATTATTCTAGTTCTAGGCTGATGGAGAATCCAGGGGCCATATTTTCTGGGGTTCCTCCAGTCTCAGACCATTAAGTCTGGTCTTCTTACTAGAATTTGAGTTCTGCACCCCATCTTTCTCCTGCTCCATCCAGGACTCTCTGTTGTGTTTCCTGTCAGGGCGGTCATTGGTGGTAGCCAGGCACCATCTAGTTCTTCTGGTCTCAGGCTGATGAAGTCCCTGGTTTATGTGGTCCTTTCTGTCTCTTGGGCTACTACTTTCCTTGTGTCTTTGGTGTTCTTCATTCTCCTTTACTCCAGGTGGTTGGGACCAATTGATGCATCTTAGATGGCCCCTTGCAAGCTTTTAAGAGCCCAGATGCCACTCACCAAAGTAGGATGCAGAACATTTTCTTAATAAGCTTTGTTATGCCAGTTGACCTAGATGTCCTCTGAAAGCATGGTCCCCAGACTCCTACCCCTGCTACTCTGTCCCTCAAAGCGTTTGATTGTATTCAGGAACTTCTTAGCTTTGGTTTAGTCCAGTTGTGCTGACTTCCCCTGTAGTGTGTGCTGCCCTTCCCTTCACCTAAGATAATTCTTATCTACTATAGTTAGTAAATAACCCTCACGCTTCCTCTCCACCCCCGTAACCATCAAAGAATGTTTTCTTCTATGTTTAAACCTTTTCTTGAGTTCTTACAATAGTGGTCTTATACAATGTTTGTTGTAGGACAAACTAGTAAATTATTTTTCTTTTTAGTTAGTATTTAAAGTGGAAGAGCAGAAGAGAGGTACCTTAAGGAGATGCTAAGGAACTGGTTAAGTAGGAGACAAGCCAAGACTGCAGTGGAAGTGGAGACTGGAAGTGGTTTGGATGAGCATGATGGTAGACCTGCCTGAGCTGCTGTTGTAGCCTGCTGAATACTCGCCCTCTCTGGCTACTGCCAGAAAATCTCCTGAAATAAAACTCTCATGGCATCCTTCTCAGTTGTGTACTGAATTAAATGTAGACGCCTTGCCTTGGTATTCAAGGTCCCACAGTAAGACCCTGTCCTGGCTTTCCTGATTTCCTACCTGTATCCTCCATTTCAGCTGCTGAGGTATCCCTGCCCTTTTTTCCCATTTTCTGTCTATTGGAATCTATCCTTCAAGGTGTTTCTCAAATACTCTTCTTCCATGAAACATCTCAGAACATTACCATAAGTGGGTTTTCCCTCGTGGCATTTTGTACTTTTACTCAGGGCAGGGAAACCCCAAAGAATGTCCATATTTGGCAGGTGCCTTGGAGATCACTGAGTCCAACCTTTGCTGCCTTTTTTCTTTTTTTTTAATCTGTTTTCATTTTTAAATGGAGACCTTATATGGCATAGTGGTTAAGAGCTATAGCTGCTAACCAAAAGGTCAACAGTTCAAATTCACCAGCCATTCCTAGAAAACCCTGTGGGGCAGTTCTGCTCTGTATATGGTCACTATCAGTTGGAGTGGACTCAACGTCAGTGGCTTTGGATTTGGATTTGTTTGTGTATATTTAATCTTCACTTTTTATTCTAAACATGCCCTTGCCCTCTGTTTCATAGTCCTCTTCGAGGGCAAGGGTTGTTATCACTCCTTGTATGCCCAGTGTGTTGAACAGGTTGGGCGTACTGTGAATAGTTTTTGAAGTAGAGATGAACAAAAGTAGAAAAAAGAGTTAATGCTATTTAGTTTTGGCACAGGGAAGGCTTGCCTTAGCCAAGGATTGTTTTGGTAGTCAGGAACTTTTTTGAAGAGAGGCCAGGGAAAAATTGTAGGTGAAGAATGTAGTATAGTGGGTCTAGCATTTTGGAGTAGAAGACAAGAGTCCAGAAGGAGAAATGACTAGGTGAAGAGCACCAGTTATTTTTCAGAGTTCAGAGGTGAGTCCTCAGGGTGTTCAACAGTGTAGTGAGTGAGGGAAACAAACCACTAGATCAGTGATAATACATGGTAAACATTTGGTCATAAAGAGAGGAAGGTGCTAGAAAACATTGGCTGGTTCTAGAAAAGCGATAGGGTTAAGAGCCAGTGATCTAAGCGAGAAGCAAGGAACACAGTAGAGATCCTGAGCAAGTTGGCAGAGGGTTGGCATCGTGCAGTAGGAGACTGACTTTGGGTTAAGACATCAATTTTCTGTCCCCTTAAGTGAGCATTACAGAGTCATCACAAGGATATTTTAGGAAGATGGTGGTGAAGGGCTAGCTTTTAGTACTTCAGCTCAGATCTTCCAGGAAGTAGCTCAGCGTTAAAAAAAAACAATAGTGAATTTAGTGTTTGAAATCCATGTGTTCTTTAGGGCTTCCTTTGTTTGCAGGGCTGGAGATTGAAAATCATGGGGGTAAGCCAGGGTTAAGGGAAATGAGTAAAGGGGAGACTGAGTTACCGGTAATGAAATTACTTACTCTTCAGTGTCCTGGGTTCTTTTAGTCTAAAATACCTCCTTTGGGAATTTGGGGCTCTTTTCCGCTAGTATCACTTGAACAAGTTAGTTTAGACACGTTGGTGTAAGTATGAATAAGCCTGTATGCAGGTTTGAACAGTAATGGAATCTCAGAGCTAATGGAATCCCAGAAACTTTGAACGATTTTGTAATGTGTTAGATGCCTATACTCATCTTTTCCTGGTCTTTTTGAAATCTACACAGCTCAGGAGATCTGGAGAAACCAAGCTTTGAGAGTCTGTCCCAGCTTGCCTAAAAGTTTGTAAATCACTTTATTCTTAAGACAGGAAAGACATTTAGAGTTACATGTTAAACATGTCTCTTGTGTTTTAGTCTGATGGTCATATTCCAAACCTAGAATCACAGGCATATCCCCAGGTGATGGACAGCCTGTCTTGAAGTTTCAGAAAAGTTTTATTTCATCAGCTCAGTGGTGTATGTTTCACCAGCTCCTTTGCATGTTGATTTGGGAGCATGGACTTGTGCATTAATGCTGTCCTTTCAGCCATTTCCTCTCCCACTTGATGCCCTATCAAGGGGTGGACTGCATTACAGAAGCTTTGAAGGAAGGGCATCAACAAAAGCCATTTTCGTGTATTTTACCTCTTTAGATTGGAGGGTTCACTTAGCAGTTGAACTTGGTAGAAAGCAGGGATTCTCAGGCCGTTTACAAGATTGGTTTTCGTATAACTTGAGGATTCCACGTGTTCCTTGCTTATCTGCTATAGGTGTTCTCTGCTCCCCAGTGACTGCTCACTGCTCACCTGGCTCCTGGTTGAACACTGCTTCCTCCCTTGCCTCATCTTCCAAGAGCTAGCTTCTCCATGCTGACTCAAGTACGAGAGAAACACATGCTCATTAGAATTATTTATGCCATCATGAATAGAGTTAAATAAGAATTATCTGTTTAGAGTTACTATTTTTTAAAATCCTTTATTAGGTAAGGATGGGGAAGTATAAAGAAAAGATTCTTCTTTGAGTTTCTCTTGCCACAGGCTTTAAGTTTAGGCTGTGAGTGTGCTTAGCATGGGGAAGGAAATTACTTCCAAGCTTATAAAGCTTTTAGAACATTGCCTGATTTGTAGTAAGCACTAGATAAATTTTAGCTATTACTACCACCTAGAAAATCTGAAAACAGCTGCTTTTTCAGAAAAATTTTTGTATCATTTTGACTCTTTTATTTTGAAAATGGGAGATTGCAGGAAGTGATGCCTTCTCCTTAGGCACCTGTTGTCCAGTGGCTTATTTCAGAATGGCCAAGGTTGGTATTTGCTAATTGTATGCTAGTGGTCAGGGAAGTGAGAGACACTGGCCTAGACTTTAGAGGCCGCTGCCTCTCAGTGGGTCTCCAACATAATTGGGCCTGTGTCCCTAAGTGGGGACAGTGGGAATGGTCTTCTGGCTTGTAGAGTAAAAATGTGCTCTGTTGGCATTCTCGATGGTGACTTATGAGGAGACACGAGGATTTAACCCTGCTGTGATTTTTTATGAACGGACTGTAGACACCAGGCCATGGGAGCTTTCTTCATTGGTAACTGATGTAGAAATTAGCTGTCAATGGTTTCCATCAATCATAGTATTTATTTCATTTTTTAGGTTTTGTTTTGTTTCGATTGTATGTTTTTTAGCTAACTCCTCTGCGATTTTTTTCCTTGTTTTATTTTGCCTATTTTGCCATGAGTTCAGACTTCTACCTGAGAGAGGGAGAGGGTGGTAATGCTATTAATAATAATTTCAATTTATGTGGTACTTAGCAATTTACAAATTTATTATGGAACAATTCTATGAAATGACAAGGTAGGTTTACAGATGAAGACAGTGGAGCTTTCAGGTTAAATAACTTACCCAAGTCATGGAACAAGTGGCCAAACTATAAAGTATTTGAATTTAAGTTTCCTGATTCTAAATGCAGTATTTTTTCCAATGCATCACCCAGGAGAATCAATCGAACACAAATTTAAAAGGGGGAGTAATTGTACCTTTCTAAAATAAAATAGTATTTTTGCTCCTTTTGTTGGCTAAAACAAAATTTTATCTCCAGGTGGTTTTTTAGACATGATTTTCTTGGTCTCTTTCTTCAGCCCACTAGCTGACTCCAGGTAAGAGCGCCATGGCCGTAAGAAGACAGATGGTGGTGTGCTGGCTGGCACCGGAGTCCCCAGCCCTTTGCCCTGACACAGGCGGCCTGGCTGAGGAGGGAGGAGGAGGTTTTTATGGTTACTGCTCACATCTTTTGGAAAAGACAGCAAACGGTTCTCAGGAATTTTCTTTTGTCTCAGTGTCTGTCATATATATGCCTGACACACTCCTTTTTACGGTTATGGCTGGCCTTTTTTTTTTTTAAAGTTAAATGAGAACCTAAAATAGGGTCTAGAGCTTTAAGTCAAAGCCATTCACAAAGATCTTATGCTACTGAAATGATTTACTTTTTTCTTAAAGTTCTACCCCCAAATTAATTTACTGATTCTTGGTGTTCTTCTTGGGTATTTACAGGTGACTATTTAAGTGTGAACTTTTGTGTTTTTCTTTCTGTTTTTTTTTTTTTTTTTTAAAAGAACAGGTAACTCAGTAGTCTTTAGGAGGATCCTTAGCTTCTAGATGCGTTTAACAAGAACTAGAACTAACACATTTGTCTCAGTATTTAATTTTTGTGAATTTGAGACAAAACTGGAAGTTGTTGAATGTGTCTCAACTAGCCTCTGATTCTTCTAACTCCTGTGCTCATTCCACGAGAATTAATCGTCCAGACAATATTCCTCCCATGCCTGCATCCCCAGCCATACGGCGAGGACCCCATAAACTGTAAAAAGGCCCATTGGCTTTTATCTGGAGTGGACTATACCCGTAGAACTCAGTTTAGCCTTTTGCTTCATTTGACAGGTTGACCTATGGTGTTGGTACCTCCAATAAAATCAATTCTGGATGGTTTGGTTGACTGCATTTCTCATTGCTTTGCCCAAGGAGGCCAAGGACACGTTAAAATCTGCCCCATCCTGTACTTCCTTTCTAAGGTTGTTGGGGCAGCACTTTAATTTTACAGTCGGTTATTCGTTTGGACTCAACTTCTGTTCATAAATTCAGATGTGGTCAGTTGGTCTTAAAAAGGTTTTTGCATTTTAAATATATCTGTTTCATTGGCTGTGTATATCTCCATGTTTATGTCTATGTACGGTGTTTTTTAAGGAGCCATGGTGGCGCAATGGTTACAGCTTGGCTGCTAACTGAAAGGTCAGTGATTCAAACCCACCGGCCACTCTGTGGTAGAAAAGACCTGGCGGTCTGCTCCGGTAAAGATTACAGCCCAGGAAACCCTATAGGGTAGTTCTACTCTGTCATATAGGGTCGCTGTGAGTCGGAATCAACTGGATGGCATACAACAACAACAAAATGTCTTTTAGTATTTTACATCTCTCTGTAATCGACCTAAAAAGTGCTTGCTTTCAAGGGTCAGAGCCTTTGGAAGGTAACTAATTTTGAAAGCGCTTTTAAAAGCTTTTTAAAAACCCTTTGATTCACATTATTTATATTTTTAATAGTAAGTGAAGTCGCTTTTATTCGTTGGAAGTGGTGGTCTATTATGTTCAGTCCCTTTGTGGAAGAGGGCAAGATCGACCTACTGCTCCTGGGCTTTATTGGAAGGTGAGGCTCAAAGGCAGGGAGTGAGGGAGGATTGTAGAGACGCGTTCTCAGTATTAACTCCCCTCCCAGGTGAAAACTTTTGGTCCCATCTGTTATTTTGCTTTTGTCAGAAGGAGAATTTATATTGTCAGCTTAATTCACCCAACATGTGAATGCCTGCTCTGTGCGTAGCAGCAGGAGAACCGAGGTCTAGGGGAAATAGGCACGTAAATAACTCTTCGCTAATGCTGACTATGGTTTGTGCTCTAGGGAGATGGTGGGGGAAAGTGGGATTTGTGCTGGATTTTAAAGGGTAGGTGGGGTGTCAACAAAGCTAATATCCTATTCAGGCAGAAGGACCAGCTAGAACAAAGGAAAGACTGAAAGGTGCATGCAGGGGGTGCTGGGGAATAGGCAGGACCTGGTAAGAGCAGTAGAGATTAAGGGCACATTCTTTATTAGACTTGGGTTTAAATCCCAGCCTTTCTTCTTTGCCGACTAGTGTTACTTAAAACTTTGTGAGCCTCAGTTTTCTCATGTGCAGAATGGCTGATGACTACATCGTAGAGTTGTTAAGATTAAGTAAGACTATAATACATTGCCTGCACACAGTTTAAGCACTCAATAAGAAGTAGTTGCAATTATTAATTTTCTTTCATGTTTGATTTTACTTCTTGTTCTAAAATTAACATGTTCATTAAACCAGTTTCTAGCAGGTGACCATCCCTGTAATCCTACCACAAAGACAGCTGTTGTCAACAGTTTGATTAATATGTCTCCCTTTTTATTTCATCTCTGTGGATCTTTGTTTTTCAGTATTTGTTTTGATTGCCAATCCCTCAGCTTTAGAGTGTTTTGGAGGCAGGGAAAGGGAAGGCTGTGTGGCAGGCCTGGAAGACGAGATAGCACTGTCTGCATGTTGTGTGGATAATTAGAAGCCAGTGACAGTTTTAGATTGGGAGGGCGACTTGATGGGATCTCTGTTTCAGTAAGAACGCTGAAAGCATGGAATTTGGATTGCAGGGAAGTGTAGAAGCAGGGAAGCAAGTATTTGCATGCCTACTGTTAAAGAGCCATGTAGCTGTCAGACATGAAACAGGTTTGTTGCATGCCTTCAGCGATGCATGCCCTAGTTGGGGAGATGAGACAGTCCCATGAAAGAGGGAGTAAGGACAAGGCAGGGACTGGGCACCAAATAATGGTGTGTAGACAGTAAATGGTGTAGCAATTCAGAGACAGCAAGATCACTGAGCTAGTGGCTTCAGGGACACTTCCTTGAGGAGGCCAGACGTGAGCCAGGCCTTGAAGAGTGACTCAGATTTGGGAAGCCTTTTTTGGGAGAGGCAAAGCACAAGTCAAGAGGTCGGAATGCAGATGCTGAGTAGGCAATTTGGACAGAGTGGTGGGTTGGGGTTGGCATTTAGTGAGCAAGATGGTTGAACAGTGCCCTTGCTGCACCTTTTACATGCTCTGTCTTGTGGCACTGACTGCGCCATATTGCAGTTGTCTTTTCATCTCTTCTGCAGCGTGAGCCTTCTTAGGGCAGGAAACCTGTATTCTCAGGACCTAGTAAAGGGCCCAGTACCTAGTAGATGCTTTAAAAAAAAAAAAAAAATACAACTGGATATTTACTGTCATATGGAAATTAATCATTCTTTGTTCAGACTGGATATCCCACGGTCCCCTCAGACTTTGGGTCTAAAGTGGAAATCCTAATCTTTCCTCTCCCCTCCCCCTTCCATTCTTCACACACACAGCTAAACCCATTGCCATCGTGTCAATTCTGACTCATAGCGACTCCAGGACACAGTAGAACTACCCCATGGGGTTTACAAGGCTGTAATCCTTACGGAAGCAGACTACCACATCTTTCTCCTGCAGAGTGGCTGGTGGGTTCGAACCACCAACCTTTCAGTTAGCAGCCGAGGGATGAAACATTGCACCACCAGGGCTCCTTTACACATAGCTACCAGACCTTAAAACAGGGTCCCTTCCTCCCCTTTGCTCCCACAACACTGGGTGCTTACCTCGCCATCCCATAATTATTTGTATACATGTGTCTTGGGGCCATACTGCATGATCCATTACCAGCACATCTAGTGTCCAGTATGTTACATTCACTCTGCCCTGGAGACCCCACTCTGCCTTTCCTCCTTCCTCACTAGCTGTTTGTCTTCACTCTTCTTTTCTGGCTCCTTTTCCTCTTCCCCATCTCTAAATGTTGGCATGATTAAGGAATCAGCCCAACACTTACTCCGTAGTAAACCCCTTTTGATCATCCCAAATGTCACCCTGAAACACAACCACTCACAACTGAAATGAAAGTTGGACAGTTCTTGTATTTCATCTTACTATGAGCAATGGGCTGTTATTTTCCATCCTGTTCTATTTTGTTTTTTTGTAAGTGCTGTTCACGACCCACTAAATTGATTTCACAACCTGCAGTTTGAAAACACTGCTCTGGGTGATCTCATCCTGGTGATCCTTTGGCTTTAACTACTGTTTCTGAGCTGATGACCCTTTCTGTCTCCACCCCCACCTTTCCCCTGAGATCCAGGCACGTGGCCAGCTGTCTTCCTGACTTCAGCACTTGGATGGCCAGTGGGAATCTCAAAGGTAACGTGTCTGGCACGCACTTTTCAGCCTGTCCCACTCGCCCACTTCACCGTGCTCCATAAATGGTGCCACGTTCACAGTTTTTCCATCAGGGACATCACCAGAGTCCGAGCTCCTAGCCCACTGTCTGGGCTCAGATCTGAGCTGCCTTCCGACTGTTTGTGAGGCCTGGGCAGTTACTAGCTCTCTCCGCCTCATTGTCTTCATCTTAATAAAATGAGCTTGTCAGCTGTACCTACCTCACAGGTGGTTGTGAAAATGGAGTGGATTTTTACATGTAAAGTACATGGCGCAGTGGCTGCACGTGGCTGGTGCTCAGCTAGCGTTGGCCACTGCAGTTTGTCATCAGTGTTGTTGTGTCCCTCATATCCACTTCTGATCCGTTAGCGATTTCCGTTGGCTCTACCTTCAAAATATGCCCTTTATTTGACTACACATCACCACCTCCATCGACACCACACTCACCCATGTAGCCAACATCCCTTACCAAGACTACCAAAATAGCTTCTTAACTAACTCCCTGCTTCAGCCCTGGCCCCTCCTGTAGTCTGTTTCCACAAAACAGCCAGAGGGACCATTAGATGACCGAAAATTGACTGTATTAGTAAGCTATTTTTGTGGGGAGAGGTTTGACAAAGAACTAGATATTGGCACAAATCACAGAATTTCACCTGTGAAATACTTACCAGTCATATGATGACTTTGCAGTGGGGAAACCCTGCAGACCTGGGCTTGAGGAAGTGCGTGTGGTTAACATCACAGTGGTGGGGTGGGTCCCCGACAGTCCCCTCCTGACGTGATGCACCGAGAGGAGCGCGGCATCATGCATGTGGTGTTGCTGCCACGAAAGCACGGCCTGAGTCTGGTCGTGAGAAGTGTTGACCAGACTGGGGTTTAGTGTCATCTCACAGAATGAAAGGGCGTGCAAGTTGGGGAGTCTGAGGAACGATTCCAGATTGCAGGATGCTGATGAGACATGGCGGTGTGTGTTCCTGAATTGGAATCCTAGGCCAGAAAGGGGAAAGAGACATGTTGGGACAGGAGCCAAAATTTGAATGTGATCTGTGTGTGGATTGAATGGTAGAGTGGTATCAGTGTTGATTTCCTGATGTGGAGGATGTATGCTGGTTCTGTAGGAGAGTGTCCTTGTTTTCTGGAAATATACACTGGAGTATTCAGGGGTGATGGGGTTTCATGTCTGTAGCTTGCTCTCAGAGGGGTCAGGAACAGCCTAGTGATGATGGGTGTATGTAGATAATGGAGCAAGTGATGTAAAATGTTAGTAGTTGAGGAATCTTATTGAAGGAGGTGTGTGAGACTTTGCAGTATTCCTGCAACTTTCCTGTACGTTTGAGATTTTCAAAATTGTTTTTTAATACCCTACTGAGATTTTTGACTGGGACTCTATTAGAGTCTTGTAAGCTAATTTGAGGAGACTTGACATCTTTACGATACTGAGTCTTCTCATCTGGATACGTGGTATTTGTTTATTAGGGTTTGCTTTTTGTTTTGAGGCCTTCAGTAAAGTTTATCATTTTTATCATATAGTTTTTACCCACTTTTACTTTGGATTATTCCTTGGTATCTTTGCAATTTTGTTGCTATTATGAAATGAAAACTTTTTGCCTATATAGGTGGCAACACTGATTGCTTTCTGTGATCTTTTTGTCTGTAAACGTTTAGAAGTTATGTGCTCAAGCAACCTTTGAATGAAAGGGCGCGGGGGAATCAGTCACATCTCAGAAGCCCTTAGGCTCAACGGTTAGGGGAAAAAAAAACCCACGGAGCCCCAGCTAGCCTGAACTACCACTGGCACACCCCTCTCCTGCCCCCTTTCCGAGAACTGTCTGGCTATCCTGCTCCTCACGGATGTGGATCCAGCGTGGTCTTGGGAACTCTCTGTAAATATAGGACGGTCTTGGGGCCAGGATGGGGCCTGGGCTCCTTCGATCTGCCCAGGAGAGATTTATGGCACTTCCGTGCAGTTAGGGAAGTGTGCTGTGGATAGGATGCTACAGCCTCTTGGCTGTTTGAGATTGTGTCTAAAAATAGGCCTGCTCACTGTGGGGTGGAATTCATCTGTTTTTAGGCCTGGTTCTGAAAAAGCACAGAGTTAGTGATTCTCTGTGCACACTTTTCTCCTGCCCACACTGTCTGAGGTGTCCATGGTTGTCTCCAGGTTTTCCTCCCTCCTCTGCCTGCCTCCTGGCCTGTGGGTCTCCCCTGCCTCCATTCTTTCCCCTTGGGCAAGGAAGTGCTTTGCTGTCAGTAGGAAACAGATCAAAGATATTTTTGAGATAGTGTGAGGGGTATGTTTTTTAAATGAAGTTAATAGAATTTTTTAAGTGATTATTCCTGCACAAACATTAACGTAAATAGAAATGAGAAGGAGGAAAATAGCATCCACAGCCCTGCCACCCTTGACAGACAAAAGGTTTTCATTTTTCCAGATATTCCCTTTGATTTTGGACTAAATGAACACCTAATTTCTAGAGAGTTGTAATCATACCACAGGTATAAATTTACATCTGCTGTTCTTCATCTTACTCTATACATAGTAAGAATTTTCCATTTTCCATGGTGGTACAACCTTCGTGATTATTTTTAATGGTTGTGTATGTACTAGTTCACTGAGTGGATATACCATAATTTACTTAATCATTTTCAAAGTTTAAAGAATTAGGCTGTTGCCAGTTTTTTCCTCTTACAGATAGGTATCACTGAAGTGAATATCTTGGTACTTCGTTTTTTGTTTGGTTGGTTATTTGTTTTGAGATTTCCTTAGTACATAGAATCACTAGATCAAAAGGTATGAATATTTTTATTACCAAATTACTTTTCCATAGTGTTGTAATAGTTTATGCTGCTTTTGTTGCTGTTTGTACCAGCTTTGGCCTAACCTCACCAGATGAGATATCATCTCTTAAATTTTGGGGAGAAATTTAATAGCTATAAATGTGTGCCCTCACCTTTTGCTTGTATGTATTTGATCGTGGTTGGCGGTAGATAGTCTTTATAGTTTACACAGCTAATATAATACAGGTTTTGGCCCTCCAAGAGCAATGGGCGTTACTCTTGAATTTAGCAAACTTATTAGATCTGCAGCATCCTGGTGGGTTTATTTTCTTCTAGATAACTGACTTGCGAATTTCTGATCAAATTGGTTGCTTAAGATGCTTTTAAGATACTTTCTGGTTTCCCAAGCCAGGAAGCAGGCCAGCACCATCAGCCCCATCATCTTACTCCAAAGGCGTGCTTGTACTGAGATGCCTTACCAGTCACTGAGAAAAATCTAGGCTGTGCCCATACACACACAGGACAAAGAATATGAAAAATATCAAATCACGTCACTGGTCAGACGATGGGGCAGTTGTTCGTGCTTGATCTATTGAGAAAGACCCTACGTTTGAACACATAAAACAAACGACGTAGATTCATCCAGGTACAAGCAGTCAGCTAAATTCTAGCATATTTCAGGGTTAATTGTTTTAGTTAGTTATTGCTGCTATAACAGAAACATCATAACTGGGTGGCTTTAACGAACAGAAATTTATTTTCTCAAAGTTTAGGAGGCTAGAAGTCCAAATCCAGGGTGCCAGCTCTGGAAGGCTCTCTCTGTCGGCTCTAGGGGAAGGTCCTTGTCTTTTTTCAGCCTCTGCTCCTTAGCTCCTTGGAGATCTTCATGTGATGTGGCACCTATCTTCCCCCATCTCTGCTTGCTTCTCTGCTTATTTAATCTGCTCTATCTCAAAAGAGATTGATTTAAAACATAGCCTAATACTGTCTCATTAACATAACAAAGGAAATCCATTCTCAAATGGAATTATAACCACGCAAGCATAGGGATTGGTATTTACAACATATTTTGGGGGGACACAGTTCAATCCATAACACCTTCTGAAATGCTTCCCTATGTCTGTGAGAGTAGCAGTGTCTTTCTGCTGGTTCGAGTCTGTAGTTTCTGCTGGAAGTACAAACTGGGTTCTGGGGTGGGCATTTCACATCCTGCTTTCTGTTTACTATGAATGTTTTGCTTGTTTAACTTCTCTGAGCACCTGGTATTGGATGTGGCATGTGGTAGGCATGCAGTAAATAAATGATGGCTACAAATTATTATCTGACCCAAGTGCTTGTCCAGGATTTTCAAACACATGGGTTTGGGTCTTCATGCTCCATTTGTGGTGAAAGAAAAGAATATGGGCTTTAGAATCAAACGAATTTGAGTTAGAATATCAACTACAATATGTCCTAGGAGAGTGACTTTTTGCAATTACATAATTTATCTGGGTTTCTTTTCTCATCCATAGGTTGAGGTATGTGTAGAGCCCCACAGTGCTGACATAAAGACATTGCTTAATAAATGGCAGCTATTGGTACATCCCACCACCTGTCTGTCAGTTTGTTGTACTGTGGTGGCTTGCCTGTTGCTATGACGCTGGAAGCTATGCCACTAGTATTACAAATATCAGCCGGTTCACCCATGGTGGACAGGTTCCAGCAGAGCTTCCAGACTAAGAAGAAAGGCCTGGCAATCTATTTTCAAAAATTAGCCAGTGAAAACCTTGTGGATTCCAACAGGATATTGCCCGATGTAGTACTGGAAGATGAGCCCCCTGGGTTAGAAGACACTCAAAATATGACTGGGGACACAGTAGCCACAACAGTGAACTCAGACATAACCAGTGATCATGAAGATGGCGTAGGACCAGGCTACGTTTCGTTCTGTTACACATAAAGTCACCGTGAGTCAGAGTTTACTCAGCGGCAACAAACAACAACAATCATTACGTCAGTAGCACACACCTTAGATACAGGTTAAAAGTAAACGTATTTTACAGAGTTTGATTTTACTAAACAGAGAAAGGCAACAGATTCTCTGCTTTAAGGAAGACTTGTAGAAAAGGTCACATTTCAGGAACCTCAGATTCTGAGAGTCATATGACCTGACGTGGTAGGAAGAATTTCAGGGCCTAGATGTGTGTCAGAGAGGCCAGGATGAGAGTGAACTGTGGCAGTGGGGACTGAGCAGGTTTGTTTGAGAGGGTGGGAGGGGCAGAAATTTGAAGAGGGCTTCAAGGCATGTGGGAAAGGAGACACTGTCAAAATGCAGGGGAAGAAAAGCTCTTCCAGAAGACTGGTGCCGGGAAAGAGAATTTCTGGAAATGTTAATGGAATCCAGAGAAGATTCAAATGGCAGTGACAAGGATGGAAAGGCAGAGGGCAAATACAAGAAATGAAGAAAGGTCGTGATTCGGTAACACAGTAAACACAAAGAGTTAAAGTAAGAGATGAGTCTGGGATTGTTCTGAAGCTTCTTAGGGTATCTGAGAGATGATGGTGGTTTTCCTTGAGGATGAGAAGTTGGGCCAACTGAGGAAAGAACAATACTGTCTTTGCTGCTGAAAGTGAGTTGGTGACTGCTTAAGAATAAATATGTTTTGTCATCTTTGTAGGTATTATTCCAGCCACAAGTGACACTGCCCAGAGTCCTTAGATGCAAAAGTGACTCTTCTGTCTCCCCACTGCCACTTAAAGAGGGTCCTGCGTGATCATGAAAACCCTTGCCCCATAGCTAATAAGGCCTGTAGACCCCACCCCACTCCATCCCTGGCACTCAAAGCCCTGAACCTGTTTGCAACTCTGTTTTTAGTATTCCTTCCTATTCTGAACCCTGGGCATTTCTTACTTTCTTGCAGCGGGGCTGTGCGTTTTGTCAGACATTTCTAGGTGTTTTGTTGAGGAAGGATTTTCAGTCCCTCTGGTATGCCACATTGTGTGAAATAGAAGTCTCCTGCTCCCCGGGTGATAACAGCGTGCTCTGAAGCCCAGGAACGAGAGAGGAGCTCTGTCAGCCAGGGTCCCAGTAGAAAACAGATGGCACACTCAAACCGGGTGATTAGAGGAAAGCTTGATTGTGTCATTCAGGGTTCATTCAGGAAAAGGGTCGCTGTCTGTGCCAGGTATGAAGGGTTTTAATATAGAAATTAAGAGTTTGCACAACCAGGGAAGAACTGGGAATGTGAGGGTCAGGGAAGTGGCTCCTGGCCGTCTCCCACTGTAGCACCACAGTGGGCATTTTGCAGGAGCTGGCAGGGTGCAGCTGCTGCGACCTCTCCTTTTCTTCTGCCTTCCAAATCTCTTTCATGCTTCTGTTTGCCAGACTGTAACCCAGAACCATACTGCAGGGATCATCAGCCCCAGCCTCTGATCTGCAGAGAACTTAGAAGAGCTTGCTCACAATGCTGAGTTGACATCAATGCAGATGATTATATTTATAAAGGAGCTGTTTACAAAGGGTGAGAAGGGTTTGGAGAGATCATCGAGGGAAGGTGGAGCCTCCTGGGTTAGCACTAGCAAGGAGCTGTTACTACATCTAGGCTTGAAGGGCAAGAGGAAGAAGTGGTTCCGGAGAGCCTGGAGAAGGTGGCTGTTTGGGTCGCCTGTCCAGAGCTGTGGCCATGGGTAGAACATCTCAGCCAACCTCAGTGACCACAGGGTGGGAGCCAGGAGAATAAATTCTTCTATCCTTTCTCCTCCCCCGTCTTACTAGCCAGACTGGACCAGAAGCCAGAGGTCAGTGGGGCCTGGTGACAGTCTATACAGCATCCCCTCTCCAGGGCCTAGAGTGGCTGAAGACAGGGAGGGGAGCTGGGGCCAAGAACGCCCGCCCCAGAAGGGCCAGAGCCAGAGGCACATGTGTTGTTAATATCTTAAGGATTGGAGCATTTTTTAAGGCAAGGAAGGGCAATAAACAAAAAAAAAATCAGTGGTTAAACCTGGAATGAAAGAGGAAGCAAGTACTCAGGAAGATGAGAGGAAACTGCCTTGAGAGTTTGGAGAACTTTGCAGAGAAGAGACTGGATTAGGGAGTGGGATGATGTTGGACATGTGAAGGAAGCCGGGAAAAGAAAGCTGATGGTGGTGGTTTTCTATAAGACAGCCAGGTCATCGGCCCTCAGGGTGGAGAGAGTGGCCTCCTGTCGGGGAAGCAGTGGTAGCGAGGTCAGTGTGTGGGCTCTGGGCTGTTGAACATGAAGTCACTGGATTCTGGACTTAGCTGGTACACTTCCCCGACCTTCTGAAACTGCTCAGAAATGTTAGGAATAAGTGAGGAAAACGGGGAGGGAAGCATGTTGGTGAACCTCTTCTCACCAAGTCTGTACAACTTCCTTAGTGACTGATTTGCTTTCGCCCATCAGGTTTTCTTTACTGCATTTGTATGCATTCCAAAAAAGGGTATTAATCATTTGTCATTCTTAATCACATGCTTTAAAACTGATTACACTGATGCTTTGTCTTTTTTTAATGGTGGGATAGTATTAGAATGATCTTTATCATTAACCAGTTGTATAATGCTAAAATTACAACGAATACTCAGAAGTTAAGTTTTTAACTGCTAGCATACTTGCTTTTCCTAACTGCTTTACTTGGAACTACTAGAAAAGATAAAACTCGTAACTATCTTCTGATACTCAGATACTTCCTGTATACTAAGAATATTTAGCTTGACTGGTACCCTGCAGGAGGTATTTGGTTGTGGTTTTTTCCTTTTCTTCTAGTTCATAAACCAGAACAATAAGGAGAAGGGCAGCATGCCGAGATGGGAATCTAAAGGGAGGGGCTGAGAACAGCGCTCAGAAGGAGTCGTTGTGCCCAGCTTGTTTCCCTGTCTGGAGATAGTGTCCTCAGTATCAGGGTGGCCACAGACGTGTGTGCTAATGCTTATAGTAGTGGCTCCTGTTTAGGGAAAATATGGAGCAAGTGGCAACATTGTTTATAAACCCCAGTCTTCAGAAATCTGATCTTATTTGCAGAAGGATGAATTAAACAACATGTCAAGTTTATTTATAGATTGTCTCTCAAGGAAGCTTTTCATTAGTTTAAACTGTCAGATTGGTCTTTTTGTTCAGCTTAACCCATTGCCCTTCTTTTATCATCTAGAAAAGGCCATTGACACTAAGAGCTAGGATAGAAGCCCACCACAAACAGGAAAAGTAGTGCGTGGACAGAATTGTTCTGGCAGTCCCAGAAATAACGGAGGAGTTGGAGAAGCAGCTGGCAGCGGCGTGGAAGTACTTGTGAGAGGGAGGCGGAGAAGAGACTTACACTTAAAAGTATTGTTGGTGGCCCCCACTTTCAAGCTGACCTCTGACAGGACAAGTGGCAGCTGTCAACTGACTAAGGGTCCTCTGGGTAGTGTCAGGAACGTGGCCTGGGGGGCATGTCGAGCTCGACCCTCATCAGCCCTGCTGGTTGGGAGCTGTGTGGTTTCCTCATCTGTAAAATGAGGAGATTGATGTTGTTGTGAGGATTGAATTAATGCATGTAAAGTGCTAGAACAGTATCGCGCTTTATATTGTACATACTCAAATAGCTCTCATCTGTTGCCCTGCAGACTTATGGGAACAAAGAACACAGCAGTCTGTTGCAGAGAATGAGAGCGGTTTCCTTTAGATTTGGGGATTATTTGTACTTGGCTATTTAGAGATTGCTTTGGGTCATGTGACCATAATCAAATTTAATACCAAAGGAGTTGACTTGGCTGTTTGTCTAGCTATTTCAGATTTGAGAAAGATATTTCAGGAGGAGGTGGGTTAAGGTTTCAGAGTTTGGGATTACCACCTTCCGCTGTGAGCCATGTTTACTTTTCGAAGTCTTTCCTCAGGGTCTCATGTGGACCCGAGTTGGGTTTTTTTCCCTTGGATCTGGACCTGGAAGATACATGGGCAGGGTTTTCCTCATTCTCCAGCTCTGTTTTTGGATCCTATTGTTTTGTCTTCCTGCAGTTCTCCCTGCCCACTCCCACACTGCCAACCCTGAATATGCAAATTCTAGCTGAGTTCTCCAAGGCCCCAGTTGTACACCATTTATTTTCTCCTTCACATGGTTGCCTGCCGTGTGCTCCTTGCTGTTTTAATGACACAAAGATTACATCAGGGAACAGGCACAAGTCTGCCTTTCATGGATCTTACATTCTAGTGGGGAGAGACAGACAGTAAACAAGTAGCATACATGTGGGGAATAAGTGCTGGAAGGAAACTAAAGCAGAAGGGTTTGGGGGGAGGAAGAGATAGGGAGAGCCGGGGGAAACCCAAAAAACCAAACCTGTTGCCGTCGAGTCGAGTCCCACTCTGACCCTGTAGGACAGAGTAGAACTGCCCCATAGAGTTTCCAAGGTTGTAGTCTTTATGGAAGCAGACTGTCAAATCTTTCTCCTGCTGAGCCACTGGTGAGCTCCAACCACCGACCTTTCGGTTAGCAGCTGAGAGCTTAACCACTGTGCCACAAGGTCTCCTTAGAGCTTGCAGGGAGGGGTTGTAATTTGCTGCTTTAAATAGGATGGCCAGGGAAGGTCTTACCAGTCAGGTGACATTTGCCAGATTGAATATGGCTGTGGGGGTGAGCATCTCAGGTGGGAGCAAAGTCCCTAAGTAGGAATGTGGTGGGCCATTCCAGGTGCAGGGATGGGGTCAGAGGTCATGGGGTGGGCTAGGCCTCAGAGACTGGCTTCACACTGAAGGAGATGGGGATCCACAGTAGGGTTTTGAAATAAGATGGAGTCTGACTTACCTTTTAAAAGGATTACCGACTTACCCACAGGCAACTCCATTTTCAGCTCCCCTGAGAGGGAGCTAAGGGAAGCTTCACAAAGCATTGTAGGACAGCACTGTCTTATTAGTAACTCACCTTATCCCATATGTGTTTCATAAGATCTTTTTTAAGCAATTGATTTTAAAGTCATTTGGAGCCAGTTTGGGTTTGTCCTGTTCATCTCTGAACCTGGGAAGAAGACAGGCCAGAGCAAAAGGCAAAATAAAAATCAGCTCTTAGTTAATTGTTTTAAGAGGAAGAGGGATGTGTTAGCAAAGAACCCAAAACCAAACTCACTGGGGTCAACTCAGTTCTGACTCATAGCAATTCTGCAGGACAGAATAGAACTGCCCCATAGGGTTTCCAAGGAGCGGCTGGTGGATTCGAACTGCCAGCCTTTTGGTTAGCAGCCAAGCTCTTAACCACTGCGGCACCAGGGCTCTGTGGTAGCAGAGATGCTTTGCAAAGTGTTGGCTCAATCAAATAACTTTGGGAAGGGTCACTTTGTGAATGCCATCTACTAGATAGGCAAATCAGAAATCACATGGGTGTTAAAAGTGCTGAACTTCTCGTCACTGCGACTCTCTAGCCTTTTGTACCCAGGGGGTGGGGTGGGTGGTTGAGAGGGCATCTTGGACACAATTAAGCTGCGAGAAGAGGTTGACTCCCGCGTCTGTGTGGTTGACTTGCAGCGTAAGGAATCCATGCAGGTGATAAGGGTTGAGTGTTCTGGGGTCATCGCAAGTCACTGGTAATTACAGTAAACCCGCAGTAATGTACATTTGGATATAAGGGACTTGCTTCTGTCCTCAGGCCGGTTCCATTTATCAAAGGGGGAACAGAAGGAGGCCAGGCAGCTAATGGAGTGACCTTATTATTGTTTGAGAGTCTCAGTTCAGTGATCAGTCTTTTATATGAAAGCAAAGAAATGAAAGTGTTTTTCTCATCCCCACCCCCCAGTAATTGGAAGATTTGTTTTAAAATTGCTGTTTTTCAGTTATAACACAGCCTCATATTTTAACCCAGTGGAATTTTGGGGGCCCATTTATCTGTAATGAAGTTTTTACTATATTGAATTTGTGTTTACCCTGAATGTTTCTTTTCATCCTGATAGACTTCTCCTCACTTTTTAGGCCATTTCTCTGCTTATTTGGATTTTAAGAAATGGATAAGATAAGAAATAGAAGGAGATGAAATTCAAACCAGTGAGCTTCACCTGAGCATCTGAATTACCTTATCCCCTTCGTAACCTAGACTTGATTTTTTGTTTGTATTGAGGAGATGCTTGTCTAATATTAGTTTCTTTCTCTTCCCATTTCTAGGAGGGCTGTTGGCCTGCTGCTGTGCTGCTGAACAGTATGCAGTCCTTTCGGGAGCAAAGCAGTTACCACGGAAACCAGCAGAGCTACCCGCAGGAGGTACACGGCTCCTCCCGGATAGAAGAGTTCAGCCCTCGCCAGGCCCAGATGTTCCAGAATTTTGGCAGTGGAGGTGGTGGTAGTGGCAGCAGTAGCAGTAGTGGGGGTGGACGGCGAGGAACAGCAGCTGCTGCTGCAGCGATGGCTAGCGAAACCTCTGGCCATCAAGGCTACCAGGGTTTCAGGAAGGAAGCTGGAGATTTTTACTATATGGCAGGGAACAAAGACCCCGTGGCAGCAGGAACCCCGCAGCCTCCTCAGCGAAGGCCTTCTGGGCCTGTGCAGAGCTATGGACCCCCCCAGGGGAGCAGCTTTGGCAATCAGTATGGGAGTGAGGGTCATGTGGGCCAGTTTCAAGCACAGCACTCTGCCCTTGGTGGTGTGTCTCATTATCAGCAGGATTACACGGGGCCTTTCTCTCCAGGGAGCGCTCAGTACCAGCAGCAGGCTTCCAGCCAGCAGCAGCAGCAGCAGCAGCAAGTACAGCAGTTGAGACAGCAGCTTTACCAATCCCATCAGCCTCTGCCACAAGCCACTGGCCAGCCAGCGTCTGGCTCCTCCCATCTACAGTCGATGCAGCGGCCTTCGACTCTGCCGTCCTCTGCTACTGGTTATCAGTTAAGAGTGGGTCAGTTTGGCCAACACTACCAGTCTTCTGCCTCTTCCTCCTCCTCCTCCTCCTTTCCTTCACCACAGCGTTTCAGCCAGTCTGGACAGAGCTATGATGGTAGTTACAGTGTGAATGCTGGTTCCCAGTATGAAGGACATAACGTGGGTTCTAACACACAGGCTTATGGAACACAATCAAATTATAGCTATCAGCCTCAATCTATGAAAAGTTTTGAACAGGCAAAGATTCCACAAGGGACCCAGCAGGGGCAGCAGCAGCAGGGGCAGCAGCAGGGGCAGCAGCAGGGGCAGCAGCATCCTCAGCATGTGATGCAGTATAGCAACACCGCCCCCAAGCTGCCCCTGCAAAGCCAGGTAGGGCAGTACAGCCAGCCTGAGGTTCCTGTGCGGTCCCCCATGCAGTTCCATCAGAACTTCAGCCCCATTTCTAACCCTTCTCCAGCTGCCTCTGTGGTTCAGTCTCCAAGCTGTAGCTCCACCCCATCTCCTCTCATGCAAAGTGGGGAGAATCTCCAGTGTGGACAAAGCAGTGTGTCCATGGGCTCCAGAAACAGAATTTTACAGTTAATGCCTCAACTCAGTCCAACCCCATCAATGATGCCCAGTCCTAATTCTCATGCTGCAGGCTTCAAAGGATTTGGACTAGAAGGCATGCCAGAAAAGCGACTGACAGATCCCGGGCTGAGTAGTTTGAGTGCTCTGAGTACTCAGGTGGCCAATCTTCCCAATACTGTCCAACACATGTTACTTTCTGATGCCCTGACACCTCAGAAGAAGACCTCCAAGAGGCCCTCCTCATCTTCTAAGAAAGCAGACAGCTGCACAAACTCTGAAGGCTCCTCACAGCCTGAAGAACAGCTGAAGTCTCCCATGGCAGAGTCATTGGATGGAGGCTGCTCCAGCAGTTCTGAGGATCAAGGCGAGAGAGTGAGGCAGCTTAGCGGCCAGAGCACCAGCTCTGACACCACCTACAAGGGTGGCACCTCAGAGAAAGCCAGCTCATCACCGGCACAAGGCACTCAGAACGAACCACCCCGGCTCAGTGCCAGTCCTGCAGCAAGAGAAGAGGCTGCCTCGCCAGGTGCTAAGGATACACCATTGTCATCCGAGGGCACCCCAAAAGTCAATGAGAAGACAGTTGGGGTGATTGTCTCTCGGGAAGCCATGGCAAGTCGGGTAGAAAAGACTGGTGGACAAGATAAGGGTTCTCCAGAGGATGATCCTGTGGCCACTCAAAGTCCACCTAGCACTGGTGGGGCAAAGGAAACCAGCCACGCAACACTTCCACAGCCAGAGCCTCCAGGAGGAGGGGGCAAAGGAAACAAGAACGGAGATAGTAGCTCCAACCACAGTGGAGAAGGGAATGGCCAGAGCGGGCATTCTGCAGTGGGCCCTAGTTTTACAGGCAGAACTGAGCCAAGCAAATCTCCTGGAAGCCTGCGCTACAGTTACAAAGATAGTTTTGGGTCAGCCATGCCACGGAGTGTCAGTGGCTTTCCTCAGTATCCTCCAGGGCAGGAAAAGGGGGATTTCACTGGCCATGGGGAACGAAAGGGTAGAAATGAGAAATTCCCCAGCCTCCTGCAGGAGGTACTTCAGGGTTACCACCACCACCCCGACAGGAGGTATTCAAGGAGCACCCAGGAGCACCAGGGGATGGCTGGTGGCCTAGAAGGATCCTCGAGGCCCAATGTCTTAGTTAGTCAAACCAATGAATTAGCTAGCAGGGGCCTTCTGAACAAAAGCATAGGGTCCCTATTAGAAAACCCCCACTGGGGCCCCTGGGAAAGGAAATCAAGCAGCACAGCTCCTGAAATGAAACAGATCAATTTGGCTGACTATCCGATTCCCAGAAAGTTTGAAATAGAGCCTCAGTCGTCAGCACACGAGCCCGGGGGTTCTCTATCTGAAAGAAGATCAGTGATCTGTGACATATCTCCACTAAGACAGATTGTCAGGGACCCAGGGGCTCACTCACTGGGACACATGGGTGCCGACACCAGAATGGGGAGGAGTGAACGTCTCAATCCAAGTTTAAGTCAGTCAGTCATTCTTCCAGGTGGGTTGGTGTCCATGGAAACAAAACTGAAATCCCAGAGTGGGCAGATAAAAGAGGAAGACTTTGAACAGTCTAAATCCCAGGCTAGTTTCAACAACAAGAAATCTGGAGACCACTGCCATCCTACCAGCATCAAACATGAGTCTTACCGAGGCAACGCCAGTCCTGGAGCAGCGGTCCACGATTCCATCTCAGACTATGGCCCTCAACAAGAGAGCAGACCCACACCCATGCGGCGGGTCCCTGGCAGAGTCAGTGGTCGGGAGGGCATGAGGGGTCGGTCCCATTCTCAGTATCACGACTTTTCAGAAAAATTGAAGATGTCTCCTGGGAGGAGCAGAGGCCCAGGGGGAGACCCTCATCACATGAACCCCCATATGACCTTCTCAGAGAGGGGCAACAGGAGTTCCTTACACGCTCCCTTTTCTCCCAACTCGGAAAGCCTGGCCTCTGCTTATCACACAAACGCTCGGGCTCATGCTTACGGCGACCCTAACACAGGCTTGAATTCTCAGCTCCATTATAAGAGACAGATGTACCAACAGCAGCAAGAGGAATATAAAGACTGGAGCAGCACTTCTGCTCAGGGGGTCATCGCTGCTGCACAGCACAGGCAGGAGGGGCTGCGCAAGAGCCCGAGGCAGCAACAGTTTCTCGACAGAGTGCGGAGCCCTCTGAAAAATGACAAAGATGGTATGATGTATGGTCCACCAATGGGGACTTACCATGACCCCAGCAGTCAGGAACCTGGGCGCTGCCTCTTGTCTAGTGATGGTCTGCCTAACAAAGGCATGGAATTGAAACATGGCTCCCAGAAGTTACAACAGGAATCTTGTTGGGATCTTTCTCGGCAGACTTCTCCAGCCAAAAGCAGTGGTCCTCCAGGAATGTCCAATCAAAAAAGGTATGGACCACCCCACGAGACTGATGGACATGGACTAGCTGAGTCTACACAGTCATCCAAACCTAGTAATGTTATGCTACGACTTCCAGGCCAAGAGGATCATTCTCCTCAAAACCCCTTAATTATGAGAAGGCGTGTCCGTTCTTTTATCTCTCCCATTCCCAGTAAAAGACAGTCACAAGATGTGAAGAACAGTAACACTGAAGACAAAGGGCGCCTCCTTCCCCCATCAAAAGAAGGCACTGATAAAGCATTTAATTCCTATGCCCATCTTCCTCACAGTCAGGATATCAAAGGTATCCCTAAGAGAGAGTCCTCCAAGGACCTTACAAGTCCAGATAATAGAAACTGCCCTGCTGTTACCCTCACAAGCCCTGCTAAGACCAAAATACTGCCCCCACGGAAAGGACGGGGATTGAAGTTGGAAGCTATCGTTCAGAAGATCACATCCCCAAATATTAGGAGGAGTGCGTCCTCCAATAGTGCGGAGGCTGGAGGGGACACAGTTACTCTTGATGACATACTGTCTCTGAAGAGTGGACCTCCTGAAGGTGGGAGTGTTGCTGTCCAGGAAGGTGAGATGGAGAAGAGAAAAGGTGAGGTGGTACCTGACTTAGTCAATCCAACAAACCAGGAATTGAACATTGAAAAGCCCCTTCCAAGGTCCTCAGAAGAGTGGCGTGGCAGTGGGGATGACAAAGTGAAGACAGAGACACATCCAGAAACGGTTGCTGCCGGAAAGGAACTCCCTGGTGCCATGGCATCCGCAACCTCACAAAAGCCTGGTAGTAACCAAGGGAGACCAGATGGTTCCCTGGGTGGGACAGCACCTTTAATCTTTCCTGACTCAAAGAATGTATCTCCAGTGGGCATATTAGCCCCTGAGGCAAACCCCAAGACTGAAGAGAAAGAGAACGATACAGTGACCATTTCACCCAAACAGGAGGGTTTCCCCCCAAAGGGATATTTTCCATCAGGAAAGAAGAAGGGGAGACCCATTGGTAGTGTGAATAAGCAAAAGAAGCAACAGCAGCCACCACCTCCACCCCCTCAGCCCGCACACATACCAGAAGGTTCTGCAGATGGAGAGCCAAAGCCAAAAAAGCAGAGACAAAGGAGGGAGAGACGGAAGCCTGGGGCACAGCCACGGAAGCGGAAAACCAAACAAGCAGTTCCCATTGTAGAACCCCAAGAACCCGAGATCAAACTGAAGTATGCCACCCAGCCACTGGATAAAGCTGATGCCAAGAACAAGTCTTTTTTCCCTTATATCCATGTAGTAAATAAGTGTGAACTCGGAGCCGTTTGTACAATCATCAATGCTGAAGAGGAGGAACAGACCAAATTGGTGAGGGGCCGGAAGGGTCAGAGATCACTGACGCCTCCTCCCAGCAGCACCGAAAGCAAGGTGCTCCCCGCTTCATCCTTCATGCTGCAGGGACCTGTTGTGACAGAGTCTTCTGTTATGGGGCACCTGGTTTGCTGTTTGTGTGGCAAGTGGGCCAGTTACCGGAACATGGGTGACCTCTTTGGACCCTTTTATCCCCAAGATTATGCAGCCACTCTCCCGAAGAATCCGCCTCCCAAGAGAGCTGCGGAAATGCAGAGCAAAGTGAAGGTACGGCACAAAAGCGCCTCCAATGGCTCCAAGACGGACACTGAGGAGGAGGAAGAACAGCAGCAACAGCAGAAAGAGCAGAGGAGCCTGGCTGCCCACCCCAGGTTTAAGCGGCGACACCGCTCAGAAGACTGTGGCGGAGGCCCTCGGTCACTGTCCAGGGGGCTCCCTTGTAAAAAAGCAACCATTGAGAGCAGCAACGAAAAGACTGCTTTGGACTCAAAACCCTGTTTGCCCACCACTTCAGAAGGTGGCCCCGAGCTGGAGTTACAAATCCCTGAACTACCTCTTGACAGCAATGAATTTTGGGTCCATGAGGGTTGTATTCTCTGGGCCAATGGTATCTACCTGGTCTGCGGCAGGCTCTACGGCCTACAGGAAGCGCTGGAAATAGCCAGAGAGATGGTGAGTACCAAAATCCCTTACAGTTTGCTCTTTTACACTCGTTACTTCGTTTTGGTTCCATTTCTTCCTCCTTTACCTGTTGAAACAGGTAAAGTAAAGCCTTACTTTTTATTCATATATATCACATGATTACTTCTCCAAATTTAGAGCCCCTAGGCCCAAATGCTAGACTGAAAATGAAATAGGCAATTTGTGAAAGATTTATTTAACTTCTGGTTTTTATCACTATAACATGTCCGTAGGTTACAAACTCATGCAAGTGTTGTGTTGTTGTTAGGTGCCATTAAGTCGATTTCAACTCACAGCAACCCCGTGTGACAGTAGAACTGCCCCATAGCGTTTTCCTGGCTGTAATCTTTATGGGAGCAGATTGACGCCAAGACTTGCTCCCACGGAGCTGCCAGGTGTGTTTGAACTGCCAGCCTTTTGATTAGCGGCCTAGCGCTTATCCGATTGTGCTACCAGGGCTCCTGCAAGTGCTATAAAGCTTATTAAACAAGGGTCCCTGTTGCACCCCTCCTCACACCTGGTTCCAGCTTCCCAGAAGCAGTCACTTTCAACAGTCTCAACTTCAAAAGTTGCTGCTTCTGCCACTTTCCTCTGTTTCTAAATAAAAAGCATTTACTATTTATGTTATTTATTGGGGTTTTTTTTTTTTTTCACTTTTAGACATCTGCTGACTGTATTATAAATGAAAATTTAGCACTTAACCCTTCCTACCACACGCAAACACACACACACACACTCCCCCTTTCCTCCCATTCTCCAGAATATCCTGTGTTCAGTTTAGTGATTATGCAAATACTAATGAAGTATACTATGACTATATTTCATTTCCTGTAAAACTTTTCATTTCTCTAGGATTATTTCATGTTCTCATTTGCTTTTTATTTTCTTGGACCACATCTTTCTATTCCAGACTTTCCAGTCTTTAGGTGTGTCTCGTAGCTCTTATCCTGGGATATATCTTCATCATCATCCACTTCTTTTCTCTGTTGAATGTTGAGTACTGTCTTCCTCTTTCTTAGTATGAGTCCTCACTTAATGGAGTACATCATCCTTTAGTAGTTTCCTGAAGAGGGTATGTGGAGGGTCCATTTGTTGAGATCTTGTATATCTGAACATGTCTTCATCCCACCTTCATTTTTCATTGAGGGTTGGCTGGGTATAGCAGTCTCGATTTGAAATAATTTTCCCTGCATATCTTGAAGTTATTGCTCCTGGCTTTTCCTCTAGCTCCCAGTGTTGCAGTTGAGCAGACTGGAGTCATTCTGATTTTCAGTCATTTGTATATGATCTGTTTTTCTCTTCTGGAAGATTTGAGGATCTAATTTTCTCTAGGGTCCTGAAATTTCACAGTGATATGCCTTGAGGTAGGTCTTTTTTCAGTCATTGTGCTGGACACTCAGATCTCACTCCATCTGAAAATTCATGTTTTTCAGTTCAGGAAGTTTGTCATGTGTTGTTTCTTGGATAAATTTGTCTGCTCTGTTTTCTTTTTTTGGAATTCCCGTTAGTTAGGTCTTACACCTCCTGAATGGATCCAGTGGCTTTATCTTTCTCTCTTGTTTCTGTGTTCCATCTCTGCCTTTTTGTTCTAATTTCTCCATACTTTCTTCAACGTTATCATCTAACCTTTTATTTACTTTTATTTTTGTTCTCTTCAAGAGCTTTTTCATCTCTAAATGTACTGAGTTTTTTTTTTTTAGTAGTCATAAGCTGTTTTATGGCTGCAATAGCTTCTCAATTTTGAGCACATTGTACGTGTTCTTCTTCTTTTAATGCTTTCGTCTCTTTCCTGTTTTCTTCCTCTCGTCAGAGGTTATTGAAATGCTGCTTATCCTTGGCCATCCATTTATGTACTTAAGAGAGAGACAAACATTAATATAAATGACTTGAAGCTCTGTCTTACAGCGTGGGAAGGCTTGTTGGTGGTAACCCACTGTGTACAGTAATACAACATCAAATCAGCATCTGTAGGTCTCGTCTCTAAGTTCAGTTTTCCCAGAGAAAAATCTTGACATTTCCTATATAGGGGATATAAGTGTGATTGGAACATCGTAGAAGCCAAGCAAGAAGGGAGACAGTGGGGCTGTAGGGGCAGGGATAGGGTCTCATTGTTCAGGGGGCAGACTTTGACTTACTTCCACCAGTTTTCAGTACAAGTGTGCCCCTCCAGGGGCACAGTAACCTGGTTGAATTGGATTGAGTTGAGTTAGGGAGCTGACTCCTCCTACAGACTTTGAGCTAATGCTCCAGTTTCCAGGCCCATGCTCTTCCTGGGAAAGTCTGTGCCTTCTAGCTCTGCAGCCCAGAGTGGCCCACTTCTAGCAGGTCCTCCTCTGCAGGTGTTTAAGCCTTTGTTTCCTTTCTGACTGTTGCATCACTTACTCATCGTTGCTCCAATTTCCAGCTTCCAGAGTTTGGACCCGTCTTGTGTTCTCTCCCATTCTTCATATTGTTGAGAGTTTATCTTGCAACTTTATCCTTTTATTTTTGTGGGACAGGAGCAGATATGCAAATATATGTTCAATCTACCATATTTAATCAGATGACAATTTTTACAAATTCATCATACTGACAATTATACAAATGGCTTTCAATCGGCTAAAATAGTAAGGATGATATCAGTCAAGATCATAGCATTCCTGGATACCTCATACTACCCCCTTTAAAAGCAGTATATTTTATCATTGATTATCCCTAGAATTTATAACAGTATTTGATTTAAAAAAAAAAAAAAAAAAAGAAGTACTCATAAACTATTGTGAAGATACACGTTTAATGTGAAATTTATGTATATTGAAATTACTGTTGTCATTAGGTACCGTTGAGTTAGTTTCGACTCACAGTGACCCTGTGTACAGCAGAGCGAAACACTGCCCATTCCTGCACCATCTTCACAGTCATTGCTATGTTTGAGCCCATTGTTGCAGCCACTGTGTCAGTCCATCCAGTTGAGGGTCTTCCTGTTTTTTGCTGACCCTCTACTTTACCTGGTCGTCAGGGACTGGTCCCTCCTGATAACATGTCCAAAGTACTTGTTATGAGACTGTTCTATTTCAGTCACACAAGGAGCTTACACTTCCCTCGTAGACTCCCCGCCTCACACACACACCCTACCTTTTTTGTCCCTCCTTCCCTCTCTCCATCATCATCACCCCCACACCACAAGTTTGAAATAGAAAATTCACTTTCTTTAAGAAGTTTAGACTCAGTAGTGTTTTAAAATGCAAAAGTCCTAAAGGAACATAACATTTAAGATGCTAGAGTACAAAATTATTTAAATAACAAATTTGAGCATAAAAAAACCAAAAACCCATTGCCATCAAGTCAATTCTGACTCATAGCGACCCTATAGGACAGAACAGAACTGCCCCATAGAGTTTCCAAGGAGCGGCTGGTGGATTCAAACTGCCAGCCTTTTGGTTAGCAGTAATAGCTCTTAATTTCTGTGCTACCAAGGCTCCAGTTTGAGCATAGTGGTCCATTATCAAAGGAGCCCTGGTGGTGCAGCCGTTAAAGTGTTCTGCTAACCTAAAGGTCAGAGGTTTGAAGCCACCAGCAGCTCCATGAGAGAAAGATGTGGCAGTCTGCTTCCGTAAAGATTACAACCTTGGAGATGCTATGGGGTAGTTCTTCTTTCCCCAACAGGGTCACTATGAGTTGGAATTGACTCAGTGGCAATGGAGTTCTTTGGGTTTGGGGTCCATTATCATCATCTTGCCCAAGTTTGCCAGCTTTCCTCTGAAAGTTACAGAATTTTAGTAGGTTGTTTATTTGTTGCTTTTTTGGAGATGTGTGAGTGTGACCATCTGCCAGTGTTTTTTTTTTTTCATTTCAACATAGAGTATTATTAACGTTTCTCAGTGCAGTTTTTATGTATAAACTTGTGCATTCTATAGCAATAATTGCTAACCTGTAATCACCAGGCTAAACTCAGCATAGCAAATTCCTACAGCCCGTGTCTCTATCTAAGTCTAGGTTATCGAAGATAAAAGGTGCTGGATAATGTTGCAACCACCCTTCATCCCAGTTAACCTCATCTTGAAAGTTTGATGAACAGCGGGGCCCGCCTTTTAAAATGCCTAATCAGGAATCTGTGTCTTCAGAAAGTGATGGTTTCGTCTACTGCTTGTCAGATTTGATCCCAAAATAAAATCTGGAATGCTATAATTGGAGTAAATACACTGGATATGATATATCGATCTCTTTCTTAAACCTACCCCTACCGCACCAGTTTTCACTGACTGAATGGTTAAGATAGCATGATACACTTTAGATGGAAATGCTTACGGTATCTTTTTTTTTTTTTTAATATTAGTTGCAGTCTCAGTGTTTCAGAAGTGCTTCAGATTACTCATATGCTCTGAGGGTTAAGAAGTTGGAATGCTTTCTTAGAGGCAAAAGTTATAAAAACAGATAGTTTTGACTCTAAACTGTTTCTCTAAAGTTGTTGTGTGCTGTTGAATCAATTCCGACTCATAGCCACCCCATGAGACAGAGTAGAACTGCCCCATAAGGTTTTCTTGGCAGTCACCTTTCAGAAGCAGGTCACCAGGTCTTTCTCCCACAGAGCTACTGGGTGGGTTCGAACTGCCAGCCTTTCAGTGAGCAGCTGTCTTAGTTGTCTAGTGCTGCTGTAACAAATACCACAAGTGGGTGGCTTTAACAAGCAGAAATTTATTTTCTCACAGTTTAGGAGGCTAGAAGTCCAAATTTGAGCACGAGCTTAGGGGAAGGATTTCTGTCTGTGTTGGCTGTGGGGGAAGGTCCTTGTTGCTTGGCCTCTTGGTGATCTTCATGTGCCGTGGAATCTGTCTCCATCTCTGCTTGCTTCCTTGCTAGTTTAATCTCCTTCATATCTCAAAAGAGATTGATTGAAGACACACCCTAAACTGATACGGTCTCATTAGCATAACAAAACCCATTCCCAAATGGGATTATAATCGCAAGGATAGGGGTTAGGGTTTACATCACACGTTTTGGGGGGACACAATTCAGTCCATAACAGCAGCTGAGTGCTTAACTGTTGGTGCTGCCAGGGCTCCTTTTCTGTATAGTAGAGGCTGTAAATCTAGCATTTTGGGATCTACCACAACTCCATCAGGGGCTGCAGATTCCACCATCTCCCTTGACAACAGGCTTCAGAACACCAACAGTTGACCGGTCTTCAACCAGGCTTGTACTGCAGCTTTAAGCTTATTTCCTTATGTTGTACCCACTGTTCCAGTAAACTTCTTTTCTATTCCCTGAATCCCATTCTATTTATTTTACATCCCTCTTTAGGAATAGAATAGTAGCTTTGTATGCTAATTTTTAAAAACACTTGCACATCTGTTTTATTCTCACAAGCCACCCAGTGAGCTGGGAAGGGAAAAGATACCATCCCAGTACCATCAGAATAAAGACGACTGGTTGGCTTTGAGGGACACACACTGTCTCCGTTAGTATAGCCCGATGATGTGTTGATTTTTAAAATGGTTTAAAAAGTTATGTGTCTCCGCTCTTTGAGTTAGTGTTCCACTGTGACTACAACATCCTTTTCTGTTTTGTTTGCCTAGTCTTTATTTCTCCTTTTTTAATATACTCAAGAACAAATTAGAATTAACACTAACTTGCCTTCTGTAATTTCATAGGCGATGTTTCACTTTGTCAAGGTCACTTTGAGTCTAGTTTTATCTTTTTAGGTTTTCGCAGGTACATTCAATTTTGGTCTGCTTCGTGAACATGCTCTCAATTCTGTCACCTAATATAAGGTCACATATATTTCATTAGAGATTCACTTTGGCCTCTGTATTTATCAGGTGTTTTGACAAGCATGGTATTGTAACAAAATAATATGAAGTCCTCAAGAGACAGTAGCTCTTCCTCCATCAGCGTCAGGCTGCTCTGAAAATTGCTGAAAACCTGAAAACCAGAGCATCCTGTATTAGAAAGAACAGCCTTTGCTCCCTTTCCTTGTCTGAGTGTGGGACTTGTGAATCTATTCACTTCCACACAGTCCCCTTCGATTTTGTCTAATCTTGGGCTCTGTTTATCAACCTTTGTGTAACTGTAAACATGAAGTCATGATGACCTGTGTCACGGATGAGGTTACAGAGACAATTGCCAAGTTTCTAACTCTAAACAGGCCTGTACATATAAATTGATATAGTAAAACCTGCGAAAGCCAAAACCTGTGTAAGGTGGAAACCTGTCAGAGAAGGAAAACTCAAACATTTTCCACTAGAACGAGCAATAGAAAAGTGGTAAGACCACAGCCTGTCAAAGGTGGAAAACCTTCGCAACCCAGAAAAGCAAGGCAGTCCGGTCAAGTTCCAGCTCTCACGGGTTTCATTGTGTATTCGAATCATGTTTGGTACATTTAGGAGTGCAAAGGCCTGCAGGATTGTGGCAGAAGACAGGGCTCTGGTGGCCCTGGACCCAAGTGCCTCCCTTGAGGCTGCACACCCCAGCTTTGTCCTGTACATGGGAGAGGTAGTCTGCGCCTGTCCCCTTCCCCTCACCACCACCTAGCCTAAGGGTACCCCTTTCAAATATATCCTGGCCAACTCCCTTGGGGAGTTTTTAATCTTACCTGTTTTCTGCAGTATATGTTAAAAATATTTCAGTTTAATTTTTCTTTTTAATCAGTCTTAAAAATTATATTCTAAAGTTTATTATTAATACAATTTTAAATAATAGATAATTATTTACTTCCTAATTTGACAAATATAAAAGTATTAATAGGTTAATTATATTATGAAGGTATAACTTCATGTTACAACATCAAAAACAGACTGTTCAGCTAACTTCTCTGACTCTCTGTAAAATAAAGGCATTGTCCTGGACACCCTCCGAATTCCCATCTGTTTGTTCCCTTGTGTTTGTTGTTCTCAAAGTCTAGCAAGGATGCTGCCCTCGCCCCTGAGTCCTGCTGAAGCCAAACTCCAGGTCTGCTCTTAACCTCCATACCCAACACACACACCCCTTGGTGGTTGTCCCTCCCTGCACTCCCTCTATACACTCCCTTCCCGACCCCCTCCCCTCTCTTCCCCCCTCAGTCCTTTCCCCCATTCCTGCCCCCTTCCCTCTCCACTCCCCCCTACCTCAAAATCCCTCCCTGCCCCCTCTCTCTGGCAGTCACTTGCTCTTTGTTATCACAGCTCAAACTTCTAACAAGGCCTGTCTGCCATTACACCTTCTTTAAGGTCAAAGACCAAGGCCTGTTCATCTCTATTCCCGTGACTTAGCAGAAGGCTCAACTGCTAACCAAGGTTGGCGGTTCAGACCCACCCAGAGGCACCTCTGAAGACAAGCCTGGCGATCTGCTTCTGAAAGCTCACTGCTTTGGAAACCCTATGGAGCATTTCTACTCTGCACACATGGTGTGGCCATGAGTCAGAGTCGACTCTACAGCAAATAACAAGCATATAACAGGAAGTTGTATAATTTTCTCATCTTTTTTTTTTTTTTTTGACAACTTAACCTGTGTGCTATCTATGTTTATATCAGTACATAATGTCATTGAGATCAAACCTCTGGAGAAAGGGTTAATTTTCATTCAGGGTCTTATTTTTGCATATTCTAAGAAATTGTAGGTGATATTTTTAATTTTAAACTTTCAATGATAAATTTTATTACCTTACAAATAAATCGTGATACATTGAAGGGCTAATTTTCTGCAATCTATTTCTTGATTTTGTGTGTGCATGTATTGAGGGGATGATAGGGAACATTACACCTGATTTTGAACTAAAACTTAAAAGGAGTAGACTATTCTTTGAAAATGCTAAAGGACTATAAACAAGAATATTGACAAGTGACCATATATCAGGCCAAATAATTCATCCCTGAGATGTTTAACTAGTTACTGCTAATCTGGTAAAAGGGCCGGCATGATGGAATAGCATGTAAAAGTAGGTATTCATTTCCAGCCCAACAAATATCTGAGTTCCTGCTAGAAGGCCAGCAGAAATCTGAAGTTAGAGTGCTGGAAGGGAACTGAGGTCACTTCATTGGTGAATAAACTGAAGCCCAAGGTCCCATAGCTGTTTTGCAGCAAGAGAAGCACTGTGTCAAGGCTCCTGAACTGTGTGCAGGAAGGTTTTTGTGTTTCATGCAGAAAGTGACACCTGCAGTTCGTGCACTGGGCTTTGCATTTTCTGGGAGATGCAGCCTCCTGTGTCCAATACTGTTGGAAAGATAGAGGTTCTTCCCTCACTCCAGTCCAAGGCCAGTTTTGCAGGACACTGAAGGTTTGCAAGTGCAGGCCATTTTCTTCCCATCTTCCCGTTTATTGGAAGGAAGCATGATAAGGAAAATCAAGTCGGTTTAATAGCTGTCCTTGAAGATCCTTCTGCTTCTTCTCTGGTATCAGGCCAGCTCTCCTTTCTGGCTTTGCCATTCTCCCGAACAGCTGTGTAGTGGGGAGGCCTGGGGAGAGAGCCCTGCAGCCCACTGCTTTTGTATGAATTCCAGCACTTGCCACTCCCTGACTGTGTCACTTGTTCAAGTCACTTAAGCTCTTGACGTCACTTTCCTCATCTCCAAAACATGGAAACTGATACTGTCTACCATAAAGAGAGTTGTTATGAGCATGTAATGAGCTATTATTTGGAAAGGGCTTCACGTAGCTAGCACTCAGTGAATGGTGGTGTGTGTTAGCATTCCATCCCTGCGCAGTATTCGTGGTTCTTCCTGAGAATGACCAGAACTTACGCTCTGGGATGGGAAAGTTGTCCTATGTATGAAATAAACATTTTCTTCCTCATTTTTACTCTTGGCGGAGAAAACTCCCAATTTTTATTATTCTTAAGGGGAATAGAGTGTGTGGTATTTAAGGTATGCTCTTGATTACTGTCTTATGAAATATCATTATCCCACTTAGATACTCAAGGTATTAAATTCTTTGAAGGAGATGAGGCAAAAAGAGAGGAAATAAAATACTGCCTTGTACATTAAGTAAAAGCGTTAATATTCTTGTAAGTTAGTAAATTTTTATAGTGAATACCCAAGGCCAAAGTAAAGAATCTACCCAGTAATAAAGTTTGTTTTTTTTTTAAATAAACTTTTTCCCAGGTATAAGGGAGACCCAAAATGTTGAAGCATTCTGAGTCGATGTGGTATGCCCATGGGATGACTCAAGGCAAATGCCTCCCTGCCCCTGAAAACACATACGTAGGACATGGGGGCTTCAGAGGGCTCTGTCGTTTTCTAAGGATTTGGCCTTTAATCTATGGGCAGTGCAAAACCACTAGAGGATTTCAAGCATGTAAATCACACGATCAGATTTGTGTTTTATGAAGGAAATTCAGGGAAGAAGTGGGAAGAGAGAGGGACCAAGCCGACCAGTCAAGAGGCTGTGGTACTGGTTTGTACACGAACTGATGAGGGCTGGGCAAGTGGTGGTACAAGGAGTCAGAAGTGGACAGTAGGAGATACGAGGGACATTTTGGAGTTAAAAATGGATAGAATTTAGAAACTGACTAGATGTGGCAGGTAAAGGAAAGAGGGGGCCATGAACGAAGCTGAGGTTTCTAGCTCAGCAAGCAAGTCAGTGGGCCGGGTGGTCAAGAGACCAGTAACAGAAAAGCGGGGATTGAGAAGGAAGAAATTTCATTTTGCAGTTGATGTGTAATAGAAGAAAATAGTAGGTGTGAAAGAGGTTCAGCCTAATATAGGTGTTGGGATCAGTCAACACTCTAGGTCTCTGGCAATTTTTAGTAAGGACTGGTTTTTAGTTAGCTTTTCAAATAGATTTAAAACTGGTAAATTACTTTAAATCTGTGTAATGTTAATTTAAAAAGGAGTCCCACACAGAGGACCCCGAAAAGGGAAATTAAGCTATCATAACTATTGCCTAAAATGAGATTGGAGGTGGGGCAGAAGTGGCAATTTGCTGTTTTTTTGTTTTCTCATGGTTTTTTCCCCTAAGATACTGACAACACAGTGGAATACGAAGATTGTATATAATTACCATGAGAAAAAGCTGATAAGAAACGTTACTTTTTTAGACCTGAAAAAAGCTTTCTGTTGTACACAGTGGCACATTTTCTCAGAGTTCCAAAACATAGCTTTAGGCCCTTGTGTTGAACTGAGGCTAGACAAAGCACATGCCGTCTACTCCTGTCCAATGGGCTGTGAGGTTAGAATGGTCACTGTGGGTGGATACATATTTTCTGAGCACCTGGGACAGCACCACTCACAGGACGTGACAGGAGACGGGAAGAGTGAGACTAGGAAGTCATTCATAATCCTGATAGCGCAACACATTTGGCACCTGTCTTGTCTACCCTTTGTCCATGTACTTATTATTTCCTAGATATAATAATAGGTTAATAATAATTGCCAGTGTGTATTGAGAGCTTTCTAAGCACTGTATATGAATTGATCACATTTAAACCTTGAAACAGGCCTGCGAGGTGGATTCTTGGGATTCGCCCAGGATTCAGGCCCAGGGAGTGTCTGCCGTTAACGCTTTAGATAGAAGTCTGTGTAGTGCTTTTTAGTTTTTTTCATTTAATTTTGTAATTTTAATTTTCATGATCTATGGTTTTTCCTTTTAATTTAACATGGATGTACTGTAATTTATCCATGTGTTCTTGCACTGTTGAACACTGAGTTTGTTTCCAGTTATTTACTACTTTTCATGCAGTAGTAAACATTTTTATTCATGGAGCTTTGTTTGGGGTAAATTTTCAGTTATTAAACTGCTAGGTCAAAAAGTGCAAACATTGTTACAGTTCTTGATGGCATTTTCTTGTGATTTAACTGCAGTGGGTCATACCACCGTATGCTCACCTACAAGTACATGTGAGTCCATGTTTTACTACAACTCAATGACATTGGGTATTCTTTTAAAATTATTAGTTTCTTTTCTGTTCATTTCTTTATTAGTGATATTAATATTGTTCTCTATTAATTGCATGTTTTATGCCTATTGATCATGAATTTGGAATTTTACTGTTTCTCTTCAATTCGTTGTCTTTTTTTCTGTGTGTATTTTTCCTGGTCCGAATAACTTCATTACCTGGAAAACTCAGATACGTAGAACTCTTACCTTCAGGAGTACCACGTAAGGAGGTGTTAGCGGAGCTCTTAGAGAAAGTTTCCTCATTGTCTTAGTCATCTAGTACTGCTCTAACAGAAATACCACAAGCGGGCGGCTTTAACAAAGAGAATTTTATTCTCTCACAGTCCTGAAGGCTAGAAGTCCGAATTCAGGGTGCTGGCTCCAGGGGAAAGCTTTCTCTCTCTGTCAGCTCTGGAGGAAGGTCCTTGTCATCACTCTTCCTTGGTCTGGGAGCATCTCAACTCAGGAACCTCACGTCCAAAGGACGCACTCTGCTCCCAGCACTGCTTTCTTGGTGGTGCGAGGTCCTCGTGTCTCTCTGCTCACTTCTCTCTTTTATATCTCAAGAGAGATTGGCTTAAGACACTATGTGACCTTTTAGATCTCATCAGTATAACTGCCACTAATCCATCTCATTGCATCATGGTGATAGGATTTACAACACGTAGGGAAATCACATCACATGACAAAATGGTAGACAGTTATACAATACTGGGAATCATGATTTAGCCAAGTTGACAGATACTTTAGGGGGACACAATTCAATCCGTGACACTCATCTATAAATAGGATAATGGCAGAGGACTGTTAAGGGTGAAATTATCTTCTCTGGAGAGCAAATAGCTGGCTTCCTTACCATTAAAAAAACCAAACCATTGCCATTGAGTCAGTTCCAACTCATAGGGGCCTTATATTATAGGACAGAGTAGAACTACCCCCATAGGGTTTCCAAGGCTGTTAAATCTTTACAGAAGCTGACTGCCACATCTTTCTTCCCGGGAGCCGCTGGTTGCTTTGAACCACTGACCTTTCAGTTAACAGCCAAGCACTTAACCACTATGCCATCAGGGCTCCTAGCTAACTTCCTTAGTGGGTGCTAAACTACTACCGGCTTTTGAGTTGATTTGGTTTTAAAGGAAGTAAATATTCTGGGCTGATGTCTGCCCTAGAACGGTGTCCTCACATCTTGTTGTAATAAAAGTATGTGTCTGTGAATTAAACTCATTAGGGGTAAAAACCAAACTGGAGAGAAAATTTAGCCGTCTGTGACCCTGTCCCAGTAAGCCAAGTGCAGTGGAGTGGTTCTGGCTATAGCACTTACTAGCTGATGCTTAATTCAAACATGTGGGCAGCATACTGCTGTCAGGCAACATGCCTTATGAGAAGAGAGCTGAACTGCCACATAAGCAAATGCACGAGACCAAGGTCAACAAAATACCAAATTTCCCACCCAACTTCAAGTCTGAACTGATCCCTTCTAATGGGAGTGGGACCGGCAGCCACAGTGATATCGTTCAAACTTAGGAGGCATTTATACTACATTTACACTTAACCTATTTCACCAAGCAATTATTGGAAGAATTTCTGGTCAAAATGTGTGTTCATGTAACAATTCTCAGACATGTTTGTTGTGACCGGCTCCCTGGAGATGCCAGGTGGTTCCAGACTTTGAAAACAGTGTCTCTGAAGTTTAAATCTTGCTTCAACAGATCTCAGATAAAGGCCCCTGGTTTGCTTGAAAGTTATTTTTTTGGGTTTTTTTTTTTTTTTTTTTGTACAAAAACCACTTAAAGGTGGATTGGTAGGATGATAGTTCTTACCAGGCGGTTCTCTTTGCTTCTTTCTAGGTAGAGTTCCCTCTGAAAGGAATTAAAATCAACACACTAATGCTTTGAAAGACCCCTCTCTCCCAAAAAAAATGAAGTGTATCCGTGTGCTGGCACAAGCCTTCCCCCTACCCCTGGGACAGCAGGCAGGCACTGCAGTTCCCGCTGCTCATGGGAAGCGCAAGGTTTAGGGCAGGGCTGCTCTGTTAGTGACCACTCTTCGATGGAACTTGCAGTCATTTTTTTTTAAATTGACCTTTCATTCATTGGACAAGAGCAGTTTTATGGGCCAAAGTATATAAGCTTAACACCAAACTTGCATATTAAATGCTTTTATGAGCTTAGCCCACAACCAGCCCATGAATCAAGGGTTGGCAGAAAGGCTTAGCTGAGGGCACAGTCACTTGAAGTGGCAGAAACAGGGATATGTGCCACCCTTCTTACTTTTCATCTGATTCTGCTTTTAGTCAAAACCTTGTCATAGCAAATAAGTGTTTCTTATATCACTGCTACTTAAAGTACTTGTCGAAGAACTATTTATCACTGGTCCACAACAAGATAAGGAGCCTGCACCAGGACATAAATCAGTGCATGCACAGCTTTCTTCATCAGGGAAAACTTGCTTTTGAAAAAAAAAGTCAACTGAAGAAGCAGCTCACAAATCACACCTAGAGTGGTACTGCCCTACAGTAGGTGTCACAAACAGCTGCCTGCAGAGGCAAAGCACCTAAGCCAACTGTGTAGTGTTAGCCACTAGGGAATCACTGAAGAGTGTGGGCCCCATCTAAAGAGGGCAGCGGCTGCTCCATTCTGGCCAGTCATTGCCAGGCAGGAAGGGGACCTAGGATTGCCAGAAGCTGTGATTTTCCCAGAGATGCCAGGAATTTGGATTTATATTTATAGTCCAGTTTTTTTGTTTGTTTGTTTTAAACGCTGAGTAAAGTAAAGGCCAAGCTACACGTCTCCAAGTCGGATCTAGCCCCCTAGGGAAGAGGACAGGCGTCTCAGACCATTTCTAGGATACTGTTGGTTGGTGTTGATTAACTTCATATGGCAAAGCAAGAATCAGATGTTCCACAGTACCACTGCTGACTTTTTCCTCTATCTGTTGCATTTTATTGCTCTGAAATTTTCCTGGTCTCACTATTTTTTATGGGAAACTTTGGGACCTCCAACAAGGACTTAAACAAATTCAGAATTCCTTTTTGAGGAAAATGCAGGTTTTGCTTATTGAAACATATTACAGTGGCCCGCTTATTGAAACATATTACAGTGGCCCACACTGATGTGGGGGCCATGTGCCCTCCAGACCACCTGGCTTCTAGAAAGCATCATATGCCCCTTTGTTTAATTCACAGTATCAGGTCACCACATTGGGGGCATGCACTGCACTCCAAATCTCAGCTTCGGGAAGTGATCACTGGCAGCCTGAGTGTCTGGAGTTCTCTCTGAGCCTCAAGTTACAGGAAGGATGTGGTTTGCTCTGTAGTCCCCCCAAACACTTCACAATTAAAAAGACACCTGAAAATGTGGTGGTGATGGTGGTGGTGTTAGTTGTCGTCGAGTTGATTCCGACTTACGGTGACCCCGTGTGTCAGGGTTTACAGTGCTCCATAGGGTTTACAATGGCTGTGACCTTTCAGAAGCAGATTGCCAGGCCTGTCTACCGTGGTGCCTCTGGGTGGGTTCAAACTACCAACCTTTCTGCTAGTAGTTAAGCGCTTAACCATTTGTGCCACCCAGGTACTCCTGAAAGCATGGTTTAATGGGAGTACATTAAGAACTTACTATGTCATCCTAATTAATGTCAGCAATGCGATCTGCCAGAGTTTAGTGCCAGAAAAAAGTGTGTGTCTCCTTAGCAGTTGGTTTCTTCCTGTTAGGGGCAGTTTCTGACATGTTTTCATGTTTCCCCTCTGCTGCCAGGAAGCTCAACCATGGCATTGCTCAATCTTAGTAAACTTGATAAACCTTCTGTTTATCACATTTTCTTCCTCTTCCATTCTGCTTCCCCCATACTGTTCCTATTTTACTTTAGATTGTGCACATCAGACGGCCGTTGTCAGAGTAAATGTGTGCCTGGGTAAAAAAATGGGATGAAAGGGAGGGCTCATGAGGGTAACCGTTACCAAGGCTATGCTTTCAGGTGTTAATTTCATCTTACTAATAAGTAAGATTGAATCCTGCATATTTATTTTTACACAAATGGGTATTAACAACAACAGAAATGTTATTTCAAACTTAACCAGGAATAACTGTAAATACCAGCTGATCATAAACTAGCACTAGAGACAAGGTCGGTCAGGGCAGCATTCCTGGGGGGAAGTAGAGCCCAGCCTGTAGTCAGAGTTTCTCGCTGACCTTGGGCAGCTCTTCTCTTTCCTGAGACTGTTGGCTGTCAGTGACTGACACTCCCAGGGTGATGCTGCAGGTGACCGGAAATGCTCGTAAGTTCAGAGTCCCCTGCCCGCACACAGTCACACTCTGTTCTCAGCAAGACTAGATGAATGTAGCATGACCCTGTGCCATCATGCATGCTGTTCCCTCTGCCTGGTGGGGCGTGACCTTTCCCTGGCAAACATCATCTTTCAAATACCAGCTCACCTGTCGCCTGGCTCCCCAGGCAGCAAAAGCTGCCCCAGCATTCCAGTTATACCTCTTAGTAGTGTATTATGTCTATCTGCTTACCTGTCTTCCTCATCAGATTAGCTCCCCAAGGGCTGGGTCAGCTCCAGAGCTCCCCTTGCCCCTGACATGGGTGTTGAGTGGAGGGTGAACCTGCCGTTGTTACAGAGGGCACATATCCGTGCAAGATTTTGTTCTTGTGTTTTAGTGTATGCCTCTGAAATATGCAATAATACAGGATCTACAGGTCAGTCACCTCTAGATCCTAACACTGGTGGTTAAAGAAATTATCCACCAGGGAAGTGACTCTTGGTTTAATCCTACTCCTTGCCGTCACCCACCCCACCTGTGAGTTGAGTCTGTGCTTCCAGAGAGCCAACTAGTGGAAGCTATTCCTTCACGGATCACTCGTGTTTAACTAGATGTCCTAGGCTTGCCATCTAGAGGACAGCCTCCACTTGACTTGAAGGAACGAGGGAGAGTTCCTGTATGAGAATGTGACTCTATGACACCCAGAACTCGAGTTCCAGATCTGTCTGTCCAACTGCCTGCTGGCCTCACTCAGAACCAGAGTCTGCAGACACCGGTGTCCTGTCTGGTTGCATGCCCCTCTCTGCCTCACCCAGAAACCTTGGTGCCATCTTAGACTCCTCTCTCACCTTCCCTATTTCTCCCTTCTCTATATCCTGCTAATTTTATTTCCTCAATAACTCATCCCTGTTTCTGTCTTCACTATCACTACCTTGGTTCAGAGCATCGTTTTTTCTCACGTATTTTTAGGCAGTTTCAATAATTTGGCTAATCCTACCCTCTATTTGTTTCTTCTTTCTAATCTCACTCATGTAAGAAAACACCTGTGACAGAACCACCATCCATCATGTGGCCATTGTGCACGGACCCGCTGTTCATAGAACCAGGGTGATAAAGGAGGACAGAGAGACCCTTGGATTTATGCAAGAGAAGGTCTTTGAAGAAGCTAGGAGAGATTTTTGGCAAGGAGTAATAATTACAGATCTTGTAAATTTCCTTTTATCAGACATTCATAGGAATTGGCTGCTGGAAAATTGTCATGTTAGGCAAGTCACTTAGCCTCCCCTAGCCCAGCTCCTTAACCTCTGAAATGGGGATAATAACTGGACTGTGTTGTCAGATTGTTGTAAGGGATGAGATATGTAGGAGGAAATCCTAGCACTGTGCTTGGCACCTAACATTCACTGGGCATTTAAAAAGTGGAGGTAGGAGAGGTGAGAAGTGTTGAACTTAGTCAAGATTTCTAATTTTGGTCACATTACTTGCAAGCCTCCATTTTCTTCATCTCTTGGGAATGAGGATTGGCCTTTTGCTGAGTATCTATCTTTCTCCTCTGGGATTAATCTTCTAAAACAGGAAGATGTCCATATCCATGAAGATGGATTGAGCCAGTAGTTCATAAACTGTCTTGGGGATAAGGAACCCCTGGGGTGCTGCATATTCAGCCTGTATGTATTAACCCTTTGGGTGACATAGGTGCAGGTGACAGAAACTCACACTTTGAGAAACACTTAAAATCAACCCTGAAATATCAGTGATCTGTACGCTAGTCATTGTTAGTAGCTCTAGGCAAGAAAATAAGCTAGGTTAGAACCAAGTTTTTCCTTCTAGGGCAAAAGTCTCCAGGAAAAAAAGGCCCTGTGGGAATGGCTTGTCACCCACTTCTCACCCATTATCGCCTCGTTAAACCTGGCAGGGGAAGGGTTGGCAGGGCAATGGCAGGTTGGTGTTCGGATATGGGGAACAGTGAACCTACACTGTAGCTTAAATATACCAAGACGTCCACACTTTCAAAGTTGTTTTCTGCTGGAACTCTGCCCCCATGTAAAAGAGGCCTCCTGCTGTCTACCCTGCCCTTCGAAAACTGCCACTTCCAGGAGTAGGGTGGCTTTGCCTGAGAAACCATGACCTGTGAGTACTCAGTGGTTCGGGTTGAGAAGATGAGCAGGTAGAGAGGGTTGGTGAGGTAGAAGTAGACCGGGACAAGGACGGAGAAGGGAAGTATAACGTTGAGCAGGAAGAGAGGTAGGAAAGGAAAAAAAAGACCTCCAGAGCCTGATGTTTGGAAAGTCCTCGGAGAGGTACGATTTGAAGTCTTGTTAAAGGAGGCCTGTTGTGGCAAGTTTATATCATTTCTGCTACTGAAATAGTGGGTGCCCAGTGGTGAAGGAGTGGCTGCCATTAATTAACTTTCTGGAAGCATAGACCTAACTCACAGGTGGGGTAGGTCATGGTGAGAAGCAGGATTATACCAAGAGTCGCTTCCCTGGTAGGTGATTTCTTTAAAAATATGCCTTTTTTAGACTTAGAAAGCACAAAAAAGTAATCATTTCTCTTTATGAGCCAATCCACTGTTTGAGCAAAGCATAAAATACAAATAAGCTAGTACGTGTTCATGTGCAACGTAGGTGTTTCAAGCTCTGTCTCTGAGCCTTTATCCTCCTCTGTACTTAGAGGAAGAGCTGTTCTCTTTCTTCATCACAGGATTGCCATCACAGGGCACCTCCTTCTGCTGGGCACAGCCTTTTCTCAGGTTCCCAGCTGCCGTTCGAGAGGAAAAGTGCTAATTACTGCTTTAAAACTTGTCCTGGACTCAGTGAACTGAGCCCCTTCTCTCTAACTTCTTAAAGGGCACAAATCCCTTTTCTTCTAAACACATAGAACTCCCTCAGACAAAATATTAATGTGTTGAACAAAGTGACACAGCTTTCTTCTTGAGCTGTAAAACCCTCTAACTGGAATGATTTTAGTGAAATATATATATATACCTGTGGGCAAGATAAAAGGCACGCTATGATTCAGCAAAGAAGCAAGATCTGGTTAGCCCAAAAAATACCTTCCATGAAACTTGTGTTGACCTTTTGTTACGTGGAGTTATGAAGAATACGTAGTAATCTTAAAGCAAACAAGATGTATGTATTTTGTGCAAGATAAAAATGATTAGACCATGCCTTCCTGAGTAATATTTTAATATTCTAGAAGGGTAGGGTAAGGGTTGGTTTTAACTTAAATTGTGGTGAGCAGATGTATTTTATTTGGGAAATTGTTTTATATTGCTTTGTTTTGCTTCTCTCTGTCCCTTAAGGCTGTAAACCCAGGAGAATTTTGGTTAGACAGGGAATTATAAAACGTTTAAAACCACAGCGAGTGGCCAGTGTCTGTGCCCACCACGTGCGTAATTGAGGTTCATTCCATGTATGGTAATTGTCAACTGTTCCCTCTTTGGGGGTACCTGGATAGGAATAACTGCTAGTACCTGCCATATTCTCATGTATTCACAGAACACTATCATCAATAAAGTCTCCATATTAAAACAGATAATTGAGGGTGAGGGATAAGAGTGGTTAAACATAGTGCCAGACCTGTAAAAACTGATCTACTGTAGACAAAAACAGATGTTCAAACAAATGCATCCAGCCGGCTGTGTTGCTCGTCTTGGTTTGATCACTTGTAGTAGCTTGTTGTAGAAGCTCACCACTCCTCCTTGGCTGCGCTGGTGCCTGGTCTGCAGGCCCAGGGGGCTCTTCCAGGGGCCAGCCAGTCCCCAGGAGTGAGATCGGTTGAAAAGCGCTTGAGATGGCTGCTGGCATTTTTTTAGCTTCTGGTTTTATACAGGCTGTCTTAGGAATGCCCTAAATGTCATTTTAAAAATACTCTTTTCCTTCATTGTTAAGCATATTCAGATTTTTTTTGCCCTTGATTTTCTTAAATAACAAAGTCCTCCCTCTTCTCTCTCTCTTTTTTCCTTCCAGCTGGGCAATGTTCCCACTTTACTGTTGAGAAAATCAGACGAGGTTTAAAGAGGTTAAGTAGCATGCCCAAGTGGCAAAACCAAGTGTTGGTTTTGTTTTTCTCACAGAGCAAGCTTGACTCTGCTGCTATTCCCCCTCCACAGCAGTGTTAATGGGCAGCTCCCAAGAACCTCCTTTCCACACCAGCTTTCTTTCCCTTTTTTCATTTTGTGTCTTTGTTTTTAGACTGCCTGTATTTGAGGTAGGACCCAAGTAAAAGATACCCCACTGAATGTCAGGAAGGCAAAATTCAGTAAATGTCAACCAACTAACCGGGATACTTACTGAACTGGAATTATTTTTCTGCCCTCCACCTTATGACAAATAAGAAAATGGTACGGAAAAGAAGCTTGCTAGTAAAAAGTTGAATTGGCAAAAGTTGTGTGATATTTGGCAAAAGTTGTGTGATATTTACAGCAAGGACAAAAAAAGAGCAGCTGCTGAGGCTGCTTATGTACAGCCAGACACCTGATGGGATTTGGTTCCTTGGTTTGGAGGTTTTAGGGTCATGGTTTCATGGGACATCCCAGTTAATTAGCCTAATAATATGTTTAGTGCTTCTGTTCTACCTCCTAGTTCGTTGCATAGTGCCTGGGGTCTTAAAAGCTTGCAAGAGGCCATCCAAGGCACAACAGTTGGTCTACATTCACCTGGAGCAACAGAGGAAGAAGGAGAGTCAGTAATAGGAAGAGGAAATGGAAAGTGTGGCTAATTGCCTCCATGAAAAACTGCCTCCTTTGCCTTGCGACCAGAAGAACTGGATGGTGCTTGGCTACCATTGCTGAACATTTTGATCAAAGATTCCATAGACGAATCCTGATCAAAAGGGGGAAAATGCAGAAGAGAATTTCAAATTTTCATGGACGCTAGACTTTCTGGAGCCATGGAAGGTGGATGAACCCCTGAAACTATTTTTCTGAGATAATCTTTAAACCTTAAACCAAAAATATCCCCTGAAGTCATCTTAAAGCCAAACAGTAGTTTAGTTTAACTAGTAAAAAATGTCTGCCTTGAGCATTATGCGCTTTTAAGAACTTTCTATATGGGATCAAATTGACAACAGCAACTCAAAAGATTAGATGGGAACCTTAGGAGGCAGTGAGTTTTTATGTTAATGAGGGAGGAACAACTCAGAAAAGGAGGGTGAGACTGGTTGCACAACTCAAATGTGATCAGTGTCACAAAATCATGCTTGTAGAAACTGTTGAATTGATGTATGTTTTGCTGTGTGTATTCTCAACAACAACAACAAAATAAAATTTAGGGAAAAAAAAGCTTGCTAGCATAGATTTATTTATTTTTGGCTTTAACAGACAGAAGTTTTTTGGGTTTTTTTTTTAATTGTTGTAGTTTAAATTAAGTTTACATTTCAAGTTAGTCTCCCATACAAAAATTTATACATGCATTGTTATGTGACCCTAATTGCTCTCCCCATACTGTGACAGCACACTCCTCCCTTCCACCCCTGATTGCCCATGTCCATTCAACCAGCTCCTAACCCTCTCTGCCTTCCCATCTCACCTCCGGACAGAAGCTGCCCGTTTAGCCTCTTGTGTCTACTTCAGCTAAGAGGCACACTCCTCGCGAGTATCACTTTATGTCCCACAGTCCAGTCCAATCCCTATCTGAAGAGTTGGCCTCGGAAGTTGTTTTTGTTCTGGGCTGATAGAGAATCCAGGGGCCATGCTTTTCAGGGTTCCTCCACTCTCGGTCAGAATTAAGTCTGGTCTTCTTACTAGAATTTGAGTTCTGCACCCCACCTTTCTCCTGCTCCATCCGGGACTCTCACATAGATTTATTTTTAAAAAGAAAAGCAAGTTCTGGAGTATATTCTGGGATGACTTTAATAAAACACAGACTTTACCTAGGATCTTGATAGGAATAACTCTTCATATAGAATCATCACGCTGAGGCAAAAGAGAATAATCAGTTTAATTCAAAATATTGAACTTATTTACTAAGACAGGAAAGTAGACTAGTATGTTCCAGAAATGATTCCCAGCTCTACCTTCCATTACCCAGAAAATGTCGTTTAAAATTAAACTAATTCCTTATTGTCCCCATTTGAGATTTTTACTCTGACTCCAAAAACATTCTGCTCTGTAAATGGAATGTTTCTAAGAGGAAGTAGCTTTTAGGATCGAGTGCCGCATGCGTCCTCATCTCCTCTAAATCATGTGGCCCTGATGCCCTCGGTGAGGACACCACTGGACACCCGGCTCAGTGTGACCCTTTTGGCCGTTAGTCATCCTCAGGTCTTGTTGGTTTTATCTACAAAATGTTGTGAATTCCAGCCTCTTCTGTGCTTTGCCTGAAATCCTCTCCCATCGTTGCTGACCATCGCTGTCCTCCCACATTGGCTCCCTGCTCTTCAGAATTGTGCTCCCCTGTATCAGTACCCATCCCTCCTCAAGGAAGTCTGTTCCCTCTGCCGCCTTTGCTGGGGCACCTCTTAGTAATTCTGCCCAGCTTATCTTAAGCAGCTCTCCCCCAAGGATGCCTTCTTGTTCTCCTTAATGAGGTTGAGATCACTTGCTCTGAGCTTGGAAGCACCATTTACTTCAGAGCCCCATTGCTGTTTCAGTTTTGCTTTACCCCCAGACCATCTGTAAGCTCCCTGGGGGCAGACACCTGGACTTTGCTCTCCGTTTCAGCCCCTTTGCCTGGCACGGATTCATGCAATAAAAATGTGTTGAGTGGATAAGAAGGAAAAGATTACTACTACATGCCTGAAGTTGATACCATCAACTCATAAGAAAACTCAAATAGTAAAGGAAAGACCACTGAGAATAAAAGGCACCTTGATTGCACAGGCTCTTAGAACTAGTAGAGAAACCAGTGTGTCTGAGTGAGAGATGAGGAGGGGAGAAAGTGGAGCTGGTGAAGACCAAACTGGTCAGGTTCTTACTAATTTTCCTCTAACCCATGTTTCCGTTCTGGACTTTGCAGTTTTATGCGATAGTGTCAGAATTGTCATATCAGTAAGGCAAATTGAAAGTCCAAAGAGCAGTTCATTAGGTGGTCAAAATCCTTTTCTTTATATTCAGTAGAATAACTTGTATCTTGTGATTCTATAAAGAAGCACCAGCCCAGCTTTTTAGCTGTTAGCCAGTCAACCTCACACCTGATAGAGATACAACAGATGTGCCTTACTTTCAACAGACACAGCATGTGAAAATCTGAATTTATGAAACCAGTAACAAAACAGAGATGTGATGAAGTCTTCAGGAGAAAGGATGCTATCCCCCAGTTGTATATTAGACCTAGTAAATTCATTATTTGTTGGCTGAATGGTAAAATGAACCAATCCATGGCGTAAAGCTCTAAGTGTGTTCTTCACGTGCTCAAGGTGTGGCTAAATCCTCCCCTCTCCTATTTGGCAGATGAAGTAGAGAAAGACAGGGAAGGACGTTGTTAATGAAGAAAACAAGTTCTTCAGTCCCAAGCTTTCTAACCTGATCCAGAGCATCATAACTTCACAGTAAACTGCAGACAGGCCGTTCCCATCTGCTGGTACAAAGACAGTAGAACGGGAATTAAGGGAACAGACTCCTCAGAGGCCAGGGCTATCTCTGGGAGACACTGACAGAACAGCTGCACTTGGCAGTTTGACCTTGTCCCTGCTGTCTGTGCGTTTTGCTCCACTTCCAGGGCTGTTCCCACCCCCCACTTGCTACAGAGACTTGTAATGTGGTCTGAAAGGCCTTCACAGAGAAACTAGTGTTTTTCAGGGTCATCGGCAGAACTGTTGTGGGGGGTTTTATGGGAGAGGAATGGGGATTTAGATGGGTGATTTTATTCCCTATTATTTTTATATCCGAAGGAGGATGATCAGATTAAAGAAAGAGTGTTTGCTTGTGTGTGTGTGTGCGCACGCGCACGCCCATGTGTGTACATGTTTCTTTCTCCTTTTGATGGGCAGCAGATGACTGTGTCCCAGGCGGCAGAGAAGATGAGCTGTTATGCTCTCAGTGTGTTGTGAGGGGCAGTACCATCTGCTGGGCCTTAGACCGATACAACAGGAGGGGATCCAGAAGCAGCCATAGCAGATTATTCTAGACGATTCTAACCATGAGCAAGTAGGGTTGCATCACAAAGGTGAGGACAGGCTGGGAGGAGCTGAGCAGAGCACCTGGCGGGTGATCCTGACGAGGCAGCTCCCGAGTCGAGTGTGCAGCAGTCTGCTCTCCACATAGGCATAGGGGCCGGCATCAGCAGAGTACACGGGACGAGCTTGTAGGACACTCTTTCATTCTGGTTGTACTCAATGCTTTTTTGGGTAGTTTTGGTGCCCTTGAACTGCTTGGGTTTAATTCGTATGTGATTATGTATAATTTCATGCCCTGTTTATTTAGTACCTTCCTCCCAGGAGTGCAAAAATAAACTTCACAAAACTTTCATCCAGTTCCCATTAATCTGCTACGTTGATCTCGAGAAGCCATGAGAGGGGAAGTACGGTGAAAGTAATGGTGACTAGTAGCTAAAAGGGGAAGTGTGCCGCGATTTGGCCAGGAGCTGAGCCAACCACACCCTCAAAGGTGAAAGACTATTGAAACATACAAGGTGGCAACTAAAATTACAGAAAGACTATGAGGCAGCAAACCTCCAAGTCCACCCAGTGCTGCTTATTTTGGGCAATAATATTCTAATGAAAAAAGTTCCACAAAATTTTTGACTTGTATTAATAGGCTCTACCCAATCCATTGCTGTCTGGTCAATTTTGACTCAGTGACCCGGTAGCACAGAGTACAGCTGTCCCATAGGTTTCCTAGGCTGTAGTCTCTACAGACGCAGACTGCCACATCTTTCTCCCTCAGAGCAGCTGGTGGATTCAAACCGCTGACCTTTCAGTTATCAGCCAAGCACTTGGCCACTGCGTCACCAGGGCACCTTTAGTAGGCCCTACTTGGTATGTATTAATGTCTGATTTCAACATCAGTAACTACCAAGAATATGATACATAGAGGAAGATACGTTTTATGTATTTTTATAAGTTTATAAAACACCTTCCCACTTAATTCACACAACAACTTTATGAAGAAGGCAAATCAGGTATCATCCCCATTTTACAGATGATGAAATTGATGTGGTGACTTTCTTGGTTTTAACACATGTTCTTTTTCCACTGACAGTGAATGCTGCTGACATCGTGACGGGCGAATGTTTTACATAGGTGTCACATCATAACTTATTAAGATGTATATTTAATGGATTCAGTTTCTGAAATTGATCAAATCCAGCTTTTGCTGGAACAGCTGTTGGACATAAGACCAGTTTGAGCTCATGCCATGTGCTTCTGGTAGCACTGACTGGGCCTGGGAGTCACTGGGCATCTCTCTGGCCCTTTGTGGTTGGTGTTGAAGCCCAAGGTGGTACCTTGGTTGTGGTGTGGAACCCAGAGGCGGACATTAGAGCCCTTCTCCCGAGTCTGTGAGAATGGCCATCCCCAGAATGCTCCAGCCAGTCTCATGAGGAAACGTAAGGAGGCTGTCCAGCTCTAAGGAAAACATAGGGTTTTCCATGTAATGCTTTAACCAACACCTTGAAGTGCTCTTGACAGAAAATTGACAGGGTGCAGAGTTGCATCAAAGATCGATGGGCCAGGGCCTTACAGGGTAGCCCCTGGTATGTAGACCAGGTCATTGCAGTGTAGCAGGAACAAGTAGTTTGGGTGGCCTAGAGGCTTCTGTTCTAGATACAAGAGGCATAGTTAAAAGGGGGAAAAAAAGCTTGCTGGTGGCAAGAAATTAACACATACCTTGTTCCACGTTCTCCAAGCTCTACCAGCATCAGCTTTTTAACTCATACTGAAGAGTAGCCTCTTTTGTTTTCTCAAAGCTCTCACATTTGTCTGACATTGCACACATTCCATCAGCCCACACTTACCCTGGGGATACAAGAATGGCCCTCCCTTTAGGGGAGTCGGACAGACGTGAATAAGTAGGTACTGTGCGAATGAGCAGAAGTTTGTGAGATGCTGGAGAAAAGCCATCCCAGGCACAGTAGTGGCAAAGTATGTGATCTGTAAGGCCCAGGCGGAACGCTGGTTCCCAGCGAACTAATAACACTCTAACCCAAATGCATGGGCGCTCTGAGCCCTTCCAAGATGCACATTAAACAGAGCAAGTATTCAGGTCGCAGGTCCATCTCGTAAAGGAGCCTTGGTGGTGCAGTGGTTAAGCACTTGGCTGCTAAGGGAAAGGTTGTCGGTTAGAAGCCACCAGCCTCTGCTTCCGTAAAGATCTACAGCCTAGGAAGCCCTATGGGGTAGTTCTACTCTGTCATGTAGAGTCGCTATGAGTCAGAAGTGTCTCGACGGCAGTGGGTACATCCATCTCTCAGGAAAGAGCCTTTCTTTGAATGGAGAGGCATGCAAAATTCCCTCTTGGATCTTCCTGGCCCCTGCAGCTTACCATCTGTAGTCAGAGAGCCCTGCCACTCAGACAGTGAAAGGGTCAGGGTGGATGTCAGGCCATTTTCTGTTGTTTAAACATGTTCAAAAAACTAACAGATTTTATCAAATATTTTCCAGATTTACAGTATCATGAAATGTCAGAGTAGCTTGCAAATAGCCTTGATTCGCTTCCATGATAAATGAAGAATTCACTATTAAGAGGTTATTTCATCATGAGAAAATTGGGCTGTTGATTGTTTGAAAATGTATCTTGATTTAGAAACCATGCTTTAAGCACCACTGTGTGTCTTATATTTTGGGGGAGGGAGGGGGACAGTATGGGGTGGACTTTCCTCTCGTAAGAATGTATGTCGTTAGACTTGTAACAACAGTGTAGTGAAAAAGGATGTTTAGCAATGCAGACAGTGAGCTTATTGTTTACAATATTTGAGAATGGTTGCATAAATAGTTTTTTCAGCTAAAAAATAAAGTTAGGGTTAAAAATCTAATTGGAAATGGTACTAGCCTAGGTATTGATTTTTGGAGTAGAAGAGGGAAATAAGAAAGATGTTATAGAGATAAGATTTTATATACTGCCTTTAGCACCTGGCACACAGGAAGCACTTTCCGGATGTTGGGTAGAGTCAATGAAAGAGACTAGAAGGCAGCATGGTATGGTGTAAAGAATACTGAACTTGGGATTCAGAAGGCAACGGGCTGAAGTTCTAATTCCGTTACTTCTAACTGTGTGATCTTTGGCAGGTCACTTTGCTCCTAGCAACTGTTTCTTCCACTAGAAAGAAGAGCTGTAGGCCCAGAGTCCCTTCTAGTTTCAGTGTTCAGTGATGGTGTGATACCAACATTTGCCTAAGGAAAGGCGAATGAAATGGTACAGTTTTCCTTGAGGAAGAAATTTGTCACATTGAAGAATGGAAAAGAAAAAGGGACAGTCACTTATGAGATTCTCTGAAATTCCCTGTCTTTGTTTTCTATTGCTACTGTAACAATTTACCACCAACTCAGTGGCTTAACACAACACAAATTTGTTGTCTTACGGTTCTCTCGGCTGAGCTAAAATCAAGCTGTTAGCAGGGCAGTGCTCCTTTCTGGAGGTTCTAGGGGTAAAGTTGTTTCCTTTTCCAATTTCAAGAGGCCGCCCACATTTCCTTGGCTTGTGGCCTCTTCATCTTCAAACACCGTTACATCTCTCCAACTGCTTCCTTCATCACACCTCTCTCTGATTATCAAGGCGGAGAGATTCTGTGCTTTTATGGACACATGTGACTAGAGTGGACTCGGCTGGAGAGTCTTAATCACATCTGCAAAGTCTCCTGCTGTGCAAGACCACAAGTTCCGGAAATTACGATGGACCTCTTTAGAGGGGGCATTCTGCCAACCACACCCCATCATCTATACATTGGTCTATAGGGGACAGAGGTATAGTGGAGCACTGAACAGCCCCCAGGAAATCTGGAATCCTAGTCCAGCCAGTCATTGCATCTCTCTGTGTTTTTGTTTTTCTCATCTAAAAAGCTGAATTAGAATAGTGGTTCTCAAACTGTAAAGTGCATCTGCACAGAGTGGGGTAGGGCCTGAGAATTTGCATTTCAGACTAGTTCCCAGGTGACTCTGATGCTGCTGGTCCAGGGGCCACACTTTGAGAAAAGCTGAGCTAGACCAAGGCTCTAAATCTTGACAGAAGCGGACGGCCACATCTTTCTCCTGATGGGTTCAAACTGCTGACCTTTCGGTTAGCAGTCGAGCGCTTTAACCACTGCGCCAGCAGGGCTCCTACAACATCTCTAAGGTCCTTATATAAGGCCCTTTGGATGCAATTTAGATGTTCTAAATTGTGTAGCACTTTACTGGTGTAGCTTCTCTGGTGAATGGTGTTTGCTTTCTTCACGAAGATGGGCCATGTGGGCTGTGGGCTGTGGGCTGTGGGCTGGTTCAGAGCACGGAGCTCAGTGTTGAGGTAGGAAGGGACCAGGTAGGCATCGTTCAGATCCAAGCTCCAGCACTTCTTCACCTTTGTGCTTCTGTCTCCTGGTCTGTGAACTGGGGGTGATGGCAAGGCCCGCTCCCCAGGTGGTTTTTCATTAGATGGTCTGTGTAGAGCATCCAGTGTATGTCTGGCACATGGTCATCATGGGTCACGAGTCCTGGGCACTTACGATCCAGACACCGTTGAAAGCCTGGATTAACACATTTAACTCTTACCACATCTCTATGAGGTAGGGGCTTTTATTAGTCCCATGTTTACAGGTTGAGGAAACAAAGGTTGGAATTTGACCAAGGGCACACAGCCAGAAAGTGGTGGAATCACTTACCAGGCAGTTATTCAGCTTCCAGAGCCCAGACTCTTAACTGTTACACAACAGTGTGGCAAATATGAGGTCCCTTCTTGTAGCAGCAAAGAAGATGCTTCCTCCCCTGTACCAAGAAGTCTGGAGGCAGGTGGTCCTGGGGTCACTTCAGTGCTCAGGAGTGTTACGAGGTCCACGTTGTCTCGGCATCCTCAGTAACAGCCTTGTCTTCAGGGCTGTCACCTGCGGTGATAAAATGGTTGCCACAGATCCCGTCGTCCTCTCCTCACAGGCTGAGCAAGAAGTTGCCTGTCCTCCGTCTTTGTCCCTACCACTGGCTCTGACTAACTGAGACCCAGGTAGTCTTTTACAACTTGGTAAGGGTGTGCCATCAGATGGTAATCTTTAACTGATTGTCAGCACCCAGGAGGATATTGGTCTTCTAAGAAGAAAAACTTTTTTTTTTTTTTTAAATAAATATTTTATTGTGTTTTCGATGAAAGCTTAGACAGCAAATTAGGTTCCCATTTGACAGTTTCTACACAAATTGTTCAGTGACATTAGTTACATTTTTCAAGAAAAGCCTCTTGAAGGAGCTATCTTACAGTGTCTTTGGAGGATGCCAGGGGAGGTCAGCCTGAGTCTCAGGCCTGACCTGGGACAAGTTACTTCCCTTCTGGTACCTCAGGCATCTCACCTGTAAAGTCGGGTGGTTATGAGGACTGAAAGAGTTAAGCCATACCAGGCACATGCAGGGTGCCCCACACCTCAGTTCACAGTTGCCCCATTAGTTCAGTTTTACTGTCAGTGTCAGGGAAGCTGGCCCAGCTCCCTGTCGGCTAGTCCCTGCCTACTGTGGGTGGGAGGGATCCCACCATGGCACCATCCAGGTCTGTGTCTGCTCTCACAGGTGAGGTGCTGAGCCACGCTCACCCCTTCTAGGGCCCTCATCCTGGCCTGCCTTTGTGGGAAAGAGGGAGAAGAGCGCCCATTAGTCACCGTGCCGGGAAAGGTGCGGGTGCCTGTGGGAAGCCCTTCTCCACCAGTGTCTGAATCTTGCATTTGGCCTTATCTAGCCTTGCCTCAGCCACTGAGGAGTCCACATCCTCCTTCACTGGGGCCACTTGTGGTTGGATTTTACGAATGATTAGTGTTGATGGGACACGTGCACTCACAGCAGCCTGGTAGGGAAGCTAGAGATGTGCCCCACTTAAGAAAACCTGGCCATGTAAGGAGGAGCATCGCAATTAAAGGATAACTTTTCACTTAGCCAGAAATTCATGGCAGGTTTCCTGGTGCATTTAAAATAGGATTCAATGTATAAAAATACAGTTCTGCTCACAGGAGCCCTTGTTTTCTGAAAAGAGAAGTATACTTGTATTGGGCATTTAGGGTAAGTAGATCAAAAGTAAAAATAAAATCTTTCTACAAATATAAGAAGAACTAGAAAGCAGATTCCTCTTTAGTTCCAAAAGGTTTATATATAGCTCTACTATCTTACCCTCACCTACCCCAAACTTCCACTGCAGAAATAAACAGGCAAGATCTGTAGGCAGCTCAGGAGAATGAGGACTGAGACAAACGTGGGTGGGTAGGTGGGCGGCAGGAGTACAAGGGCAGGGCTGGGTGCCCTACCCTCTGGGGTGTCCACCAAGGTACTGTAGGATTGCTTATCTCACCCCATTGTGTTGCTCTACTGATTGATTGGAGACATTCGTGAGGCCTGGCCTAAAAAGTTGTTGCTGGATCCCTTTCATGGTGTGGTCAGTGAGTGGAGGTTAGAAATTGACCAGTCAATTCTGCCACCACAGACTCCTGTAACCACAGAGACATGTACTAGGGTCTTACTAATGGGAGTCTAGGAAAAGCCCAGAGGAGAGGGGTGAGTCTGGGATACTGACATGCCTGACTTCTTCCTTCCTTTCAGAAATGTTCCCACTGCCAGGAGGCAGGCGCCACCTTGGGCTGCTACAACAAAGGCTGCTCCTTCCGATACCATTACCCCTGTGCCGTGGACGCAGGTAAGGCGGGGCCGGGGACCCTTGTCCAGAGCGTCCTAGAAGTTCGGACATATACCTTGATTCTCTCCCTTTTTTCCCTCTTTTTGAGTTCTTTTTCTGTCTCCTGACTCTGTTCTGTTTGTAAATTTTAAAGGAATGCAGAAAGGATAATAGAAAGGAATGAAATGGGGTGATTTTTTCTTTAACAGCAGCTTTATTGGGATATAATTCACATACTATACAGTTCTCCTGTTTAAGGTGTACTATTCAGTGCTTTTTAGTATATTCACAGGATTTCGCAACCATCACCACAATAAATTTGAGAACATTTTCATCACCCCAAAAAAGAACCCCTACCCATTAGCAGTCACTTCCCTTTCCCCCACACCTCTCTCCTAGCCCTAGGCAACCACTAATCTACTTCCTGTCTCCTTTGGATTTGCCTATTCTGGATATTTCATGTAGATGGAATCATACAATACATGGTCTTTGTGACTGGCTTCTTTCACTTAGTATAATGTGTTTAAGGTTAATCCGTACTCTAGCATGTATGAGTACTTCATGCCTTTTTATTGTAGAATAATATTGCAGTGTATAGATGTATCTTATTTTATTTATCCATTCATTGGTGATGGGCATTTAGGCTGTTTCCATTTTTGTTTTTAGCTTTTATGCTACTATAAACTTTCACATACAAGTGTTTGTGTAGACATAATATTTTCCTTTCTCTTGAGTGTATACCCAGGAGTGGAATTGCTGGGTTATATAGTAACTCTGTGTTTAACATTTTGAGGAACTGTCTTAACTGTTTTCCAAATTAGCTATAATATTTTACATTCCCATCAGCAGTATATGATGGTTCCAGTTTGTCTACGTCCTCACCAACATTTTTTATTATGGTCATCCTAGTGGGTGTGAAGTGGTATCTCATTGCGGTTTAGATTTACATTTCCCTGATGACTAGTGATGTTGAGCACTTTTTTATGTGCTTATTGGCTATTTGTATATCATTGGAGAAATGTCTTTTCAGATCCTTTGCCGATTTTTTAACTGGATTATTTTATCTTTCTATTGTTGAGTTGCAGGAATTCTTTATATATTCTAGATGCAAGTCCTTTATCAGATAATTTGCAAGTATTTTCCCCCATTCCGTGGGTTGTGTTTTTACTTTCTTGGTGGGGTCTTTTGAAGCACAAAAGCTTTTAATTTTGATGAAGTCAAATTTATCTATATTTTTTTTTTGTTGCTTGTGGTTTTGGTGTCATATATAAGGACCAATGCCTAATCCATGGTCACAGAAGATTTGCCTCTGTGTTACCTTCTAAGAGTTTTATAGTTTTTGCTCTTACATTTTTATCTTTGATCCATCTTGAGTTAATTTTTATATATATATATATGGTGTGTGGTAGGGATCCAGTTTCATTCTTTTGCACACTGATATCTAGTTGTCCCAACACCATTTGTTGAAAAGACTAGTCTTTCTCCCATTGAATTGTCTGGCACACTTGTCAAGAATCAACTAATTATAAATGTTAAGAGTTTATTTCTAGAATTTCAGTTCTATTCTATTGATTTATACATCTTTCCTTTTGCCAGTACCACACTGTCTTGATTACTGTACCTTTGCAGTAAGTTTTGAAATCAAGAAGTGTGAGCCCTCCAACATTTTCTCCAACATTTTCAAGATTGGTTTGGCTATTCTGAGTCCCTTGAATTTCCATATGAATTTTAGAATGAGCTTGTCAATTTCTGCAAAGAAGCCAGCTGGAAATTTGATGGAGATTGTGTTGGTTCTATAGATAAATTTAGGGAGTTTTGCCATCTTAACAATGTTAAGTCTTTTGACCCATGAACATGGGGTGTTTTTCCATTTATTTCAGTCATCCTTAATTTATTTCAGTAGTGTTTTGAAGCTTTCAGAGTATAAGTTTTGTACTTCTTTTGTTAAATTTACTCGTAAGTATTTTATTATATTTGATGCTATTGTAAGTGGAACTGTTTTCCTTATTTCATTTTCAGATTGTCTATTGTGCGTATATAAAAATACAATAGATTTTTTGTATATTGATCTTGTATCCTGCATCCTTGCTGAACTCGTTGATTAGTTCTAGTAGTTTCTTAGTGAATTCTTCAGGATTTCCTATAGTAAGATCATGTTAACTGCAAGTAGAGGTAGTTTTAGTCCTTCCTTTCCAATCTGGATGCCTTTTCTTCCTTTTTCTTGCCTAATTGCCGTGGTTAGACCCTCCCATACAATGTTGAGTAGAAGTGGAGACAGCTGTCTTGTTCCTGGTCATTAAGTATAATACTATCTGTGGGTGTTTTTAGATGCTCTTAATTGAGTTGAGGAAGTTCCTTTCTATTCCTAGTTTCCTGAATGTTTTTATCATGAAGAGGTGTTAGGTTTTCTCCGGCATTTTTCTGCATCTGTTGAGATGATCAGGGCAATGTTTTTGTTGAGTGATAACCATTGAAAGAAGGGAACCCTTTTAACCAAGAAGTGCTGTCCACTGAGCGATGCAGAGGCCTGGAGTTCTGACTCAGCCCCAGCAACCTGGGAAGATCATCCTTGTTCCTCTAGACTGTTATCTCCTAAGTGGATGGGTTTTTTCAGCAGTTAGTTCTGAGCATTAGATGTGTCTGCTTCACCGAGCCTGCCCTCATAATGCTTGCATTCTGGTTGGAGAGAGAGAAATGAAGAGATAGGGAGTGCAGTGTGTGCCACTGAGTGTGCTGTCCGTGAGCGTGTCCCAGGTCTGCGAAGGGAACTGTGGCCTTCCACAAGGCAGCCATGGAGCTGTCTCTGGGATGTGGGCTTGACTTGGATTTGGCATGGCAGGGAGGAGGGAAGAGGATGTGGCTGGCCAGATGACAGAAACATGCACAAGCACAAAGCGCAAGGGACTGGGAGCCGACAGGCTTGGAAGGAATCTCAGAGTTGGTCTTGCCAACTTCCTTCCCATGCAGGAGTGTTGCCGCATCCCTGACCTTGGCTTGAGCACTTTCTACCTTCCTTCAACGTCTTCTCTTTGCTCCTCCTTGTTTTCCCTTCTTCCTCTTCTTTTCTCTCCAAGTTTCTGTAGGAGGAACAGCTAAAAAGAACAAGAAAGGTACAAAGGGTATTGCTTGTGCCAAGGATGGATTCTCATAAAAGCGTGAGTGTTTGTAAGAGAGAGGGAGAGAAAAAGCCATCCTGAGTGGCAGCTTGGTGGCCAGGGAGACTGTTTGACCAGAGGGTTATGTGGGGAATAAGAAGTAGAGAGCCTTGAAGAGCCTTTTCCAGGAGTTTGGGTTTTAGTCTGTCCTGTCTATTGTCTGTCCTACTCTCCACATTGCGTCTGAGCTGTTATTCACCCTGGATGGTGGTCTGGCATATTCTATCGTCCAGCCTTTAAGTCCTCTCTCAAGAGCCACCCGATTACCTTTTCTTATTTTCATTATATTGTCCTAGTTATGTCAGGATGCTTTGTTTTCTTTTTCTAGTTTAAACTTCATGGCTTTTAAATGAAGCTTTTTAAATATTAGGTCTTTGGCGGTGGTTAGCTTTATATGGGGAGTGCTGTAAGAATTGGCCGTCGTGTTGGTGCCTGGGTAAAAAGCAATCTCCCATATGGAGGCTCTGTTCAGAATTAGGGTGAGCGGGTAGGTGGTGACCAGGACACTCCTGTGTGTACACTGGGGCATGGCCGTGTTGGGGGCCGGCTCACAGCAAAGGGCCCACCTTGGGGGCTGCCGTCTCCTCCCAGCTCGTAGCCTGCCTCCTGCACAGCTCCTCCAGGGACTGGACAGTGCTGCCCAGTAGAACTTTCAGCAGTGACAGAAAAGCTCTGTATCTGTGCTTCCCGAGACAGCAGCCACAGCCCAATGTAACCGTTGAGCACTTGAGATGTGGCTGGTGTGGCTAAAGAGCTAAATTTTTAATTTCATTTTATTTAAAGTAATGTAAACTTAAATTTAAATGGCCACACATGGCTAGTGGCTGGACAACACAGGCTTAGAGCTGCTTTGATCAAGCTCAGTCAGTAGTGGTGGGGTTCTCTGGAAAGGGAAGCTTGCCCAGACCCCACTGCACCCCACCACAAGCAGAGAAAGCAGGGGCTACCTTGTTAGTTGAATGTTAATATACAAGTGGTATTTGTCACTTCTGTGTTGGAGCCTGTCTGGTCTGGCTGCCCAGGTGAGTGGGTACTAGCTCTGTCTAACAAAAGTGGTGGCTGAGTACCAGCACAAGGAGGCTGCCTGGGGCCGGCGGGTACAAGGGGCTCCGGGTGCTCTGGCCCCGCCATCCGTCCGCCGCACACTCTGCTTCTCTGTTTGGAGAGCTGGGACCAGGGTGGCCTCATAAGTGACCACGAGCATTTACTGTTTTTTTTTTGAGGACCAAGTCACAGTGATTCAGCCTGCACTACTCTGTGGAGGTGTTTGTTCCCCCACAGTCTTCCTCAGGAATTGTCTTCTGCACACAAGTTTTTATATCCAGGAAAAAGGTCACTGATTGACTTTCTTACGAATTACCTAAACGTAAGCCCATGGTTGAAGAGTTCCTGTTTCTGGCGCCTGGGTCCTATGTGAAGTAAGAAGCAGTTTAACATTTTCCTTGCTGCCTCGCTGTCAACCGCCCAGGTCTTTAAAGAGCTATTGATGTCTCAGGGAAAACTTTTATGACTTGGGATGTCTCCATGGAAACCGAATCTTTGTTTTATGGGATCTGTGGCTCCTGCAGCTTCCCCGCCTGACCTGATGCTGAGCCTACACCTGACCTGATGCTGAGCCTACGTTCTGACCTCACTCTCGCTTTTGTGCTGCTCCTTGCATTGCCTCACAGGCGCAGGACATGGCTCCAGTAGGCGAGTGCAGCAGTGAGAGTGTGAGCGCTGGTTAAAACAGACGTCTTCCTGTGCTTAATCCTCTGAGCTACAGCAAGTAAGCAGAGGGAAGCAGGAGCTCTGCTAGCTCATTAATCATTCCATTGTGAATAAAGAATCTTGCCTGGAGGGGGTTTCTCTTTTACCCTTAGGAAGAAACACTGCTGGGAATGGTGCCTTCTGCAGCCACCTGGCAGCAGGGTTTTAAACTGCCCTCTGCTGCAGACTTCGACCTTGCAGTGGTCTTCACAGCCCTGGAGGGGTGGCCTGCCCTCCCTGACAGGGCAGCTGCCTGCATCCCAGAAGCCAGGACCCTGCAGCAGCCCTGCCCTATTAATCTCCTCCCTGGGTCTCTGCTGCCTGAAGCCAGAGCCTGCCTCTCCTGCCACTGCCCCCTCAGCCAGGGACCGCACCCCAACCCTGCATTTTGCCAACAGAAGTGATAAGGTGGCTTGGGGGTACATTGTGAATCCACTGGTGGCCATTTCTGATGCCCAGCAGCTCCAGTGGAGATGAGATTCATCTCTTCCTGGTTGATCTCCCTCCCTCCTCAGCTGGCATGGGACGCTAGCGCTCAGGGTCCGTGGAGCTTGTAATGAGGCACTCAGCACAGTCCACCTGCCTTTAAGCCCACAGAACGGAAAGTGGAGTGCTGTTCTGGGTGTAATGTTTGTCTGAAGCAATCTGTTGACCAGGCCTCCTCATGAGTCCTTCCAGCTATGAGAACATCCAGGGAGGCACTCAATTTGACTTCAATGAGCGAAAGTGCTAGCCAGGCCCCCTGGACGGTGCAGGGGTGGCCAGCGGCTAAAGAAAACAGCTTCGAGACTGTGTGGTTGGCTGGCCATGCAGCCCTCAGTCAGGTGCCTGTTCAGGGTCTCCAGAGGAGGTCTTAGGACGCTTCTTACTGCTCTTCCCCTGTGGGACTGGTGAAGGCATCCAAGAAGAGCCTCCCTGAGCCCTTCCAAGTTTCACTGTGGCCCTGACCTACAGGACCGGGAATCGCAGGTCCTGATGGCCTGTGGTATGTCGAGAACAGATAAGGCCCGCACCATGTTCCTGCGTGATGGGTGTTGTCAAAGGTGGACCTTGTCTCTGGCAGATGTTGAGGAGACTTCCGCTTCCAGAAGTATCTGGCATTAGTTCCAAGTTGCCTTTAGTGTGTGCTTTGATTGTTTTGTCTTTTCTGCTTGTAACTGAGAGGGAGGGAACCCAGTTCCTGACTTTAGACTTGTTTTACTAGTGGTCCGTCACAGCTGGTTACCGTTCTGTGGTGATGAGGGGACTTGAGCCTCTGTGCCTTTGAGATGGGGTGCCACGCCATGACCCCATCTTCGTTTCTGTAAACCCCTGTGGCGCAGGTGGCCGAGCCCCCCATGCGCTCTCCTGTCTCTCTTTGGCCCAAACTAGAGGCTCTGTCAGCAGGCGGTCCAGTCGCAGTTCCCGCTGTTCAGAAGCTCTTCTGGCAGATTGGAGCAGCTGGAGTCTTGGTCACGCTCTGTACTTGTGGGTTTTAAATTAACACATTTCATTTACTGCTATGCTATTGACTTGCTAGGGGAGGGGCCCTGGGCTCAGGGATGACTTGCTTAGTCCTTGTGTGGAGACCTGGGAGCCAGGAGGCTCCGCCCACTCCTGCATAATGGAGCACCGGCAGGGCTCGGGGTTGAGCCAAATGATCAAAGGCCCTTTTGATTCTTTAGGCTACTGTTCCCTTGCTTATTACCTTTTCACTTGAAGTCTGTGGGTAATCACACTGCTAACCTGGATCTCAGTTTAAACCTGAATATCATCGTAAACCTAAGGATGTGAGCACAGCTGCGCCGCCATAGTGCTGAAAGCTCGCTGAGGATGTGTGATCAATATTTATTAACATTCTGCCACCACGACTTACACTGGAGCTCCGGGAGATGAGGTACACACACAGTGAACTCAGGCATTGCACTTCTCACCCTTCTCCACCCACTGCCCTACACCGCAGGGACCTCTCACCTGGAGGCAGGGGCCTGTCCTTGTCCATGTAAGGCGCTGATCACCATCTTCAACGTTGGAGCAAATAATTTTGTCCTTCAAGGACTAATCGCACCCTCATGGGGTTTTCATTTCTCTGAACATTTAGTGTGGGTTACCAGGTTGGTGTCAGCGCTTCTCCTGGGGACCTGGGCTGCAGGGCGAAGGTAGCACTGGCCTCTGCCCTGGCCTCCTCTCTGCACCCCGCTGGTCTCTCTCCACACAGAGGAGAGACGGCCTCTGGACCTGAAGTGCTTTTACAAGGAGTGTTTGGCTTGGCCTAGAATTGAAGTTTTTAACAACAACATTTATGGGAGATGGTTTCTGATTATTAAAATAATATGATCTCATCATGGAAATATAGAAAATACAAAGAAAATTAAAATCACCTGTAATCTCAGTACCCAAAAAGAACCACTGTTGTACTTTGGTAGATTTTCTTTCAGTCTTTTTTTTTATGCATAGAAAACATTTAATAAAGTTAGGGTTGTACTTAGACATTTGTGTGTCCTGCTTTTTGAAGCAGTTTTGTGCCACGAGTGTTTCCCTATACTGTTAAGTATTGAAACGTTAATTTTGTACGTAACTGTTGATATTCCATCATGTGGCGGTACCACAGTTTAGTTTATTTGGGGTGTTTCTGATGTCCTGTTAGAAATCACCATGTTGGGCCTCTCATCTCCAGGGCAGCTGCTCTCCTGCCCCAGGCTCCCTTTGACTGACTCCTTTGTCTTACAGATTGTTTGCTACATGAGGAGAACTTCTCGCTGAGGTGCCCCAAGCACAAGGTGAGTCAGAGGCCCCAGAACTGTGCCAGCAGGGGCCTGAGTGGCTTCTCTGGAAAGATCTAAAGAGACCAGACATTGGAGGAGCAGCGCCTGGGGCTGCTGACCCGCGACCCACTCCTGGCCTTGGGCAAGTGGAGCCGCTGGTGCTAGAGGGAAACCCGTGTCATAGGCCAGCACCCCGTGTGGTGTGAGTGGGCTGAGAGAAATGTGTATGTGGTGGGGGAAATTAGAAGATCAAACCCAATAAAACTACTGATCTCCATTTTGATTTAACGGAACCCCAGTTCACAGTGGGCATGTAAGATTGGTTCTAGGCCTTTATACATAAGCAAAGGCATTTTCCTAGGCTAGAAGAAATAAGGTTGACTCCAGGGCTTTGGGGAGCAGAAGCAACCCATAGACGCCCAGCTGAGGGCCTGCCCCCCAACTCCTTGTGTGTTTAAGGTGTGGTCTAGCTCCCTGTGGGGAGGAAGGGAGGGGCTCGGAGGAGGAGCAGTCTCCCGCAGTGGCCACGCTGCCTCCTCTGACTGAGGGGACACTGACACCTGGTGGTCACCAGCTGCTCACAATCTGCACAACCTCCAAGTAGGGCCAGCAAGTACTAGAAACAGGTCCTCTGGAGAGGCTGGCCCTCGAAACGCTCCTGAAAGTTGCTTATCTGTGCTTTTCTTTACAAATTCTTTCCAGAGGTAGATCACAGGGTCTTTATTTGTACTCAATTTGCATGCTTTTATTTTTAAAACTTCCCTTTTTTAAATGGTCACATTTTGCCTCAGAAAAGCCTGTCTGAGTATCTCCTGTTTGTCATTCAATATTGACTCTCTTCTTTCTCTTTCGTTTTCCATGTGCTGCTCCCTGCCTCACTTCTGCCCTCCTGGGTCCCTCCCTCCCTCCCTCCCTCCCTCCCTCTCTCTCTCTCTCTCTCTCTCTCTCTCTCTCTCTCTCTCTCTCTCTCTCTCTCTCTCTCTCTCTTTTCACGCCCCCCTTCCTCCCTCCCCCTGTCTCTCCTGTCTTATCTCCTCTTGGCTTGGCCGCCAGCAGCCTCCCCTCCCGTGCCCTCTCCCCCACTTGCAGAACAAGACCGCGAAAGGCAGCCTCAGCACAGAGCAGTCGGAGCGGGGGTGAGGGGGGCAGTGTGCTCATGGGAATGGAGAGTACAGCAAGCACAGGTGAGTCGGACGCGATGCCCCATCACCCCTGCTCGCCTCCGGCTGCACCACCGGGCTTAATGGAATGTGAGTGAGGCTGGATTCCAAACAGCAACTGAACAAAAGTGTTTCTCCATTTGTTACTTAGCTCCCCAGAATGTCTGTGGGAAGGTAGTGGGAAGCTTTACCTATCTCCTTCCAGATGGTGGAGAAATGCCCACTGCCCACTGGGGTCAGGGTCACTGTTCCAGAGGTCAGCCCCTCAGCTGCTCTTTCCCTGGCTCAGCAGGGGCTGTGAGAAGGTTTCAGTCTTTACTCTGTTCTAGTCTTTTCAGTTTACTTCATACCTATAAAGCTTATTTTGTCTTTTCCTTCTCCAAGTTTTGTTGATTTTTTTTTTCCAGTACTGTGAAGGATTTCTTTTCTCAGAAATACAAAGGAAGGAAATCCCCTCAAAGACTGAGTAGACTTTAGTGTCTAATTTCATTTTACTCTTAAAAGTCTGGAGAGTTTGAGTGCTCTCTGTGAGTGTGGGGACTGTGGTCAGGGCTGCCTTGGCATCCATCCATGGAAACGGAGTGATAGATAGGTCCCCGCTGTGCCACATGGGGCCTCTGTCCCTGCCCTCGTTGAGTCACTGAGGAATGAGGAAAGCAGGTTGTGAAGAGAAGAAAAAAACTGAAGCAGGACAGGGCCAGGGGGCTGGCCATCTCAGCAGTGTTCACTAAGGGTCCTTCCTGTTTGAGGAAAGGGCTCCCAGGTTTACTCCAGCTGTCTGGGTCCCTCAGGCGGGTGCAGTTCTGGCCATCCAGTCAGCGCAGCCTGACGAGTCTCTGTGCAATGTGGGCCCCCACCCCGTTACAACTGGGCGGTTCCCACCTTTCTCTGGGATACCTTATTTTGAGTCACAGTAATTTGAGGAAAACATCTCATTGATCTCAGAATGTGCAAGTTTTCCTCCTCCAAGAAAATGAGCTCTGGGACTCTTTATTCAGTGGCTCCAGCGCTGACTCCCAGAGCGGGGGTCTGTCCCAGGTGCCGCGTCTGTCAGGAGGTCAAGCCTCTGCCTTTCGCTAGATATGGGTGAGCAGTTCACAGAAGCACCACTCTCCTTTCCCCCTCAGGGAGTAGGGCTGGGGATGGAGGGATCAGAGCGGAGTGGGAGAGGTGACCATGCGCCCCCTCCTCCTTATCAGCCCTCAGGGAAAGGTAACAGTTTGGGCAACTTGTAAAGAACAGTTTCTGCCGGCCCTTCTCCATGTTCCCGGCTTGTGTTGGGTCTCTGCACCAGGCAGGCTCTGCAGCTCCTTCCTGGGTCCTCCGGGTTTACAGAGTGGCCTTCTGAAGGGAACTGAATGAATTGTCCTGAACCTTGCCCTGAAGACCCAGCTAGGGGAAGAGCCATGCATTGTTTGATGCTTTTCGTTGTAGTCGCCCTGGAAATCCAACTTCAGTGTCAGAAAAAGAAGAGTGGGCCTGGGCCTGGTGGGTGAATCACCTCTAGAGAATCGTGTTCATCCTGTTCATGCCCCGTGTGGGCCTCCCACTGACAGAACCCTGGACTCTGGAGTGGGACAGTAAGCTTCACCCTCCCAAGGTCGGCATCACTTCTGCTGTGTTTGCAGGAGGAGAAACTGAGGCATGGGGTGAGGAAGGGGCCTGATCCCACTGTTTTGAGGAGCATCAGTAGAGGGGGAGCTTCAAGTCCATTAAAGTTGGACCCTTCACCTCTCAGAGTCTGTGCCCAGTCTTGTTCATCTGAGGTGCTGTCCTTCCTGTGCTGTTCCCATGAGGCAGGACCCCTCTCCCTGGTGTCTCTGGTTTTGAGCATCAGCAGATTGTGGTGAAGGCAGGCCTCCTCTCCTTCAGGCCCAGTGTGTGCCCTGTGGGCTGTGCAAAAGCCCCCATCATGGGGGACATTGAGAGATACAAGCCCGACCCCACACCCCAGGACAGAGACACCGTTCTTGAGCATCCAACAGGGCAGCGAAGGGACAGTGAGGTACACATGTCTCACTTCCAGCACCTGGTTGTCCCACAAAGGCAGTGCAGGATGGCCTGAAGCCCTGTGTCTCCCACCCTTCACGTGACTGGCGCCATCTCCTCCTCCTGGCCTCCCCCTCGGAGGGACCCTCCCACATCACCACAACCCTGAAGTGTTTGTTTACTCCTTTTGTTGTCTGCTCCTCCACCTGACTGTAAGCTCCATGAGGGCAAGGGCCACGTCTGTCTTTCACGCTGTGTCCTAGCGCAGAGCCTGGCATTGGCGGTGCGGAGTATTCGTTTAAAGAGTTACTGTGTCCCAGAGAAGAAAGAGTTGCTCCACCCTGACTGCCTATGTCCTGAATCAGTGCAGATTCAGAATTAGATCCCTTCACGCCCCCCACCTCCCCACCGCTACAGTGAGAATTATGCTCCAGGCATATTCCAGCCAGGTCAGCCCAGCCCAGGTTCAGGCCAACTGAGGCGAAGCCAGAGAGGGGCAGGAAGGCGTATGAGCGTGCATGGTGGGTGAGAGGGCACCCACTGGAAGGCTTTGGCCTAAGATCACACCCTGTACCCCGGCAGCTGAGCATCTAGATGCCTTTTTAAAGAGAATTTTGGAAAACTCATCACAGAAGTGGCAGCTAGCTCTTCAGCTAGTGCCAGCTACAGCTGGCAGAGCGTCTGCTCTGGGCTGTCTGCCCCAGGCCTGGCAGTCTCCTCTTAGCCGAGTCCCTGCAGGTAGACAGAGCCACACAGGACTGAGGCTTAGTGATGGCTCCAGGACGTTCCCTGGGGCCCTGTCAGAGGAACGTGGCCTGCATGGGAGCTGCAGTCCCAACTCTGAGCAGCCGTGTGCCTTTGGCCACGTGTCTCTCCTCCCTGAGCCTCTGTGTCTCCAAGATGGGAGCAAGAGAAACCCTCTCTGTAGCGCTGCGGGCGCAGTGCCCAGCGCGGAGCAGGTGCTTAGAGAATATTCTTGTTTCCTGTTCTCCTTAGTGAACAGTCTTTTTAAAGGAACTCCTTGAGAAGTTTGTCCCATGACATCCTGTGGGCCTCAGCTCTTCAGGAGCCAGGGAGGGCCGCATTCTTCAGCTCTACATGAGCCTCCATCCTCATCAGAAACAGGCTGGCCTGTTCTCCCGCTCGGAGGTCATGGGAAGTGGGTGCCGTTAATGTGAAGAACTGTCACTGCAGGCTGCCTGACGTGGTTGTGAGAAGGTGGGCTGCAGGGCTGTCTTCCCCAGAGTGGCAGGGTGCTCGTGGTTCATGGCAGATGGTGCCCTCAGCTCAGAGGAGTGGGCCGTGCCCGAACCAGGGTGCTGAGCAGAGCTGCAGGCCTAGGGGCTGGGACCCTGAGCCAGAGCACCTACCTCTGCAGGGGCGGGAACTCTCTCCTGGTCTCGTTTCCTTTTACTTGACCTGGAGGGGCACACACTGCAGCCGAGCGTCCCCTGGGCCCCAGCTCAGCCAACTTGTCATCACTGCCTCCTGAACCTGGGGCCGGGCACATGCTCCGAGGTGTCAGCCTCCATGCTGAGCACAGGGCCCTGTGGAGCCCCCGCCCAGCCTGCCACCGAGGGGGCCGCGGCACTCAGCACCTGTCTCCTGTCTTCCAGGGGAGACTGTGGAGATGAGACGTGGCGGACACTCATGATGGAATCGAAACCGTCCTCCTGCGCAGCCCCCCCTCCCGACGTGCCTGCCCCTGCCAGCACTTCCTCAGTTCTTACATCACACCCAAACCGGGACACCACGGGAAAGAGACCCAAGAAGTTGGAATGGCTGTTTCCATGGACACGATCTCCATAGTGACAATGTGGGGGGGGGGAGGGTGGGAGAAGGGGGGGAGCTAAAAGGGAGGGATAAAAATATATATATAAAAATCTATTTTTAGTCTGGAAAGACTTTGTTTAAATGAAAGGTGCGCTATCCCTTTTGATTCTATTTTAAAATTATCTAGTTAAAGAACTCCAAATTTGTTCCAATGACAATGAAATTCAATGTGAAATTGAACTGAACAAACTCATCTCACAAGGCCTGGTGTGTGGCTTGGCTCCTGGTCTCTCTGCCACCAATCCAGAGAGCCCCGGCCAGGACTGAGGGAGCCCACCAGCCACAGCAACCAGCCTGTGTCGCTCTGTGTCTCTAAGTGGGGAGGCTCGTGGGGAGGGCAGTGGGGAAGGTCCATGTTTTCAAGAGTGGGGGAATGATGTTTAAACAAAAATAAATTTTTTGATTTCCAGAAACACTATTTATTTATTATTATTTTAAAAATTTTTATCTTTTGATGGGGTGGGGGGTTAAATTGGTGGAGACCCCAAGTTCACGGCCAGGTCCTGGGTCACTGTGGCTGGCAAACCCCACGGGCCTCACCAGGTATGCACAGCAGCCACGGGACCACCAGGCAGGGTCGAGGGGTGACCACCTCAGGGTCGCTTCCCCAGCACATTCCAGGCAGCTGTGTCCTGCCCGATGGGGACAGGAGGAGGGCCAGGCCTCAGGACAAGAGACTTCAGTCGCAGGATTGCCCTGTGGGGTCAGTGGGTCACGCCGGCCAGGAGCACCCAGTTACTCTGTTTGCTTTTCGATTTCACTTTTATAAGGGAAAAGGGGGCCTGTCAGGTGAGCAGCGCCATGCTACATGATTCTTTACGTTGTATTGTTTTGTAAATTGTATCATTTTTAAATATCTGAGTTTTAAAAAAAGAAAAAAGTACAAAAAAAAACCTTGTTAAGGCCTTAAGAAGGGGTTAGTGCATCTTTCAGGGGTCACTCTGCCGTGGGGATAAAATAGCTGTTTCACAAACAGTTTTATTTAAAAAACAAACAAAAAAAAAAAAATCAAAAAAATAAAGTTCATTTTAACCTTGTTTACTTTTTTTTTTGTGTACTATAAAATGAACACGTCTCTTCCTCGGACTCCATCCCCAGCCTCACATGGGCAGGGCACTCTCCCAGCCAGGCCCAGGACAGAACCCAAGCCTGGAAGAGAACCACAGCTGCTCCTCTGCTGCAAGCCTGGGCGGCGGAAGTCCGTCCATGTCGGGGACAGTCAGATCTACTTCAGTTGATAGGAGAACATATTTCCAATCAACGTGAATTTTAAAGGTTATAAAAAAATAGATATGCAATGTTAGTGGACTTTTTTAGAGAACAGAAATCCTGGAACGAATGTTGTGAAGTAGAAGTCAACAATTACAAATGGGTTCTTGGGTGCTTATCGATTTGGGACTGCACAAAGGGCAGATTAATTTTGTTCTAGTGGCTGCATCGGGCTGAGCGATCCATTTCTCGTTCCCTCCGCCAGGGTGGGGTGTGGGTGCCCTGGGCCACAGGAGCACCTTCCGGCAGCCGGACAGCACCTGCGTACATAGGGAGCTTTCTGAGATGTTCGGTTTCCCTTCCGGTCGCCACTCGGTGTTACCTCTGGTAAAATGAAATTCAGAGATTCCAGGTGATAAGAGCCAAACCACAAAACTTGAAGAATGGGTATTTTGAGGAAAATGTTTTCCTGATGGCAGATGCTTCCTCGTTTTGCTTTTTTTTATTTTGGTCCCTTTTGGCGTGCTGATGCTTGAGCTGGACGTGGCAGTCATTCTGGGTCTTTCCTTGAACTGGCTTCTGGAATGAACTTGGACCGGAAGCAGCACTCCAGCCCCAGCAGTGAGCCGCCTCTGCTCACGGCACGTGGATGCACAGCGTGAGTGCCCAGGGGCCCCTCTGCACAGTGCATTTTACACGGACATGCGGGTCTTTGTGCCGCCAGAGCAGAGGGCAGGCTGGGGGGCAGTGATTTCCTCACATAAGTCCCCGTGGTTTGTACACCGGCAGTGACAGAACTTTGGACAGTGGAGAGGAGTCGCCAAGAGCCTGCGGTGGACAGGGAGGTGGAGCCATGTGGCTACTGCCTGGAGGCTGTGCCTCAGTCTCCCTGTGTGCCTGCCTCGGGGCTGTGGGGAGGACGGAATGCCCTGGGGTGCCCAGAGTCAAGGGTGCCTGGCACACAGTGCCCTGAGTGGAAGCTCTGGTTGCAGTGATTGGGACAGGCGATGACAAGTTCCCCCCATGCCTGGAAGCCCCAGGCATCAGAGGGCGCTGTCCTTCATACCCCTTAGGGTAGCTGTGCTTGGGGAGGACGTGACACACCCAACAAGTAAAGGGTAAATAAAGGCAGTTTACGGAGGGCCACCGTATTAAAGGGACTGTGACAGACTGCACCATCCTACAGTCCCACTCACACCACCTCGATTCCCTGATAGCGCCCAGGAAAAAGTGCTGCCAACTGGGACGTCAGCATTGAGCTGAGGCCAGGTGAGAGGCCCCAGGCCGGATCAAAGAGTCCCCGGGGTGTCCAGGGTCCTTCTCTACTGATCCATTGAGTGGCCTCAAAACTGGAAGCCCAGGACCCCAGATGCCCACAGTCCAGCTCTGAGCAAGACTTGCAAAGTCTCAGTCTCAAGTGGTCCCGCACCCCCTGGATAGTCTGTGGCACCTTGGCCGGTGGCGCCAATGAAAGTCCGCCTCCATGAAGCCTTCCAAGAAAGCCCCGGCCCAGCCTGGGGCACATGCCCATGACCTTCAAAGTAGTCCCGCACTTCTGCCTTTGCATATCAGCATATCAGCTCTTGACCTTTCCTCCTCGGTCACGTGCACCTGCGTGCAGGGCACCTCCCACTTGTCTTCCTCCCCAGGTCCCCTGGCACCAAGCCCGGCATCCAGCATCGGTGACACAATCCAAGCCCTGGCCAAGGCGAGACAGGGAAGGCTGGATAAACTGAGGAAGGCCCCAGCAGCCTCTGCCCATAGGCCTGGCAGGAGAATGGGGTTGTTGGAATTCACAAAAGCGGGGAGTAGCTTCCACATTGCTGTCACAGAGCAAGCAGGAGTCAAAAACATGGAAAGCCAATGCCACAAGGGCACACAGCCCCCAGGCTCCCGTTTCTGAGTCTGAGGGCTAGGGCTGTTCAGAGGGCACCTGGGAAAGGACCTGGTCCTCACTGTGGGCAGTGAGAGAGGGTGCTGAGGACACATGTTGGAGAGCCTCAGCCACGGGAGAGCCCCTTCAAGACCCTGGAACACCCCAGTGTTTCCAGAGTGAGAGCTAGTTTCACACACCTGGGGCCTAGCAGGAGGCCCGAGTTGGAGCAGTCCCGCCCAGACCCTCCCCACCCTCTTGCCCGGGAAATGCTGCTTCACCGCCACCATCCCATTTACGTGGGTCTCTGTCTCGAGGTTTCAATTAGCTTAACTGACTTAACTCAGCCCAAATCCCACCCCTTTCACTGTTGAAGAAGGAGGGGCTGAGGCCTGCAGGCAGCGGCCCTGCCCTGGCCCATGAGGTCACCCCCAGCTTGGAGGAGGCAGGAGGGAGGGTCTGGCAGCCATGGTTCTAGCCTGGAGGCCGCAGTCACCAAGCTTAGGACCTTTCCTGGGAGGCTGGGGCCTCAGAATGGGTTGACAGAGGCAGGTTTGGGAGGGGTGAAGCTGGAGGTGGGGGGAGGGCTGGCACAACAGGACCGGATGAGGTCGACAAGTGGGAGGCCGAGAGTCCCTTCATGGCTCTGTGGTCTCAGCAGGCCTCTGAGGGCCTGAGGAAACCACATCACCCCACTGGATTCCCATTCCCTTGTCTTCCAGAAAGAATATGAGCAGCTGAGAGTCGGGACAAATGATGGGGAGGAGGCAGAAGCAGACCCACTCCTCCAAGGGCACAGTCCTTTCTATACTAAGACGCCCTAGTGCCTTGAGCTTCCTGGTGGCTCAGTCAAAAAGGGAAAGTGCTGATCCCACTTGGGGCTGGCTATGCGCGTGTGTGAGTGGTGTGAGTGTGTGTGTGTGTGTGTCAGTGTGAACATGAGTGTTGTGTTAATGGGTGTCTGTGTGGGAATGGTTTCAGGGATGTGTGAATACGTGTGTGTGAGTGGGTCTGTGTGTGTGCATGTATGAGTGTTTTGTGTCTGTGTGACTGTGCGAGTCTGTGTGTGTCAGGTCTGCATATTGGGAGGAGGTAGGAGGGAAACTGAGGACCTCATCTCCCCTCTCTCCATGCAGCCCCTCTGAACTTAGTCTTGGCCCCAGGCAGTAACAGTGACAAATCTAGAGAGTGAAGGGCACTCTAGGATGTGGCAGGGGAGGGGTGGTAGGATGAGGGCCATCCTGAGGACCAGGTTGTACCACATTAGGCTGTGAGGAGACCCATGGGACAGGAAGGATGACAGGGTTAAGTCACTGGTGACTATTCGCCCCTTCAGCAGCCTAGATGCCTGCAGGATCCTGCAGAACTAGCAAGTTAGGGTGTGAGAGTGGGGGGACTTCTCTTCTTAGGTCTTTTTCAACCCCCCACCCTGGAGAGGGCAGGAGAGGCAAGGCCTGCTATGGCCTTTCTGAGCCTGCACCTTCCCGGCCTTGGGCAACACAAACATTGATTCACAGCAGGTTGGCTAAGGGTGGAGGGCAAAGTACAGTCCTTGTACCTTTCTATAAATGGAAGTGGTGGGTGCCACATCTGGTTCTTGGAACCTGGTTTGGTCTGAGGGTGCCAGGTGTGCACAGGGTTGCCCCAGGTGGACCTCTGTGAGCTCCCACCTAGCCCAGCCCAGCAGAGAAGCCCAGCAGGCAGTGAGGCAGCCATGGGGCTACTGACTGGGGAGGGCCTAGTGCTTCTGGCAGTGGCTGTGGCCACCTTCCTCCTCCTCGTGGACCTGATGCACCGGCGTGCACGCTGGGCTGCAAGCTACCCTCCAGGCCCTGTGCCGATGCCGGGGCTGGGCAACCTGCTGCAGGTGGACTTCCAGAACGCGCCATACAGCTTTGGCCAGGTGAGGCATTTGGGGGTGGGGCACCAGAAGCCCTGCACACCCTCTGAGCACCAAACAGTGGGTGTGAGTGAAGCAACAGGCCAGACAAGGAGCTGGCTCAGAAGACAAGGGAGGTTAGGGAGGCTTCCTGGGGGAAGGGACTAGTGCTGGCCAGAAGGACTGTTTGGATTTTCAAAGGACAAAAATCTGGTGGGTTGGAGAGGGCTGAAGGCCAGGAGGTAGGGTGGGACTTGGCAGCAGGTTTGCAATCCCGTCGATGACACATAAATTACCCAAGACCCAAGTCTCCTAATGACCTCAGGGAGAAGGCCTTGGGAATGGGGGTGGGGGCTGGGCAGTGAGCACCATTGCAATCAGGGTCTGGAGGGGAGAGAGGGGTGCAGCGACTTTCATCAAATCTTTTCCGGCGACTTCTGCCTCACTGTCCACCTCTCTGAGCCTCGGTTTCTTCATCTGTAAAATGACATGCTACCTAGGACTTTCGGACCACTTGGGTGGCTCTTGTAAAATCATAGCTGGGCGTTAGAATCCAGGTGAAGTTCTTGATCCAGAGTGGGTGTGACCCCCGAGGTGACAAGGCGACATTTTGTCCTTGACCTGCTGCTAGTGGCCCAGTGGGTCCACCAAGGTTGCGCGGTGAGAATGGGTCCCTCAGCCGCCGAGTCCCGGCCTCACGGCCGCACTGGCCCTCGGCCTGCAGCTGCGGCGCCGCTTCGGGGACGTGTTCAGCCTGCAGCTGGCCTGGAGGCCCGTGGTTGTGGTCAACGGGCTGGCGGCCGTGCACGAGGCACTGGTGCTCCGCGGAGAGGACACGGCCGACCGCCCACCTATGCCCATCTATAAGCACCTGGGCTTCGGGCCGAGGGCTCAAGGCAAGTGACCGCGGGTGGGGATCGCGTACGGTCAGCGGCAGGGCCGGCGGTGACCCGAAGACTCAGCTGCTGGGCCACAAGCAACTGGCATGGCGGTGTCGGGTTCCCACGGAAAGGCCAGGCAACCGCGGGAGCGGCGGCTGGGAGGAAAGGCCAGGCAACCGCGGGAGCGGCGGCTGGGAGGCGGTGCCTGTTCTGGGCAGGGCTGTGGGCGGGGTGGAGGCGAGGCTTGTCCCTGATAAGTTTGTGGGCAGGACATGGGCGGGGCCTGTCCTGAGCAGCGGTATGGGCGGGGGCAGGGCTTTTCCCGAAGAGGTTTGAGGGCAGGACAAGGGAGAGGCCTGTCTTGGACAGTGGGTATGGGCGGGACCAGTCCTTACGGGCCCCGCCCAAGAGCCCTTGTCCCCTAGGCTTGGTCCTGGCGCGCTATGGGCCGGCGTGGCGCGAGCAGCGGCGTTTCTCAGTGTCCACACTGCGCAACTTCGGCCTGGGCAAGAAGTCGCTGGAGCAGTGGGTGACCGAGGAGGCCGCCTGCCTCTGCACCGCCTTCGCTGACCAGGCTGGTGAGAGCTGGGGCTGAGGGACATGGGGCGGGGGCGGTGTCGAGAGTTGCCCTGTAACCCGCACCCTCCTCCCAGGTTACCCCTTCAGCCCCAAAGCCCTTCTGAACAAAGCCGTGAGCAACGTGATCGCCTCCCTCACCCATGGGCGCCGCTTCGAGTATGATGATCCTACCATCCTCAAGCTCTTGGTGGAGGTGGAGGCGTCACTGATGCAGGAGTCAGGCTTCTTGCTTGAGGTGCTGGGGCGACCAGAGGACCAGCCGGGAGGCGGGGGGGGGGGGGGGGGGGATGGGGTGCAAGCAGGTCGAACTTCCTGGAGCAGGCAGATTTGTATTAAGGGCCTTGAAGAAAGGGCATTCCAGGCAGGGGGTACAAAAAGACCAAAGGCAGAGAGCTCAGGTCCCCCTAGAGGTGGCTGGGACCTGAGGTTGGGACACACTGAACACAGGAAGGACCTCGAGCCCTTGTGTGCCGGCACAGATACTGAACATGATCCCAGTGCTCCTGCGCATCCCGGGACTGGCCAGGAAGGTCTTCTCGGAACAGATGAACTTCATGGACCTAGTGGATAAACTGGTAACTGAGCACAGGGAGACGCGGGACCCGGCCCAGCCGCCCCGCGACGTGACCGATGCCTTCCTGGATGAGGTGGAGAAGGTGAGAGGCGGCTTCTGGGACGGGGGTGCGGATATGCACTGAGGTTCCAGCCCAGCCGGGACAGGTGGGGCCTGGGATCACCCAGTGACTGGGTTCCGGCAGACAGGCACAGGGTGGGGGCCACCTGGGGCTTCCCCTCTGCCCCGTAGCCTGACCCTTTGTGCCTGGCTCAGGCTAAGGGGAACCCTGAAAGCAGCTTCACTAACGAGAACCTGCGCCTGGTGGTGGCTGACTTGTTCTTTGCTGGGATGGTGACCACCTCGACCACACTGGACTGGGCCCTCCTGCTCATGCTCCTGCACCCGGACGTGCAGCGTGAGGAGCCTGGGGCTGGTGGCCAAGGGGGAAACGCACAGGCTGGGCTCCCCCCAAATCTGAGCCTAATTTGGAAACCAGGGTCCTCAAGCAGAGACTGGGCCCTGGCAGCTGTCACCGTGGACTCCTGGGTTCTGGCTCAGTGGGGGGAACTCTTGTCTGTCCAGGCCGTGTCCAGCAGGAGATCGACGAGGTGATAGGGCAGGTTCGGCCACCTGAGATGGAGGACCAGGCCCGCATGCCCTTCACCACGGCCGTGGTCCATGAGGTGCAGCGCTTTGGAGACATAGTGCCACTGAGCCTACCTCACATGACCTCCCGTGACACTGAAGTGCATGGCTTCCGCATCCCCAAGGTAGGGCGACAGCCACCCTCATCCCAGCTCAGCGCCACCTGCCAGCTTGTAACCCCAGTATGGCCTTTGCCAGGTGGAGCCAGACAGGTACCGGGCTGTCCATCCATCCATCCCGGGGGACACCAACCCTCCTGTGTGCTCAGCCTGGTGGGTGTGGGGCATACAGCAGAGGCAGAGATGGGCAAACTGAACATGCCACAGGGTACTGGCGGAACCAGGAGCATTAGGGACAGGTGGCAGTGATGCTGCTCATGGGAGACATGTCACCTGGCCCTGCTGTGGGGACAGGGAGGGTTCCGAGTAACTTCTTGGGCTGAGCATTCCTTGAATGGGTCCAGGGCGTGCCACACAGATAGTGTGCCTGTGTGTGTAGTGGTGGCCGGGGTTACGGCATCCCCTGCCCAGGCCCCCACCCACTCCAGGCATCTCCTGGGCAGGGGACGACGCTCATCCTCAACCTGTCATCGGTGCTGAAGGATGAGGCCGTCTGGGAGAAGCCCTTCCGCTTCCACCCGGAACACTTCCTGGACGCCCAGGGCCGCTTCGTGAAGCCGGAGGCCTTCATGCCGTTCTCAGCAGGTGCCTGTGGGGCGCCCGGCTCCCTGCCCTTTCCTGCAGGTGTCTTCAATGGGGGACCCCAGCCCCCCCAGGCTTGCTGAGCTCCATGCCCACCCACAGGCCGCCGCTCATGCCTCGGGGAGCCCCTGGCGCGCATGGAGCTCTTCCTCTTCTTCACCTGCCTCCTGCAGCGCTTCAGCTTCTCGGTGCCCCCTGGACAGCCCCGCCCCAGCGACCACGGTGTCTATGGCTTCCTGGTGACCCCGTTCCCCTACCAGCTCTGTGCTGTGCCCCGCTAAAGGCACCAAGCCCCAACCCACTCCCCAGCTTCACCCTGACCAACAATAAACCACTCTGGGTCTCCCACCTTGTGTCTGGGTCCCCTCCCTGCCCCTGACCAGCCCCAGAATATGGTGAGGCCTCAGTACCTGCCCCCTGCCCTGGCCAATCTTCCAGACTGTTAGAGAGAAGGGTGTACTGATGCTCAGAAGGCAACAGCCTGCCCTGCCCTTCTGTCCATTCATCAACACCCAAGACTGTCTTCTTGGCTTGGTTACAAAGTCCATACAGAGGCCCTGGCTCCTGGGCTGTCAGGTGGGCCAAGGGGTGAGATAGGATGCAGAGAGGAGTTGCCTGAGGCCCAGGTGGTCATGCGAAGGGGCTCACTCAGCCTGGATGCCCACAGATCAGGCCCGACTTCCCCCAGCTTGCACCAGGGGCTGACAGCTGAGGTACAACCATCACATTTCCTACTTCACCTCAATGTTACCCCAAAAGGTCGGTATCTTAGTTATCTAGTGCTGCTGTAACAGAAATACCACAAGTGGATGGCTTTAACAAAGAGAAATTTATCTCCTCACAGTAAAGTAGGCTAAAAGTCCAAATTCGGCGTCAGCTCCAGGGGAAGGCCTTCTCTCTCTGTCGGCCTTCTCATCAATGTTCTCAGGGACTAGGCGCATCTCCGCAGAGGGACCCCAGGTCAAAAGAATCTGCTCTGCTCCTGCACTGCTTTCTAGGAGGTATGAGGTCCCCAACCCTCTGCTTGCTTCCTTTTCCTTTAATCTCTTGTAAGATAAAAGGTGGCACAGGCCACACTCCAGGGAAACTCCCTTTACATTGGGTCAGGGATGTGACCTTAGTAAGGGTGTTACAATCACAGCCTAATGCTCTTTAACATATAATTACAATCACAAAATAAGGGACAACCACACAGTACTGGGCATCATGGCCCAGCCAAAGTGATACACACATTTTTGGGGGGACATAATTCAGTCCATGACAGTGGGGAAAACGGAGGGCCAGGCAGTGGGGTGCCAGGGTTAGGAGCCACGAGGGGGTCATCAGGTGCCATTGCTCTCTCTGGGAAGGCCCGGTGGCAGCTCAGGAGTCAGCCACCTCCCTGAGCCTCTCAACCTCCCTAAGGCTGGACGGGCCCCACCTGGCCCTACAAGGATGCTCACGTCTAGGTCCTGCCTGTTAGCAGAGCTGGGCTGGAGCCAGAGGAGGACGCCCAGCCAGGCTCCAAGCCCAGGGCACCACCCTCTGAGTGGCCGGTTCAGATAGTCCCCACAGGAGGCAGGGCCACAGCAGGACCAGTGCCCCTGTGGTGAGCGCCCATGTGGACCCAGGGGGCACAGGGTGGGGCACAGGAGAGCAGTGGTGTGGGCAGCAGATGGGAAGAGGCTGGCTCTAGTCCTGGCCCAGACACTACGCAGTGTGGCCCTGCCTGTCCCTCCCTGCCCTGCACTTCTGCTTCCCCTTCTGCCAGTGAGAGGGTCGTACCACATGGTCACTGAGTCCCGTCTCCTGCTCTGACCCTCGCTGGGCTGTAGCCTTCGTCATGGGCTGCAGCCCTCCCACCTGTCCCATCCCCACAAGTGGCTGGCTCGGGACAGGCCCACGGGCAGCACCCAAGCGTTTATAATGACTGTGTCGTTACCCAAGTCTTCGGCAGACCTTCTGGGGCAGTAGGGTAATGGCCTGGGTCAGAGACCACGGACACCCAGGGCTGGAAGCTACTGCAGAGGCCCCTCATGCCAGAGTCCCCTTCAGCATCCCTGAGGGGTTCTCACCAGCATCTTAAACGTTCTCATGACAGTGAGCTCCCCACTCTCAGCACCACAGGGAAGTAGGTCTGTCCCTAGGCACCGAGTCAAAAGCCCAGCCAAGGCCCCCTCACTCCCTCCGGAGTAATCCGGAGAATGGAGGCAGGAGGTGGTGGTCCTGCAGCCTGCCCCACAGTGTGGACGCCACAGACAGGGTTTGTCTGAGAGGAGACATGAGCCCTGACGGGAGGCAGCCAGGCCCGCAGAAACAGCAACTCATAGGATTTATTGGACACTGTGTCGCTTGTGGTTGTAAGTCTTAGAATCATTGGAGGCGGGAAGCCAGCCCAGCCAGAACTTCCTCAGATTCTCGGGGCCCAGCCCCTGGACCTTTCCACCTTGCCCTCCACCTCAGACACCTCTAAAAAGCACAAGTGGTGGCCTGTGGGTCCCTTGCCATAAGTAACCTTTCTTAGGGTCTGGAAACCCCACCCATGTCCAGGTCAGTATTGATAAAACGTATTCAGCCAGCCTCGCAGGAGTGGCCCTGGGGGCCACCCAACCTAAAGAGGAAGAAGGAGGGCAGGGTTGGAAGGGCCAGGCATCTGTTTCCTGGCTTCTTCCCCAGGCCCCTTCCCCAGGGCAGGAAGGTTCAGAGAGGCTGGGCCCTGTGACCCCAGCAGGGCCACAGGTTAGGGAGGAAGGCAAGGTGAAATCAGCAATCTTACCAGAGGGATCTACAGCAGCCTCATTTTGGACCTTTTTCATTTCCTGGGGAACAAGTAGGAGCACAGTAGTGGGCCAGAGCCCTGTTTGCTGCCTGTTACCTCCACACACACCCCCTCGCTGTCAGGGACAGCAGCTTGGCCTGGTGCTCATGGGTATAGCCCAACCTCCTACTCCCTCCCTGCCCCATGGCCACTAGCCAGCAGTGACCCAGGGCTTCTCAGTAGGACCCATACTGGGCTGTCCTTACTTCCCAGTTGGGGCTCCCTGCCATCTCCTCCTCCTCATTCACCTCCTTCTTAGCAAGAATGGGGCTGGCTGCTCCCTCCTCTGGGGACCTCACCTCCCCCTCCTCCTGAGGCGAGGGGTCAGCCTCCTTTCTGTGGGCAGCATGATTCAGGCCTCCATTCAGGTCATGGCCTGGTGGAGAGGGGACAAGAAAGCAGAGTGATAGCAGAAATGCACTTGGAAAGCCTCATCCCTCCCCCTGTTCTTCACATTTGTTTCTGGGGGAAGTCCTTCCCTTCTCCATTCCTGCTGGGGCGGGAGGTGGGAGGGCAGTTTCCTGGAGGAGCTGTGAGTTGGGAGTCCCTGGGTCTGAAGGAGCTCTGGGTGAGACAGCCCTAGTCCTGGATCCTTCCTGGGCAGGACTCACCTCTAAGACCTGCTTCTTCCCACTCTTGGCTGTGCATCTCTCAGAGGGAAGCAGGACAGGTGACAGCCAGCTATGGGTGACCTGGGGTCCTTCCCCGACCAGCCTGTCCCCTCGAGGTGCAGTCCCCCCTCACTGGACAGTCACTTCACTGTAGGGAAGTGGAGTCCACAGGCCTCACCCACCTGAGTGGTCACAGGGTAGCACTTATCCATCAACGCCCACACCGGCCTTATGGTCTCCCCTATTGGCTGCACAACAAGGCATGAGGGGAGGCTGAGGTGAGATCCCCTGGCTCAGTCCACTGTCAGTACCTGCATAAAGACTACCGGGTATTTAAGGAAAACCTCTAAAGAAAGCTTCAGGGAAACTATAATTGATATCTTTAGAAAGATAAAAGTTTGCATTTAGGAACAAGAGGTCTCTAAAAAATAAATATTCAAAGAACAACAGCCACAAACTCTTGAAAAGTAAAAATATGATAACAGAAATGAAAAGTCCAAGCAAAGTTTAGAAGTTGAAAAAAATATTTCAGAGAAAGTAGAACAGAGAGCGAGAGAGACGAGGTTAGGAGCTCAAAAAAGTAAATAACAGAAGTTTCAGAAAGTGGGAACAGACAACAAGGCAGGGGGGTAGGAGAGATAACAAATAAATAAATTCCTTTTTGGTTCAATAAAATTTCCCAGAACTGAAGGACATGAATTTTCAGAAGAGAAGGACTCAGCAAGTGTCCAGGACAATGGATGAAGGAAGACCCACATCAGAATTTGTCATCAGTAGATTTCAGAACACTGAAGACACAGAGAATAAACTAAGAACTTCCAGAGATATACAGAAAAAAGAAGTTTCAAATTTAGAAATTCAGTTCACATCATACTTCTCAACACCAAACTTCAAAGCTAGAGAACAATACGAAATGTCTTCAAAATTCTGTGAGAAAATTAGTTCCTATCTAGAATTCTGTACCTAGCCAGACTCTTAGTCAAGGATGAATAAAGAACTTTTAGAGTGGTCAACGTGGCAGAGTAGTTAGACGCTTCCTATATCCTTGTTACAACAAAGACCTGGAAAAACAAGTGATTTGATTCTATGTGAACATCTGGCAGCCCTGAACAAGGCAAGGTTAAGGAATCCATCTGAGTCATACGGGAGAGGAAGACCGTTTGGGAGAGGTGAGGAGCGCTAGAACTGCAGCAGTGAAAATGCAGAGCCACAGCCATGCCCGTCCACGGTGAAGCAGGCAAACAGCTGCGCTGTGCGCACGCTCGGGAAGCAGTTTTCACACCGAGAGAGACCCAGCAGCAGAGATTCTGCTTGGACGCTCCGAACCAGTGAAGAGCAGCTCCCAAGAGGCTAGGAGAAGTACATGCGTGCATCCTTTCGCGGCGATTAAAAAAGAAAAAATAGCCCATTTGGGAAAAGCCTCTCTCCCTTTTACCTCCTCCCTCCACGCTCTGCACTGGGAGTCCGCTGGACGGGAAGTAGATCCCAAAAGGCACCCTGACCCATTCTGGCCTCGGAGAGGGAACAAATAAGCTGCTGGCTCCCCTAGGCCAGGATCACAGGGTCAGCACAGCTCTTTGCTGGCCACAGAAATCAGGGGTCTGCAGACTCTGAGTGCCTTACACCCTTGTATAGACTTGTGGGGACCCATCTCAACAGCGTTAGCCCTCATAGCCACAGTACAATAGGGCAAACATCTGAAGTTTAACTTCAACTGCTTTAGTTGTGAACAGGCAGATTTGTGACCCTCAAAACAGCCCTGCCCCTTAAGTAGGCACTTGTTTTGGTCTGCAGCAGGGTCTTGAGGACTGGTGGTAGCTCCTAAAGTGCCTAGTCACCGGCTACAGGAGTTCAAGAAAAAGTGGTGCCCTCAAGTCTTTACAGCCAACAGAGTGGGGTGCTCTTAGCCTGGCTGCAAAACTCACCTACCTACTCACCCTAGAGAATAGGGACACGCTTTCCTTTCAGACTCTCAGGGGCAGCCGTCAGGCCCCTGCCTGGCTCAGCGCGTGATCCCCTACCACAGCCAGAGTCCAGCGCCTGCACCAATCACCCATGCCTCTCTAGGACTGGGGGTGAGAGCCAACATCACACACTTGGTGACTGACTGCCTGAACACCTGAGCTGATCCCATCTAGGAAAATTTAACAGTCTCCTGTGTGCACATACTTAGTTACAGAACTAACTACCTGGTGACAGGACATTAGAGATTAAAAGGTGTCAAAAATCAAACTAGTGCACACGAGCAGCCTATTGGGGCATATCAAAACAAACAAAATAAGAAGCTAGGTCTCACTAAGCAAACACAAAATAAAATTATAGTAAATTATTAATAGCTTGGAGACAACAATCAATATCAAGTCACATAAAGAGGCTTCAGCAACCTCCCAAAATAAAGAATCAGTAAATTCTCTGAAGGAAGAGAACTTCTTGGAATTACCAGAGGCAGAATACAAAAGATTAATATACAGAACTCTTCTAGAAATAAGAAAGGAAATTCGATAGAATGCAGAAACAGCCAGGCAACATACAGACACAGTAGTAGCGGAACTTAAAAAAGTTATTCAAGAACATAATGCCAAATTTAATAGGCCGCAAGAATCCATAGACAGCAATCAGAAATCCAGAAGATTAACAATAAAATTTCAGAATTAGACAACTCAATAGAAAGTCATAGCAGCAGAATTGAGGCAGTAGAAGTTAGAATTAGTGACATTGAAGATAAAGCTCTTGACGCTAACTTATTTGAGGAAAAATCAGATAAAAGAATTAAAAAGAATGAAGAAACTCTAAGAGTCATGTGGGACTCTATCAAGAGAAATAATCTATGAGTGATTGGAGTACCAGAATGGGGGGATAACAGAAAATACAGAGACAATTGTTGAAGATTTGTTGATAGAAAACTTCCCTGATATCATGAAAGGTGAGAAGATATCCAAGATGCTCATCAAACCCCGCATAAGGTAGATCCCAGAAGAAAGTCACCAAGGCATATTATAATCCAACTTACCAAAACCAAAGATAAAGAGAATTTTAAGAGCAGCTAGGAATAAAAGAAAAGTCATCTACAAAGGAGAGTCAATTAGAATAAGCTCGGACTACTCAGCAGAAACCATGCAGGCTAGAAGGCAGTGGGATGACATATTTAAAGCCTTGAAGGAAAATAACTGTCAGCCAAGAGTTATATATCCAGCAAAACTGTCTCTCAGATATGATGGTGAAATTAGGGCATTTCCAGATAAACAGAAGTTCAGGGAATTTGCAAAAACCAAACCAAAATTACAAGAACTTCTAAAGGGAGTCCTATGGTTAGATAATCAATAACAGCAGCTAACAACGCAAGACTAGAACCCAGGACAGAGCAACCAGATATTGACTCATATACGGAAATCAAAATTACATCAAAGCTAAAACATTGAAAATAGGGAAACAGATATCAATATGTTAAAAAAAGGATAATATTAAAACAAAGAAAAGAAGGACTTAAAAAATAAAGACATTGATTTTCTATATGGAGGGGAAGTTAAGGTGATATAAAGTAATAAAAGACTGGTACAAACTTAGAAAATTGGGGGTAAATATTAAGGTAACCACAAAGGAATCTAACACTCCTACAAAGCAAAATAAAAAAGTAGAAAAACATAAAGACCTAGCAAACATAAAATCTACAACAAAGAAAAAGATGAAAAAAAAAAAAAAAACCATAGAGAAAAACAACTCAGCACAGAAAATTGAGGCAAACAAAGAAACTGTGAACAACACACAAAAAGAGGTATCAGAATGACAGCACTAAACTCATACCTATCAATAATTATGCTGAATGTAAATGGACTTAATGCCCCAATAAAGAGACGGAGAGTGGCAGTTTGGATAAAAAAGCATGATCCATCTATATGCTGCCTACAAGAGACGCACCTTAGACTTAAAGACACTAACAGGCTAAAACTCAAAGGATGGCAAAAAATATATCAAGCAAACAACACTCAAAAAAGAGCAGGAGTGGCAATATTAATCTCTGAAAAAATAGACTTTAAAGTAAAATCCACCACAAAAGATAAGGAAGGGCACTATATAATGATTAAAGGGTCAATACACCAGGAGGACATAACTATAGTAAATATTTATGCACCCAACAACAGGACTCCAAAATACATAAAACAAACTCTAACAGCTCTGAAGAGAGAGATAGACAGCCCCACAATAGTAGTAGGAGACTTCAACATGCCACTTTTGGTGAAGGACAGAACATACAGAAAGAAGCTCAACAAAGACACAGAAGCGCTAAATGCTACAATCAACCAACTCGATCTCATAGACATATACCGAACTCTGCACCCAACAGCAGCTAAGTATACTTTCTTTTCCAATGCACATGGAACATTCTCCAAAATAGACCACATATTAGGCCATAAAGCAAGGTTTAACAAAGTACAAATCATCAAAATATTACAAAGCATCTTTTCTGACCATAAAGCCATAAAAGTGGAAATCAATAACACAAAAAGCAAGGAAAAAAAAAAAATCAAACACATGGCAACTGAACAACACCTCGCTCAAGAACTACTGGGTTATAGAAGAAATTAAGGATGGAATAAAGAAATTCATAGAATCAAACAAGAATGAAAACACATCCTACCAGACCTTTGGGACACAGCAAAAACAGTGCTCAGAGGTCAGTTTATAGCAATAAATGCACACATCCAAAAACAAGAAAGGTTCATAATCAAAGCATTAACCCTACAACTGGAACAAGTAGAGAGCAGCAAAAGAATCCTACAGGTGCCAGAAGGAAGGAAATAATAAGAATTAGAGCGGAATTAAATGAAATAGAGAATAGAAAAACAATTGAAAGAGTTAACAAGTCCAAAAGCTGGTTCTTCGAAAAGATCAACAAAATTGATAAACCATTGGCCAAACTGACAAAAAAAGAAAAAAGCTGGAGAGAAAGCAGATAACACGTATAAGAAATGAGATGGGTAATATCACAACAGACCCAACTGAAATTAAAAGAATCATAACAGAATACTATGAAAAATTGTACTCTGACAAATTTGAAAACCTAGAGGAAATGGACAAATTTCTAGAAACTCACTACCTACCTAAATTAACACAAACAGAGGTACAACAACTAAATAAACCCATAACAAAAGAAGATATTGAAAAGGTTATTCAAAAACTGCCAACAAAAAAATGCCCTGGCCTGGATGGCTTCACTGGAGAATTTTACCAAACTTTCAGAGAAGAGATAACACCACTTCTACCAGAGGTATTTCAGAGCATAGAAAAGAATGGAATACTCCCAAACCCATTCTATGAAGCCAGCATAACCCTGATACCAAAACCAGGTAAAGACACCACAAAAATAGAAAATTACATGAACATTGACGCAAAAATCCTCAACAAAATTTTGGCCAATAGAATTCAGCAACATATCAAAAAAAATAATTCACCATGACCAAGTGGGATTTGTACCAGGTATGCCGGGATGGTTCAACATTAGAAAAACAATCAACCTAATCCATCACATAAATAAAACAAAAGACAAGAACTGCATGATCTTATCAATAGATGCAGAAAAGGCATTCGACAAAGTCCAACACCCATTCATGATAAAAACTCTCAAAAAAATAGGAATAGAAGGGAAATTCCTCAGTATAATTAAGGGCATTTATACAAAACCAATAGCCAACATCATCCTGAACGGAGAGACTTTGAAAGCATTCCCCTTGAGAACAGGAACCAGACAAGGATGCCCTTTATCAAGACTGTTATTCAACATTCTGCTGGAAGTCCTAGCCAGAGCAGTTAGGCTAGAAAAAGAAATAAAGGGCATCCAAATAGGTAGGAAAGAAGTCAAAGTATCTCTATTCGCAGATGATATGATCTTATATGTGGAAAACCCCAAGGAATCCACAAGAAAACTACTGGAACTAATAGAAGATTTCAGCAAAGTTTCAGGATACAAGATAAACATACAAAAATCAACTGGTTTCCTTTACACCAACAAAGAGAACCTTGAAGAGGAAATCACCAAATCAATACCATTTACAATAGCCACCAAGAGGATAAAATACTTAGGAATAAATCTAACCAGAGACGTAAAAGATCTTTACAGAGAAAACTACAAGACACTACTGCAAGAAACTAAAAAAGACCTGCATAAGTGGAAAAATATACCTTGCTCATGAATAGGTAGACTCAACATAGTGAAAATGTCAGTTCTACCCAAAGCAATCTACAGATACAATGCAATCCCGATCCAAATTCTGGCAGCATTTTTTAATGAGATGGAGAAATAAATCACCAACTTCATATGGAAAGGGAGGAGGCCCCGAATAAATAAAGCATTACTCAAGAAGAAGAACAAAGTGGGAGGCCTTACACTACCTGCTTTTAGGACCTACTCTACTGCCAAATAGTCAAGACAGCCTGGTACATAGACCGATGGAACGAGTTGAGAATCCAGATATAAGCTCATCCACCTATGAGCAGCTAATATTTGACAAAGGCCCAAAGTCCATTAATTGGGGAAAAGACAGTCTCTTTAACAAATGGTGCCAGCATAACTGGATATCTATATGCAAAAAACTGAAACAAGACCCATGTCTCACACCATGTACAAAAACTAACTCAAAATGGATCAAAGACTTAAACATAAAATCGAAAATGATAAAGATCGTGGAAGAAAACATAGAGACAACACTAGGAGCCCTAATACATGGCATAAACACAATACAAACTATAAGTAACAATGCACAAGCACCAGAAGAGAGACTAGATAAATGGGAACTCCTAAAAATCAAACACTTATGCTCATCCAAAGACCTCACCAAAAGAGTAAAAAGACAACCTACAGACTGGGGACAAAATTTTTGGCTATGACAAATCCCATCAGCGTTTAATCTCTAAAATCTATAAGATACTGCGAAACCTCAATAGCAAAAAGACAAATAACCCAATTAAAAAATGGGCAAAGGATATGAACAGGCACTTCACCAAAGAAGATATTCAGGCAGCTAACAGACACATGAAGAAATGCTCACGATCATTAGCCGTTAGAGAAATGCAGATCAAAACTACAACGAGATATCATCTCACCCCAACAAGGCTCACACTAATCCAAAATACACAAAATAACAAATGCTGGAGAGGTTATGGAGAGACTGGAACACTTATAAACTGTTGGTGGGAATGTAAAATGGTGCAACCACTTTGGAAATCTATTGGGCGCTTCCTTAAAAAGCTAGAAATAGAAGTACCATACGATCCAGCTCTCCCGCTCCTTGGAATACATCCTAGAGAAACAAGAGCTGTCCCATGAATAGATATATGCACAGCCATGTTCATCGCAGCACTGTTCACAATAGCCAAAAGATGGAAGCACCCAAGTGCCCATGGATGGATGAATGGATAAACAAACTATGGTATATCCACACAATGGAATATTACGCAACGATAAAGAACAGTGATGAAGCTGTGAAACATCGTATAACTTGGTGGAAACTAGAACTTATTATGCTGAGTGAATTTACACAGTCACAGAAGGATAAATACTGTATAAGACCACTATTATAAGAACTCAAGAAAAGGGTTAATCACAGAAGAAAACATTCTTTGATGGTTACGGGGGTGGGGAGGGAGGGTTAGGGTTATTCACTAACTAGATAGTAGATAAGAATCATCTTAAGTGAAGGGAAGGACAGCACACACTATAGGGGAAGCCAGCACAACTGGACTAAATCAAAGCTAAGAAGTTTCCTCAATACAATCAAATACTTTGAGAGACAGAGTAGCAGGGATGCGGGGACTGGGGACCATGCTCTCAGAGGACATCTATGTCAATAGGTATAACAAACCTTATTAAGAAAATGTTCTGCATCCTACTTTGGTGAGTGGCGTCTGGGGTCTTAAAAGCTTGCAAGCGGCCATCTAAGATGCATCAACTGGTCCCAATCACTTGGAGTAAAGGAGAACAAAGAACACCAAAGACACAGGGAAAGTATTGGTGCAAGAGACAGAATGGGCCACATAAACCAGAGACTTCATCAGCCTGAGACCAGAAGAACTAGATGATGCCCGGCTACCACCAATGAATGTCCTGACAGGGAACACAACATAGGGTCCCTGATGGAGCAGTATAACAATGGGATGCAGAACTCAAATTCTAGTAAGAAGATCAGACTTAATGGTCTGACTAAGGCTGCAGGTGCCCCGGAAAGCATGGCCCCTGGTCTCTCCATCACCCCAGAACTAAAACAATTTCCGAGGCCAACTCTTCAGACAGGGATTGGATTGGATGGACTGTGGGACATAAAGTGATACTTGTGAAGAATGTACCTCTTAGACAAGTAGATACAAGAGACCAAAGGGGCAGCTTCTGTCCAGAGGTGAGATGTTAAGGCAGAGAGAGTTAAGGTCTGGTTGAATGTTCATGGGGAATCAGGGGCAGAGGGGAGGAGTGTGCTGTTGCAGAATGGGGTGAGCGGTTGGGGTCTCATAACCATGTATGTAAAAAAACAGTTCTGTATGGGAGACTAACTTGAAATGTAAACTTCATCTAATTACAACCAAAAAAAAAAAAAAAAAAAGAACTTTCAGACATGTAAGGTCTCAAGACTACCCCTCAGGAAGTAAGCGGAGGTTGTGCTCCACCAAAATAAAGACGTAACCTAAAAAGAGGATAACTTGGGACCCAGCACAGGAGGGAACTGAAGAGCTCCCCAGGAGGATGGAGAAGGGAAACTCCCCGAGGACAGCTGAGCAGCAGGCATCAAGTGAAACCCACCCAGATGGAAGCAGGAGGATGGGAAGCTCCATGAGATATGTCTCTCTGAAAAAGATACTAAGAAATTACCTGAACTGTCTAAATGTATCCAAAGGAGAGTTATATTTTTGGCAGACAGCTTGGAAGAATTAATGATAGATACAGAGAAAATTAAAGAAACAGAAAAAAAACTCAACATGAACCAAAATAACACCCAAGGAAGAGTAATCATAGTACACCACACGACTCATTTGGGAATACTGTTTAGTCTTCATAACGCAAACCCTGAATATTGATCTCATAAAATTATGATGTACACCTATGGGAAAAAAACAAACAAACCCATGGCTGTTGAGTCGATTCTGACACATAGCGACCCTGTAGGCTAGAGTAGAACTGCCCCATAGAATTTCCAAGGAGTGCCTGGTGGATTCGACCTGCCAACCTTTTGGTTAGCAGCCATAGTGCTTAATCACTATAGCACCTATTAGAATGGCTTAAAAAACCAAAAACAAAACGGACAATACCCAGTGCTGAAGAGAATGTGGAACAACTGGAGCCTCTCATTCATCGTTGGGGGAATGCAAAATGGTACAGCCACTTTGGAAAACAGTTTGATAGTTTCTTACCAAGTTAAACCTACACTGACCGTATGACCCCAGTCCCATTCCTAGGTATTTACCCAGGTGAATGAAAAACTTATGTTCACACAGAAACTTGTACCTGAATGTGTATAGTGGTTGTATTTGTCATTGACAAAAACTATAAGCCATCCAAACGTCCCTTAACTGGGGAAGGCATAAACAACTTGTGCTACATCCCCATGATGGAATACTACTCAGCAATAAAAAGGAACAAATACTGATACAGCATGGCTGAGTCTCAGACACGTTGTGCTGGAGGAAAGAAACCAGGCTCAGAAAGCTACACACTGTGTGTGTTTCCATCTACATGACACTCTTGCAAAGGGAAAACTATGTGGACAGAAAGCTGCTCATGGGTCGCCAGGGTGTGGGAGGTACTTCAAGAGAGCATGGGGGAGGTTTTTGGAATGCTGGAACCTTCTTGTATCTTGACTACTGTGGCAGTTATGCAGCTGTATACTTTTGTCAAAATTCACAGAACTGTACAGTAAAAAGGATTAATTTTACTGCATTTTATTCCTTTGGTCCCTTTTGGCGTGCTGATGCTTGAGCTGGACGTGGCAGTCATTCTGGGTCTTTCCTTGAACTGGCGTCTGGAATGAACTTGGATCAGAAGCAGCACTCCAGCCCCAGCAGTGAGCCTCTGCTGCTCATGGCACGTGGGTGCGCAGTGTGAGTGCCCAGGGGTCCCTCTGCACAGTGCATTTTACATGGACTTGGGGGTCTTTGTGCCGCCAGAGTGGCCCGTCACCTCTGAAGCCCCCACAGCTCTGCCAGAGCAGAGGGCAGGCTGGGAGGCAGTGATTTCCTCACATAAGTCCCAGTGCTTTTTACACCGGCAGTGACAGAACTTTGGACAGTGGAGAGGAGTCGCCGAGAGCCTGCGGTGGACGGGGAGGTGGAGCCGTGTGGCTACTGCCTGGAGGCTGTGCCTCAGTCTCCCTGTGTGCCTGCCTCGGGGCTGTGGGGAGGACGGAATGCCCTGGGGTGCCCAGAGTCAAGGGTGCCTGGCACACAGTGCCCCGAGTGGAAGCTCTGGTTGCAGTGACTGGGACAGGCGACGACAGGTTCTCCCAATGGCCTGCAGGCCCCAGGCATCAGAGGGCACTGTCCTTCATGCCCCTTAGGATGGCTGTGCTTGGGGAGGACATGACACACCCAACAAGCAAAGGGTAAATAAAGGCAGTTTACAGAGGGCCACTGTATTTAAGGGACTGCGATATACCGCACCATCCTACAGTCCCACTCACACCACCTAAATTCCCTGATAGCTCCCAGGAAAAAGTGCTGCCAGCTAGGACGTCAACGTTCAGCTGAGGCCAGGTGAGAGGCCCCTGGCTGTATCAAGAAGTCCCCAGGGTGTCCAGGGTCTTTCTCTACTAGTCCATTGAGTGTCCTCAAAACTGGAAGCCTAGGACCCCAGATCCCCACAGTCCAGCTCTGAGCCAGACTTGCAAAGTCCCAGTCTCAAGAAGCCCCCGACCCATGGATAGTCTGTGGTACCTTGGCTGGTGGCGCTGCTTCCATGAAGCCTTCCCAAAAAACCCTGCCCCAGCCTGGGCCACGTGACCATGACCTTCAGAGAACTGCTGCCTTTGTGTATCAGCTCTCGACCTTTCCTCCTCAGTCACGCACCTGGGTGCAGGGTACATCACACTTGTCTTCCCCCCCAGGTCCCCTGGCACCAAGCCTGGCGTCCAGCATGACTGACAGGTCCAGCACCGGTGACACAATCCAACCCTGGCCAAGGTGAGACACAGGGAAGACTGGGTAAACTGAGGAAGGCCCCAGCAACCTCTGCGCACGGGCCTGGCAGGAGAGCGGGGTTGCTGGAATTCACGAAAGCTGGGACCAGCTTCGGCATTGCTGTCACAGAGCAAGCAGGAGTCGCAAACATCGAAAGCCAGTGCCACAAGGGCACACAGCCCCCAGGCTCCCGTCTCTGAGTCTGGGGACTTGGGCTATTCAGAGGGAACCTGGGAAAGAACCTGGTCCTCACTGTGGGCAGTGAGAGAGGGTGCTGGAGGACACCTGCTGGGGAGCCTCAGCCGAGGGAGAGCCCCTTCAAGACCCTGGAACCCCCAGTGTTTCCAGAGTGAGAGATTGTCTCACATGCCCGGGACTTAGCAGGAGCCTGAGGTGGAGCAGTCCCACCCAGATCCTCCCCACCCTCTTGCCCGGGAAATGCTGCTTCCCGACGCCATCCCATTTACGTGGGTCTCAGTCTCGAGGTTTCAATCAGCTTAACTGACTTAACTCAGCCCTAATCCCACCCCTTTCACTGTTGAAGAAGGAGGTGGGGGGCTGAGGCCTGCAGGCAGCGGCCCTGCCCTGGCCCATGAGGTCACCCCCAGCTTGGAGGAGGCAGGAGGGAGGGTCTGGCAGCCATGGTTCTAGCCTGGAGGCCGCACTCCCTGGAATGGGTAGCTACCAAGCTTAGGACCTGTCTTAGTCACCTAGTGCCATTCTAACAGAAATACCACAAGTGGATGGATTTCAACAAAGAGAAGTTTATTCTCTCACAGTCCGGTAGGCTACTAGTCCAAGTTCTCTCCCTGTCAGCTCTGGAGACAAGGCCTTGTGACGCATCAGTCTTCCTCTGGTCTGGGAGCTTCTCTGCGCAGGAACCTCAGGTCCAAAGAACGCACTCTGCTCCTGGCACTGCTTTCGTGGTGGTATGAGGTTCCTGTGTGCCTCTGCTGGCTTCTCTGTTTTCTAGCTCAAAAGAGATTGCATTAAGACACTATCTAATCTTGTCAACCTCATCGGTATAACCTCACCACAGTGATAGAATTTATAACACATAAGGAGATCACATATAATCTCATCATAGTGACAGAGTTTACAACACAAGGAAATCACATCAGATTACACAATCATACAACACTGGGAATCATGACCCAGCCAAGCTGTCAGATATTTTTGGGGAACACAACTGAATCCATGACAGTACCTTTCCTCAGAGGCTGGGGCCCTCAGAAGGGGTTGACAGAGGCAGGTTGGGGAGGGGTGAAGCTGGAGGTGGGGAGGTCTGGCACAGCAGGATGGGATGAGGTCGACAAGTGGGAGGCCCGAGAGTCCCTTCATGGCTCTGTGGTCTCAGCAGGCCTCTGAGGGCCTGAGGAAACCACATCACCCTGCTGGATTCCCATCCCCTTGTCTTCCAGAAAGAATATGAGCCGCTGAGAGTCCGGGACAAATGATGGGGAGGAGGGGGAAGCAGACCCACTCCTCTGAGGGCACAGGCCTTTCTATAGTAAGACGCCCTAGTGCCCTGAGCTTCCTGGTGGCTCATTCAAAAAGGGAAAGTGCCCATCCCACTTGGGGCTGGCTATGTGTGTGTGTCAGTGGTTTGAGTGTGTGTATGTCTGGCAGTGTGAACGTGAGTGTTGTGTTAATGGGTGTCTATCTGTGTGGGAATCGTTTCAGGGATGTGTGAATACGTGTGTATGAGTGGATCTGTGTGTGTGCATATATGAGTGTTTTGTGTCTGTGTGACTGTGCGAGTCTGTGTGTGTCAGGTCTGCATATTGGGAGGAGGTAGGAGGGAAACTGAGGACCTCATCTCCCCTCTCTCCATGCAGCCCCTCTGAACTTAGTCTTGGCCCCAGGCAGTAACAGTAACAAATCTAGAGAGTGAAGGGCACTCTAGGATGTGGCAGGGGAGGGGTGGTAGGATGAGGGCCGTCCTGAGGACCAGGTTGTACCACATTAGGCTGTGAGGAGACCCATGGGACAGGAAGGATGACAGGGTTAAGTCACTGGTGACTATTCGCCCCTTCAGCAGCCTAGATGCCTGCAGGATCCTGCAGAACTAGCAAGTTAGGGTGTGAGAGTGGGGGGACTTCTCTTCTTAGGTCTTTTTCAACCCCCCACCCTGGAGAGGGCAGGAGAGGCAAGGCCTGCTATGGCCTTTCTGAGCCTGCACCTTCCCGGCCTTGGGCAACACAAACATTGATTCACAGCAGGTTGGCTAAGGGTGGAGGGCAAAGTACAGTCCTTGTACCTTTCTATAAATGGAAGTGGTGGGTGCCACATCTGGTTCTTGGAACCTGGTTTGGTCTGAGGGTGCCAGGTGTGCACAGGGTTGCCCCAGGTGGACCTCTGTGAGCTCCCACCTAGCCCAGCCCAGCAGAGAAGCCCAGCAGGCAGTGAGGCAGCCATGGGGCTACTGACTGGGGAGGGCCTAGTGCTTCTGGCAGTGGCTGTGGCCACCTTCCTCCTCCTCGTGGACCTGATGCACCGGCGTGCACGCTGGGCTGCAAGCTACCCTCCAGGCCCTGTGCCGATGCCGGGGCTGGGCAACCTGCTGCAGGTGGACTTCCAGAACGCGCCATACAGCTTTGGCCAGGTGAGGCATTTGGGGGTGGGGCACCAGAAGCCCTGCACACCCTCTGAGCACCGAACAGTGGGTGTGAATGAAGCAACAGGCTGGACAAGGAGCTGGCTCAGAAGACAAGGGAGGTTAGGGAGGCTTCCTGGGGGAGGGGACTAGTGCTGGCCAGAAGGACTGTTTGGATTTTCAAAGGACAAAAATCTGGTGGGTTGGAGAGGGCTGAAGGCCAGGAGGTAGGGTCGGATTCGGCAGCAGGTTTGCAATCCCATGGGTTACACAGAAATTACCCAAGACCCAAGTCTCCTGATGACCTCAGGGAGAAGGCCTTGGGAATGGGGGTGGGGGCTGGGCAGTGAGCACCATTGCAATCAGGGTCTGGAGGGGAGAGGGGTGCAGTGACTCCCATCAAATCTTTTCCGGGGACTTTAGGACTCACTGTCCACCTCTCTGAGCCTCGGTTTCTTCATCTGTAAAATGACCTGCTACGTAGGTCCTATGGACAAGTTGGGTGACTCTTGGAAAATCATAATGGGCGTTAGGATCCAGGTGAAGTTCTTGATCCAGAGAGGGTTTGACCCCTGAGGTTATCAGGCCACATTTTTGTCCTTGACCTGCTGCTAGTGGCCCAGTGGGTCCACCGAGGTTGCGCGGTGAGAACGGGTCCCACATCCGCGGAGTCCCGGCCTCACGGCCGCACTGGCCCTCAACCTGCAGCTGCGGCGTCGCTTCGGGGACGTGTTCAGCCTGCAGCTGGCCTGGAGGCCTGTGGTTGTGGTCAACGGGCCGGCGGCCGTGCGCGAGGCACTGGTGCTCCGCGGAGAGGACACGGCCGACCGCCCACCCATGCCCATCTATGAGCACCTGGGCTTCGGGCCGCGGGCGCAAGGCAAGTGACCGCGGGGGCGGGGATCGCATTAGGGCGGGGGCTGGGCCGGCGGTGACTCGAAGACTCACCTATTGGGACACAAGCAACCAGCATGGCGGTGCAGGGTGTCCAGTGAAAAGCCAGGAAACCGCGGGAGCAGGGCTGTGGGCGGGGCAGGTGCAGGGCTTGTCCCGGACAGGTTTGCGGGCAGGACATGGACGGGGCCTCTCCTGGGCTGGGGCTCGGCCTGGCGGGGTCAGGGGCTCTCCCTGATGGGTTTGCCTGCAGTACATGGGCGTGGCCTGTACTGGACAGTGGGTATGGGCGGGACCAGTGCTTGCCGGCCCCGCCCACGAGCCTGTGGCCTCTAGGCGTGGTCCTGGCGCGCTATGGGCACACTTGGCGTGAGCAGCGGCGCTTTTCGTTATCCACATTGCGCAACTTCGGCCTGGGCAAGAAGTCGCTGGAGCAGTGGGTGACCGAGGAGGCCGCCTGCCTCTGCGCTGCCTTCGCTGCCCAGGCTGGTGAGAGCTGGGGCTGAGGGACATGGGGCGGGGACAGGGTCGAGAGATGCCCTGTAACCCGCGTCCTCCTCCCAGGACACCCCTTCAGCCCCAAAGCCCTGATGAACAAAGCCGTGACCAACGTGATCGCCTTCCTCACCTATGGGCGCCGCTTCGAGTATGACGACCCGACCATCCTCAAGCTCTTGCAGCAGATGGAGACCTCACTGAAGGAGGACTCGGGCTTCATACGTGAGGTGCAGGGGCGAGGGGAGGACCGATCGCTGAGGGGTGGAAAGGCGCAGGCAGGGCGAACTTCCTGGAAAAGGCCGCTTCGCTGTGCATCTGGACCTCCGCGGAGGCAGATTTCTATTAGCGGCATTGGAGAAAGGCAATCCAATGAGGGGCTACAGAAAGAGCAAAGGCAGTCCCGAGGACCCCCTAGAGGTACCTGGGACCTGGGGCTGGGACACACTGAGCACGGGAAGGACCTCGAGCCCTCCTTTGGCGGCACAGATGCTGAACGTGTTGCCGGTGCTCCTGCGCATCCCGGGGCTGACCAGGAAGGTCTTCTCGGCACAGAAGAACTTAATGGCCCTTCTGGATAAGCTGGTCACCGAACACCGGGAGACGCGGGATCTGGCCCAGCCGCCCCGCGACCTGACCGACGCCTTCCTGGATGAGGTGGAGAAGGTGAGAGGCGGCTTCTGGGATGGGGGTGTGGATGTGCACTGAGGCTCCAGCCCAGCCGAGACAGGTGGGGCCTGGGGATCACCCAGTGACCAGGGCCGGACTGACAGGCACAGGGTGGGGGCCACCTGGGGCTTCCCCTCTGCCCCTTGGCCTGACCCTCTGCCTGTCTCAGGCTAAGGGGAATCCCGAGAGCAGCTTCACTAACGAGAACCTGCGCATGGTGGTGGCTGACCTGTTCTCCGCTGGGATGGTGACCACCTCGACCACTCTGGACTGGGCCCTCCTGCTCATGCTCCTGCACCCGGATGTGCAGCGTGAGAAGCCTGGGGCTGGTGGCCAAGGGGGAAACGCACAGGCTGGGCTCCCCCCAAATCTGAGCCTAATTTGGACACCAGGGTCCCCAAGCAGAGGCTGGGCCCTGGCAGCAGTCACCGTGGACTCCTGGGTTCTGGCTCAGTGGGGGGAACTCTTGTCTGTCCAGGCCGTGTCCAGCAGGAGATCGACGAGGTGATAGGGCAGGTTCGGCCACCTGAGATGGAGGACCAGGCCCGCATGCCCTTCACCACGGCCGTGGTCCATGAGGTGCAGCGCTTTGGAGACATAGTGCCACTGAGCCTACCTCACATGACCTCCCGTGACACTGAAGTGCATGGCTTCCACATCCCCAAGGTAGGGCGACAGCCACCCTCATCCCAGCTCAGCGCCACCTGCCAGCTTGTAACCCCAGTATGGCCTTTGCCAGGTGGAGCCAGACAGGTACCAGGCTGTCCATCCATCCATCCCAGGGGACCCAACACTCCTGTGTGCCCAGCCTGGTGGATGTGGGGCATACAGCAGAGGCAGAGATGGGCAAACTGAATGTGACACAGAGTACTGGCGGAACCAGGAGCATCAGGGACAGGTGGCAGTGATGCTGCTCATGGGAGACATGTCACCTGGCTCTGCCGTGGGGACAGGGAGGGTTCTGAGTAACTTCTTGGGTCGAGCATTGCTTGAATGGGTCCAGGGTGCCACACAGATAGTGTGCCTGTGTGTGTAGTGGTGGCCGGGGTTACGGCATCCCCTGCCCAGGCCGCCACCCACCCCAGGCATCTCCTGGGCAGGGGACGACGCTCATCCTCAACCTGTCATCGGTGCTGAAGGATGAGGCCGTCTGGGAGAAGCCCTTCCGCTTCCACCCGGAACACTTCCTGGATGCCCAGGGCCGCTTCGTGAAGCCGGAGGCCTTCATGCCGTTCTCAGCAGGTGCCTGTGGGGCGCCCGGCTCCCTGCCCTTTCCTGCAGGTGTCTTCAATGGGGGACTCCAGCCCCCCCGGGCTTGCTGAGCTCCCATGCCCACCCACAGGCCGCCGCTCATGCCTCGGGGAGCCCCTGGCGCGCATGGAGCTCTTCCTCTTCTTCACCTGCCTCCTGCAGCGCTTCAGCTTCTCGGTGCCCCCTGGACAGCCCCGCCCCAGCGACCACGGTGTCTATGCCTTCCTGGTGACCCCGTTCCCCTACCAGGTCTGTGCTGTGCCCCGCTAAAGGCACCAAGCCCCAACCCGCCTCCGAGCTTCACCTTGACCAACAATAAATCAGTCTTGGGACTCCCACCTTGTGTCTGGGTCCCCTTTGTGCCCCTTTCCAGCCCCAGAATATGATGAGGCCTCAGCAGCCTGCAGGCGCCAGTACCTGTTCCCTGTCCTGGCCAATCTTCCAGACGATTTGAGAGAAGGGTGTACTGGTGCTCAGAAGGCAACAGCCTGCCCTGCCCTTCTGTCCATTCATCAACACCCAAGATTGTCTTCTTCAGTTGGTAACAAAGTTGATATAGTGACTCTGGCTCTTGGGCTGTCAGGTGGGGCGAGGGGTGAGATGGGGTACTGAGAGGAGTTGCCCGAGGCCCAGGTGGGGATGGGAAGGGGCTGTCAGCCTGGATGCCCGCATAGCAAGCTCAGCACCACCCAGCGTGCACCAGGGTCCACCCAGCATCCACCAGGCGCTGATGGCTCAGGCAGAACCATCACATCTCCTACCTTACTTCAGTGTTACCCCAAAAGGTGTGTTTCTTAGTTTTCTAGTGGTGCTATAACAGAAATACCACATTCAGAGCGTCAGCTCCAGGGGAAGGCTTTGTTTCTGTCAGCCTTCTCATCAATCTTCCCCGGACTAGGCACATCTCCGTGCGGGGACCCCGGGTCCAAAGGACCCGCTCTGGTCCCGCACTGCTCTCTGGGTGGTATGAGGTCCCCAGCTCTCTGCTTGCTTCCCTTTCCTTTTCTCTAAGATAAAAGGTGGTGCAGGCCACACCCAGGGAAACTCCCTTTACACTGGATGAGGGATGTGACTTTAGTAAGGGGGTTACCATCCCACCCTAATCCTCTTTAACATAAAATTAGAATCACAAAATGGAGGACAACCACACCATACTGGGAATCATGGCCCAGCCAAAGTGATACAAACATATTTTGGGGGACATGATTCAATCCAAGACAGTAGGGAAAACGGAGGGCCTTTGCATAGTCAATAAAACACAGGTAAACATCTTTCTGGTATTCTCTGTTTTCAGCTAAGATGCACCTGGCATCAGCAATGATATCCCTGTTTCCATGTCCTCTTCTGAATTCAGCTTGAATTTCTCTCAGTTCCCTGTCGATGTACTGCTGCAATTGCTTTTGAATGATCTTCAGCAAAATTTTACTTGAGTGTGATATTAATGATATTTTAGATAATTTCTCCATTCTTTTGGATCACCTTCCTTTGTAATGGGCACAAATACGGATCTCTTCCAGTTGGTTGGCCAGGTAGCTGTCTTCCAGATTTCTTGGCATAGACAAGTGAGCACTTCCAGCACTGCATCCATTTGTTGAAAACATCTAAACTGGTATTCCGTCAATTCTGGCAGCCTTTTTTTTTTTTTTTGCCAATGCCTTCAGTGCAACTTGGACTTCTTCCTTCAGTATAATCCTCAAATGGTTGAACGTCGAACAATTCTTTTTTGTATACCAAGCTAACCAAACCCCTTGCCGTCGAGTCAATATCGACTCAAAGCCACCCTATAGGACAGAGTAGAACTGCCCCATAGGGTTTCCAAGGAGCACCTGGTGGATTCGAACTGCCGATCTTTTGGTTAGCAGCCCCAGCTCTTAACCACTACACCACCAGGGTTTCCCTTTTTGGTACAGTGACTGTGTATTCCTTCCATCTGCTTTTGATGCTTCCTGCGTCATTCAGTATTTTGCCCATAGAATCCCTGGATATTGCAACTTGAGGTTTGAATTTTGTCTTCAGTTCTTTCAGCTTGGGAAGTGCTGAGTATTTTCTTCCCCGTCAGTTTTCTAACTCCAGGTCTTTGCACATTTCATTATAATATTTTACTTTATCTTCTAGAGTTGCCCTTTGAAATCTTCTGTTTAGCTCCTTTACTTCATTGTTTCTTCCATTCACTTTATTTTACATTCTTTTTTTCATTGCACTTTAGGTGACAGTTTACAGCTCAAGTTAATCTCTCATACAAAATTTTATACACATATTGTCATGTGACACTAGTTGCAATCCTACAATGTGACAGCACATTCCCCCCTTCCACCCCGGTTTTCCTGTGTCCATCCAACCTTCCATAGGCTTTAGCTACTCTGTGTTTAAGAGCAAGTTTTAGTCTTTTCTGACATCCATTTTGGTCTTTTCTTTCTTTCCTGTCCTTTTAATGACTAAAAATTTTGTTTTCTCCATGTGTGATTTCCTTGATTTCTTCCCACAACTTGTCTGGTCATTAGTGTTCAATGAGTCAAATCTTGAGATGGTCTCCAAATTCAGGTGGGATATACTCGAGGTCATATGTTGCCTCTTGTGGACTTGTTTTAATTTTCTTCAGCTTCAACTTGAACTTGCATATGAGCAATTGGTGGTCTGTTCCACAGACGGCCCATGGCCTTGTTGTGACTGATGATACTGAGCTTTTCCATCATCTCTTTCCACAGACATAGTCAGTTTTATTCCTGTGTTTTCCATTGGTGAGGTCCATGTGTACAGTCACCATTTATGTTGTTGAAAAAAGCTATTTGTAATGAATAAGGTGTGGTCTTGCAAAATTCTACCATACGATCTCCAGTGTCGTTTCTATCACCAATGCCATATTTTCTAACTACATCTTTGTTTCCAACTTGCGCATTCCAATCACCAATAATTATCAATGCATCTTGACTGCATGTTTGATCAATTTCAGACTGCAAAAGCTGGTAAAAATCTTGAATTTCTTCATTTTTGGCATTAGTAGTTGGTGCATAAATTTGCATAATAGTCATATTAACTGGTCTTCCTTATATGCGTTTGGATATTATTCTATCACTGACAGTGTTGTACTTTAGGACAGATCTTGAAATGTTCTTTTTGACAATGAATGTAGTGCTATTCCTCCTAAATTTGTCATTCCCAGCCTAGTAGACCACAATAGACCACATGATGGCCAAATACCAGTCCATTTCAGCTCACTAACGTCTAGGGTATCGATCTTTATGTGTTCCATTTCATTTTTGACGACTTCCAATTTTTCTAAGTTCATATTCGTACATTCCACGTTCTGGTTATTAATGGATGTTTACAGCTGTTTCCTCTCATTTTGAGTCATGCCACATCAGGAAATGAAGGTCCTGAAAGCTGTACTCCATCCACGGCATTAAGGTCAAGTCTGCTTTGAGGCGGCAGATCTTGACTTCTGAGTGCCTTCCCACCTGAGGGGCTCATCTTCCTGCACTATTATCAGACAACGTTCTGCTGCTATCCATAAGGTTTTCACTGGCCAATTTTTTCAGAAGTAAACTGCCAGGTCTTTCTTCCTTGTCTTAGTCTGGAAGCTCCACTGAAACTCGTCTACCATTGGTGACCTGCTGGTACTTGAAATACCAGTGGCACAGCATCACAGCAACACACCAGCCACCAGAGTATGACAAACTGACAGACGTGTGGTGGAGTTAAAAAGTACTCGTTGAAAACTTTCCAAATTTGGAAGAAGACATAAAACTACAGTACATAATGGTAGACTGATAAGTTGTATATGTAATATAATACTATCATAACTATACAAAGATCCACTCAAAAACACTATTTATAAATAAAAATGGAATTCTAAAACATGTTCACGTAACACACAATAAGATAGAAAAAAGAAAACAGAGAAATGTAAAACAGAAAGAACAGAAAAGAAAAATGGCAGACCTAAGACCTAACATATTAATAATTAAATGTAAATGGTATAAATATACCGTGATGGATTAAATTGTATCCCCAAAAATATCTGTCAACTTGGCGGGGCCATGATTCCCAGTATTGTGGTATGATGTCCACCATTTTGTCATCTGATGTGATTTTCCTATGTGTTGTAAATCCTACCTCTTTGATGTTAACGAAGTAGAATAGGCAGCAGTAGAATAGGCAGGACTCAATCTACAAGATTGGATTGTGTCTTGAGCCAATCTCTTTCGAGATATAAGAGAGAGAAACAAGCAGAGAGACAGGGGTACCTCATACCACCAAGAAAGTAGCGCTGGGAGCAGAGCGCATCCTTTGGACCCGGGGTTCCTACATGGAGAAGCTCCTCATCCAAGGGAAGGTTAATGAGAAGGACTTTCCTTCCAGAGCTGAGAGAGAGAGAAAGCCTTCCTGGAGCTGTAGCCCTGAATTTGGACTTTTAACCACCTAAACTGTGAGAGAATAAATTTCTCTTTTTCAAAGCAACCTGCTTGTGGCATTTCTCTTATAGCAACACTAGGTGACTAAGACATATACCAATTAAAAGACACAGACTGGAAGACTGGATTAGAAAATATGACCCAACTTTCTCGAGCCCTGGTGGTACAGTAGTTTAGAGCTATGGCTTCAAACCAATAGGTTGGTAATTCGAATCCAGTCACTCCTGGGAAATCCTATGGGGCAGATCTACTCTGTCCTATAGGGTCACTATGGGTCAGAATCGACTTGATGGCAATGGTTTGATTTTTTTTGGTACGTGCTGTCTACAAAAAACTGCAATTATAATATAGATAGATTGAAAGTATAAAGACCAAAAGACATACCATGCAAACATTAATCAAAGGAAAACAAGAATGGTCATGTTAGTATCAGATAAAGAGTAAAGAAAATTACCATAGATAGGGGCATTATATAATAATAAGGTCTCTCCACCGAGAAGCCCTGGTGAAGCAGTGGTTAAGCACCTGGCTGCTAACCGAAGGGTTGGTGGTTCAAACCCATTAGCCACTCCATAGGAGAAAGATGTAGCAGTCTACTTCCAAAAAGATTTACAGCCATGGAAATCCTATGGGGCAGTTCTACTCTGTCCTATAGGGTTGCTATAAGTCAGAATCCACTCGACAGCAATAGGTTTGCTTTGGCCACCAAGAAGATATAACAATCCTAAATGTGTATGCACCAAACAACAGAGGTGCAAGATATGTAAAGCAAAAACTGATAGAACTGAAAGCAGAAATAGAGAAATCCACAGGTATTGCTGAAGATTCCAATACCCCTCTCTCAACAATTAATGGAAAAACTAGATGGAAAATCAGCAAGGACACAGAAGAACTCAACGGTACCATCGACCACTGATATATATATATATTTTAATTAATTAATTAATTAATTATTGTACTTCAGGTGAAGGCTTACAGAACAAATATTTTCTCATGAAACAGTAGTACACATGTTGTTTTATGACATTGGTTAACAACCCCACAACATATCAACCCTTTAACTTCTCAACCTTTTTTTTGGGGGGGAAATACACATAGCCAAAGATACACCATTTCAAAAATTTCTACATGCACAGTTCAGTGACATTGACTACACTCTTCCAGTTGTGCTGTTATTCTCACTTAAGATGAAGGCTTACGGGAACAAAAGAGTTTCTCATTTACTATAAATGTTGCCCTATGACAACAGTTAACAATCTCACAACACATCAACACTATCCTTAATCAACCTTGGGTTCCCTATCACCAGTCTCCCTGTCCCCTTCTGCCTTCTGGCCCTTGTCACTGGACTCCTGTACCTCGTTAGTCTCATTTGGTTTTACAGGGCTGTCCACTCCCAGGCTGAACAGTGAACCTTGGAAGTAACTTCACCACTAAGCTAAAAGGGTGTCTGGGGGCCATACTCTCGGGGTTTCTCCAGTCTTCTTTAGACCAGTAAATCTGGTCTTTTTTTTGTGAGTTGGAATTATGCTCTACATCCTTCTCCAGCTCTGTCCAGAACCCTCTGTTGTGATCCTGGTCAGAGCAGTTCGACCACTGATATTTATGGAATACTCCACCCAACAACAGCAGAATATACATTCTTTTCAAGTACCTATGGAACATATACCAAGATAGACTATATCCTGGGCCATAAAACCAAACTTACACAAATTTCAAATAACCGAAATGATACAGAGTGTGTTCTCTGATCACATCGGAATCCAAGCAGATATTAATAACAGAAAGATAACAGGAAAACTGACAGACACTTAAAAACTAAACAACATATTTCTAAATAATCTATGGGTCAAAAAGGAAGTATCAAGGGAAATAAAAAATACACTGAACAGAATGAAAATGAACTAAAACATTTCAAAATTTGTGGGATACAGCTAAAGTAGTGCTGAAAGAGAATTTTATAGCACTAAATGCATATATTAGGAGAGGGAAAGTCTCAAAGCAATAGTCTAAGCTCCCACTTCAAGAGCCTAGAGAAAGAAGATAAAAATAAGCCAAAGCAAGCAGAAGGCAGTAAATAATTAAGGTAAGAGTGAAGTAAATGAAACTGAAAACAGAAAAACAATACATAAAAATCAGTGAAACAAAGAGTTGGTCCTTTGATATGAGCAACAAACCTCCACAAAGACTGATAAAGAAAAAAGCAAGAAGACATAATTTACAATTATCAGGAATGGAACAGAAGATATCACCACAGACTCTGTAGACATCAGAAGGATAATAAGGGAATCCTACGGAGCCCTGGTGGCACAGTGGTTAAGAGCTACAGCTGCTAACCAAAAGGTTGGCTGTTCAAACCCATGAGCTGCTCCTCGGAAACCCTATGAGGCAGTTTTACTCTATCCTATAGGGTCGCTATGAGTTGGAACTGACTCAATGGCAATGGGTTTGAATTTTTTTTTTTTTTTTTGGAAGGACAAATCTACACACATAAATTTGACAAATTAGGTGAAACAGATCAATCCTTCAAAAACCACAAACTACTACAACTCACTCAATATGAAATAGGTACTTTGAATAACTATAATTATTAATGAAATAGAATTTTTAATTTTAAAACTCCCCCCCTAAAATCTTCAGGTTTCACTGGAGAATTCTACCAAGGGCTTAAAGAAGCATTAACACCAATTCTACATAATTTCTTTTAGAAAACAGAAGAGGAGGGAACACTTCTCCGTCCGTTTTAGGAAACTAGTATTACCCTCATCCCCAAACCAGACAAAAACTGTACAAGAAAACTGCAGACCAATATAGACATAAAAATCATTAACAAAATATTAGGAAATAGAATTCAGCAATATGTAGAAAGAATTACACACCATGACCAAGTGAATTTTACTGTTGTTGCTGTTAGGTGCCGTCCAGTCAGTTCCGACTCATAGCGACCCTATGTACAACAGAACGAAACACTGCCCAGTCCTATGCCATCCTCACAATCCTTGTTATGCTTGAGCCCATTGTACCCACTGTGTCAAGTCTATCTTGACGGGGATCTTCCTCTTTTTAGCTGACCCTCTATTTACCAAGCATGATGTCCTTCTCCAGGGACTGGTCCCTCCTGATAACATGTCCAAGCAACCTAAGATGAAGTCTTGCCATCTTGCTTCCAAGGAGCTACAGGTGTACTTCTTCCAAGACAGATTTGTTCGATGTAAAAAGAATTATGCACCATGAGTATGTGAATTTTATTACAGGGAAGCAATTTTTTTTAATATTAAAAAATCAGTGAATGTAATCCACAATATTAATAGTCTACAGAAGAAAAATAACATGATCATATCAATTAAGGCAGAAAAATAATTAGGCAAAATTCAACACACATTCATGATTAAAAAACAAACAAAAAAAACCTTTCAGAACAATAGGAATAAGGGGGGACTGTCCTAGCTTGCTAAAGAACATCTCCAAAACACCTGTAGCTAACATTATACTTACTGGTAAAAGAGTCAATGCTTTCCTCACGAGATCCAGAACAAGACAACGTTGTCTGCTTTCTCCACTCTTATTTAGCATGGTGCTGGAAGTTCTCACCAGTGTAACAATGCAAAATAAAAAAGGAAATAAACGCATACACATCAGTACGGAAGAAGTAAAACTGTCTTTATTTGCAGATGACATGACTGTCTACATAGAAAATCCCAAAGAATCTGCAAAAAGGAAAAAAACCCTAGAACTAAGCGAGTTCTAGCACTTAGTTCCTAGAACTAAGCAAGGTCACAGGATACAAGATAAACATACAAAAATCCATTTTATTTCTAAGAACACTGCAAAGAACATGTACCGCATTGCTGTCAAGTTGATTCCAACCCATAGCGACCCTATAGGACAGAGTAGAACTGCCCATAGGGTTTCCAAGGAGTGGCTGGTGTATTTAAACTGACGACCTTTTGCTTAGCAGGCAAACTCTTAACCACTGCGCCACCAGGGCTCCAATGAACATGTAGGCACTGAAATTTAAAATATAATACCACTTATAATTATTGAAAAATAAATGAAATACTTATGTGTAAATCTAAGAACGCATGCAGAGGACTTGTATGCTGTAAACCACAAAACACTGATGAAAAGAATAAATATGTGAAAAATGGAGAGATATACCTGTGTTCATGGACTGAAGACTCAATGTAGTAAAGACATCAATTCTCCCAAAACTGATACATAGGCTTAATGCAAATCCTATCAAAGACCTGGCAAGATTTTTTATAGATATAGACAAAATTATTCTAAAACTTATATGGAAAGAAAAAGGAACTAGAATAGCTACAACAATTTTGAAGAAGAAAAATAAAGTGGGAGGAATAAGTCTACCCAGTTTCAAGACTTATTATACAACTACAGTAATCAAGACTGTCTGGTACTGGCAGAGGGATAGACACATATATTAACGGAACAGAACAGAGAGCCCAGAAATAGACACACACATACATACATACACGCACACACATACACACACATAGATATAGATATAAATAGATATATGTCTCCAACTGATTTTTTACAAAGGTACAAAAGCAATTCAATGGAGGAAAGATAGCCTTTTCAACAAATGGTGTGGAGCAATTGGATAGCATAGATAAAAAATGAACCTCTACCTAAGTCTCACACCTTATACAAAAATAAACTCAAAATGGATACAAACTTAAGTATAAAACTATAAAATTTTTAGAAAAAAATCATAGAAAATCTTTAGGATTAGAGTTAAGCAAAAAGTTAACGTGTGTGTGTGTATGTACGTATATATATACATATACATACATACATATATATATATACCTCTCAGAACAAAATAGTAAAAGCAAATAATAAAATTAGAAAATGGGCAAAAGACATGAAGAGACATTCCACAGAGGAAAATACAGACATACCAAATAAGCACATGAAAAGATGTTCAGCATCACTAGCCATTTGTTCTTGTGTGTCATCGAGTTGATTCTGACTCACAGTGACCCTATATGACAGAGTAGAACTGCCCCATAAGGTTTCCTGACACCTGGAGCAATAAGCAACATCATGATAAAGAGAGAAAAGTTTGAAATTGTCAAGGATTTCATTTTACTTGGATCCACAATTAACATCCATGGAAGCAGCAGTCAAGAAATCAAATGAGCATTGCATTGGGCAAATTTGCTGCAAAAGACCTCTTTAAAGTGTTAAAAAGCGAAGATGTCACCTTCAAGACTAAGGTGCATCTGACCCAAGCCTTGGTGTTTTCAATGGCTTCATAAGCATGGGAAAGCTGGATGATGAATAAGGAAGACCAAAGAAGAACTGACACCCTTGAATTGTGGTGCTGGCCAAGAACACTGAATATACCATGGACTGCGAAAAGGACAAACAAGTCTGTCTTGGAAGAAGTACAACCAGAATACTCCTTGGAAACAAGGATGACGAGACTACGTCTCACATACTTTGGACCTGTTATCAGGAGGGATCAGTCCCTGGAGAAGGACAGCATGCTTGGTAGAGAGCCAGTGAAAAAGAAGAAGACCCTCAACAAGATGGATTCACACAGTGACTGCAGCAATGGGCTCAAGCATAACGACTGTGAGGATGGCGCAGGACCGGGCAGTGTTTTGTTGTGTTGTACACAGGGTTGCTATGAGTCGGAACAGACTCAACGGCATCTAACAACAACGACTAATGACGTTGAGCATCTTTTCTTGTATTTATTGACCATTTGTTTATCTTCTTTGGAGGAATGTCCACTGAAATCATTTACTCACTTTTCAACACTACTATTTGTCTTTCTATTATTGAGTTGTAAGAGTTATGCATTCTAGATACAAGTCCCTTATCAGGTATGCGATTTGCAAATATTTTCTCCCAGTTTGTGGGTTGTTTTAGAGATCATTTTTCTTGTAAAGCAAAGGAATGTTAAATACTAAATTCAAGGTAGTGGTTACCTCTGGGGTTGGCAAGGCGATGGACCAGGTTAGAAGTACACAGATACCATGGTATAGGTGCTGTGAGGCAGAGCACAGACTCTGGAGACAACTGCCTGGGTCTCAACCCAGCTCTAAGTAACTTAGTTTCTGTGTCTCAGTTTTCTTATCTGTAAAATGAGTATAATAACAGTACTTGTCTCACAGGTGTGAGGTGAGGCTTTGTACTTAGGTACAAGTTAATGTGCCGAAGGAAGTTAGACAGTGGCTACCAGGAGCATAGTAAACTTTATACTAAGAACCGCATTACAACTCCTTAAGCTGGGTACTGGGGTTCAAAAGTTTCCACTTTATTATTATGCTTTATAATTTATATACGTTACATGTTTTCTTTTGTCTAACTCATTTAAATGTAGAAACACATTTTATTATTAATAATTTTTTTAAAAACACATTTGAAAAGCACATGAGGGAAAGGCATCTGAGTTTTTACCTTGGGCTACACGCATAGCGGTATCTCTCACACTGACCCCTGGCCTCTTCCCTGGCGGCGCTCACCAGGAGCCTGACAACTGCATTTTCAAAAAAAAGCCTATGACCCTTGCAAGCGGAGTGGACTAATGTGGCAAGTGACCTAGTTTCTGCATTTCACTTTCCTCACATGCAAAATCAGGATGATAACCGTACCTACTGACCTATGAGATTAAAAATGACTATGTAAAATACATAGTCCACATCTGACATGTTGATAGCTGTTCTTTTTTCCATTACATTTCCAGGCTCCCCGTGAGGTTCGGCGGTAACTGCTGTAGAAAAAAGCCAGGAAAAAGAGGAATACCTGGATCGGACGATCTAAGGTTCTTCCACCTCCAAAACTGTGGACTGCCTTTCACAGAGATCCAGGGTTCAGAGTGAAAACTTCCTTATCTAAAATGTGGCTGATGACACAACCTACCTTCCGGGGCTGTGGAGAAGGACAAAGGAGCTATAGGCCAGGAAGGTGCTTGGACATCTGTTCCGCGCTACCAAATAGTTGGTTTATAAAAACTAAGATTAACTGGCAGCAAGGCCGCGCAAGGGCTGGGTCAACGCGGCGGCGGCCGAGGCGCCATTATTTGCTTCAGCTGCCGCCTCGGAGCCCACAGCTCGCGCGGCGAGGAAATGACCGAGGAAGCTCTTCGAGGCCTGCGCGCCCACGGCTGCTACCAAAGGGAGCGCCTGGGAAAGTTCGGCGGCCGAACGTTGCGGAGGCCGCGCAGAAGCTCGCGGCCCAGGGCGTCGCCGCCCTCCGACCAGCAGCCAGCCTAGGGCCCGCGCGCCCCCTGGCGGCGGCGTCCGCTTCTTGGACCGACGGTCAGGACGTCCAACCTTGGAGCCTGCCTTTCCGCGGGTGAGCATGCGCAGCCCCCGCCGCGGTTCTCCCACCAAGAGTGGTGCTTTCTAGCCAGTCAGAGAGCCCCAGAGCCGTTCTCCCGCCCATCCGTGAATATAGGGGCGCGACAGTCAATTTTAGCCAATGAGAATATATTACTGCCCTTTGGCCGCACGCCTAGTCAAAAAGGGGCGGGGTGAGGGAGGTAGTTTCTTTAGCAAGATGGCGGCGAGCGGTGTTCCCAGGGCTGCTGTGGCGGCCAGTACCTCCGTGAAACCCATCTTCAGTCGGGACATGAACGAGGCCAAGCGGAGGGTGCGCGAGCTCTACCGTGCCTGGTATCGGGAGGTGCCGAACGCTGGTGAGAGGCAGCGGGTCACTCGGGTCCCCGAAGGCAGCTGCCCAAGGTCGCAGGCGCCGGGCCTCGGATTGCCCACGGGCGGAGCTGAGGTCACCAACAGGGCAGAGGCGACTCCGGGTGCTTCAGGGAAGGAAGGCCACCTTGGCTTATGCTGGACTCGACCTGCAGTAGCGCCGCAGTCAGGCCAGCCGTGCCCAGCATCCGTGCAGCGCTTCTAGGCCCCCTCGGCGCTTTGGCCTCTTTTAGCCCCTTGGGAGGAAGGGCAGGAATGGTCAGTGACATACCCGCTGCGTAGGTGAGGCAGGTGAGGCCCCAGGAGGCGAAGTGACAGGCCCAGACCAAGCCCGTGGTGGATTTGGAACTCAAAGTCAAGTCTACAATGCCAGAAAACGTTTGCAGATGCTCATTAGATTACATAACCACGGTGGCTGTAGAAGCCCCCTCACCTCCCACAGGAAGAGAAACTGAACCAGACAAGGGAAGTGACTTTTCTAAAGTCATCCAGTAAAGTCAGCGTGCCTTTTCCAGTCTTTCAGGCAAGACGGCCTGCCCAATCCCCCTACCCCGTCCAGTCTCCCAGGCCGTGCTCCTTAGCTCTGTCGTATGTTGGCAAGTCGACTCCGACTCAGCGACCCTGTAGGGCAGAATAGAACCGCTCCATAGGGTTTCCAAAGCTGTAAATCTTTACAGAAGCCGACTTTTTTTTTTTTTTCTTTCTTTCTTCCTTTCTTTTTTCTGCGAAGCGGCCGGTGGGTTGGAATCGCGCACCTTTTGGTTAGCAGCTGAGCACTTAACCATTGCGCCACCGTGGCTTCTTCTGTAGTTCTACCTTCCGCTAATATTCCTTGGGAACTCTTCCCTAAGCCCTGCTGCTTCTCCCTTGGCTAATCCCCTCTTCTGGACTGCCCCTTTCTACCTCAGAACCCCTGCTTTCACTTAGATGTCAGAGAACCAATCAGCTCACCTAGAGGAGTAATAAGTAAGCTGCTCCCAGAGTGCAGAGACTGTTTTCTGATCTTGGCGTCCTCTCCGTGCTGCCCAGTGTATACCTGATTGAAGAAAGCTCTCTAAGCTGTCAAGGGCAGTACAGATGTCAGGGACTGTCAATATTTTGTTACTTTATTTGATTTAGTGTGTTTTAAGGTGGGCCTTCACTGCTAATCTGAGAGGGAGGCTGTCACCGCTTTACCTGTGTGTGGGTGAGAGAGGCGGTAGAATGTGGTGGTTGGGAACACGGACTTGCCTCCAGGCTCTGCCCCTTCCTAGCTGTGTGACCTCGGACAAGTTATTTCATCTCTGTGCCTCGTTTTCTCATTCTTCAGAGTGTAACTTTATTAAATAGGTTAATATTCCAAAGTGCTTAGAACAGGGTCGGGCACTTAGTAAGTATTCATTAAATGTTGCCTGCTGCTGCTGCTGTTACTATGGTTATTTATAGGGCTTACCCTAGAAGGAGCCTCCTTGCAAAACTCACTTCTTTGATGTATGAGGACTGTGTCTGCTCCACAGAGTCCCTGTACTCAAGAAGTTGACTTTGTTGTAAGGTTGCTGATGACCAGAACTTAAATCTACAGTATACTAGGGATGGGGAAACTTGAGTGATCAGCTGGTTCAGGGGCTGCAAATTCAAATGCCTTCAGGGAACTGGTGAATAATAGATGTAGAGGATTGACCACAGAAAGTGGGGTATGTGTGCATTCAAATTCAGATGTTTAAGAACAGTGTTCACCTGGCAGAGTACTTCTGTGAGTGCCCAGAACCCTTTCGTGTTTCCGGAGGAAGATGTGGGGGTAAATGAGGTCCAGATTCAGGAAGGGTGGTTTGCCCAGGGTCAAAGTTAATGGCTAAATTGGGGATAGAACCCAGGTATCCTGACTCCCAGCATCCAGCTGTTTCTAAACCATCCCTCATTCACTCCTAGGACACTCTCTAAAATACTGTTTGGGAAGATAATCCCAGAGTCAGAAGGGTCCTGAGAGGAAGAAGAGAAGGCAGGGGGTTACAGGAGCCTAGAGGGCAGGGGGAATGAGGGGAAAGAGGGAGCCTAGGTGGTATACACCCTTTGGGGAGAATTGGTGATCTGTAGTTGGTCAGTTGCTCAAGCCTGTGGCTACACTGGTCTCATGCTATCCATCACTGGCACTCCAGCTGAGGAACCAAGCAAGGATTGCTAAAAAGTCATAGATAGTATCGATAATAACTAACATTTGTTGAAATGCTTACTTACGGCCCTGCACTATACTAAATGCCTTATTTTAGGGTGCGTTCCAATTGTTTCCATCTTACAGATGAGGAAACTGTGGTACATAAACTTGTCTCAGGTCACACTGCTAGTAAGTAGAAGAGCCAGACTTTAGACTCTGACTGTCCAGCTCTAGTACCTGGCTCTCAGTTCCCACTCTAGCTCCATAAATCTCTCCCACCCAGTTTCGCTGCAGTCTGCAGAGCAGAGCGCTATTTGTCTGGTGGGATTCCTTCTTTGAAAAATGTTACATGCCCTTTGCTGGCCACGAGAGAGCAGCAGACTTTTCTATTCCTGTTCACTCGTTCAGTTTCCATTCATTCATTTAATTTCCATTTTATTGGGCACCTCTTTCTTATATGACAGTCTGTACTAGATGCCTAGTGGGATACAAAAGTGACTAAAACATGGCCTTACCTTTAAGGGTTTTTATGGTCTAGACAGGGATATAGGCATATAACCAGAAAATTAAACCCCCAGTGTAACTGATGTATGGAAAAGAGAAATGAAAACTTTAACAGCACTCATTCATGCTTTACCATCTACAAAGGTTGTCACTTGATTCTCACGACATCCCTGTAAAAGTCAGGTCAGAGGTTATTTTCTTTCGTGTTTTTTCAGATGAGGAGACAGGCTGAAGAGGTTGTGCCCCAGACAGGTTTGTAATGGTGTGGAGACCTCACCCAGCTTGTCTGGCCCCTGAGCCCCTGCTCTTTTCCGTTGCACCACGTTGTCTTCCGTCAGAGGATCTCCTGGTGCCTGGTGTGAATGCCCACAAGATGAACTGGAGCAAACAGCGAAGAACCCAATCAGTGTCATTCTTCCTAGTCTTTCAGCACCTTCCTCACTCAGGAAAGCCTTAAGTTACTTTGAGAAAGTATGTAGAGACTGTGCAAAAATCCCTTCATCCAAAAGGGGCACTTCCTTATCTTCCTTTAGAGCCTCTCTATTTTTTCAAATAGAAATTTTTTTTGAAATGTAATTTTTCATGTTGTTGAGAATATACACAGCAAAACATACACCAGTTCAACAGTTTCTACACATATAATTCAGTGACATTAATTACATTCTTCGAGTTGTGCAACCATTCTTACCCTCCTTTTCCAAGTGGCTCCTCCCCCATTAACATAAACTCACTGCTTCCTAAGTTTGCTGTCTAACCTTTCATCTTGCTGTTGTCAATTTGATCCCATAGAGATAGATCTTAAAAGAGCACAATGCTCAAAGCAGACATTCTTTACTAGTTAAGCTTAATTATTTCTTGGCTTTAAGAAGACTTCAGGGGATATTTTTGGTTTACGGTTTAAAGATTATCTCAGGGCACTATTTTCTGGGGTTCATCCAACCTCCATGGAAAGTAGAAAGTCTGGAGTCCATGAGAATTTGAGATTCTGTTCTGCATTTCGCCCTTTTGATCAGAATTCTTCTATAGAATCAAAATGTTCAGTAATGGTAGCTGGGCACCATCCAGTTCTTCTGGTCTCATGGCAAAGGAGGCAGTTGTTTATAGAGGCATTAGCCACACATTCCATTTCCTCCTCCTATTCCTGACTCTCCTTCTTGCTCCAGACAAATAGAGACCAATTATTGTACCTTGGGTGACCACTTGCAAACAGTTTAGGACCATGATTTCAAGGAACATGCCAGTTAATTGGCCTAATAACGTGTTTAGGCTTCTGTTCTACCTCCCAGTTCCTTGCGTAGTGCCTAGAGTCTCAAATAGAAATTTAAATAGTCAGGATTCAAAGAATAAGCCAGGATTCTGAGTGTTGAGAAAAGACAGTTGCAATTGATCCAGGCCAGAGTTTCTCAACAGTGGCATTTTGAGCTGGATAATTCTTCGTTGTGTAGCTCAGTCCTGTGCAGCATCCTTGGTCTCTACCCAGTAAATGCCAGAAGCACTCTCCCCTAGTTGTGACGACCGAAAATGTCTCCAGACATTAAAAAGTATCCCCTGAGGGGCAAAATCATCCTTGATTCAAGAACCACAGATTTATTGGAACCTTCATGAATTTGCATGTCATCTTGCACTGGGGCCGTGCTAACTGTCTCTGTATCATTCCAGTTTCGGTATATGTGCTGCCGAAGCGAGCATGAGACCCACTGATTTAGACCAGAGAACGATTAAGCAGACTAGAGTGTAGGCTGTTCCTGTTTGCCTCCCTGCAGCCTTTCTTATTGGTGGAGGGGCGTGTTGGGGGGGGGGGATTCAATGGGAGGAGGCAGCTCAGGACAAAGCTGTGGAGTCTGTCTCTAGAGAAAAGGTACCTAATCTAGGAGGATGAGCATTCCAGGGTCTGTAACCTCCTGAAATGGTAAGCAAACTTTGCGTTTATGCATGTGAACATTTTCCTGAGGAGAAGGTTCATACACCCTGTGTGTGGTTCAGGAGATCAGGAGGAATCTGGAGGTGCTGATGGGCTCCAGCTCCTTACCAGCTCCCATAGGTATGGCCAGAGGCACCTTGTTGTTTATTTTTCACAAGGTTAGGCAGGAATTTAATATAAAAATTCAGGAAAGATGAGTACTGATAGCAGGGGCAGTGTTTTCAAATTCTTAGCCTTAAAAGAGCAGCAGATTCTAAGTTAAAAAAATAAAAAAAAATCCTTAGATTCTAGGCCCACATTTGCCAGGGACCAGTTATATGAGTTTAGAGAAGTCACTGCTGTGTTCTAGGTCTGACTCTGCCACAGTGGTAAGATTCTAAATTCCAGGTTCCATACTAATTTGCGTTTGTTTTTGTATCTCTTTGTCTTACTATCCCTTTTTCTTTTTGCTCTTTTCTGAAATTCCTAATATACCAACCATGGTGTTTAGTGATCGGCTGTCTGGCAGGAAACCTATAGTGTTCCCAGTTTCCATGGTCCATGGTTGATTTGAAGCTGCCAAAGTGAAGTTAGTTGGGAAGAGATGTGCTCAGCTGGCTCTCCACGTGAGCCGGCTTCAGCACACCACTGGATACTGAGTTATTTCTAGTGCAGGTGGACACTTACCCATAAAAATTGCTATTTCCCAGTTGGTTCAGACATTGTTGTCTTTGCAACATGGCATGGGAGTTTTCTCAGCAGAAGTTTTATTTTTCTATCACTGTCCCCAAGTTAAAGAGTCAAACTTGTTTGTTAATTCATTCAAAAATCACACTCATGGTTTTCAGAGCTGGTTTGATAGTCTGTAGACCAGAGTGGACATGTCATAGGAATGGCCACAGCACAAGGTGTCCTTACCAAGTGAGCACACTGGGCTCCTTCTCAGCCATGATGCCCATTCTGACCTCTGAGCCTCGCCTGTGCTGTCCCCACAGCCTGGTGTGCTCCTCTCTCCCTCTCCATATCCCACTCATTACACGAGACCTGTTCATGCCATTGTTGTCACCAGCACATCTGCTGAAGGCTAACAAGGCCAGGGATGGGAATACAAAGGACAAAAGCCTAATTTTCAAAGGACTTCTATATGCCTCTTCTGAAGTCCCAGGTCACTGAGTCTGTGCCATATTTGGACACTTAATCAGGGATTGTTGCATATTGTGATTTCATGCTCTCATTCATGGATAGTGCCCCTCTGTTAGGATGTAAGACCTAGTAAACAGGAGTTACATCTTAAACTTCTCTTTCCCCCACGTAACCTAACGTCATATTAACTGCTTGTTGGATTGAAGCCTTCCCTACCTGTACAAGCCTTTAGCAATCTCCCTCAACTCCGAGTTCCTGTGGTGCTTATAGCCTATACCACATCATTTTGCATTAATTTCAACCCTGTCATCTGCTTTTACCGATCATTCCATATAATGGTAATGCTAACATTGTGCTGTCTGCCTCTTCAAATGCCATGGTCTTGTCCCCAAACAAAATGTAAGCTCCTGAGAACAGCACCATGTCTCATGCTTCTTCACATCCTTGAGCACCGAGCTCAGGGAGAGGCTGATGTTTGGTGAATGGAATCAAGGGGCAACCTGTACATGTTCAGTGAATATCCACTGACTGAAGTTTTTAAAAACATGTCTTAACATATCATTTCTACCCTGAATGTTTTCTTTCTAGTGCACTTATTCCAATTAGACATCACTGTGAAGCAGGGACAGGACAAAGTCCGAGAAATGTTCATGAAGAATGCCCATGTCACAGACCCCAGGGTGGTTGATCTTCTGGTCATTAAGGTAACTGGTCCTCCCTTACCAGTTGAGAAACGCAGCCAGCGTGTCCAGTGCGTATCGGTCTTCCGAGATGAACATTTTGTCTCCAAGTTTAAAAAGCAACTACTGGATCTGCAACTGTTGTTCGGTGTTTCAAAGGAGCAGTTGAACTTGGAAGTTATCACCTGGTTAAACAGATTGTAAGGGTGTTCAAGGGAAAGTCTACGGGGGCTTGCATTTTATAACAAAAAAAAAAGATAAAGGGAGGAGTGTTCAAACTTTTTCGTAGGACCTCATTCCTGGAAGTTACTGCTTCCTCTGGTTGCCATCTTACCACTGGGAGAGGAAGGCAGGTTGGCAATCAGTCCAGTGTAAATGGGGCCAAAACTGGGCCTGATGCAATCTCCCTGGCCAGTCACGTTAGCATCAATGCGACCTTCAGTGTGGACCAGTAAATAACGTGGAAGAAATGTTTAAGCACAAACATAAGGCAGTCAGGCTAGGCAGTCATGGGGTAGAAGCCCACCGACCTGGAAGTCTCTCCTCTTGGGGAGCAGTTAGCCAGAGTTGAATAATATCTGTAAGGCCTCAGAGACATTTAGTCCAATCACCTCCTTTTCCAGATGCAGAAACTTGTCTAGACGGAATATATTACTTGCCCAAAGTCAGCGCCACAGCTGAGAACAGGATCCTGGCCTTGAGTGTTTTGTTGCTTCTCCCCGACCACTTTGACTGCAGACCTCTTCTCTCACTTGTGCAGGGAAAGATGGAACTGGAGGAAACGATTAGAGTGTGGAAGCAGAGGACACATGTTATGCGGTTCTTCCATGAAACAGAAGCGCCAAGGCCAAAGGATTTCCTGTCTAAGTTCTATGTTGGCCACGACCCATGAAGCCACTCAGTGGAAGGTGCATGTGGTATTTAATTATTTTAGAGCACAAATAAACTGATTCTTGATGGTCAACTCATGACAGAATTCTGTGGGTGAACCAATGGGAATCTCTGTTTCTGCAGTGTCTCTCACCTCTTGCCTGAACAAGTTGGGTCTTGGTGTACGCACCGCCTGTTCTTTCCCTTTTCCTGAAGTGTGGTGTTTCCTGTAAACTAGATTGGATCCTTTTTCTCAGAGCCTTGTATGTTGGGAAACAGGAAAGGATAAGGCCATCTGCTCAGACACTGTCATCCTGGGTATGAGGCTGGATGACTTGGTTAATTTAGGTGTGTTTCTACAGCCTTCACGATTGGATAGCTGGGTGTCAGGACACAGATTATCCAAAATTAGCCAGCTCTTGCTGTCACGGGTCAGGGCAGTGCTAAGAGGCCGAGAAGCAGAGCTGACAAGCTGGGCTATTTTCCCTGGGCTCTGAGGAAAGCGGCCGCTCAGAGGCCTGGCCCTCCTGCTTGCAACAAGCACCAGTCCTTAAAATGAAATTCACTTCCCACTCAGTTAGGCACCCTGTTAGGGACATAGCTGTTCCGTGCACACGGAGAACAGAAATATTCCTCCTGTTTTTGCAAACTCTGTTGTAGTGACAGGAGAATAAATGTTGGCCCAGGTTGAAGAAATGACCTGTTTGCTTTGCATGAGTCTTCTCTGTTCCTTCCCTAGACAGCTGGAGAAAGGGGTACAGGATCTAAAGGTACAAAAGTGCCCAACTTTTCAGCACTAAGGACTCCTTTTACTGTCTTCACGTAAGGAACCCAAGTTTTGAAAGAATCACTCTAATAATGACATTTCTTAAGTAGTTTTGAACTAACAAAGCTCTGGATGATTGGCATGGGATAACCAGCCAGTGTCACTGAACACAAAGAAAGCTTGAAGCTTTAGTTAGCCTGTGCAGCTTTATGAGGGAAAAGAAACAGTTTCTGTTGGGCTTTTGTAAATAATGAAAACAGGTCCCAGGCCCCGTAACTACCTTTGTGGATCTGACCCAGGGACAGATTACCCAATAAGCAAGGTATGCACAAGCTTACTTGTGCTTATTTACTAATCTGTAGTACAAAATCTCACCTGGTTTTCACTGAAATTGTTCACTACAGATTAGTAAGTAAATCCAAGTAAGCCTGTGCATACCATGCTTCTAGGTTAATGTGCTCCTGATCCGACCCACAGGGGTCTGGAGATCCTGGGCTGTAAATCAGTGGCCCACATGTTCAGCTGATAAGAGAAAGGAAAGCAGAGACAGGAAACTGCCCTCTAGAGCCTGCTCGTATCGAGACGCTTCAGCCACAGAAATACTAAGTGCCTATCATTCAGTCGTACAGAACAGCTGATATTTCTTAAGTTTATTCATAATTGGATCGCTTGTTTTCTGGTGCTCAGTGCATGGCACTTCACAGAAAACCTCCCAGAGCCTGGGGATCTGGGCGATGGTCATGAACCATGCGGGAGGCTTCATGGAGCGAGGGAGGCTGAGGGCTTTCCCTGGGTCCTTGTGCTGAGAGGGAAGGAGGAGAGGCTGAGAGCATCACCATTACTTAATTAAGTTAGCATTTTCTCCTTTCTGTACTTCCTCCATGCCCTGTAAGAAAAGAAAGCAGCAGTGAACTGGGCAGCTGAGCAGTCCTGCATTCACGTACTGGCAGAGAACACCAGAGAATGGTTCTACTAAACATGGCAGGAGAAAGGCAGTTCTCAGTACGTTTGAGTATTCATTCACACATTTACTGAGCATTCACGACAGGCAAGGCACTGGGGTCCCAAAGGAATACAAAATATGTTCCCTGCCCGCAAGAAGCTCATAGTCTAGTAGCATTTTGGAGTGTGTGGTGTGTGTGTGTGTGTGTTTCAAAGCACATAACAAGTGTCACAGGAGAGGTACTGATCAGTCAGGAAGGAGCAGTCAACTTCAGATGGAGGCATGAGGAAAGACTTCATCAAAGACAGTAGGCATTCAAGTTGGGCCTTGGAGAATGGTTGAATTAAAAGAAAGAGCAGTGGGAAAGCGCCTCCCAAGTGGGAGGACCAATGAGCCAATGCTTGGGGTGGGTAAGAGTGTGGGTAATTGGAGAAACTGAATGCTGGGAATAGGTATGTGGTTGGGAATACGGAGTAACAGGTATGGCCAGATCATGGCAAGCCTTGAATGCCAGGCTGAAGAGTCAGGAGTGTCCTTTTCTATGAGGGTAATTAAGAAACTTGGTGGCAGCAGCCCTGCAGCACGTATTAGAGCACAGGAAGTCAGCACAAGAAAGCCGAGTGGGAGAGGCTCCTGGGGAAAAGGCTGTGGTGCCCACGTACAGGCTGTACTGGTGCAGAGCTTCGTAACTGGAGCTGACAGTGGTGAGGACTTGCAGTTTCTAAATTTCATGTGGAGCTGCTGAAATGAAGCTGTTTGTGGTGGGTGTGTAAGGCATATTACATTGTCAAGGAAATTTGTGGGTTGAGAGAGTAAGGATATTATCAAGGGCGACTGAAAATGCTGGCTAGGATCCTGACCTAGTTGGAAGAGACCCCACGGAATTTATAAGACAGTAAGATTGTCTCCTGCAGCCAGCATAAAGAAAGGCAAAACAAAACATTAGCCACCAAATGGGTCAGCTCATTAAAGGTCTGAGTCCCTGTCCCCAGGGTCCAAATGCTGCTACCTGGCTGGACTGTGTCATAGTCCAGATGCTCCATCCCCTTTCCTGCTCCCGGTCCACCCAAGGGAAAAGCAAGCCATACCTGTTTAGTCGTCATCATCATCATCCTCCGGGACAAAAATGTCATGCTCCTCAAGCAGAGCGGCAAAGTTCTTGCTAATGAGTGTCCCGACATAGAGGAAGGGGATCACAATGGAGAACACCCGGAGAAGGCCAAAGGACATCTGCAGGGGGTCGGAGTGTAGCCGTGAGCTCCAGGGCCCACGCTGGCAGGACCACAGAAGGCCTGGCCCCTCTCAGGGCATTCCCTCCTGTGGACCCCACGCCCATCGTAAGCAACTTGATTTTAAAATCCTTGGCCAAATTCAGAGTAAGGAAAATAATTAGAAGAGGAGCTAAAGTGATGGTTTTTATGGCCATCAAAGGGGATACCGGAAAGAAAAGTAAAAAGCACTCTAGACATCTAAAAATTAGGGCACAACTTGGTAATTCCTTACAGATACCTACAAACAGGTGAGGAGAAAGTACTAAGAGGGTTGAAGGACTAGGGCAATCGAGTTTAGTTGTCCTTGAAGATGACAAAATTCATGGAAAGGGATTCCAAGAAAGAGGTACACGTGCAGTGAAGGGGAAGTCTGTACAGTTCGTTAAATAACAGCTTCCATGGTGCCTGAAAAATTTGATTCCACCACATTAAAATTTGGGAACAGATGTGTTTTGAAAAAGTGGGCATGTCCTTAGACTGAAAGACTGGCTATTTAAATGGACTAGGAGGAATCATGGAAACCCTGGTGGTGTAGTGATTTAAGTGCTACAGCTGCTAACCTAAAGGTTGGCAGTTCAAATCCACCAGGCACTCCTTGGAAACCCTATGGGGCAGTTCTACTCTGTCCCACAGGGTCGGTATGAGTCAGAAGCGACTCAACAGCAATGGGTTTGGTGTGGTTTTTTTTTTTTTTTTTTTTGGTTTAAAAGGAATATCAGTAAATCTCATTAACATTTCATCTCTCAGATTGTCCTGCTACCTAGACTTTTTCTGGAGTTCCCTCTCCAAAAAACAAAAAACTTGAGTTGTGTGCCTTTCTATAAGGCAGCTAACTTCTGCAGCATGGACCCTGCACCTTCCTGTGTCTTGCTGTGAAACAACCCTGCAGCCACTTGTCTGTGTATGCCAGCTTAGGCCAGGCTAGTTTTAAAAGAATTTGTTTTTTTATTTTTAACTCCCACATAGCCCTGGAGTCAAAGAGGAAACTTGTTTGGTGTAAGGGACTTTACATTTTACATAGAAACCCAAGGGTGGAGTGGTACTGAGGGCATGGATAGCATTCAATGTGGAAACGCGTAGGACACAGATAAAGTGCACCAGCAAGAAACCCAACTTCCACGACCTAACTCGGCTGCTACCCTTGGGTACGGACTTCTCCACTGTAGCCTGTGAATCTTCATTTGTAAAAAGAGGGTCATGATACTGCCCTACACACCTCTCAAGGCTGCAAATCACATGAATTAAACAATAGGTCCAAACTCAAAAAAGTATAAAACCTGTCCGTCGTACCCTTTATTCACAAAGTCCTTTCACAATTCATGATTTCATTCTATCAATTATGAGGTAGACAGGGCAGAAAGGTTACATGGTCTGTATACTGGATTCATAAAGCCGGGTCTTCCGGCGCCAAAAGCAAAGGGCACCATACGCCTTATCGTAAACCGGAAAAAAAAAAAAACAACAACAAACCACTGCCATCGAGTTGATTCTGATTCATAGCGACCCTACACGGCAGAGTAGAACTGTCCTATAGGGTTCCCAAGGCTGTAAATGTTCTCGGAAGTAGACTGCCACATCTTTCTCCCGCAGAGCGGCTGGAGGATTCCAGCTGCCGACCTTCGGTTCGCAGCCGAGCGCTTTAACCACTGTGCCACCAGGGCTTCTTCGCCTTACCATAAACTAGTGCAAAATGCCGCCTTTCTTAGCGGTTGCTCCCCGTTTTCTGCCTCCATCCACCCAGTCCAAAACCGGGTTCTACCCTGACCGTTTTCTCCCACCTGTCAAAATTATCCCTTCCAGTTTAAAATTGTCGTATGATTGGCCTTTCCTCCTGTCAATCAGCGACGACCCGCAGGCAGCCCCCACAATGATTGGCCTCGGCCCCTTCGCCCCGCCTCCAGGCAGACACTCACTTTCACCGGTTTGGGCAAAATGGCGCCGCTGCGGGTTACGATGACTGACCTCGACGGTACTAGGCTCTGACCTGAGCCGCTTCGTACGGCGGAGACATCGCCACCTTTCTTCAAGCTCGGCCCGCTCCAGAGAGCCCCGGATCGGACGGTGGCCAAAGCCAGCCAACGAGCCGTTCCGGACACCATCTCCCAGCTCCGCCCCTATCCCGGGCACCCGGACCCCACTGATCGGCCCCGGTAACGCCCTCGGGAAGAACAGCGACCAACAAGTCTCGCGAGGCTCTTGGGACCAGATGAGAATTCCACCCGTACACTTGCGCAGTGGACTTAGTTCCTGTTGTGGTGGGAGAGAGGCACCCACCCGGCGTGGTGACATCATGAGGACGCTGGGGTCCCAGCTCCGCCCCCACTCCGGGTTCTGGTGGGCGGGGCCGTCAGACTGCGCTGCTCAGGGTGGGGTTTTTCTGACTTCTGTCATTGTTCCCGCGCCTGGAACAGCCAACGCCTGGCAGAGCAGGCCTCAGAAGGTGATTGTTGAAGTAAACTTAAGGAACCGAAAGGAGTATGATAAAAAAAAATGTTGTTTAGTGTTTTAATCGTGTAAAAAGCACTGTAACGATAGCAAAGGTAACAAAGGCCTGTGGTATCTGTGCAGTGGGCTGTGGGGCTTCAGCACCGGGTGGGAAGGTGGCCCTTCTTCCTGGGAAACAAGCCGGGCATGAATGGGTCCTGGAGATAAGAGGTGCTGAGCCTCAGCCTCTCTACCTATTTGGGCCTAGGTCAGGCTGCCCAAGGCCACCAAGTAGGGTGAGAGAGACTGGGAAGGGGCAGACTGTGTGTGTTTGGGGAGCGGTGTCTCTGACCAGGCTCTGCATCTTCTGGTCCAGCCACTGCCATCCCCCAAGGGCTGGTCTGGCCTCTGGCTCTATGGGCCCAACCACTTTGCCTCCCTGAACAACCTAAAAAGAAAATATTTGGCCTAATGCTGGTAAGAGTGACAATGAGGAGTCTGGGCAGGTAAGCCCTGGGTGACAGCAGGACTGTGTAGATCCCAGATGGTTTCACTGGCACTTTAAGAAGCAGGAACACCTCTTTGGGAGCCCAGTCAGAAAAGAAGTTTGGCACAGCACAACAGGAATCCTGTGTCCAAGCTCTTAGAATGCCCAGGACGGAGAACTGAAGCGATAAATGGCTTTCCACGAGAAGCCACACTGCCTCTTCACTTCTTCTTTTGACTTCCCACTTGGCAGTTCCACCTCCAGGAGCTGGCTGCCGAGGGCGGTGTACAGGAAGGGTTTCTGCTGACGTATAAAAGCTACCAGCCCCTCCAGGGGCGACGTCGGCACCTTCTGTTGACAGGGCAGCCAGAGACAGAGGATGGGGCCCTAACACTTTCTTAGCAAATCACTGGTTGGCTGAAGACCCTCTCCCTCTGAAGGACCTTACCCAGACTGCAGAACGGGCGTCCCATGCCCAATCTTCCCACCACTCTCAGGAAGAGCAGGGCCCCAGGAACTCCCATGACATAATGAACCCACTTTCCCTGGCAACATCAGTCCTCAAACCAATACTGCAGCCAACCTCTGGTATTTAAATGCACTCAAGACTCCTCACATTGGAAACTGTGGCTGTAGAGTCTGTGGTGTAGGTGAAAGGCGGGGCGGCCTGTGGCCACGTAACATTTCCCACTTCCTCCATGTCATTAATATGCCCTGAGAGAGGGGCAGTCCGGCACAGAGTCAGGAGACCACCTTCCTCTTTGGGTCTCAGGAAATAAAGGAGTTGGGAGTAGTGATTCCTAAGTCCCCTCTTGGCACCAGTGTGGTTCTGGAACCTGGAGAGGGCCTAGAATGAAGGAAGGAGAGAAATCCCCAAAAAGCAACCTTGGGAGAGTAAACATTCAACTCCCGAAAAAGCCCAGGTGTCCTGACCAGCAGGACAGGGGCAGACCCTGAAGGGCCTGGGCTCAGGGCCTGTCCTTTTTTTCACATTCTGGCCGGCCCCCCTGGGCCCTCTGCAGCCAACCCCTCCTCAGCTCCGCGATCTCCTGGCCATACCAGTTGTGTAGGGTGGAGAAGCAGGAGGTCTCGGGGGACACGGGGCTCTGTCCCCTGCCTAGGAGGAGGCTAGCAGGTCCCTGCAACTCCCACTCAGCAGAGGCCCACCCTTCTGACCTGCTACCCCCTTCCTCAGCCAAGCCCACAGAGCTGTAGTCCTTGGATGGGAAGTGGCCGTTCTGCAGGCCTGGAGAACAGTGGTCATGAGCCTGGGGTTTACAGCAGCTGGCACCGGACTTCCAGGATGAGTGACGATGCAAGGCCAGGCTCTGGCGGGCATCACGCAACTGACCCTCCAGCTCACGCACCACCAGGCGCATGTAGCCAAAGCTTGCCCGTGACAGCGCCTTCACCCAGGCCTCCTGGGCCGCCGGCCCATCTGCGGCCAGCAGGTGTGGCCGCACACCAGGGGCACTGAAGCGGATGGCAAAGGCAAACTCCTCAGGCACGGGAGCCTCGGCCAGCTCCACCGTGCAGCCCTCCAGCACCACCAGACTCAGTGGGGCCCGGCCCTCACGGCTGTCGAAGGAGAACAGCAGGTTGCCCTTGAGGACAAACCAGCATCTTCGGCCAGCACCACTGGGGGTGGGTGGAGTCCCTGGGCCCCCCCACATGCGCAGGAAGCCTGTGTGGTCTGCCGGGGAGTCGCTCAGTGCGTAGTGGGCCACGCTTCTCTCGTTCAGCTTCATGGCTCCTGTAGGGGAGGCCCCTGAAGAACTCTGAGGTGAGAGAGGCGGCCACGGATCAGAGAGCAAGGCAGCTCCTGTGACCCTGTGGGGAAAAGCATGCTGGCTCTGGAGGAGACCCAGTCCCGACTCACTTGCTCTATGACCTGAGGTCTTAGTGTCTTCATCTGTGAAATGGGCCGATCTCTCCTGCCTTCTCTCACAAAGGGTTGTTGTGAGGGTCATGCAAAACAACTGGCCACAGAGGACTCAGAGAAAGGGATAATGTGATTGTACCAGACCGGGAGACATGGCCAGCCTTTTTAAAATGCAAAGAAATGGGACACCGCTGGGCTGACGTGGACCCCAGACTCACAGACACAGTTCTGCTTAAACCATCCCCTAATCTGAGGGTCCCTCAGCTCCAACCCTGACGCTAACCTCCAGGGTTTCTGGACCTTTCTGGGCCCCTCAAGTGCAGACGGCACAGTTGTCCTTTAGTAAGAATCTGCAGCCTTCAGGGCAAGGTGCGGGTGGGGTGGTTCAGCCTCATTCCTCCATTATGTGGGCTTGGACTGGGCTGCTCTGTAAACAAGTGCGCTCTGACACAGGGCATGGCTGAATAGGACCAGCCACAATCACTGAGTGTCAGTGCCTCAAGGATCATAAAATGGCACCTAATCCAACTGTTCCGCTTACTCATGGAAGACTGCAGCCTGGAGCAGGGATGGGGAACTGCCCAAGATCACGAGGCCAGTAAGAAGCCAGGCTTGGTCTCCGGATTCCCTCATACCTTCTGGAAAAGGTGGTGGCTGTGACTCACTTACTAGCAGAATTCACTGAAGGAGGGCAGGAGCCTCTTGTCTGGCCACACAGCTCAGCCCTTCGGCCACATGGTTCCCAGGGAGCCTGCAAAACAATTCTCAAACCCAGTCAACCCATCCTAAAGAATGAGAACTCCTACACATCCTTTGGGGTCCAGTGAAACCACCACCTCCTCCAGGAAGCCTTCTCTGACCCCCGATAATCCCCACCCCTTCCAGACCAGGCATTTGATTTGCTGTGTGCTGTGGAGTCTATTCCCACTCAGAACAGAACTCCTCCATAGGGTTTCCTAGGCTCTAATCTTTATGGGAGCCAATCACCAGGTCTTTTCTCCCATGGAGCTACTGGTGGGTTTGTCTGACCTTTTGGTTAGCAGCCGAGAGCTTAACCATTGCGCCACCAGGGCTCCTTAGGACAGGTGCCTAAGAGCTATTTAACGGAAGGAGCTGGGTCCCATTGTCTACACCTTCAGTTCCCTACCCCCTGAAGCTAGGACAGCTTCCTGAGTTAAGTGCCCTTATGGCTTCTACCACTCATTTGTCAGTTTGTCGTACTGTGGTGGCTTGTGTGTTGCTATGATGCTGGAAGCTTTGCCACCGGTATTTCAAATACCAGCAGGGTTGCCCATGGTGGACAGGTTTCAAGGGACCTTCCAGACTAAGACAGACTAGGAAGAAGGACCTGGTGATCTATTTCTAAAACATTTGGCCAGTGAAAACCTTATGAATAGCAGCGGAACATTGTGTGACATAGTGCCAGAAGATGAGCCCCTCTGGTTGGAAGTCACACAAAATATGACTGAGGAAGAGCTGCCTCCCCAAAGTAGGGTTGACCTTAATGACATGGATGGAGTAAAGCTTTCAGGACTTTTGTTTGCTGATGTGGCACGACTCAAAATGAGAAGAAACAGCTGCAAACATCCATTAATAATTGGAATGTGGAATGTCCAGAGTATGAATCTAGGAAAATTGGAAGTTGTGAAAAATGAAATGGAATGCTTGAAGACAGATATCCTAGGTATCAGTCAGCTGAAATGGACTGGTATTGGCCATTTTGAGTCAGACAATCATATGGTGGACTATGCTGGGAATGACAAACTGAAGAGGAATGGCATCACATTAATTGTCAAAAAGAACATTTCCAGATCTATCCTGAAGTGCAACACTGTCAGTGATAGGATAATATCCATACACCTACAAAAAAAGACCAGTTAATACGGCTATTACACAAATTTATGCACCAACCACTAAGGCCAAAGATGAAGAAATTGAAGATTTTCACCAACTTCTGCAGTCTGAAATTGATCAAACATCCAATCAAGATGCATTGATAATCACTGGTGATTGGAAAGCAAAAGTTGGAAACAAAGAAGGACTGGTAGTTGGAAAATATGGCCTTGGTGATAGAAACAATGCTGCAGATCGCATGATAGAATTTTTGGAGACCAACAACTTCTTCATTGCAAATACCTTTTTTCAACAACATAAACAGCGACTATACATGTGGATCTCCCCAGATGGAATACACAGGAATTAAATCGACTATATTTGTGGAAAGAGATGATGGAGAAGCTCAATATCATCAGTCAGAACAATGCCAGGGGCCAACTGTGGAACAGACCATAAATTTCTCAAATGCAAGTTCAAGCTGAAACTGAAGAAAATTAGAGCAAGTCCATGAGAGCCAAAATACAACCTTGAGTATATCCTACCTGGATTTAGAGACCATCTCAAGAACAGATTTGACGTATTGAACATTAATGACAGAAGACCAGACAAGTTGCGGAAGGACATCAAGGACATCATACAGGAAGAAAACAAAAGGTCATTAAAAAGACAGGAAAGAAAAGACCAAAATGGACATCAGAAGAGACTCTGAGACTTGCTCTTGAATGTCAAGTAGCCAAAGTGAATAGAAAAAATGATGAAGTAAAAGAGCTGAGCAGATTTCAAAGGCGGTTCGAGAAGACAAAATAAAATATTGTAATGACATGCGCAAACACCTGGAGTTAGAAGAACGAAAGAGAAGAACACGGTTGACATTTCTTCAACTGAAAGAACTGAAGAAAAATTCAAGCCTCAAGTTGCAATATTGAGGGATTCTATGGGGAAAATATTAAATGACACAGGAAGCAGCAAAAGAAGATGGAAGGAATACACAGAGTCACTGTAAATGAACTGGTTGACGTTCAGCCGTTTCAGGAGATAGCATATGATCAAGAACCAACGGTATTTAAGGAAGAAGTCTAAGTTGCACTGAAGACACTGGTAAAAAACAAGGCTCCAGGAACTGATGGAATATCAACTGAGATGCTTCAACAAACAGATGCAACTCTGGAAGTCCTCGCTCATCTATGCCAAGAAATTTTGGAAGACAGAAACCTGGCCAACTGACTGGAAGAGAGCCATATTTATGCCCATTCTAAGGAAAGGTGATTCAACAATATGTGGAAATCATTGAACAATATCATTAATATCACATGCAAGTACAATTTTGCTGAAGATCATTCAAAAATGGTTACAGCAGTACATCAACAGGGAAGTGCCAGAAATTCAAGCCAGATTCAGAAGACGTGGAACGAGGCATATCATTGCTGATGTTAGGCGGATCTTGACTCAAAGCAGAGAATACCAGAAAGATGTTTACCTGTGTTTTATTGACTATGCAAAAGCATTCGACTGTGTGGATCATAACAAATTACAGATTACACTGTGAATAATGGGAATTACAGAACACTTAATTGTGTTCATGGAAAACCTGTACATAGACCAAGAGGCAGTGTTCGAACAGAACAAGGGGATACTGCGTGGTTTAAAATCAGGAAAGGTGTGCATCAGGACCGTATCCTTTCACTATACTTATTCAATCTGTATGCCGAGCAAATAATCCGAGAAGCTGGACTATATGAAGAATGAGGCATCCAGATTAAAGGTAGACTTAACAATCTGTGACATGCAGATGACACAAACTTTGCTTGCTGAAAGGGAAGAGGACTTGAAGCACTTACTGATGGAGATCAAAGACCACAGCCTTCAGTATGGATTACACTTCAACATAAAGAAAACAAAAATCCTCACAACTGGACCGGTAAAGAACATCACAATAAACAGAAAAGATTGAAGTTTTCAAAGGTTTCATTTTACTTGGTCCTCAATCAAAACTCATGGAAGGAGCAGTCAAGAAATCAAACGACGCATTGCATTGGGCAAATCTGCTGCAAA